>OY757316.1:80439253-81650829 GCA_963583905.1 Stenurella melanura | reverse complement strand
AACGAAACTGTACGGACAGTCTATTCCATTCTGTATCCGCTCCTGGCTAGGAATAGTAGACCTAACAGACAAAAATTGTTATATATAGTTATTGTGAGGCCGGCTCTTAGATACGCAGCGTCGGCGCGCGGCGTGGTGCAGCACATCGGCCACGACAATTAAAAAACTTACTGTTTTAGAGAACAAATTTTTACGCCTCATCTCAAATTCTTCTAGATACACCTCCATCAGAGATTTACATGAGCGTTGCAACGACATAACACCACTAGTGGACTACATCAAAACTACATCACAGAAATTTTATCAATTCAAGCTTGGTGATAGTCCGCTTACAAACAATATCACACAAATCAGAGAGCATAATGCACCATTTCGCATTAAACACAAATTTCCATACCAAGCCTTGCCCATCTTTCGGCAACAGTTGTAGACAAAACTCTTTTACTTCTTCTGTAATTGCTTTACTTTTTGTAAAAGGAGATGGTATTTGTTAATATTGTTTTGTAATCCTACCTGAGCTCACTCCGTCCAGCTTTTCAAGTACTATGGCTTTTCTCGCTGTAGATGTTCGCTTGGCTCCGGACATGGGTGTTCGGGTGGGACAGATTGTTCTTAATTTTTAGTAAATATGTTTTTGATTTGATTTGATTTGATTTGATTTGATTTGATTTGATTTGATTTGATTTGATTTGATTTGATTTGATTTGATTTGATTTGATTTGATTTGATTTGATTTGATTTGATTTGATTTGATTTGATTTGATTTGATTTGATTTGATTTGATTTGATTTGATTTGATTTGATTTGATTTGATTTGATTTGATTTGATTTGATTTGATTTTATTTTATTTGGCAAATACAAAACGAAGAGTAGTATATTGCACTTGATCTACACATTTCCAAAACCGGTCATGTTGCTCTTAGAGAAAAACATTTCATGTCACTGTGTTGGTGACCGAATTCTGAACATCTTTCAAAATGTTTTCCTTGTGAGCATGATATCTTAAGAAGGAAAAGTCCGATTGTATTAAGATTGGGTCAGTAAATTAGTGTTCTCTGAAAAAAGAACCCTATTGTTTTTTTAACAAAGTCTATCGACAAATAAAAAAGTTATTAATTATTTAAATATAAAGGAAAATGTATGTTTTGTAATTGAACTCAAACATAAAATGAGACATACCCAGAACTAACATTATTTACAGAAAGACTGTGTAGAATATTTCACAGAATTTGCAAAAATTATATAAAAAGTTCAATAAATCATTTACTCTAATTAATAATGTTAATATATTGCAAGGAATTATGTTAATTGAATACGACTAAACAAACCGTGCAAGGAGACCCATAATTACATCAGTGCGATAAATAAGGAGGGATATCCTATATCTAATTCGGTATTAAGGAGGGTAGCTTTTGGGTTATCCCAATGTTTGTAGATTTCAGTTACTATTAATATATTTAATTTCCTTTTATTTGTGTTGAATAATTTAAAACCTCCACTTTATTGATAGATAAACTAAGAGACAAGGGCTAATTTGCGAACCATGGGACAAACAAGAACCAAACCATAGACCAATATCAATCATTCCAGTTCTGTCTAAATTGCTAGAATTAACTTTTAACATGAGGCTAATGCTGTATTTGGAAAATAAGAACTTACTAAATCCCAGTCAATATGGTTACCGAAAAAGCACCTTTACTCTTAAAGCATTAACCGATTTGATTGTATTTATAACAGGTACACTTGAAGATGGACATGGTAGCTGCTTCTTTCTTGGATTTGTCTAAAGCTTTTGATTGTGTGTCTCCTGACACATTATTAATAAAATTATAAATTCATGACATAAGAGGATCTGCACATTCTTTCATTAAAAGCTATATGTTAGACAGACGTCAATGTGTTTGCAGTAATGGTGAAATCTCTTCCTTAAAGTCTCTCAAGTTTAGTGTTCCTCAAGGGTCGATATTAGGGCCAACGTTATTTATTATTTATATCAACGACATATCAGATCACATCTCTAGAAAAATTATTGCGTATGCGGATGATAGTACTCTACTTTCAGCCCATACTAAATACTCTCACTAATATGTCAGCGGATGCACAACAGCAAGCCAAGCAATACTTCTCCAAAAAACTAAGTCTAAACACTCAAAAAACCCAAAATTTAATATTTTGTCTAAACACATGAATTTATATTAATAATGCAATTAACTGCCTAGATATCACTTTAGATAGCAAACTAACATGGGAAAGCCACATACATTGTATCTCCAAAAAATTATGAAGTAGAATATATTTGCTCAAAAAACCTGAAAATCAAATCGATGGAAGCATTATCTTGATTGCACGTCATGGACTCTTTCATAGCATAATGTGCTATGGAATTTTACTGTGGGGCAGCTCTGCACATGCTGTCAAAATTTTAAAATTAGAGAAGAGAGATTATACTCAAATTAATTTTTCTCTGAGGCTATGTCGATAAAATGTGAAAATTTACAGAGGCAAGTATAGGAAGCAGGATTTTTTTTATGTTTTGGAACAGATACTAAGTGCACCGAGAAGAAATAAAGATAAAGGACGGAGCCAAGTTTTTTATTTGAAGTTCTCGAGAAAATCAAAAAAATGATTTATAGTTGTCTCCACTTGTTTAGCGCACATAAAAAAGGCCCTAAAAACCGGCCATCAAAATAGGCACTACAGAGCCGTACTTCAAATTTTCACGTATTAGAATGAAAAAATCGCGTTTTCGGTAGAAATTTAATTACGATTCTTGTAAATTAAAAAAAGATCACTCTGTTTTGCGTCAAGTTAGAAATATCTTCCTTTGCGATATTGGCAGATAAATTCAAAGTACGGCTCTGTTTATCTGTTTCCTGGGTATGACGTTCTAGTTTGGGGTGATTCGCGTAACTATATCACAAGAGTTAGAAATCTAAATTAAAAGAGGCGTGTTTCGTTTATTTCTTATCTTAAGCTTTGAATTTTTTATCTGCCGTAGAAATATGGAATGAAGTAGACCAATGAATTAATGTTATATAGCTCTTATTGGGTAAACAACTGGCGGGGGTGTGCATTTTTGTTTTTTTTTTTGTTTTGATTTTATACATTCTTAATTCAATTCTTGCAGGATTCTTCAATCGTATAGTTTATCTAAAGTCAATTTGAAAATCACAGAAAGGGCAACTTTAAAATTGCGACAAAGAAATAGTTGATAAGACGAGTGATGTCATGAACGTACACCGACAATTTTTATAATCACGTTTGTAATGTAAATTATTTATTTATAATAAATAATGTTAGTTTAATGATTAACTTCAATATATGTAAATAAATATCATTTAACCTACGGCTATGCTACCGGCAATATTAAGAATGAACCAAGAGCCTATAAGGGACTTGTAATGGTGAGCCAGGTGAACAATCGACTGCTTTCGTTGGAAGTAAGCGCATAACATATCTGGTTAACTATATTCGTATACGGATATCAATTGCGATATTCAAGCATGGTCTCGGCTGTCATTCCATCACATCAGGTTTTGTGATGATTTATCCTTGTAGCAACGCTTTAGACTGAATTTTTAAATTGACAATAGAAATACTATACCAACAATAATATTACCTATACGGCTAAGTGCATTATAAGAGAATGTCGGAAACTAAAAAGCGAGGCGGATTTTTTTTTTCCAGACTTCCTCGATTCTTTTATAATAATACACTTACTAACCCTGATATACTATTTTAATTTGATGCATTTGTAATTAGTCTCCTCTTGTGATTTTACGTCATTACTATTGTAAAGCTCAATAGTAATAACGAAACTATTCATTCCCTCTTTTTTCAAAACATCACCTGTTCGCTTGGCCGCTCACTGTTCCACACTACGGCTATTTAGCTACGCTTTGCCATAGAAATCACGCATAGAATTACAAAAGGCAACAGGACGGCTTTTTTTCGAATTGTCCGAACACCTGTGTCACGTTTTCAGATATGCCTCTTTTGTAATGAATGCATAAAGAAATTTTTAGACGATTTTAAATTTCAAAGGACTCGGTGTTGGGTCAGGTCGAAGAATTTTTAGAAATGGTCATTGTAAGATTATTCCTTTTGATGTAATAATGGATGAAAAGGAAATAAAAGTCTCTTAGAATTAATTCTGAGAAGTATAAATGAAGATGGACCACTTTACTAGAATGAAAATATGATAAATATGAAATCATTTGTTATACAGGATATTATTAACACTGAGACATCAGATATATTGCTTTTAAAAAGAATTATTTGCTCATAATAATGCATAATAAGTCTATTTTTGTTAGGGTCTTCAATCCACATTTTTTATTGCACGCATTCATTTTTTTTTAATAATAGTATCTAATAATAGTAAATCGATGTTATTTTTCAGAACTTACCAAATTAGGAAAACGTGTACAGAAAATTATTTTATTAAAAAAAAGATATTATACAGAAACATATTTTCACCCCACCACATTGTGCGAAAGAAATAAAAATCGCATTGAAATAGGGAAGCTTCTAGTGCTATTTATTTTCAACTATTCAGCTCTATGTTTTGAACTTTTAATTTAACTTCAACTAACATAGTTGCTCTATAAATTTAAAATAATGGTACAGTTTTATTTTATTACTGTTGCATTACTACTCTGCAAAAGCTATTTTGTTTTATTAGAACCGTCAAAGTGATTATTTTGTCTTCGCAACTAAATCGTCATATGAATAAGTGCTAATAGTGTTCTTTCAGCTTAATTATAAAACATTTTGTAGAATTCGTTTTTCGTTGTTTCTTAAACGTCTATATAGAAATTATTATAGGATGTTCTAGCTCACGAAGATAAAAATTGATTATTAACAGATTTATAGTAATGACCCCCGGCACTTTTTGGTCAATTTGCGAACATCTGTAAAACTGTTCTTTAAGAGTTTAGCTGAACATTAATAACACAATTTTATTAGGATTCTTCTTAACACAATATTATTTCAAGGGTATTGTATTCGGTCGTAGCTGCCAAACAATTGTTATTTAAACGAAGCAGACATTGCTCTCATAAAACACTTACAAAATAGTTAAAAAGCTAAAATTTGTCCTTAAATGCTAAAATATGCTCTGTACCATTTTTATAAAATATGGGTAGGTGTTTATCTGCCGTATTGTTTTCTCATTTACAGTAGGGTTTTACAGGCCTCTGCCTTCTTAGTCATATAATTTATCATAATCTACACGTGTGCAAAATTTTGAAGCTCAATTAGTCCAAATTTTGATTGCAAGATTTGTTTACATTGTTAAAAGTGGAGCTGAATAAAAGCTTTTACAACAGTAACATATTTGAAAGTATACAGAAAAATACTATTTAATTATTACTTGTACTTTGTACCACATATTTCACAGAAAAATTTCCTTGCAGCTCAAAATCACTTTGCTGTTGTCGAAACGAAGTCTTAATCAGTTAACATTTATCGCATATTTCACTAAACATATTGTTAGTTGTTTTAAAACTATTTTGAGAATTACTGTTGTCTGCAAAAACACTTAAATAATAAATAATGTATGTTGTTGCTGCTGTACATAACAAGAAAGTACTAGAGGAAATAATAACACAATGCTTATAAACATGTTTTGCCGTATCTCGAATAATTTTATAACTATTTTTTTTTATCATATGTAAACGTTTATACAATTATTTTTTAACACATTTGAGAGCCATAATAAATTAATTAGAGACTTACATTATTTTATAAACTGCGCCAATTTTGCGTAAAAATGTTTATATGAACAATCTTGTTTTATAAAATATGTTCTATAACATTCTTTCAACTTCTACAAAACATCAAAGTGCTAGTTGAAACATTATTGTTGCATGCAACTTAAAAATAACATTCTCGTTTGGCCATTCTCGTTTGGCCATTCTCGTTTGGCCGTTCTCGTTTGGCCATTCTCATTTGGCTTTTATAGCCTATTGATGCATCAGTTTTAAAGTGGTTAGAGAACTTTCTCGTTTTATAAAAGTTGGTCTACAGTTATATGAACTTAAAATATAGAAACATTCAATCGTTGTTTCGGTTTGTCTGTTTTGTGATTAAACACTTGTACATTAAAATTTCAATGATCATACGGTTACTAAAGTAAAAATTAACTTTTGATTTAAATTTTACTGTCGATATCTCATGAAATAGCAACGTCTTAACTAAATTCTGCAAATTAAGTGACTGATCACTATTAATAAAAAAAAAAACTTTTTCTAATTATTCGTTCCTGTGTAACTAAAATTGTCATTAATTTCCATAAATCAAATACTTAAAACATAATATGTAATTAAAAGCACACGTGGAAAGAATACTTTTAATGTGCGCAAATTGAATATTAATTTTGTTCTGTGATTTTACAAAATGGATGCCATATCTAGAAACTCTTTGAAAAACGTTGTGGCTGAAATATTTTTTTTTCCAATTCTTTGGTGGCTGAGATGACATAACCTTTTTTTGGAAATGACAGTTGTTACAAAGCAATTCTACTAACAGAAAAAAATGGCTTTATAAAAAATTATTGGTTATTTTCAAGTCCAGTTAAACATCTTTACAAAACTATTTGCTTTATAACAGCTATTATAGAGCTACTTTAGTTGCATAGAGATTGTTGCGAAGTACCTTAGAGAACGATTCGGTTCTATTGAGGGTAATTACACATATTCCAGCTTTTTATTGTATAAATACTGTAAAAGATTGCTTTATAGACCTATTCAACTCTATATGTAGCTATTATGTAGTCCGTATGTAAAATATTATTTTAAAGAAAAATTGTTATACAGTTATTATATAGCTACACTGTCATATAAGGACTGTCGCAGATTTTGTTATAAAACAATTTAGTTCGTTATAGTTGCTACACAGCCGCAAGCCCGTTTAGTTTACAGAGACAGATCACAGTTTAATTTAGAGAACATTTATGCTTCTTTACAACAAAACTCATGCAGTAGCACAGTAGGTTTTCTTATGGAATAATTGATTGATCGATTAATTGATTTGCCAGCGTAAGATGGGTATTGCTGCCGATTTCGGGCATCCATGCAGGTTCGTTCCAACACGCAGCTTAGTCGTCCGTCGAACATGCCCAACGGACGGCCAAACCACGTGCCAGGACCAAATCTCGGATGTTTCATATACCGCCGGACCGGCTGCATACGCCGGGTTAGACATTGACATGCTTATTGTCAGCACCGAGAGCCGCATGACGCATGGGGGGTAAACAGGATGGGGAGTGTAGGTGTTTGTGAGATACTTCATTTAAGTCTCCATGCTTCTATTATGTTTCCATCTGTCATCATCGGCTGGGGTGTGCAGATGTTTGCGAGATGCTTCTTTTCAGTTGTCATGCTTCTTTTAAGTTTCCATCTATCGTCATCTCCTTATTTCTTCTTCTTCTAAGTTTTCTATTTCTTCTGTTTCTGAATCAGACAGTTTTTATCGTTTATTTATTAACTGTTCCACAGGTAGATTTCCATTAACGGTGGAGTTGCTGGGAAGGGCCCTATCTTGCGGTAACAATATTTTTTGCGCGTTATGAGAAAAAAGTTCCGAAGGGATAGTTTGCTGACCCTGTAGGTATGTCGTTTCTTTGAAACAATCCGTTTCAATTTCCGCCTTCCAATTCCGGGCAGTTTTAATAAAGAGATAAATAAATAAACTGATGCTAATGCTACAATAAACAAACAAGAAACGTGTATCTCTTCATTCTCATCTGGCTGACTGGCTGTTTATATTACCTATGTTGCTCTCCATGCACCATACACTTGAAGAAAGGACGGATCGCAGGTAGTATGAATTCTACGACCTTCCAGCTATAGTGCACTAATACAGACAATGTTTCTGTTTACTTTTATTTTTAGGGACCATTAGCAAACGCGTTTCGTTAATTTTCAATTATTGTTATTAATTCGTTGCGTGCTTTGCTCCCCCACCACTACACCTCATTTTAAGCAGAATTTTTTAAATCTACCGCTGACTTAAATCTATCGAGTTTAATGTATTTTTAACCGGTTCATTTCGTGTTTTCCCCGGAAGCATTAACACACACGTGCGCTCTCGACCGCACCCCAAGTAGAACTCCCTTGGATTTACGTTTTATTGATTTAGGAGAAATTTCTTATCATAAATTTTATAATATATATTGTCTTATTTTTTATAGAAGATGGTATGGAATTATAATTTTAGTTATTTGGTAAAAGGACGAACGTTTAAATAGTTCAATACGATGAAAAGGAGGAGTAAAAGTACCTTTAAAGATCTTTTTATTTCAATATTTGGGAATTTTGTTGGTTACAATTTTATCAAATAAACGAGCGATATGAAGCAGGCCGTCGTTCAGACATGTTAAGCCACCCTATCTCGGGCAGTTTATGTGAAATATTCTGTCTATGTCGTATTTCAAAAATTAGTCTTAAACAAGAATTTTGTATGACTTGAATTCTGCGATTATCCTCCGCATCTATACGTGGGCCATATACTCTGTTGGTAAGATTAAATCTAGATAGTACTAACGATTCACATAAAAATGTTTTGTTTTTTTGTTAAGACAATGTCTATTACTATAGATCATTTTAATTTTCTTCATTCTAATTTTAGTGAACTATCAAAGATAGTTCTTTGCCTTTTCAGTGGGGCTTATATTGTGTCCTTTCATGTTTATTTGTATTATTTCTGTTAACTGGGATCTAACAGTTGGTTGGCCCAATACGAAAACCGATGTTTTGTGGGCATTAATATATTTAATGAATGAGATTTAAATTTTTCCAGTAACGAGCCGATGTCTTGGTTAATTTTACTCATTGCATCGACTGACTTGGATCGAAAGAGAGATAGAATTGGGTGTCATCGGCATACAAATGCATTTGACAGTGCGTAACGGCTTTTTGAAACTTCGATGTACAATAAGGGGCCCAATATCGATCCCTGCGAGACACCACACAATACATCAAGAATAATTTTTAGATGAGGTTATTATCTTCCCAAAATAATATATGTTATTTTCTCTGTCGATAGGCAGCAAAATTGCATTAATCTCTCTAACTAGTAGTTTGTTATTATTTTATCTTTGAATTCGTAACACGTGCACATCATTGCAGATGATGTCAGTGTCAGTCGTAACTTAAACAACTTTGACATAATCATTCCAAAAGGAAAACATAAAGTAAGTCAGCAGGTGTTACATCCGTGACCATTTTTAACCAAGATAATTTTTGATACCACGGTGCTTTAATAAGACGTAAAAGAATATTACTGTTTCACAACTAATAACCAATTATACGACAATTCAGCTAAATAATAGTGCAGTAATGTAATTTAGGTATTAAATTATAAGAATCTTTAAATAAATATATTACGGACGTCATGTGAAAAAATTAAATACATATTATAGCACATGTTATGGCTTCAACCTACATTTTTAACGATAATGCACTGACTGTAGATTGCGAATAAAATAGTTTATTTTTATGTAGTACATGCATATGTTTCAAGTATGAGATCAGTCACTTATCAACAGATGTAAGAAGTCACCCGTGTTATTATCAGTCAAGTTTTCTATAAACATTTTTTTCCATTTGCATCATTGATGTATTATCATTAATTAATCCACGCAATTATCAATGAATGGCTAATACGCATTGTACACTTTTTTGGTCTATTTCCAAAGTTCATTGCTAAATCTAAATGTGAACAAGAATCAGACGACCTTTAAATACTATGTATGTAATCTGTTTGATTATTGATTACTAAGTGTTTTTTCTTAAACTAAATTTAATAAAAATCGTAGTGCGTTGTCAATTGAAATCAGCATTTTTAACTGACTTTAATAATTTTTAAAAAAGAGATTTTGAATTTGATCCGTATGTGTGTTTTCTTTATATTTTTTCAACGATTACTTTGGAAAGGCTGAAGCAATTTCTATGAAATCTTTTACAAATTATGCACTAAGACTCAGTGGTGGTCTTGTGATAGCTTCATCGAACTATGTCTAGTATACGGTGAACAAAAATCGAAAAAAAAAAAAATCTATGCGAGAATATTTGAAATTATGCCGGATGCGCCGAAGCTGCAATTGGGTTTAAGGCGATAATTAGGTGTTTTCGCAGTAGCTAATACTAAATACGATGTCAAAAGTTAGAGATTCAAAATGGGGAATCCAATAGGGCTGCCATAAATGCATAACTTTTATAAATTTGACCGTGTGTTTAAAGCAGTTCAGTTTTTTTCTTATAAAAATTTGACTTCGACATCCACGTAGTGGAGTGGAAATACATTAATCGTAAAGAAAATTTCAAATTTTGCTTTTGATGAAATTGGGTTAAGATATCATGTAGTCCAATAATTATAAAGATTTCCACAACAAAAAATATTATCTGAGATTTTCTTTCAGTAACTGTTAGTGGAGGGATTATATATCACTAAACCACAAAAATCAGTTCTGGGGGTGCCGCGCAAGTCCCCCAAAAATCCATCTCTTGGGTGAAAAAAGTCTTATTTTACAGATAACTTGTTAACCATTGAAGATATAAAAATATTGCTCATTATAAAAAAAAAACTTGACTAAATGCCTAAAAAAATGCCCTCTCGTAATTTTCTTGTATATGCCATGGTTTTCGAGAAACTCGATGTTGACCAAAATTGCAAAATTTGTATTTTTAATGCACGCGAATTTTCGTTTATTTGAAATTTTTTGCGCGCGGTCTATAGAAAAAATTTAATTTCTCGAAAACCAAACAAGCTAGGAAGAAAAATCAAAATGGGTTTTAAAGGGGATATAAAATACTCACTTGTATTGCCATTTTTTATTTTTATTAGTAAATCCTTCGATCGCAGTCAGAATATAAGACTAGCCCTTAGCAAGAAGTAAAGGGCCAACCAAATCGATGTGTATCTGATCGAAATGACCTTTTGGAATTTCAAAATTTCCTGGTGGATATTTCGTACGACGAGTGATTTTAGTAGCTTGACAGTTGATGCATGACTTAGTCCATATATTACAATCCGAATTCATTTTAGGCCAGAAATAATTGTTAGAAACCAAGTTCCTGGTGGCTTTAATGCCAGAGTGAGATAACGCATCAAATATATCAAAAATGGTTCATCTATAAATAATCGGAACATATGGACGAAGTTTTGGACGGGAGCTGTCACACCAGATAAAATCATCTCTATTATGAATTTTTACCTTTGTTAATATGTAATTGCCATTAGTATTTAAATTTTCAGTTAATGAAAACTTAAATTCAGAGTCTCCTGTTTGAGCTTTACATAGTAAATCTAAATCAAAATTAACATCAATTAAATCAGAATTTCTCCCTTGAACTAAGGATATATTCTGCTGTAGGGAATATGTATCATATACACGTGATAAAGTGTCTTCTATGACGTTGTCTTTCCCTTTAAATATGTTTGATAACTCACGAAAATTGTGCAATATATTTTTTCTAATTGTCGAGTTTGACGTGGCGATCTGTCAGTTTTAGCAAAAAAAGCTCGAGTCAAAAGTTTGTGGTCAGTAAAACACACAAACTCACGACTTTCTAGCATGTAGAAAAAATGTCTTATCGATGTAAATAAAGCGAGTAATTCTTTATCGTAAGTGGAATATTTCATTTGGGCAGCAGTCAACTTACTTGAAAAGACAGCTAAAGGGGTAATCACCCCACTGGTGTCCTGTTCTTTAAGAACTGCCCCCATAGAGACGTTGGAACAAACAACCGTTAAAGATAAGCGTACATTGTCTTCACAACAAGGATGAACTAATAATGTTGCTTTGACAATAGCATTTTTAGCATTAACAAAAGCAATAGAACTGCCACATACTGTCAGTAAAATCCAAAAAGCCAAATTATCATCATAGTTTTCAGTTTTTCTATATAGAGATTTATGCAAAAAATATGTTTGAGAAAAGCTGTTATGCTTAGAATTGTTTCCACTACTTTCCAGTATTATAAATAAACGTTGTTCTAGAATCGTTAAACGTAAATCAGTTTTTTGCCACTTTCAATTTTCTGGCCCACTGTACACCTTTACGTTCCGAGTCATTACCCAGGAAGACAAGGTCATTAACATAAACAACGTCTGCGAATTTTGCATTTATCTACAAAGAACAAATAACATAATGCTGAGCTTCATGCAGCAACTGTTCATATCTAAATTTTAATTTCACAATAAAGAAAACTCAGTAAAAATGGTTACAGCGAGAACGAGAAGATGTAAGCATTGTTGTGTCGAGATATCCTTTTGAATTTAAACTAGTTCAGCCTGTTTTGCTTTCCTTATCCGTACATCAGTGGCACAGAACATACACAGGTAAACTAAAAATAACGCCCCTGTTTTATACCTCGTTTTTATGTTGTTATATTATGGTCAGCGCAACTGTTTAGATAATGAAATAAATTCGTTTTAAGATTGGGCTCTGTTACTTGTGGTAACCGATTTATGACAGCTTTTATGGTATGACAATTAACAAAAATACCCAAAACCAGTTCAGTTTTAATAAAAACTTGTTAATGTTATTAACATAAAACGACAAAAAGCAAAATTTAAATAAAAAAATAAAATAATAGTATTTATGGTTGAATGAGTAAAAAATGTCTTGCATTTCGTTAGTTCATTAAACTTTAAGCCAACTTTAAGACCAGTTGGAATTATTGTATTAGGACTACCGCCATTTGTCAAAAGTGTATTCCTCAAATTTACGAAGGTTAGTGGGTTAATAAAAATGTAACTTAAATTTATTATTAGTCATTTTGGTCGCCATGTTGAATATTTCATCCGATGGACTTTCGATAACATTTTAGAGTATTTTTTTGAATTCATCAAAAACATGTAATTAGACACCTAGCTCTAATACATTAAAATAACACAGCCCCACAAAAAAAAGTGTTCAGACCCAGAAACTAAACCTACCAATCTGTATGTATTTTGACCCTCCTGAATTCGATACCACCATCCGAATTTCATTTTATCGTTGGGTTTCTTTTTATCTTGGACTTTAAAATATTAAAAATGCTACTTCAAAGATCCGCTATTTTATTGTGGGAATAAATTTAAGGTGACATCCCTTCCTAAATGTTCACAATGGATATGAACGCCAAATTTGGTGCTTTTCATAAAGTGCAGTTTTTGTAAAAAAAAAATGAATAATCTATTTTATTAAGCCGCACACTCCAGAGTGTCGGCTTAGAATTTGTGTGTTTTCGGATTTCATGAAACTTGGTATCCAGTTTATGTCGTGTATGGATATGTCATCATTTTTAAAATAAATTCGCTAATATGATTTTAGTAGTTTTTGGTTATAAAAAAAAATGCATCGCGAGAGGCCGTGTATTTCAATGAAAAACAAAATTAATGTCACGTGCAGATAGAATTATTACCGCTTTACGTTTCAGAAAACCGCTGCCTAAGGAATCACTACTTCCACATCCAGATTTTTCATTCAAGTCACTTTAAAGGAAACAGCTTGACTAGATTTGCACTCTAGTACGTAGAAATTATTGGTCATAGAATTTTTATAATATTTGGGGCAGATGTTATAGAAAAGTTTGAGGCGTTGGTTTCCACTATATACGATAAAAATGACGTTTCTAGTTTACCCTACTTATTTTCCCCTATTCACAACCTGCCACCTCCCACCCCTTCAATGGAATCATCTCAATCTGATGTCATTACAATACCTAATAATTGTCCTAACTTTCAAGTGAATATCTCAATTCCATGTTGTCAATCCCATTAATAATGGAGCGGAGATGGCGGGGTTTGAAAAATATTAGAAAGAAATCTGAGGCCTTGGTTTCTAGTATATACACCAAATCCCAAATTTCTGTACTCTTACCAGCTTGATTTACTTATTTTCCCATATATACTCCTATTTAACCCCCAACACTTCAACGGAATCATCTCAAAATATAATCTAGTTCCAGATGTCGTTATAATATATACGTCTACCATATTTCAAGTTAATATCTCAGTTTTATTTTACCAACCCCTTTAATAATAGAGTAAGGGTGGTGGAAGGTTGAAAAATATTATTAAAAAATCTGAGACCTTTGCTTCTCGGACATACACCAAATCCCAAATTTTTGTACTCTTACCAGCTCGCTTTACTTTTTTCCCTATTTACCTTTACTTACCCCCACTCCTTCAACGCAATCATGTCAAAATATAATTTAGTTTCAGATATCGTTATAATACATACGTGCACCAAATTTCAAGTGAAAATCTAAATTTAATTTTATCAACTATTTTAATAAGGGAGTGGTGATGGTGGGGGATGGAAACTGTTATAAAAAACCTGAGACCTTCGCTTCTAGTATATACACCAAGTCCCAAATTTCTGTAGTCTTACTAGCTTGCTCTACTTATTTTCTCCTATCTACCCCTATTTAACCTCCAACCCTTCAACGGAATCATCTCAAAATATAATCAAGTTCCAGATGTCGTTATAATACCTACGTGTACCAAATTTCAAGTGAATATCTCAATTTGTAGCGACCGCCTATTTAATTCCCCATTGTGAAGCAGGCTTACGGTCTGCCCTTGTGTGCGCGATACTTATCCCATGTATAAGCTTTGCCTAAGTTGACAGATAGACCACGCGGGACTAATAATAACCGCGCTTTTGTATTCCTTTACCTGCTGTTATTTTCTTGTATTCAATTCACTAATTAATTAAAGTTATGTTTGGGTGTAATTAGTGTTTTATTAATTATCATCCTACACAAAAGTGGCGCCCAACGTGGGGCCCTTCCTAACAAAAGACTGTTGTGTCAGCTCGTGTCGAAGTTAGGTTAATAACTTTTGGCGGGACAATAATGCATCTTTTGCGAAAGTGGAAAATCCAGTGTTTTGAGTCAAGAAATCCAGGCAGTTGGTGTGCAAGAATTTCCACAACTGTAAGGTAAACAAAGGATTGAAACTGTAAGTACAGCTTTTAATAGTTTTCGATTGCTGCAAGTTTGAATAACTCACACGTCGTTGTGCATTCATTTCGGTTTTTTCAAAGACTATCACCCACAGTTCGGTGCTTAATTCGACTAGGAGGACATTCTACGTCGCCGGTTTCACATAAAAATAAACTTTATTGTGCTGCACCCCTACATGAAATTGTAGTGCTTCGTTCAAGTAAAATAGACATTTTACATCATTTTCATGAACATTTCGTGCTTCATTTTCGACTAAGAACATTATCGTCGCTGGTTACATGTTAAAAAAACTTTAGCGTGTTGTTTCATGAACTTTCGTGCATATTTTGTTTTGAAAAGACATTCTACTTCCGATAGACAAATTCTGTGTGCTATTCACGAACATTTTGTGCGCGTTTAACGTATTTGAACATTCAATTGACAATTTCTTTCATTTTGCTAGAACTTTTTTGACTTTTCTGCGGATTTGTATGCAGTCAAATTTGGAAGTGGATTTTCATGCAATCAAAATGCTACAGAATTTTGCGAATTAATGAGTTACAATCTTAGGAGTCAATCTAACGTTTGTAGTACATCAAATTCTACCGATTCATCAGCTGTAACGATGCCTAACTCAATTGTAATGACAGAGGAACAGTTGCAAAACCTATTAAAGGGCGTGACTCAAGCTTTGGTCGCTAGTCAGCAAGCACAAGTTTCAACTAGTAGCGGCAACTTTTCGAAATGTGCTTCGCGGTTTGCCGGAAACAAAGATGAGGATGTGGAAGCCTTTATTAGCGCTATTAATGTTTACAAAAACTGTGTAAATATTACAGAGGAAAATGCAATCAGGGGATTGCCGATGTTACTTGACCACAATGCTGCAACCTGGTGGCGTGGAATCAATTCTACAATTTCCACTTGGGATGGGGCAGTACAGGCATTACGACATTCGTTCGGTTACAATAAGCCACCGCACAAGATTTTTAAGGAATTATTCTCTAAAGAACAAGGGGATAAAGAACCAACAGATCTTTTTGTGAATTCTGCACGTGCTCTTTTAGCTCGCTTGCCGAAAACTCCAGCACTGCACGAAACGCATCAGCTAGACATGATTTACGGTCTCTTAAACCGAAGAATCAGATTTAGATTACCTAGAGAACAAGTGGCCTCCTTCTCTGAACTAATTGAGAAAGCTAGATCGATTGAAGACAGTTTTACTGAAAACAAGACAACGTTACCTACTACCTCGAAACAAAGTAGTGCAAATGATGACAAAACGGCACGTTTTCGCCCCAAATGCCAATTTTGCAAGAATTTTGGCCATTCTCAAGCAGAATGCCGCAAGTATGCCGCTAATCAAGGAAAAGTCAGTCAGCCAAGTGTCAGTCAAAACTCAACTACCACGACTGCTAGTATCAGTTGCTTTGGATGTGGAACGCCAGGTTACATACGTTCCCAGTGCCCCAATTGTCGTACTCAGAGTACTTCCAGCACGAAACCTCCGATTACCAACAACTTTACGACGCATGCTTCGAGTATAGACATTTTTTCTGCTGAAATTAACTCAGTTTCTACAATGCCTAGACCATTGGTACATGTTGAAATTGTAGGAAGAGAGGGACTTGCCTACATTGATTCTGGTGCTCGAAACAGCATCGCAGGACACGTTCTTTACACACATTTTTGTAAATCGAATTTACCGTACAAAGAAGAGCTCCTACAGATGGTTCTAGCGGATGGACACCTACGTCGAGTAATGGCGCGAATTTTTGAAACCCAAGTAATCTTGCAAGGAAGGAGTATACCAACTACATTCATAGCAATACCTGAACATGTAGACAGCAAAACGCTCCTAGGAATTGATTTCATTACAAATGCACAAATGGTTTTAAACATACCCAAGGGTCAATGGTTTTTCGAGGAAAACCCTTCGGTAGCTTTTGAATTTTTCAAAGAGCCTGCTATAACAGCCCCACCTTGTCCTATAGTTAGTGCATATCAAACGGACTTCCAACTCAAAGAAGATGATGACAAAAACCTAACTATAAGTCAGAAAGCACAGTTAGAACAGCTACTACAATCACATCAAACCGTATTTGAGAAAAACAAAGAGCTTACTCCGTACGCGGAGCACACAATTCAGTTAACGGATGAGACTCCCATTTTTCAACCTCCTTACCGACTTGCCCCTGCGCAGAAGGAAATTCTTCGTCAGGAACTAGACAAATTACTCGAAGATGGAATCATCGAAGAATGTGAAACAGCTTATGCTGCACCTGTCGTTTTAGTGTCAAAGGCAGATGGCACCCCACGTCTATGCGTAGATTACAGACGACTCAATGCTGTAACAGTCCCTGTACAGTATCCATTGCCTAGAGTGGATGATTTACTTCATTCTACGTCCAATTCTGCTTATATAACTACTCTGGATTTAAAAAGTGGTTATCACCAAATCCCAGTTGCCAAGGAGGATCAGGATAAAACTTCATTCATTACTCCTTTCGGTACCTACCGGTACAAAGCAATGCCTTTCGGACTCCGAACAGCGCCTGCGACTTTTCAACGTCTCGCTGACCGTTTCCGCTCTGGATTACCACATATCTCTATGTTGGCTTACCTGGATGATTTAATTATCATGTCACCAACTTTCGAAGCTCATCTTAACGATCTAAATGATGTTTTCAACAGACTAAAGGTGTTTAAACTTCGCGTTAACCGGAAAAAGTGTACCTTCTCTACAGATCATGTGAAGTATCTTGGACATGTAGTTAGCAAGAATGGATTCGAACCTTGCCCAGATAAAATATCTGCTATAGTCGACATGCGTACACCACAAAATGTAAAACAAGTTCTTAGCTTCCTGCAAACCTGTTCATGGTTCAGAAGGTTTGTCCCGAATTTTGCTGAGGTAGCTAGACCTTTGACAAACCTAACCAGAAAAACTGCCCAATGGGAATGGGGACCTACTCAGGAAATGGCTTTCAATGAGCTAAAGAGATTATTGACATCTACACCTATCTTGCGTCAAGCCGACCCCTCCAAACCGTTTATTATACGCACTGATGCTAGCGCATACGCATTAGGAGCAGCTTTACTCCAGGGGGAGGGAACAGACGAAAAACCAATCGAATATGCAAGTTGTTTGCTGACGCCTGCGCAGAGGAACTATCATACCACGGAACGTGAGGCATTGGCCGTTGTCTGGGCTTTTGCCAAGTTTCGCGGGTACATTGAATCATCAAACGTTACTGTGAAAAGCGACCACCAACCCCTTCGGTGGCTGATGTCCTTGAAATCCCCGATAGGACGACTTGCTCGGTGGGCACTGTCCCTACAGCCATACAATCTGAACATAGAATATGTTCCTGCACGTCAGAACGTTCTAGCCGACACGTTGTCGCGCCCTAACTGCCATGACAGCAGCAAAACCGAAACATGTGATGTTTGCTTCGTTACCATCAACCTTCCCACGGATGATGCTAAAGTCTTGAGAGAAGAGCAATTAACAGACCCGGATGTAGCTAAAATAATCAACTGCTTCGAGTCTCCAGAACCCAACTCGGTAGACAGTCACAGATGGAGTGACCGCGGTTACCTAATGATGAACGGTATTTTATACCGATACTCTCCAGATCATGACGGAGAAGAAGCGCAGCAGGTCGTGCCAAAGGGTCAGATTCAAAAGATACTCAAAGAAACTCACGACTCCCCGCTTGCTGGCCACTATGGTGTGGAACGCACCCTACAAAGGATCACCCCTCGCTATTATTGGACGGGTATGCGAAGAGATGTTACCGCCCACGTTTCTCAGTGCATAGACTGCCAACGGTACAAATCTTCTAACATGAAGCCATCTGGCTTGCTTCAGACCCCTGTACAAGCACGAAGATTCGAAGTCATTTCGATAGACCTTTTTGGGCCCCTTCCAGAGACTCCTACGGGAGAAAGATGGATTTTTATCATCGAAGATACATCTACTCGGTGGACAGAAATGTTTCCACTTAAGGTAGCCACCGCTGAAGCCTGTGCCAAATGCCTAATTGATGAAATCATACTTCGTTATGGAACTCCCCGCAAAGTTATCAGCGATAATGGAAGCCAATTCATTAGCGGAGTCATGCAACATGCAGCCCAAGCTCTGGGATTCACCCAAAGCCTTATTCCTGCCTATCATCCTGCCGCCAATCCGGTAGAGCGTAAGAACCGAGATCAGAAAACGCTTCTGGCTATTCTCACTGCAAATGACCACACCAGTTGGAAGGACAAATTTCCTCGGTACGATTTGCCATGAATACCTCAGTGTGCCAATCGACAGGATTCACTCCAGCCTACCTGACTTTTGGTAGAGAGCTGCGAACACCCGATGATGTGCGGAGAGATTTCAGAGCCATCATCGAAAGTGACAATTTTGTACCTCAGATTACTCCTTATCTGCGTACCCTAGCCAACACTCTCAGCCAAGCTCGAGAAACTCATGAACGCCAACAAGATACCCGAAAGAAAATGCCGACAGCAAACGTCGTGATGTGACCTACAAAGTATCAGACCTCGTACTTGTCAATACTCATGTGCTAAGCAAAGCCAAAGCTGGAATCACTTCCAAATTTGTACCACGTAGAGATGGCCCATACCAGGTCTCTAGAATTGTGAGTCCTACCTCCTACGAAATAAAGGATCCAACGAATCCCACAGTACCCCTCGGTACCTACCACGTATCGGCATTGACTAAATATGTGCCGCCTACCCAGGACACTGCCACGCCAAATCCGGCCCCAGTTCACCCCATACGTCGCAGAGGACGCCCTCGACGTCAGTTACCGCCGCAACCTGCTCCAGCAGCGCCTCTTCTAGGCCCACCTCCAGATCCAGGTTCCAGGACCCCATCTACGCCTAGTCAACGCTCCAGACCTTCACCGACAGCTCCTCGCCCGCAGTGCCAAAGTGTTGTGCCACGCCGTTCTTCCCGAGTGCGCCGCGTCAAGTGCGTCGTGGACGTGTGACCCTATTTTCTGTTTTGTATCACATCCGGGACGGTAGTGTGATCCAAAGGGGGAGTGTGTAGCGACCGCCTATTTAATTCCCCATTGTGAAGCAGGCTTACGGTCTGCCCTTGTGTGCGCGATACTTATCCCATGTATAAGCTTTGCCTAAGTTGACAGATAGACCACGCGGGACTAATAATAACCGCGCTTTTGTATTCCTTTACCTGCTGTTATTTTCTTGTATTCAATTCACTAATTAATTAAAGTTATGTTTGGGTGTAATTAGTGTTTTATTAATTATCATCCTACAAATTTCATTTTATCAACTTCTTTAATAATGGAGTAGGGGGGGTATTGGGGGGTTGAAAAATATTATAAAAAAATCTGAGGCCTTCGTTTATAGTACATACATCGAATTTCAAGTTTCTGTACTGTAGTGTAGGTGTTTGTGAGATGCTTCTTTTAAGTTTTCATGCTTCTTTTTTAGTCTCCATCTGTCATCATGGGGTGGGAAGTGTAGGCGTTTGCAAGATGCTTCTTTTTAGTTTCCATGCTTCTTTTAAGTTTCTATCTATCATCATCTCCTTATTTATTCTTCCTCCAAGACTTCTGTCTTTTGGATCTAGCAGTGTGCACTTCCTTCTGCCCACTTGCGTTCTCTTCGTTTGTCTGCCCAAGACATGCATTATCTCGCCGCATGGAGCTTTTTTTGTTAACCGTTCCACAGGTAAATATCCATTTAAGGGGGAAGTGCCCTATCTCGCGATAAAAAAGCTTTTTATGCCGGGTTGGTTATGAGAGAGAGGCTCAAGAGAATATTTTGCACACCCTGTATACTAGTTTGTTTCTACAGTAATTATTTCCAACTGCCGTTTTCCAATTCCGGGTATTTTCTATTTCATTACCTAAATTTAATACCTTTTCATTTTTACCCCTAAATTTTTTCTCTATTGTGTAATAAACTGTCCTATGACAACTAATAAATAAATATCTTTTCAGTTTTAATTTCTAATTTATTTAAATAAGGAAGTAGACTCCATTAATAAACTAATCTAACTTAAAATAAAACAAACAAAACTTATCTGTTTCATCCACAGCTGGCTGTCTGTTGCTTATTTTATGTCACCCACTTGAAGAAGGGACCAATCCAGGTATGGATTTTACGGTCAAGCAGTACACTTTCTCCGGTTGTTTATATACATGCTTTTGTGTTGCTTTTTTCAACCAACATAATTTAATCAAATATCAACTATATGAAATAGCCAGACTCGTGCTAATTTATATCAATCGATGTATAATTGTTTACGCTTTAATGCAATACAATTTCGACGTTTTGTTGCCGCTTTATCCGGATTTATCTCGAGATCTTGTAGGAGCCATGGAACAAGCGTCTGTCACCGAATTCGACTCACTTTGAACTCTATTGAAGAGGTAAAAATCACTTTATAAACATTTTCAACGATGATGAAAAGTTACGTGCAGCAGCTGAAGCTTTTATGATTGAAGATCAACGTGAAGAAATACTGTTGAACGAAGATATGTTTCTATTCTTGCTTTGTATGGAGCTAAAACGTCCGTAAATATAAATGAATTAAAGCATAAACGATTTATAACACTTGCCTCAAAAACTAAGAGCGTACAAATTTCATCACTATCTCCAACAGAAGATGCAGCTAAGCGGCATATCAAAAGGTGTATTTGCAAGTTCAGCAATGGAAAAATATTTCTACAATACTTCCCGAACACTGGGGTTGGAAAAAAGAAAATTATTTGACCCCAGTAGAAATGACGCAACCAGCAGTACCGGACAACATCTTAAAAATAATTTTCTGTTCGTGCAAAACAGGATGCAGTGCAACATGTGGATGCAGAAAGAGTGATTTGTATTTGCTCACCTGCATGCAATGTGTGTAGTGGCAATGACTGCAATAACCTCCCACCAGTTGAATAAAATCAAGAGTTCGATTCTACAGGCTTGAACGAAAATTAGATCTTGTTTTTCAACTTTTGTAAAATGTAAAATTAATAAATTATACTTAAATAATAAAAAAATGTTTTCGTCTCGTAATTTATACATCAATTCCATATCTTTTCTATTATACCTAAATTTATTATCAAAGAAAAGATGATATTTTTCATTAAATATTTTTCAATAATAATCAAGAACAAATATATTTCTTATACTAAATTTTCAATAAAAGCAACTCACTTTTCTATGAATATAGCGAAAAATCATAAAACATAGATTTTTCCTGTAAAAGTTATTATTATTTAAACAATATAAATAATTATTAATTCCGTCTGTGAGAAACATTTTTGAACTTAAATTTTCAATAAAAACAACTCAGTGTTTTATAAATATCGCGAAAAAAAATTGTTTAAATATTTTTTCCTATAAATATTGTTATTATTGTTTAAACGATATAAATAATTACTTGCGCCACTTAGGATGCTTTTGATTTTGAATAATATTAAAAAACACATTAAAAAAATGATCAAAATCGGAGCAGTTGCTGAAAATTTAGAAGTAAAAACCTTCATTGATTCGACTATGTTTCCAGAAAACAAATGTAATATGTAAAGATGCTTAAGGAAATTATTAACATATATCATCAAATGAATAAAATTGTGTATATTTTATATGTATACATTATTTAATTATCAACCAATTATCGAATGAGATACGAAAAATTAACTTATATTAAGTTTACAGCCTTGTTCATTACTTCACAGCAATTTAGATCCTGCGGAATAGATTAGAAACATGAGAATAGCAAACCGGAACAATTTGTGTAGAACATGAAATTATGCAATAAATGTTTATGTAAGCGGTTTCCGAGGAAGACTCCTAGTTCTTCTTCTTTTAATGTAATCGCACTGACAAACGTGTTTATGTCTTTTAAACAAGTAAAGTAGAATAAACATGTTCTATATAAAAGTTGATGAATTAATTGTTTTAATTATACGTGGTTTAGTTAAGTAAGGAAAGTAAAATATATTGTTATAATTATAACTGTTTTCTTTATTCAAGTTATTGAATCAGTCGGAAAATGTGCAGTTGTAAAACTTGGAATAACCTCAGAATAAACATTAAACATTTAAGGTGGCCATTCCCTAGAGAGACATCCTACAGGGAAATATTTATTATTTTTGGCTCTAACTTTTTTTTCTTAGTACGTATATTTAAAAAACTATAAGAGCACCTAACTAGAACCACAATAAGACTATTACTAAGAATTTTTACTCAACAGTTTCAGTGGTTTGCAAAATAGCTGGATTTAAATTTAAAAATTATGTTAATCTTCCTATTTCGTAGTTTGAAATCTAGCTATTTTGCAAACTGCTGAAATTATTGAGTGAAATTTCATAGTAATAGTCTTGTTATGGTTCTACTTAGGTACTCTTATAGTTTTTTTTTAAATATACGTACTAAGAAAAAAAAGTTATAGGCAAAAATAATAAATATTTCCCTATCTTTCTCTTTCTAGGGAATGGCCACCTTAAACATGGAAACATTAAATACAACCCTAAAGTTACTTGTGCGTGAAGAGTTACACCTTTAGAAGACCCAATATCTATGTTAAATATAATCTAGTTCCAGATATATACATTTCTTAATCCGAAAAAATTAATTCTGTTGTCGGAAATTAAATTCCAGGCACCTACGCTAGAAGCAAATCAAACCAAATTTAGTGGAAACTGTGGTCTAAAAGACAACCTTTGGCTTACTATACTCATTTCTGAAACAACGAAATTTTTAGCAACGATAGCTTTTGCAGTGACAAAAGTAAAAACCTCTACTGTTGCCTTGCGAATACCTGATCCGACGGTCTGGGATTTTCTATTTACGGTATGAGTTTCGAGTACTTAGATTATGATCTGAAAACGTAAAATGAATGCCAAATTGTAGGGCTCAATAAATTGTATTGAAATATATTGTCTTGCTCACTTGGGAGCTGTCGTTGGTGAATTTGATACCGGAGAACGAAATAAACGAACAAAAAATATCAAGAAATCTGAGGCCCTGGCTTCCAGTGTATACACCAAATTTCAAATTTTTGTTCTCTTATCAGCTTGTTTTACTTATTTTCTCCTATTTACCCCTACTTACCCCCACTCTTTCAACGGAACCATGTTAAAATATAATCTAGTTTCAGATATCGTTATAATACATACATGTACCAAATTTCAAGTCAATATCTCAATCTTATTTTGTCAACCCCTTTAATAATACAGTGGAGGTGGTGAGGAGTGGGGCGTAAAATATTATTAAAAAATCTAAAACCTTGGCTTCCAGTATATACACCAAATTCCAAATTTCTGTACTCTTACCAGCTTGCTTTACTTATTTCCCTTATTTACCCGTATTTAACCTCCAACCTTTCGCAGGAATTAGCGAAAAATATAATCTAGTTCCAGATATCGCCATGATACCTATGCGTACCAAATTTCAATTAATATCTTCCTAAGAAAACGTGCGCGCAAAAAAGTTACATACAGACAGACCGACACACAGAAATTTCTTTTTACTTAAATTTAAAATCTCTACGTTTTAAGACATTCTAAGCCTATTCCAATAAAAAAAATGTTTGATATTTTTTTTAAAGATTTCTATACTAGTCCACCACGTGGATGTGGAAGTAATACCTTCTTTTTATTGTTTACAGTGTTTTGTCAGACGTTTTGTGCCGTGGATTATTTTAATTGAACTCCGTTTGCTGTACAACACATTTGGTGGCATCATACCCATCTGTTGCGGTTGTTTGTTCGGAGCACAACATCACCAAAGCTCATGCTCATTGGCTTCTTGGTCAAATCAGCTTTCGAAGAGCGTCCCTTTTGCCTCTTTTCATCGGATGTTTCCTAAACTTTCAGCCGTTCTATATTATCCTGTCTCCTGTTGACGAGACCAAACAATGAGAGGATAGATACTGGAGAGTCGCTTTTTGGGACGGATTGAGTTGTTAGTGCGATAAGTTGTCCAGGCAATTCGTGGCAAATGTCTCCAGACCTCATCTCAAGGCATTAATACGTCGTATGTCTGTCTCCCTAATAGTCCATGCCTCGGAGATGTAAAAAAATATTGAACCAAATTTTACCCAACCGGTAAATTAACGATCTTACCATCTGCATCTGCAGGTACCAGTTTTATCCACGAGGGCTCCAAGGTATTGTTACAATCATAATTTTGGTTTTGTTGTAATTTACTCTTATGCCTTAACCAGACTTATTATCTTAAACCCACCCGGCAAGTGAATGATCTTGCTTGCTGTAACTAAGGTGATGTTTGGAAATCTTCAGTTCGCCTATAGTTACTCTCCGCTGCCAGTTAGGGGACACATCTCATAATGTCTACTATAGATGTTAAAAAAGATTGATGATAGAATACAGCCTTGTATCTGATTTTGTTGTTTGCTTTCACCAAAAGCAGAGTCTTCTTCATACAGTCGGTGAATAATAAAGACCAGATGTTAGGGTATCCGCATCACCAATTTAATAATATTGTTTATTATACCAGAGTTTGTCCCATTCCACAAGAAATAAGGTACATAATGGTCTATTGCCTCTCGATAAGTTGTCTCTATCGGTATTTGCTTTCCAGTACTGCGTCCCTTAACAATGTCTCTCAGTAGGATAATGCTGGAGTCTGGATTGAAGAACATACAGCATTATTTTATTGTTTCTCACATTTTTTGGCATATTCTATGAAAGATTTTCGTTCCATCTCCACCAACTAACTAAAGCATCTAGGCCGAGATATTGTCGACCCCTGCTGTTTTTCTAGGTTTTACTTTTTTTGCTGCTTCCACTTCTGTGGTCAATGTTGAAGGTTCACGTACGTAGACCAGTTGCCAGTTATATGTCTCGGAATGGTCACTTTTGGAAAACTTTTCATAATATTTGTGCCAAATCTCAGTAATATGATGCCTGTCAGTTCTTAAAATACCAGTGGAGACTTTAATTGACCATATATTGAAACATTCTTTATAGGATTTTGCAAACAGCAGAAAAATGACCATGTTTTAGTTTTAAATTTACATGTGATCACTTTTATACTGTTCGGAAAAATTCTTGCAATTACTGTGGTTAGCATGTGACTTCAGAAGTCTTGTAGCTAAGAATTCTTATCTCTTCGACTAAGAGTCTGAATTCTCCGCGTCAATACTCTTCTGATTCCACAGCAGTGTTGACACCTTGAATTTTGAGATTTTTCCAGACTTGTACTTTAATTAGGATTTCGGCAGTTATTCAATGTTATTTCACATTTTTCTCGCTTTGTGCTTCCGTTGTTGCTCGTGTGATGATATTTTCTTTTAGAAAGTGCCACAAGGCATTTGGATCTTCGTTAATTAATAGGTGGACTTAACTTATTTATTCTCCTAATTACTTGCATATGCACGTAGTTGATTGGAAGTATAGTAATCGTAAAAAAAAATTAAAATTTTATTTTTCGTGAAATAGGTTTAGAATGTCATGAAACGTCGAGATTTTAAATTTGAGCAAAAAGAAAATTTCTGTCTGTCTCTGTAACTTTTTTTTGCCGCAAGTTTTCTCCGGAACGGTTTAAGATATTGACTTGAAATTTTGTTCACGTATATATTATAACAAGATCTGGAACTGGATTGTCTTTTGAGGATATCCGGTGAAGGGTTGGGGGTTAAATAGGGGTAAATATGTAAAGCGAGCTGGTAAGAGTACAGAAACTTGAAATTTGATGTATGTACTAGGGGTAGTTTTAGGTTTTGGTAAACCATAGTGATCAAGAAAAATAATGCAAGGGTGACTAAATACAACTAGTTTAGATGGCTTTTCCACCTAGGCAGACGATTTTTTCGGTAGCTTTGTATACGGCAGACGTCGCTGAAAATGGCAAAAATCACGTTTCGGTGAATGACATTGATCAAAAACAATTTTGGCGCCAATCGATTCGGTTATTTATGCCGAAACAAAAAACACGTAGGCAGACGAAAAAATCGATAGCAACTTCCGAGCAGACACTGTCAAAGTGGCAGGTCGAGTTTTGATGAACAAGATTTATCAGAGAAAATAATCTCATATATTATATTACAAACAACTATTACTTCCACATCCACGTAGTGGATTGGAAGTATAGTAATCGCAAAAAAATTTTCAAAAATTTTTATTCGTGAAATAGGTTTAGAATGTCATGAAACGTCGATATTTTAAATTTGAGCGAAAAGAAATTTTCTGTCTGTCTGTCGGTCTGTCTGTCGGTCTGTCTGTCGGTCTGTCTGTCGGTCTGTCTGTCGGTCTGTCTGTCTGTAACTTTTTTTGTCCGCGCGCTTTCTCCGGAACGGTTTAAGATATTGACCTGAAATTTTGTACACGTATATATTATAACGAGATCTGGAACTGGATTGTTTTTTGAGGAAATCCGGTGAAGGGTTGGGGGTTAAATAGGGGGAAATAAGTAAAGCAAGCTTGTAAGAGTACAGAAACTTGAAATTCGGTGTATGTACTAGAAGTTAAGGCCTCAGATTTTTTTATAATATTTTTCAACCCCCCCACCACCCCTACCCCATTAATGGGGTTGACAAAATAAAGTTGAGATATTCATTTTAAATTTCGTACACGTATGTATTATAACGACGTCTGGAATTAGTTTATATTTTGAGATGATTCCGTTGAAGGGTTGGGGGTTAATTTGGGGTAAATAGAGGAATATAAATAAAACGTTGGTAAGACTACAGAAACTTGAAATTCGGTGTATGTACTAGAAGCCACAGCGTCAGATTTTCTTATAATATTTTTCAACCCAACCACCCCTACTCCAATATGAAAAGGGTTGATAAAATAAAATTGAGATATTCATTTGAAATTTGATACACGTATGTATTATAACGACGTCTGAAACTAGATCATAATTTGAGATGATGCCGTTGAAGGGTTGGGGGTTAAATAGGGGCAAATAGGGGAAAATAAATAAAGCAAGCTGGTAAGACTACAGAAACTTGGGATTCGGTGTATATACTAGAAACCAAGGCCTCAGATTTATTTCTAATATTTTTCAAACTCTACCACCTCCGCTTCATTATTAATGGGATTGATAACATCAAATTGAGATATTCACTTGAAAGTTAGTACACGTATGTATTGTAGTGACATCTGATTGAGATGACTCCATTGAGGTGGTAGGTTGTAAATAGTGGAAAATAAGTACGGTAAACAAGAAACTTCATTTTTAACGTATATGGTAGAAACCAACTCCTCAAACTTTTCTATGACATCTACCCCAAATATTATTCAAATTCTATGACCAATAATTTCCACATACTAGAGTGCAAATATAGTCAAGATGTTTCCTGAAAATTTACTTTATAAACATCTGCCACATTTAATTTTGCGATTCACCTCATGGACTGCTTGCAATGATAAAAGGGAACCTCTGTTGCATTTTTGCTGATTGAAATACTCAACTAATTTCATCACCATGTCTCTGGCTACTGCATTCCGTCTTTTACTGGGCATTTTGAGATTAGTTTCTTTAAAAACAGTAAAACTAATGCACTCACATACTATTTAAATAATAATTTACATAATTACTGGAATCTTAAAACATCACAATAAAAAACACTACAAACTTATATAAATAACGAGGAAATGGAAAATCATTAAATTTGACAAATGCACCAACTGCACGCTACTGAACTGACAGAATGTTGAATGTTGGTTGTGGCTACAACAATCGGCTATATTGTTCATCTCTAAAATGCATAGTTATGCTTGGAACTTCTGTCATAGCCCATCAGATGTGATTTTCTATTATTTATATTGTAATATGTTAGAATTTAAACTGATAGAAAAATCTCATGCCTTCATAACAATAATAATAATAATAATATTGTCCAAAATGTCAAATACATTTGCACAAATGCATTAAGATATTCACTTCAAATTTGGTACACGTATGTATTATAAGGACATCTGGAACTAGATTATATTTTGAGATGATTCCGTTAAAGGGTTGGGCTTGGGACGAATAATCTGGATGTGGAAGTAGTGATTCCTTAGGCAGCGGTTTTTTACATGGCATTTTGACATGTTTGCCCAGATAAACAATTGTGGCAACTTTGGAGTAGAGGTTGTCAAAGATCTAGTGGTTATAAAATAAAAATCGGATTTTTAATAGATTTTAGACCAAAAATCCCACGTAAAAATCAGCTTTGAAACATTATCACTTGACGAAAGACCTATAACCACCTTTGGCATCATCTTTCATCGAAATCTACGTAAAAAATTATTTCACTAAAAATTACCAAAAAATTGTTTTTTTATCTCGAGGACGACGGTCAATCGCCTTTGGGCTCCGTCGTTCAAATTT
Organism: Stenurella melanura; assembly: GCA_963583905.1. Lineage (NCBI taxonomy): Eukaryota > Metazoa > Arthropoda > Insecta > Coleoptera > Cerambycidae > Stenurella > Stenurella melanura. The sequence continues at coordinate 81,621,561 of OY757316.1, read as the reverse complement.
TCAAAAGTACTCAAAAAATGTCAAAATGCACGGGGCGGAAAATCGCTCCGCCCGACACGAATTTGGTTTTTCTAAATATTACTTATTTTAACAGCCGTGTAAATTTTGTAACAGGAGGAATGATATCCATCACCTTTGTCTGGATTGTCTGGTATATGGAACAATTTATATTTTAGGGATAATTTTTTACGTACAGAAGAAAGTAGTTTGCACTTATCAAGACTTTGTTTGTTGTATTGTTTTCATTCTTTGATATTTTTTCATTTATGTGTATCACACATTGCTTTTCTTCTAAACCAAAAAGGGGTTCGAGTTGATTTTCATCCAACACAGAAAGATCTAAGCCATCTTCTTCAGAAGGAATCACGAATTGATTTTCGTCAAAAGAATAAATCTTTGATGGTCCAGCTTCTTGATCATCCTATGGTAAGAATATTGTATTTAAAATGCTTTAGATTGATTCCAATTAGCATTTCCGTAATTAGATTGTAATTGGGGCTTCATTTGAAATTTTTTCCTCTAATTTGACGATATTGAAATGCGAAAATATTGCGTGCACCAATAAAAATTTTCAAAATACTAAATTTTATTTTTTATCTTATTGGGAAACGTCAAATGATACCAACTAGATAAGTAGATATAAACATTACCACAGAATAATAAAACAATCAGAATGGAATCTTTCAGGGAAGGGGAAGTTTCGCGCATTTCTAGGCGCGCATTCAATTCGCCATGTTCCTGGGGTAAAACAACTGATAATCGTGTGCTCTATACAGAGTTGCCAGATGTACAATCATTTCTGATGAACTAGGAATAAATAGTTATAGTTGGTACAGTTTTGTCACAAAAGCATTAATACATGTGGTACATTTTGCAGTAATCAAATGTCTTCAAATTCAATTTCTTGAGAAATGAGATGGTTGGTTACATGAAAAAAATTATGTACTAAAATTAATAAGTTTCATGTACCTTATAGTAATTTCAAAAACTCATCGGGCAACATTATGTATAACCTATTGGTCATAAGTTGACAGATATTATTTATTTATTTCGTGTGTTTTGCTGTTTATTTACATTGGTCAATACCTGACTGCATTTGTTTTGTATAATACTCTCATTTAAAATAACTATAGCTAATATTTTAAAGTAATATTGACATATCATCTAATCCACTTATAATTCGTTCGAACGTGGATACATAGGCGTAGGTATACTATGTTTCCACATCGATCTCGTACATCTTCACATGTGTGCCTAATCAATCACGTCAGTGATGTTTTGCACTAAAATTATAATATAACATAGTCAATACATATATTCCTTTACACGCATAATGAAACAATTTATACACACCTCTCATATGACCTAATTTCAGTATAGGGTATATTCGATATAGTATTGTATTTTAGAAACAATTTTATATTGAATATTTCAGGACGGTATATTTACTACTATTTAATTAATCATTGGCATTAAAATATATAAATTTATTAATAAAACAAAATATACGTGTAATTATTACACAGCATATATATAGGGATAAAGTCAATCGTATACAGAATAAAAATAGACATTTATTGTCCCATGAGATTAACTCCATGACATTGAATTAAAATAGGCATCTTCAACAGTTTTGTAGAAAAATATATGGTTATAGGCATTTAAAAATTCCTCTACAGAATAGGAACAATTTTTAATTACATGTATATATGCTTATGCTTTGAAATTATATTAATGAATTGTTGAATTGAAATGGCATATTGTTTGACACATATGACAATTTATATATTTACTGTAAAATAATGCATTTTAATAAAACGGGCTGTTCTTATAAAGTTCATATTGCAAGTCATTCACGCCCTTCGTATCATAATAGTTATGATTATTTAAACGCTGTGTAAAGTTGTCAAAATTTGTTTTTAACATGGAGTTAGTGTGATCCACTATTTTTTTTACAAAATTAATACGATAAAATGAGGAGTTCAGCACTAACGTACAAAGGGAACTTTTAGAAAATTCAGAGACAATTATTTTATAGGGTTTCTTGAGAAAAGTTGAAAAGTATATTCTACAAAATTAAATTACAAATTCCTGAGTGCGGACCTGATTACAACAATACAGAATACGCCTATGATTTTAACCCCAACAAGATGGCCGATTCTGGAGTTAAATTGTATATGGGCAATGCTTAGAGTTTCCCTTCTGATTGTTTTATTATTCTGTGACATTACTATTCGCAATTCCTTTAAAAAAGAACATACATTTTTTTGAATTTTAATCATCTCCTGATGATGTCAGTTTGGATGATGAAATACTTGGCTGCGGGCAATGCAGTATTTCGGTAATTACAGAATGTTATAAAAAGTGAAAACCCTACAGGCCCATTTTTATAATTAAAATATTTAGTAATTTATTTATCATCGATCGATATTCTTTAAGAACAGTTGTAACTAAATTACATAATACATTTTTGAAACCATTTTGGTTAGTACATACGTATCCAATTTTATAATATGGTTCCTAAATGCATATTTAAACATTTATATGGGGGGTAGAATTCATTTAAATTGTTATCTGAATGTTTATATAAAACATAAGGAAGAAATGTATTTTGTAAATTTGTGTTACCTGCCACTTTGACAGCGTCTGCTCGGAAGTTGCTACCGAATTGTTCGTCTGCCTACTTGTTTTTGTTTCAGCATAAACAACCGAATCGATTGGCGCCAAAATTATTTTTGATCAATGTCGTTCACCGAAACGTGATTTTTGTCATTTTCAGCGGCATTTGCCGTATACAAAGCTACCGAAAGAATCGTCTGCCTAGGTGGAAAAGCCATCTAAACTAGTTGTATTTAGTCACCCTTGCATTATTTTTCTCGATCATTAAGGTTCACAAAAACCTAAAACTACCCCTTTTCTAATACACCCCACAACTTAATGCTACCATTTTGAGACGACAGACGATCAGTTCTGACATACCCAAAGACCAAAGAATTGATTCCCACAAGTAAATATTTTGACCATTATCGTTCACCATAGTGTCCGTTAGGTCTCCTACTATAGTTAAAGACGACATTCGTTTCTTCCTTAAATATGTTGTCTATAGTAAGAAATAGATTTCCTTCAGTTTTCCTCTTCTGATTTTCAAATATTGCTTATATCTGAGATATAATCATGAACAGGAGGAATATTATAGTTCACTGTTACGTTTGTGACACGGCTACTCTTCGCCGTTTTATGTTGCGAAAAAAAATAATTCATAGAATTTTATTAATTAGTTTATGGTGAAAGTAGCGTTTTAGAGAAAAACTCCAAGAGCCAAAAGTTGCTTATTTTTGTTCAAAGAACACGCCTGCCGGTTTTCAGAATTTCTTAGACAAAAATAATTTCGACCAAGAATTTCCCTAGATTTTTATGTTTTTCTGCTTCAGAAAGATCCCAAAATATTTAGGCATATTCTTTAGATAAAAATAATCAACTTATGCCCCCCAACTTTGCCTTCAAAGTGCTTCCTTTTCCATTAAGGAAATTACAAAAAAATAATCTTTTTTGTTCGTTATTTTTTTTTTTTCGAGAGAAGGTAGCACTTTGAAAAAAAACACCAAGATGCAAAAGATGCTTATTTTTCTCCAAAAAATGAGCCTGAATATTTTCAGAATTTTTATGGAACATTTAAGGAGACCTTCGCAGATGTTCACAGTTTCAATCGCCTCTAGATCAAAAAATCGAATTCGGTCGGACTGGTGGTCAAAGAGAATTTAATCAGGGGGCCCAGGAGAACATTTTTCCCAAGTTTCAGAACAATCGACTGAAACCCATTTTTACTATAAAAAACTGCGGGGTCCTTTCAGGTGTTCGATGCGGTACTTTTTTTGTCATGGGAGCTAGGTCTATTATATTTCTAGGGATAAGTTCGGATCGGAGCTCAGGATACTTTTCTCTTGATTTTTTTATATATCTAACAATTTTTCAACTGCCTCAATTTCAATTAATTGAGTAGACCTTTTTATCAAGAATAGCTTTAGATCGTAAAGTCAGAAATAAAAGTTTTCCTCTTGCAAATCCCACCCGGGGCACTATACAATGCTGGGAATCCATGTATTAAAAATCCACTAAACAAAAATTTAATATACACTCGCTGTCTAAGTACCTTAAACCTTCAACACACCTAGAATTGCAACTAAAAAAATCCCTGTTTGTTAATTAAACAAGTAGCCACCTACACCAACAGCCGGTACATAATATTAAGTATTTTGTTTGCCAAATTAAAAAGGAAATAATTAACTGCGACCCACGCGCTAAAACTCGACTTTTCAACTTGAGAGCACTCATTTACATCGGTGTATTTCTGCTCCATTGTTTGATGATCATGTCCTAAAAAATGCTCCGGCACGAAAATCAAACACGCTACACCTTTGTAGATAAATTATTATTTGTACTCTTTTACTTCGGGTCGTTTGAAGATAGCTTGATGGATAGATAAAAATCCTAAATAAATACATACGTTTTTAATTCTATTTTGTAAGAACAATTCATATTATATTAGGGCTAACTGATACTATAATTGAACAGACAATTCGAAATAGATTGTGTAACATTAAACGCGACTAGAAGTATCCAGATCCGGACTGGCTAGATCGGCTGGTCAGCGATCGCCGAGGGCCTCCGACCCAAGCAAGCTCCGAAGGGGCCTCCAAAACAGTTATTTTTACTTGGGGTCTGGAAGGGGGGCCCAAAAAGCGGTTCATGTTTGGGACCCCGAAGGGGGTTTTTGTCAAAAACCTTTATCGACATGCTAATCAAAGTAATTTGTTCGATGGGCCATAATATTATTTTGAAAGACCTTCACACCAGCACAATATACAGCGTGATGGTAGGTAGATGGTATCCACGATGTAGCTATTATGGACCAATTGGCAATTTGCGTCCGCTGTGTCGTTCAAGGAAAGATATATGCACAGAGAAAAATGTGTGTGATATTTTACCACAATTGTAGAAAATTGTACTCCAAATTGGTCTTAAAATGGTGACAGGAACAATTTGTGCAAATAAATAATACATTTTTGGGGCGATGATTTTGTACAGTTGCATGCATTAACATTGTTTGAAATTTTTGTACAAACTTAAAAATCACATAAATTGAATTCTTTACAAATTTGAATTATGGTTGCATAAAAAGACATAATTTTATTCCACTTGTGGAAGTTAGTTTCTACAATTTGTGTGAAATTTTTAAATATATTCTGAAGGTTTCCTGAACAAACATTCACATCTAAACCTCTTCATTTGTAAAACATATTTACAAAAAATTGTGCTCTTAAGTGACACAATGTTTATAGTTTTTTAAAAGAATGTGTTTTAGTTTCCCACAATTTCTAAATGAGAAATCCTCAAATTGTATATTTATTTTGTCAACTTTGTAATTCATTTTGCACAATATATACCTACACTTAATTCAAAGAAGCTGTTCAGTAATGTATGAACCGGGGTTAGTTTTGCACAATTTATTACTCTATAATCTCCAAATTATATATATATTTTTTGGTTCACTGTGCACTCATTTCACACACTATATGTATCCACTTCATTTTAATTGTATTATTCTGTAACACAAATTGTGAAATATTATTTCCAAAATTGGAGGTATTCCTAAAGGATTTCAATAAAAAAAAATTAAAGAATAAATGTTTTATTTTAACAGAACAGCATGCTTTTATATATTATCATATGGTAAATGAAAACATTTCTATTTTTTTAAATACAAATAAATTTTATATGCATAAAGTTCTAGTTGAAAAGAAGTAGGTGACTTACATTTATGCTTAGAATAAATCCATTTAATAATTCTAATTTGGAAGGCTTCCAGTGCTTCTTCTTTTTAGCTTCTATTAACGCAGTTTGTAGTAATAAGGCTTATGTCGTAGTCACTCATATTGTTAAAAAAAAATAACATTTATCAGTTCATCACCAAAATCAAATGTATTGCTTACCATCAGAATATCTTCGTTTTGAAGCAGTTCTTTTACAAGTTTGCCTTTTGGGTTTAGTAGTTTAGGAACAGCTTTCTGTCGCTTCGCATAAGAAAACGAAATTACTCTTAAGCTGTAAACGAAATCAAGTATTACAAGATAGATATCATGCATTCTTCGCATATAAACAAGAAATCATTTTTATATTTATATGTTGACGAAGTTAATTTAAGAGAACATATATGCAAATCTGTAACTCTGTGTGAAGTACTCACATCTGTGATTGCTGCATGGAATTACATCTAGGAAACCCTACTCGGTTAATAAGTTTTCAACAAATTCGTATATGCGTAGCATGGCCGGCGCAGTCAGTACAATTTTTAACCAATAAACTTTACGTGAAACAAATGAAACAATTATAAAAAAAATTAAAACAATATCACCAAACTGATTGTGAATAGTATGTCATTAAATTGTGCAATTTGTGCGGGCGGCATAGATTACTATTATTGTTCAGCGGAAATAAATATATTGGGACTCCTACTTTCACAAGTTTGTCAACAACCGTTTATAAAATAAAATCACACTTTTTTGTTACACAAGTTGTGCAAATCCTTTAAACAATTACTTAAAACTAATTGTAAATAGAATGGCAACAAAATATATAGTTTGAGGATACTATTAACAATTAATTTAGTTAAATTGGCTATGATTTGTTGAGAAAAAATAAATAAATTTAACTCTAAATTTCGCCAATTTGTTGGTCGAAGTTTTCAATAAATTCATCGTAACTAAATCTTTATATTGGATAAATAAAACGCACAAGAATTATGCACAATTAAAATGTGTAAAGCTATATAACGTTGTGCCTTAAAATTTTACAATTGTTTAAAAAAATGCAACAAGACGTTGTTCCACAACATTGTGCAAAATGTTCCAAAGCGATTTCTCTCTGTGTGAAATACTTTTAGAAGTAACAGTAGTTGATGATTCAAGTGGACTTGCTTTATACGAAGCTATGAAATCAGAACTAACCAAGTGTGTCATTCCAACATCAAATATTATTGCGTATTCATTTGACGGAGCTAACAATTTGAGAGACTGTTATAACGGTCTACAAGGCCAGTTCAAAAAGGATTTAGTAGTGGCTGATTCAACAACAAAGTTGCTCCAAGTAGAAAACTTATTTGGATTGGTGGAAGAGTCTGCTGTTTTATAAGCTCATCTCACGAAATGATGGCCGTATGGAAGAGAGAAACAAAAAGAAAACATATTGCTTGTGAAAAAGTATACAGGTTGCAAAAAATAGGAGCAAAGAAGGTGGTGGAGCAAACACAAAGCTCTTTCTTCGGTTATTGACGAAGAGTTGTTAAGGAGTGAGGAAAGTGTAAACCCAGGGAAGCTATTCAATTTTCTTACCGTTTTAAAAGAAATGTCAATTAGAACTCTTTATTGCAAATCAAAGTTCATGTCAAGAAATTTGATCAGTCAATGATCCAAATTTATGTCTATTGTTTTACTATATTTACAAAGTGAAACCATTGACTATTCTGCCGCCTGGAATTTGGTACAGACGCTGCCTCAATAAATAAACGATAAGAGGAGGAATAAATACTTTGAGGTTCTATATGCAAAAAAAAAAATGTTAGTTTACAAGCTTACAAGACTGATGTAAAAGTGGAAGTAGATTTCAAGGAAAAAGGAACCTTGAGGAAAAAGGCGCCTGGTGAAAAATCAAAAGACGAAGCTCCTGGAATCTCAACTATCGAAAAATTGATGTTCTTCAATACTTTAGATTGTGCTAAGACGAGTATCGAATTTTGACAGATTGTCCCTGATTTTTTAATAAACATAAGTCACATTTCTTCATTACACTAACCGACAAATATATTTTATTTTGTATCGTTAACCAAAATCATTTATTTGTATTGTTTTGGTCCCAGCTACGTCTAACATAGTCCTAAAAAAAATTGTTGGCTCTAAAAAATGTAATAACTGACCTAACTCACATATGGTATAATTTTAATAAAAAAAGCAATCATGCGAAAAAATATTTGCCATTTTGATATATATTTCATATACATGTTATATAATATATATTTAATTAGAATATAAGCTCTTTAATCAGAACATTATTTATATTTCTTGCACTTCTTAGCCTGTCTCTTATAAGTTACTTCTGGGGCATCTCATACATGTCCAACAGTAGTCTGCTAACATCACAGAAGTCCATTTGCCCTGATGTCTTTTTTCCATATTTTGAATATCATCGTGGAATCTCTCTCCATGCTCATCATTTACTGCACCACAGTTTTGTGAGAAATAATCTAGATGTGAATGTAGAAAGTGAACTTTTAATGACATATTGCATCCTAATTTTTGGTAGAAAGAAGATTCCCAACAAGGTCTCTAAAGTTTTCTGCACTTTTGATACCGAGAAAGTGTGTTGCTACCATTTTAAAGGAATTCCAAGCAGCTTTTTCATTACCTTCTGAATGTTGTCAAATTCAGCATCTTTGAAAAGGTTCTTGATTTGAAGACCCACAAAAATTAATTTTGGCATCACTAAGTCTGGGAAATTTTTGTTTTAAATAACTGAAAGCACGTCCTTCTTTGTCCATAGCTTTTACCAAGTTTTTCATAAGCCCCAGTTTTATGTGGAGTGGTGGCAGTATTACCTTTTGTGAATCAACTAATGGAATGTCAATAATATTTTTTTGCTCCTGGTTCAAAACTCAGTCTTGGCGGCCAAATTTTTCTTTTGTAATGTTGTAATCGCGCTTGACTCTCCCACTCACAAAGAGAACAACAATATTTCGTATACCCTTGCATCATACCAAGTAAGATCTCTCTATCACTTCTAAGTCTCCACAAATCTGCCATTTATACTTGTTATATTCTATAGTTTGTAGCAATACATTCATGTTACTGTAATTTTCCTTCATGTGGACAGCATGGGCGATTGGAATTGATGGCAATTTATTTGCATTGTGGAGTAGCACAGCCTTTAGACTAAGTTTCGAGGCATCAAAAAAAAGTCTCCAGTCACTAGAATCATGGGGAATGTGTAAAGCACTCATTAAACCGCCAATGTTCTTGCAGGCAACCAAGTCATTTTCCATTTTGAAAAAAGGTATACAATCTTTTTGACGACTTCGATACATGGAAACTTTAACATTTTTTTGTAGTAAATTCCATTGTTGTAATGGAGATGCCAAAAGCTCCGCTTTCGCCTTGGACAGATCAAGGTCTCTTATAAGATCACTTAATTCGCGTTGTTTAATTTTGTGTGGTTCATCACCGGACACTTCATCAGAGAAATCGGGATATTGTGATATTGATGGCTGGACTAAGTCATCATCACATTATCAACCAATTGTTCGTCAGAATTAAGACTGTATTCTTGAGGTGGAATAGGAATAGGTAGTTCATTACTATGGGGAACCGGGCGAATGGCAGATGGTAAATTGGAGTATTGTATTACCTTCCTTTTTCTTTTGTTAATACCATGTCTAATAGAAGGTATCACGCAAAAATAACAATTATTAACATGATCTTTAGATTCTCGCCAGATCATGGACACAGCAAAAGCCATTGAACGTCCTCTTCCACTTAGCCAAATGCAAAGATTGTTGGCACAATTGCTGCAAAGTATATGAGGTGCCCATTTTTTGTCTTCATCTCCAATTGTACAACCTAACTGGTACGCCTTCTTAATTTTGGGAGTAAAATTATGTTTTTGACGCGCAAAAGTCACTTCACACAAATATAGCAAAAGTTGTGGTATATTTTCAAAATAGCACTATTTACTTTCGAAAATGAATGCTTCATGCATAAGGTACAAATACGAGTACCTACCTCAGAATGAATATTAGTTTTAGTAACAAATAAAGAGGTAGGTAGTTAGCACGGTCAGTATAGTATGTCTATTGTTCGAAGAATTCTAATTCTACCTGTTATGATAGGACCGCCCATAAACTAGGGTTTATTCCTGCGTTACATTTTATTATCTGTATTGGGAAAACCAGAGCCAACCTAAACTTTAGCTTTTTATATTGTTATTTAGTATGACGAAGTTACTAAGAATTTGCTATTTTTACTCCCGATACATGTAGACTGTCGGCTAGTGTTATTAGAATTCTCAATTGTTACTGAAATTACACATTGAATATTTACAATAATTCCTAAATTACTTTTCCATAAAGTATTTTGTTTCCCAGTTACAGAGATGTGCTTCTTCCTTCCACGTTCAATGCTTAATTACTTGCAAGCAGTGAGACCAAATAAAAAATCGGTAAAGGTATTTACACAGAACTTGACTTGGCAGTCACTCTAAAAAATTAATAATTACGAAATGACATTGAGATTAATAATCGGAATATAGTTATTGCTATTATTACAAAGAAAACTTCATAAGTTTTGGTCAAAAAAATATACAGATTGCTCATCCAACAGCAAAAGCTCAATACTAAATAGCAGGTGCCACATATGGCAGGCTTGCGCAAATACCTTTACAAATATCCACCATGATTGAAATATTTCTTGGGATGACCACCCTGTATATTTTTCAATAAAAGTATAATAGGTGTATATGCCAAATATTATTGCCATCTGTCACATTTTCAATCCAATATTCACGTAATGGAGTGGAAGTATGGTGGTGGTTAAAAAATTTCATTTTTTTAAAATTTTTCAAAAGATGTTGGTAAAATAATTTTCTAAATTTTTTTCTTCTGAAATAGGTTTAAAATGTCAAACGGAGAAATTTTAAATTTGAGCAAAAAGGAAAGTTTCCTTCTATTCTATAGTAGTGCTAAAAAAGTTTAAAAATTAAAAATTATGTATTTTTTTAAATAGGTTTAGAATGCTATGAAACGTGAAAATGTTAAATTTGAGCAAATAAAAAAAATCGATCTATTTTAGTGGTAAAAACTTTTTGAAAAATGTTGGTGAGAAAAATTTTCAAAAATTTTTTTTCTGAAATACCCAGGTTTAGAATGTCATGAAACGTGGAACTTTTAAATTTGAGCATTCTAGTGTTAAATTTTTTTCCAAACTGGTAACAAAATGTTGCAATTTTTTTTCCGAAATTGGTTTGGAATATCATGAAACGTGGAAATTTTAAATTAGAGCAAAAAAATTTTTTTCGTCTGTTCTATAGTGGTGATACATAAATGGATTAAAAATGTTTTCAAATTCTTTTAAAAATTTTTCAAAAACATTTTAAAATTTGTTTGAATAGTTTTAGAATGCCATGGAAACGTGGATAGTTAGAATCTGAAGAAAGAAAAAAAATTCTATCTTAGTGGTAAAATTTTTTAAAAATAGAAAAAAATTCTAATTTTTCTTTTAAATAGATTTAGAACGCTATGAAACGTGGAAATTTGAAATTTGACGAAATAAAAAAAATTTCATCTATTTTAGTTTTCAAAAATGGTAAAAAAAATTTCGAATTTTTTTTTTGAATCAGGCTTAGAATGCCATGAAACGTGGAAATTGTAAATTTGAAGGAAGAAAAAAAAATTATTTCATTTTAGTAGTAAAAATTTTTTCAAAAATATTGGTGAAAAAAATTGAAAAATTTTTTTCTTCCTGGAATAGGTTAAGCGTGTCATGAAACGTAGACATTTTAAATTGGAGCAAAAAATGTTTTTTTTCATCTTGGTAAAAATTTTTTCAAAAATGTTGGTGAAAAAATTTTCGAAATTTTTTTTTTCTGAAATAGGTTTAGCGCGTCATGAAACGTGGAAATTTTAAATTTGAGCAAAAAAAATTTTTTTTCATTATTTATTCCGTTTAGACGGTCCACCCTGTATATTTTCCAGTGAAATTTCTACCATTTCTTCGCTGACAGTAGCGTCAACTACCTACCTAATTTGACTGCTCTCCGTCAAGCAGTTTTTTAGTAAATGCACCAACAGACAGACAGACAGACTGATTGACGGAATTGAAAAACCTATATTTTCGTAATCTACGTGATCTGAAACGTCAGAATCCGAAAAAATCTCGGAGGGTGATTTTTTCTCGAATACAATACTTCCCTTCGGTATGCGAGAGAAGTAAAAATTATGGAAACAAAAGTTTTTTTTTGAGCAGAATATGAATCTGTAAAAAAATAGGCCAAAAAACCTAAGTTGACCTTCGTATTACCTTGAACTCCCCCACCAAATTTAAAAAAATAAAGCCATTCTATGTACATTTCACATAATGAAACTTTCGTCTGAAACATTTTTCCCAAAAATTCTTTCTTTATATTCAAGTTATTCGCATTTGTCAACTTAAATACCTCACCCGGTATATGCACTATTGCTAAATACGTATACTTTAGCAAGATATGACGTTTCTTTGGCCCACTTCTTTTGTCTGTCAAGTTATATTAAAAATTAATAGAAATACATGCATAACACTTGTTCCACCCGTTTGTTTGACCACCGTACCCACGTAATATATCCTCTCATGACACCAAATAAGCTAGATTGTTTACCGTGTCGCATCATTCATTGTCAATATTTGTTCCCCGATTGTGCACACATTAACTCGTACAGGATGTTAAACTCACTCCTACGTCCACAAACCTTTTAATATCAAGGATCTCGTAACATAGCGCGGTCGGCAACAGAAAATTTTCAACACCAATAAATAAATATCTTATAATTAATTACATTGCCTATAATACAGAAAATGAAGTTAAAAATTTGGTGTAATAATATATGCTGGTTGCAGTTTTGCTAGGTAACGTATATTTTATTGTATTACACACCTATATAGTATAAGCGGTACGCATAAAAATCTGACGAATAATGCAGAAAGCAAGTCCTTTGGCATGTATGCTTTGTATATTTATAGAAGTAATTTGACCCGCAGCACTTTGACCCCTGACCTCATAGACAAAAATGGCAGCCATTTTCAAAAATTCGGGTAAAATGTTTAAAAACAAAAGAAGAATATATCCAAAGACTGTTATCAAACTGTAGGTGAACGCTTTAAGGTTAGCAAATGTAACAAAAATAGTCATAGTGCAAGAATAATAGAATTTCGGCGGCTATTTTAAACTTTAACATTTTTTTAAAGTAATGCAATATGTTATGTGAGGTATCGTTTAAGTATAATTTGAGGTAGCTGATTCCAATGCTGATGTCAAAAAAATAAAATTCTAAAGGAATTATAACAAAAATGCAATTCTGAAGTTAGAAAGATGGCTTTTATTAACAAAATACAAAATAAAATCATAACAGTTTCCTCGTCATCGCTACTGGAATTATATAGCTTGTAATTTAAAAAAAAAAAGAAATTAACAAGAAAGTATTTTAATAAATGTAGAAGGCCCTATACCTTTTGCTGCTACATTTTCCTTTGCATTTCTTGCACTTAAGGGTGCAGGGGAAATCATTTTTTCTGCATAGGCAACGCATGGTATTACAATCGCTTGAACAACCGCTTTTTTCTAGCTCTCTACAACCTTGCCAGATTCCTGGCAATTTGGACCAGATGGGCTTCCATCCATTTTCAATAATTTTCCATCCCCATTCACATGACTCTGGTGTACTTTCCAAAACATCAGATCTGTCCTAGATTTGACCTGCTTGATATGCTGCTCTAAGGGCCAGTTTTACAATACCAGGTTCAGCGTAGGTTCAACTGAGCCACGGCTCAAGCTGAACCGGAGCTCAGGTATATTCCCGTTCTGTAAAGCGTAATTCATCCGGGTTCAGTAATGCTAGGTTCTGTTACTTTCAAATGTCAGTTGGTAGTGTCGGCTTTTGCACACTGTAGATTTTGAAGAATTTGTGATGTAACATTAGCACAAACTAGTCGGTAGTTTGTGGACATTAGACATTCGGCATTCATGATAGTTACCTGTGATTCATATTCAAGACTTTTATAATACAATCGTGAACCTTAGTTTTTGTTTTGAGAGAATATGGATGATAGAAAAGATCTGCAAACTTTTCTGCCAAAGAGGAGTCTATATTAATCTCCTCGGTAAGAAAATATAAAAATATCGTCGAATTCAAGCTTTCTGATTCCCAAGCAAATTTCCAGAAAGGAGAGACTTGGCGAAAGATAGAAAGTGAATTTAATAGTATTTCTGGAGAGAATTCCCGTAATGATAAAGTTCTAAAAAAAAACGATAATATTAAAAAGAGAACGAAAAAGAAGTTCCCTGATGAAAAATTGTATGTGCGAGGTACTGGTGGTGGTCTTTATCGAGAAACCAAAGTTACGATACTGGATGAGGAAGTCAAAGAACTTCTTGGCTCGAGCAAAATTGATGGAGACATTTCACAGTTTGATGGAGATACAAATAAGTTGATACAAATATACTTTGAACATGTATGTTTAAAAATTGTTAGTCTACAATAATAAGTTTCTTTTGTAAAACATTTTCAACATTTTATTCCAGCAATAATAGAGCAATCCGATGGACAGAATCAAGCTCTTAAGTCTGTTTCAAGCCAAGAAGATTTGAACGAAATAATTATTGAAGAAGCTGTATCTCTGGACGTTTTAGAAGACCACAGTAAGTTGTTCGCACTACTTATATAAGTCCATATTCGAGTTATTTCCTTTTCAGTATATGCCTGCACTTCAAGCCCATCTCAGCTCCATACTGAAGTTCTACCCGAAAACAGGAAAGAAATTCAGCCACAGATAGAAATTACAGTAGAAATTAGCAAAAGTAAATAATAGGTACCAACGTCACAGATTTTCTTACACTTTTTTTTTACTTTTGTAGTGTCTCAAAGTCAAAATCAATCAGGAAATTGGTGAAAGTACAGTCCGGCCATGATAAGGGCAAGTAAGTCTAAAGTAGAATACTCGATGCAAGTCTGCAGCTGCAATTAGCAGAGTTTCCCAGTGGGTAGATGCAAAATCTGCTGTAGAAGCAGCAAAGGCACGTTTTATGGAAGAAGAACAATGCCAAAAACTCAAATTTATGAGAGAAAAGCATGAATTGGAGATGATGAATATGAAGAGGAAAGCAGATGTGGAAATAGAGCTTATGAGACATATCATCGAGCAAAATTTAAAATATTAGAAATTCAAAAGGCGACGTTACTTAACAAAAAATTATAAATTATCTACAAATTCACCTCTTATAATTGCAGAGGGCCGTGTTCTAGAAAATTACCTTTATTTTATATTTTTTTATTATATCAATTATTTATTTGTATTTACACATTTTATACGATATTAAGTAAAAGCTAAGTTTTCTTAAAATAAAAAATTAATTTTTAAAATATTTCTTTATTTTTTACTCTCAAGAACAAACATACTCGTCACCATATCATCATATGATGACGAGGGTGTTAGGAGCGTTTATAACCTAAAAGACTGTTACATAACATTTTTCACAGAAGTCCATTAAAATAGTTTAACTGTAATGTGACTATCATTGCCAATCACCCTGTTATCCCTCATATTCTCCACCACCACTTCATTGACAATGTTAATAGCTTCTTGCTGTTGGTCATCAAATGGTGGTAGTTCCTCATTCCGCAAACATGCTATATTGTGCAGTATGGCAGTTGCTGCAACAATGGCTTCTACTTTCGATTTTCAGTCGAATCCCCAAGGAGAGAACAGGAAATCGCATTTTCCAAACACCGATACACCATTCAATTAGATTTCTTGTTCTTACTTGGGGCTCGTTAAAAAGGTGCTTTGCAGGAGTGAATAATATTTATTCGTTCGGTAGGGGGTAGACCTGGGCTAGCAATATACTCAAATGCTTCTATTATATCATCACCCCAATTATAACGCAATTTTTACAACGTAATAAAAGTTACTTTTTTACAAATTGGCCGCCATTTTGGATTTACATGTCCGGAAATCGAAGTGCTGCGGGTAAATTTAATGCAATGAATGTGTACAAATCACATGCAATTTTTCTTGCTTTCTGCATTAACCGTCAGATTTTGCCAATTTTCTCGATGTACCGCTTAAACTAATAGGAGATGAAAAGAAATAGCTGTGACATTGCGTTTTGCGCGCATTGTAGTGAATATCTCTTTGACCGTCTTTAGAAAAAAATGTTAATAGTGTATTATTGTAGATAGTAAGATTAGCTTTAATTATCAAATTAAAGGTAATCTTAACAAACAAGAAGTCAACAACAAGGAATCAACAAACAAGAAATCATTCTTGTTTGTTTTTTACGATAAAAATTCACCGTGATCGATTTAGATTTGTAAATGCGTATTTTTAACAGACGAAATATTGTATTTGTAGTTAAATTACTCCTATTTAAAAAATATTTTTTAAACCTTTTAGTATTGTTGCGTTTATTCACCTTTCAGTAAACACCCTGTATGAATCCGTGGGTTCTAAATAATTTCAACAAGAGATAAACACCACTAACACTTTATTTAACAATTTACTGACTATACAATACTACAAATTCAAAATAACCTTACACTTTGTTTACTTGATATTTAACCTCACTTTTCACTTTTCAACTTGTTCTCTTTTATAAACTGCCTTCTTAATAAACTTCTCCGTCCGCGCTGGTAATCGCGCCTTATATATTTCGAATTTGACTCCCTAAATCCATCTAGAAACAATCAAGAATCTTCTCCAACCACATTCCAGAAAAGTCCATTTCTTTCTGCTAGCTTCCAGTCACAATTAGTAGGCATAGGCGTATCATCTCCAGTTCCAAGGGGGTGTAATTCATAACAATATTATCTTTTTTATAAAAATTGGGCATATTATGGCGTGAAATACACAAATAAGTTGCTTCAATAATACATATTACACTCGAAAATCAACTTTTTTATACTTTTAAACCGAAGATATTTCTTATATGTTTTAATAAATGTTTTATTTGTAATGTAGAATTGACAGTTGGCTACTATTAACACTGATAAAATTATCAGAATAAATATTCTTCAGTGAAATAGGGAAATTAGAGGGAAATAATTGGTGGAGCATATCGATTAGAAAACGCCATTTTCTTCCAACTTGAAATATTAATTTTTTAAATTTCGATCAGAAATATCCGATCAAAACGTACTAAGAAGCAAATTCAACATAACTTTGTCAGCTTCAATTGAGGTTAAATGACCTCCATTCCTAAAATACGTACTTTTCAAGATCACTCAAATTTCAAAACTAAACAGTAAAAAAGAAAATCCCTCCGATATCGTTTAGCTGTAATAGTATACTTATACACAAAAAAATCATTTTCCTTTCACAATAATTATAAAATTGTGATTTGTCCTTATAATTCTTACCAAATTCAAGTGGCTGTAGAAGACACTGTAGTTAAAATAATTGAATGCGGTTGTCCCCATTTGAAGGATTGAATAAACTTTATATCACGATAGAAATTTGTAATACCTATTTTATTTGTGGAAAGTTGATTGTTGACATTATATTCAGATCCAAACATTTTATTTTAGATTATAAATATATTTTAAGCAATATGATGTGTGCACCAATTGATATATTATTTCAAAAATTAGTTTAAATGATTTTTTTCGTCATAATGTAGTTTAAAGAAATAAACCATTCCAGTCTGAGTAAAAATGGACTTTTTTAACAACGAATACATTACTCGGTCAATTTTTATCATAAAGGATTGTGCAAAGAATCAAATTTTAGGGAACTGAATTACTTTTTACTGTGTATACTTTATCTCAACCTCATTGTCGGTATAAAAAATGTCGGGATCTTTGTTCTTTACCGCTCTATCAAAGGCGCCGACATTTTTTATACCAAAAGCAAGTCTGAAATAAACTATAGATCTACACTATAGTTTTTGAGTTAATCGCGAAAGACGTTCCTTGAAATTTTACTTTTAGAATGGGGTGAGAAAGATTAAACCTTAAAGATAAATCATATCTCGGTCAATTGGACGGGACTAATGTCAAATTCAAGGTAATTTCACACGCTGCAAGTTGCATTTAACATGTTTTGATAAGATTTACCGCATCTGGGCGCCTCTGGAATGCAAATAGATGACAAAAAGAGCTGAATATTGATGTGCGACCCATTGACTAAAACGAGACCAGCCAGCGGGGAGGAATACAAAATAGGCGACTACACCCTGAGATCCACGAACAGAATGAGATACCTAGAAACATATCTAACATATAAACCAAAAAGGAGGAAAACAGGAATTGAAATAATCAAAACGGCCTACAGAGCCACGAGAGCTATACTACCTTTCATCGAGGAAAATAAACCACCATGGAGTTTGACTAAGAACACGACCATCATACTACTTACGATGACATACGAAGTCAAAAACGCGGCAAAGATAAAAGCGAATAGAAAAAATCTTAGAAACGCTGAAGGGACATCGTCCAACTACTCACAAAAACCAGAAAAACTACAGAAACGACAGAAAACGTCAGCGTTACTAGAGAGGAATAAAATAGAATGACATACTGGGGACACGTCCAAAGGCGGAACGCGACACACCTATTAAGGAAAGCGCTAAGACTGAACAGTAACAGACTCAACATAGGGAGGCCATGATTACAAATGGATAACAACAAACGACAAAATTAGAAACAAACTAGGAAAGAATCATACACACTGGGAAAGAACGGCAAATCAAGAGAAGGAATACAATAAAGAAATATCAAGGATATAGACACTACCAGTTTCAGAAACAGAAGACTTACAAGAAGATAGTAAGGAGATGATCTTAGACAGAAACATAAAAGAAGCGTCTCACAAATACTTACACTTTCCATCCTACACTCCTACACTATGCGTCATGTGGCTTTCGCTGCTAGCAACAAGCATGTCCCAAATCCAATCCGGCATGCGGACGGTCCGGCGGGGAATCAGGAAGTGGCAGTAATGCCTAACGTCCATTAGTTAATCAATCAACCAATCAATCAAACAAATTCAAAATTTTCAAGAAATTTGCAGAAAAATGTTTTTTTAATCCCTATCTGCTCTTTCCAATAGTTAAGCGGGAGCCAATTTTAGAACGATGTTTGTTACATGTTAATGAACCCCTAAACAACTGGAGCCAGCGTACAATTACCTCTCACGTTTGTTATAGTTGGAGACACCATTAATCCTGTTTCATAGAGCATAACAAACAAAGAATAATTAACTCAATTTTTTTTATCTATTACTTACCAGTTAGTGAATACAAAAATACAATTGGCAGACATCCCGGTTAGTGGAGATTCAGACATTCTAAACCTGCAAGCTAGCCAGTTAACCAATGTGAATGAAGGGAGTTTTTTTGTTTGTTTATTGTAGCATTAGTGTTGGTTTATTTATTTATCTCTTTATTAACATTTAAATAAGAAATGGAGATTAAAATTGAAAGGTATTAAACATAATACATAGGCGATGAAATGGAAAAACTGCCCGCAATTGGAAGGCGGAAATTGAAACCTGTTGTTTCAAAGAAACAACATACCTACAGGGTGAGCAATCTATCCCTTCGGACCTTTTTTCTCATAACGCACAAAAAATATTGTTACCGCGAGATAGGGCCTTTCCCAGCAATCCCACCGTAAATGGATCTTTACCTGTGGAACAGTTAATAAATAAAAATTAAAAAAAAGATGAAAGCTGCCAGATTCAGAAACAGAAGAAACAGAAAACTAAGACGAAGAAAAATAAGATGACGATAGATGGAAACTTAAAAGAAGCATGGAAACTGAAAAGAAGCATCTCCCAAATACCTGTACACCCCAGCCTATGATGACAGATGGAAACTTAAAAGAAGCATCTCACAAACACCTACACTTCCCATCCTGTATTCCCACCCCATGCGGCTCTCGCTGCTGACAACAAGCATGTCCGGTGTCCAACCCGGCGTATGCAGCCGGTCCGGCGGTATATAAAACATCCGAGATTTGGTTCCGGCACGCGGTTTGGCCGTCTGTTGGGCGTGTTCGACGGAAGACCAAACTGCGTGTTCGAATGAACCTCCATGGATACCCGGAATCGGCAGCAATGCCCACTTTACGCTGGCAAATCAATCAATCAAGTTGTTTTATGTTTAAATTAAGTATGTACTACAGTAGTGTCGCGATAATCCGATCCCGCGTTAATCCAGATGCTTCTATAATCCGGATTGCCCTCTTGTTCTCTTGAAGTATTCTGTAATCCGGATTTTACTTGATTTTGTAATCCGAATTCATCCAGGTAACTCTTCTTTGATCTTGTAAAGTGTCTTAAGAACTTAAACGTACAACATGCTGTATGTTTGCTTCACAATGCTCGGGAAAATGTACCAGCCAGTTCCTTAGAAAAATGCTGGAAAACTGTTTTAAAACCAAAAAATGAGAATGACTTAGAAGATGACCCCGAGGATTTGATCCCTTTAAGTGCTATGCAACAAAAGATACTAGCAGAAGAAATTCATGTGGATTGATTGAACAAGAAAATTTAATTCATGCAAATGATAGTGCTGACTGATGATGTGATGGAAATTGCCACTCCGGTCAGAAGTAAAAATGAAGATGCTGTCAAAAGTTTAAATCTTGCTTTACAGTGGGCTACAGAAAATAACATTCCCTTAAAAGATTATGATGCTGCAAAATCTCAAGGATATTGCTTTTGAAAAACAACAGCACATAAGTCATCAGAGTAAAATCATTCTTTTTAATCGGTGCCTAAAACTGTAAAAGAGGGTACCACACAATTCTAATGAAGCCGATAAAATCAATGTACAAGAAAGTGATGAAAATGTTAATTATATATGTACATGCATATGTAGTTACATATTTTTAACATTTTGTTTTCTTGATATAGGATCCCCTTTTTTATTTGTCTTGTTGTCACTTTCCTTGTCTGCCATGCTCTAACGCAAAGGATTAATCATATCTCTAACTGTTACAAATGTGTCACATAATTGCACGCTGGCTCCCATACTAATACTTTCCCGCAATACAATTTCGCGTTGATTTCTAGTAGTTTTTTAGTTAATGCACCAACAGACAGACAGGCAGACTGAAGGAATTGAAAAACCTATATTTTCGTAATGTACATGATCTGAAACGTGAAAATCCGAAAAAATCTCGGATGGTGATATTTTCCTCGAATACGACACTTCCCTTCGGTACTCATGCGAGGAAAGTAAAAATTGCTGAAAATTGAAAAAAAATTACCGCTACTATAGAGTAGATAATGAAAAAAATGTTTTGCTCTCATTTAAAATTTTCACATTTCATGACATTCTAAATCAATTACAAAAAAAAGGCGAAAATTTGTTTACTACTATAAAACGGATGGTGGGAAAAACTTTTTTTTGCTCAAATTTTAAATTTACACGTTTTATGACATTCTAAACTTATTTAAAAATAAATATTTTTTCAATAAAAAAAATTATTTTTCGTTAAAAGTTAAAAAAAATATTTTTTTTTGTGGACGGGAATTGGTATCTGACTCGAGCACGCCCACAATCCCTTTGATTTGTGTACTATTTACCGCCACCGAGACGATCTCAGGCAAACTTGGCCCATTCGCGGCCAATCAAGACAAACTTACCATCCACATGTTGGCTGTGGCCGAACTTTGCTAGACTTTGCCCAACGTGTGGACCTAGCATTAGCACATTTCCAGCATTGTGAAAATAGGTATATTGTCGAGTCCAGTAGCTCTTACTCTGTAACCGTTATACTCTTTGCCGATTTACTGCACTTTTTGCACGATTGTTGTAAATTCTATAGGATACTCTTCACATTTTTTTGGAAATAATGTTAGTTTTAGACATTTTTTGTTTAATTAGAAAACATAAGAAAACATATTTTTTTATAATTTAAATAATAACTTTTTTATTTATTATTTGATTTTGTTCAAAAATAGGGCTCTTCCTCTAGCTAACACCAACTTACTGTCCAAATACAATTGGACTTCTCGTTCTAGAGTTATCGTGCTTACAAGAAACTTGACGGACGGACGGACGGACGGATGAACATTTTGACAATTAATTGTTCAGAATTTGATCACCAACACAGTGATATATATCTCTACGGGCGATATTACCGTTCGCGAAATGTGCCGAGCAAATGAAATATACTCTTCGTTTTATATTTGCGAAGAGATGACAAGAATTTTACACATTTAACATCCGTCCGTTAATATATGTTTGAATTTTAACTCATACATACTTTTGAGGTCGCAGACAACGGTTGTTATTGTAATCGACAATCTACTGTGCTAATATTCGAGAGTGCAGATCATAATGGTAAAATTATGAATGAACTTTGATGAATGAATATGCAAATGGAGACAGGTTTCTCCGCTCGAGAACTTTTTTGCTTAAATGTTAATGGACGTCGAATGCCAAAGTTTCAGTTTGAATAAAAATTAAGATTAACTGTTCTCGTAATGTAAAGGCTCTTATGTTTATGTATGTGAGAGGAATATATTAATGGAAAAGACAAAGATTTTGATTTTAGAGACCCATTCGACAGTGCTACTGGCACTAGATGGTAACAAAGATATTCGGTTATACACCCATGTTCACGTAATGGACATATTCATTGTTATAACAAATGATTTGCATACTAATAATTAAGTTTGTGTACTTTACTTATAAAAAAGTACTTGTGAAATTTTATGTTCGTCAAACAAAAACTGAGTTTGTCAACTGGAGTCATTGGAAATAAAAGAACTATAAACATAATACACCATCGTCTCAAGATGTTAAAAAAATAAGTGATACGTCTAACGTCAAACTTTCTCACGTGACTTATTTTTTTTTATTATTCAGCAAACTGCCTTCATGTGATTTTTCCGGGGAAAATCAATAATGGCATGTTGTTAAGTTTGTAATGTACTTTTAGCGTGCAAATTTGAGCACATTCTTTGAAACCATGTGCTAGAAAATCCAGATTTTAGATTTTTTCGAATTAGTAAGTTATGTGAATTTTCTGAGAAAATCACTTATTAGTCGAGTGCAATTTAGGCTTTTACCTCGGAACGCAGTTATAATGAATGGATATTCATGATTTTTTTGCATTGAGTTTCTAACACTGAATACAAAAAAGGTTACCTTATAGAAATTGTCGCTTTTTACTTGGGGTTGGTTCCCACCCCCACTAGAGGGGTGGGAAAAAAAGTAAAATAATAACCATCGAATCTGATATAGAATCATATTCTAAGAGAAAATGGTGGTTCACAATTTTTCATCAAAATTTATATTTTTCAAGTTATAACAATTTGAAAATTACTATTTTGGCTTTAAAAAATTGGTACCTTAAGGCAGTTTTTCGTCTCAAAAATCTTACATTTATGGTAAAAATGGTATGGTACAAAAATATGATTATAAAATTACAAGTATTTTGTTTTTTGCTAATTTCTGAACGATGAACAGCTCTTAAAATATGGTGGTTTAAAAATGGCGCGAGATGTAATGTTTAAATCTCAAATATGTCATAAACAATCAGTCTGATGTTTAAAAATACATATAATAGAAATTAAATGGCTTAAAGTACTCTTTGATATTATTTTTTTCTCTCCGTACGGCTTGAAATATAGCTATGTTATGTGCAAAACAATGAGTGCTTTGTAATTTTTTACTTCCCTTGCATACCGGAGGGAAGTATTGTATTCGAGAAAAAATCACCCTCCAAGATTTTTTCGGATTTTTACGTTTCAGATCATGTAGATTACGAAAACATAGGGTCTGTCTGTCTGTCTGTCTGTCGGTTTGTTGGTGCATTAACTAAAAAACTACTTGACGGAGACCAGTCAAATTTGGTAGGTAGCTGACGCCACTGACACCGAAGAAATGGTTAGACTTTCACTGGAAAATATACAGGGTGAACCGTCTAAGGAAATAGATAATGGAAAATATTTTTTTTCGCTCAAATTTAAAATTTTCACGTTTCGTGACATTCTAAACTTATTTCAACAAAAAAGAAAAAATATTTAAAAGAGAAAAATATTTTAAAATTTTGAGAATTTTGAAAGTTTTATATAAGTAAAATGGATTATTTTTTGCTGGAATTTAAAATTTCCAGGTTTCATGACATTCTAAACATATTTAAAAAGAATATTTTTGAAAATTACAAAAAAAAATCAATATATTTGATAAAATGGATGATGGGAAATGATGTTTATTTTGCTCAAATTTAATAATTTCCACGTTTCATGATATTAAAAAAAAAAGGATTTTTTTCCCCCACCACTATAGAGTATAAGATGAAAAAAGTTATCATGTTCTCTCTGTAATAATAGGGCTAACTGCATGGATAAAGAAGGAAGTTTTTCTAATTAAAAATTTTGTATTTTTTCAGCAAAATCGTAAAATTTTTCTTAATTTTAAGTAGGTATATTTTTAAAAACAACTGCATTAAAAATGCTAAAAAATGAGGGCATGTTTGTAATATTTAATATTAATTAAAACTGGTACAGATTTTTTGAATTTCCATTATATGGACAATGGCTGCAGAAAAATCTTAAATTTTTTCTTAAAAAAAAATTCACGCACTCATTGTTTTGCACATAACATTGTTATCTTTCAAGCTGTACGGATAGAAGACAGATAATTTCTATTATATGTATTTTTAACATTATACTGATTGTTTCTGACAAATTTGAGATTTAAACATTATATCTCGACTGATAAACGTTCGACCGCCATTTTTAAACCATCATGTTTTTAGAACTATTCATCGTACAGAAATTAACAGAAAACAAAATAGTTAGTATTAATGCCTACACGACTCATGTCATGGAGAAGATCCAACATCACCATCGAGCTCAGAATCCACGAAAACGGGGAGTAACACAAGTTTGGCTGGTAGGAGACGACCTATCCGCGGTTTACCCCCTCTAGGAGGGGTGTTTTTTGCCGTTTAGGAGTTGGCGGGTGTCGAAAAGGGGTCTCGACAACACCATCGTGCTCAGCATCCTCGAAAACGGGGGGGTTTTCGTGGGTTTAGCCGAGAGATGACGGCCTATCCGCGTTTCACCCCTTTGGGGGTGGTTTTTGGCCGTTTGGGGGGTTGGCAGGGGTCGAGGAGAGGTCTTGACATCACCATCGTGCTCAGAATCCTCGAAAACCGGGGCAAGACAGGTTTGGCTCGTGGGAAACGGCGGATACGCGGTTTACCCCTTTAGGGGGTAGTTTTTGGCCCTTTGGGGGGTGGGGTCACCTCGGAGAGAGATTTAACCACCACCATCGTATTCGGCATCCTCGATAACGGGGGGAGGACATAGTCTCGTTAGGCTAGAAAATATGTGAGTTTTTCAAGGTTCAATCCGACTTACAGAATACACTGTGACCCCAATTCCTAAAATAGTTAAAAAAATATCAATAAATCTAAAAACAATTCTATTTGTATTATTTCTATTAAATCAACCTTAAAAAACGAAATTATGTATTTTCTACCAAGAAGGGTTAAAAATTCAACCATAGGCCCTTAAAGGGGGCGAAATATCATCCTAAAAATATCAAAAAAATTAAAAATATTTTTAAAAATTCTGAAAATAAAATACCTATTTAAATGTTTCAAGTCAGAACAAATATGGATAAAATATTTTACCCCCTTCTAGGGCCTATGGGTGAATTTTTAACTCTTCTTGATAGAAAATACATAATTTTACGTTTTAATGATTGACTTAATAGAGATAATACAAATAGAATTGTTTTTAGATTTTTTGATATTTTAAACATTTTTTAGGAATTGGGGTCATTTCAACCCCTGAGTAGGGGTAATTACTGAACATTTTCAAAAACCAAGAACAATGCCTCTATTGGTTTTTAATGATGATTAATTTGAGCCCGGATAAACCTTTTTCCCAAGCTCGTAATCAGTTACGCAAGAACAGGCGGATTTTGGGTCACCCTTTTAAGTAAAAAATTTTAGAGTAGAATCTCCCGTTTCAAAAAACTAATTATAATCAATTCCGCGCAAAATTCACCAATTAAACGAGTTATATCAACGAAAGTGGCACTGGCGCACTGAGCAAGAAAAAAGCACAAACCCAGTGGGTATTGTACAATACACAAGGCACTTTCAAGCTTTTGAAATTCAAATGAATTATTTTAGTCTAAAATGTAAATCAAATATTTATTCACAACGTCCTACACTTTGTATGATCTGAACTTATAATACCAGAAATTTTAAACGTATATTTAAATAAATATATCTGTAGATGCCAAACAGCAATAAATCTGTATTAACCAAATTGATCACTACTTGTTATTAATATACGACTCAAAGTCGAAAAAAATCATATTGGATGTTTTATCTTCATGTCTAAAACGTGAATCTTATTAGATGTTTTTTCCCCATTGTAGTTGTTTTATACAACATTTAATTTTCTTTTTCTTTTTCAGGTGAGTAACTGAACTTCTTTAAACATGAGCAATAGAGCAATAGGATTATGAGTAAGAAACAGTTTAAGCATTTTTATTTCAATATCAAAACTACATCTGTACATTGATGAAACGAAATAACTTTCATTTTCAGCAAATGTTAAATTAACAAGCTAAAAAACTACATTTTGATATGCTTTTTATCCCTGTTGGGATGATTCAGTACATTTTCAGCAGAGGGTCGTAAGATCACTCAGTACATTTTGACATGTTTTATTTTTCTTTTTTTTTGCATTGACTAAAGTAAAGGCTAACTACATTTTGAAACACAGAAGGGCATCGGTTCTACTTTTATTTAGTAAATGAAAATCGGTCAAATATTTATAGAGATAGAATTTTCTCCGGTGATCTTTTTTTTTTTTGGTTTGGACACATATAGATAATTTCGTGTATAACTAAAATTGAGAGTTTTTGGAGAATGCACGATATCAAAATGTATTTCATGGTAAAACCTGTTTTGTTTTGCATTCGTATGTTTCTTGGATTTCAATGGATACAATGCATTAATCGAAATTTATTTTTTTCTAATTAAACTTATTTAAAATATCAACATTTTGCAAAGATACAAATTTAACATAATTAGTTTTTCTACTTCATAAAGTTAGAATTATTTTAGCTACAATAATACAAGCTTAAAGCCTACTTCGCGCCACCCAAAAATTTAACACCATTACTTAATCAAATATGGAAATTCATGATGATATTTTAAATATAACATTACATTATTTTTTTGCATCTGTATCGCACGGAGAATTTATCAATTTGTAATAATATTTTGTTAAATAATTCTATGGAATTCATCTTCGTAAATAACTCGTTTATTTTTAATTTTTCGAAAAAACTGTTTCAGATTTTTTGTCCAAAAAGGTCCATGCCTTATACTGGTTATAGAGATTGATCGACGGAATACTTAATTTTCGATTTTTATTAGGAAACTGTTCGGTATTTGTAGAATTTATCAAAAAAATCAAGTTTTCCAGGATTTGTAGATTCACTGTTGTTTTGTCAAATTTCTCACAAACTTCACCTAATAGACCTAATCGAGCCCTATAATCGCCATTTTTTAAAATCAAAATTGGACCTTCGGTTCGGGAGTTATTAATTTCTTTGGAAAATCATACTCGGCCCTGGAAAAAATACTTGCGGTCAACGGATTCTGGCCACCAGCAATAGACTTCATTTGTGGCCGTGTTCCTTTGATCCCACCAAGTCTCATCGAAATCGATCAATATCCTGGACAGCTATCGTGCTTCCTAGCCCGATTTCGAGAAATCCAGTTTTTTACAAAAAAATTAAATTTTCAAACGTGACGGATGGACAGACGGACGGACATTTTTAATATTTTATAGGTTGGCAACGGTACCTTCCAAAGTAGAAATCGCCAGACCTGTATCTCAAAAAATGATGTTCGTTCTTGTACTTTCTACCTTAAATAAAGACCTTAAAAAGGGTAAACAATTTCCTACACTACAAAAACATTCCAGGTTGCGACTCCGCAGAACTTTGTTTGACGTACTAATAGGCGAGCGGTTCACCCCCATAAAAACAGCATGGACCGACTAAAACTTCTACTTGAAACTTTTTCAGCATTGTAGAGCATATTTTTCCGTCAATTCACGTATTTTTTGCATAATCCTTTAGGCGGTCCTTCAATAGTTATAAACAAAAATGTTGTAAAAAAATAGAAAACTTAATAAATTGCTCCGAAAACGTTTTCTGTAATGAAAACCGACCAAAATAAACACTTTTTGTCTCTTGGATTTTTCTCGAAAAATGCACGGTTTCCGAGATATGGCCAATTTTTCAACAAAAAAACGCGAAAATAGGCGACTTTTCGGATTTTTTTTCTTAATAATTTCTGAATGCACAGTAATTCTGCATACGCCAAAATAAACGGCAGTTCATCTACTAGAGGTGTGATTTTTTGTGTGTGGAATTATGCTCATTTATTTATTAATTAAAATTGAATTTAGAAAAGTACCATTGAAAATCAGAACAATAACAAAGCAAATAACATGGCGGCCGGGGGTTAGGGAAGCAGAAGCCGCGCGTCTGCGCAGATGACGCGCACGCGACCTACTCAAATCCAAATATTTTATGAGGAATTTACTACCGAACTCGTGATGGAGTTGCATAGCAAGTCCATAATGAAATGGTGTATTAATGACTGTATTAAATTTTTTTGAGCAGTAAATAATGCATTCACTAAGAGACAACATTTGGGAGTAGAGTTGCATGTTGTTGTAATTTATAATGGATCCCTTCAAAAAAGAATTTTTGCACAAAAGCCAAGGCATAAATTGTTGAAGTTTAATTGGAACAAAATTACTGGAATACTTGAGTGTAACTTCATGAGGTAAAGGGTAATATTCGGGCAATGTGATATTAGATATTTCTTCTTGAAGTATACCAATGGCTTACTGTAGTATTGAATTATTGTCTAATTTTAAAGTTGTGCGTTTTTCTTATATTAATCAAAATTATTTTGAATTTCTAGTAATTCTTGCTTTAAATTGTGTAATTTGCGAATGAAACAACCTATATTTATAGAACTACAATATACCAAATCTTCGAGACCATTTTCAGATAAAAATATCCAATTTTCACCAACGATTTCCTTAAGTTTGCTTTTGATAAAGCTGGAGCGAACTGTTTTTTCAGAATTTAAGTACTTCTTATATGTTATGCAAATTTCAGATAAAGATACGATTTCTCCAGAATTTATAATATCCTTATAATAGTTGAATGTACGCTTTGCAGATTCTAAATGTTCAGTCTTTATATTCGAATTGCAGTCATCGGAATTTGAAGTATTAAAAAATCCGGAAATATGAAATTCCTGTATACTTTCACTACTATCGTTTAAATTGATAATATTTGGCTCTGAAAGACTACTAGTTTCGGAATCTGTCGATGCATTTATCATACTCTTAATATTTGTTGGATTATCGCAAATCTCCTCGGATTTTTTTTCGTAAACTTTAGTTTGTTCTTCTAACTTTGGTTTCAAATGCAAATCCGCGATATAGCTGTAGTAACAAGGAGTTTTGTGGTATCGTGCACCTATTTCTGATAAATCATGTGGTAAAGAAAGTCTTTTTTTTATAGTGGCATCATTTTTGATATCAGCAGATTCAAGAACTTTTTTACACGTTGCTATTAATATCTACCAATGTTAATTTTTTGTTACCTCGCTTTTTTTTAGTCCACAAATAAAGCACAAACTTTGCCAATCAAACGAACTTTTGGTGGATCGCAATGATTTTTTAGTGTCTGAGCTTTCTTCGGGGTCAAAGCTTGTTTTTCTTTTTACAGAAACAATTTTGTCGATGTCCATAATTAGCCAGCTATGTGAGACATACATTACTTTATTTATATTTATAAACTATTCAAATCAAAT
The DNA here is from genome assembly GCA_963583905.1 of Stenurella melanura. Taxonomy (NCBI): domain Eukaryota; kingdom Metazoa; phylum Arthropoda; class Insecta; order Coleoptera; family Cerambycidae; genus Stenurella; species Stenurella melanura. The sequence continues at coordinate 81,591,878 of OY757316.1, read as the reverse complement.
TTCAAAACAACTTACCCAACTTACATTTGCAACTGCACAGTAACAAACAATTGAACGAACACGTTTATTTTTTACTGGTTATATTAAAATAATTTTATAATGTTTATAAACTAATAAACATTTAAAAGACTCAGAGGTAGTTTATGTATTTTTGCATGCTACATAATTTTTAAATAGTTTTTAATATTTACTCTTACTGGAAGTACTAAAGTCGTCGTGTGTAAACTTGTTCGATTCGTGTTTAATTTAAGTAGATCGCGTGCGCGTCATCTGCGCAGACGCGTGGCTTCTGCTTCCCTAACCTCCGGCCGCCATGTTATTTGCTTTGTTATTGTTTTGATTTTCAATGGTACTTTTCTAAATTCAATTTTAATTATTCTTAATGAGCATAATTCCACACACAAAAAATCACACCTGTAGTAGATGAACTGCCGTCTATTTTGACGTGTACAGAATTACTGCGCATTCAGAAATTATTGAGAAAAAACTTCCGAAAATTCGCCTATTTTCGAGTTTTTTTGTTGAAAAATTGGCCATATCGCGGAAACCGTGCATTTTTCGAGAAAAAGCCAAGAGACAAAAAGTGTTTATTTTGGTCGGTTTTAATTACAGATTTTCAGAGCGATTTATAAAGTTTTCTTTTTTTACAACATTTTTGTTTATAACTATTGAAGGACCGCCTAAAAAATTATGCAAAAAATGCGTAAATTGTCAGAAAAATATGCTCTACAACGCTGAAAAAGTTTCAAGTAGAAGTCTTTTATTAAAAAAATTTAGTCGGTAACTCGCATTTCTAAGCGTCTTTTTAGGGGTGAACCGCTCGCCTATAAAGGTAGCATTTTCGTATAAAATTATTGTACTCTTCGCAAATACAAAACGAAGAGTATTCTGCATTTAATCGGGACATTTCTAAAATCGATAACATCGCTTGTAGAGTGTTGGTGATCGCATTCAACTTTCAAAATGTCCGTCTGTCTGTCCGTCACGTTTCTTGTAAGCACGATCATTTAAGAATGAAAAGTCCTATTGTATTGAAATTTGTACAGTAAGTTAGTGTTGACTAGAAGAAGTACACTGTTGTTTTTGAACAAAATAGATCATTAAATAAAAAAGTTATTAATTATTTCAATTTTTTTAAATAATTTTGTATGTTTTGTAATTAAACAAAGAATGTCCAAATCTAATATTATTTACAAAAAGACGAAGAGTATCCTATGTAATGTACAAAATTTTTTTGAAAAGTGTAGAAATCGACGAAGAATATAAGGGTTAGCTTGTTTTTTAAGTTTCTTTTTGACATACGAGTTTAATAAGTTACGTAAATTTATCAGTTAATTATTTTATTGTATTTCAGAAAACAGTATTCCTTTTATGTGTCTTGGGACTTGAAATATTTTCTAAATCACCAACATTGGACGTATACAAATTATAAGTTATGGGCTTGATAAGCCTTAAAATACTCTAGATAAAATATCATACGTATCATCAATTTCTCATCGTTTTATGCTTTGTTGTTCATTCTTCAAACTGCACAACGTCGATATAATCGCAGAAATAACAAATCCCTCATAACAAAAACAACAAAGGTCATGAGAATCATACACCCTGTGACTAACTTACGGCAAATTTATTCAGCAATGCGACATACTTATCAACTATAGAATTGAAAATGAGCAGCGTTTGTTAATTTTAATTGTCAATAAATGCCATCTGCAGCTTCTAATCTATCACGTATAGCGATGTGACGGTGTTACTGCATCTAGGTCTCTTCTTTGATGGAATAGACGGCAAGAGCAAATCTTGGTGGAGTTGCTATATTCCATTCCAGATTTTAGCTTTCACATTGTTTAATAAAAAAAACAATGTTTTACTAAAATCACATTGCGTCTAACGTTTATCCTCGCCTTTGACTGGCGCATTCTGAGAACTTGTATACAACTGAAGGGTCCTCTTGCAGTATTTAACCCGTTGTAAATTTATTTATAAAACTGTTCAAGTTGGGGGGAATTATTGTTTGTATTATAATATGGAAAATATGTCACTTTTATAGTTTCCGAAAAGGACCCCGCTCGGAACATATGGAAATTGGCCCTCGGTTAAAGTGTTTGATACTCGGGGATATTATCAAAATATCGATGTTGATCAAAAGTCTCTATGGGCTCAAGGTCGAAAATTGGACGGTTTTCCAGATATCGGGGGTGTAAAGGGGGATGCTCATTTCTTGTGGGAAGTGGCCCCGGCTCCAGTAAAATTCGCTGGAATCGACATATGTTATTCCTCTTGACCTCCTGATAAAAATTCTCAGGGGCACAAGTTTGAAAAATGGACAGTTTTCTAGATATGGGGGGTGCAAAGCGGGGCCCTCATTTCCTTTATAGGAAGTGACCCCCAGTGAAATTCACTGGAATCGACAATATGTTGTTTCTCTCGACCTCCTGATCAAAGTTTCTCATGGGCACAAGACCGGTACATGCTCAGTTTTCCAGATATCGGGGGTTGCAAAGTCGACTTTGAACCCCCGATATCGAACAAATTGTGCATTTACCGACCTTGTGTCTATGAGAACTTTTGATCAGGAGGTCGAGAGGAACAACATATGTCGATTCCAATGAAATTCACTGGCGGTCACTTCCTATAGAACATGATCACCCCCTTTTGCACCTCCCATATCTAGAAAACTGTTTATTTTCCATACTTGTGCGCCACTGAGAATTTTTGTTCAGGAGGTCGAGAGGAATGACATATATCGATTCCAGCGAATTTTACTTAAGCGGAGGCCACTTCCCACAAGAAATTAGCATCCCCCTTTACACCCCCGATATCTGAAAACCATCCAATTTTCGACCTTGAGCCCATAGAGACTTTTGATCAACAACATCGATATTTGGATAATATCCCCGAGTATCGAACACTTTAACCGAGGGCCAATTTCCATATGTTCCGTGCGGGGTCCTTTGTTGGGAGTTTTAACAGTAGTTGAACAGAATTTGCTAACTCGTTTTAGATTGAGATAGTAAGCGCCTTCATTTCAGTCGGAGGGCTTTAAAAGAAGTTCGTAAAATTTGTTATTAGGATCGTTATTATTATTCTATAAGACCTACGCAAGCGTTGTGGTTGCATAATGTCTGCATAGAAAGCCGAATTTCTCTCTAAAGTAAACTGCAGCCATTCGCTATAAACTAGAAGTGCCGGTGGTTGTACAGTAACTGTAAAATGAGGTAAATTGTTTTGTAGCAAAATTTTGTGGTAGTCTTTATACACCAAAAAGAGCATGTAGCTATATAATAACCGTATAAAAATATAAATTGCTATAGGGCTTTGCCCAGTCCTCTAGCCAGTGGAGTGCTAGGAGATGTCTAGCATCTCCTGGCGAAGTTCCATATTACCGGCAAATGAGAGGAAAAGTCAACTGGTAGTGGTCTAAAAAATGTATTGGCGCCCCCTGAAATATCGTGAGTAACTTGTGAGCAACAGGCCTGATGTTGTCGCTATATAATATCTGCTCAACGAACTAAACTGTTCTGTAATACAATATTTATACAACAAAAAGTTTGTATATATATAATTACGGCCAATAAAACCGAATTATTCTTTAAAACATTTCGCAACTAGAAGAGCTTTGTAACAGCTGTTATAAAACACATAGTTTTCTAAAAACTAATTGATTCTGAAAATTATCCAATAACTTATTGTAAAGCCATTATTCTTGTTACTAATAGAATTACTCCATAACAGTTGTAATTTCAAAAGCGTGGCATGCATCTTGATCGATCACTTGATTTGCAGAAATTCGATAGCTCACGGTCATCTTATGAGATATCATAGCATGTCAACAGTAAAATTTAAATCGGAAATTAGTTTTATAGTAATTTCATGAATATTGAATGTATACGTGTTTAGTCACAAAACGTATCGTCCGAACAATGATTGGATATGTTTCCATACTTTTAAGTTGATATAATCCGTAGATAATTTGTTATAAAACAGGAAATCCAACCAAAGACAGTAAATATATCAACAATGAGAATTTGCAGAAAAATTTCTGATTTAGTAACTTTTATAGATTTTTTGAATGGTACGATCAGCTTTATACAGCAAATATAAAGCTGATTTATAGGATTCAGTATAGTCATCACAACAAAAACTGATGCGTCAGAGGGCAATGAAAGCATATTGTTATTATATACAGGAGTCTAAAACGAACTTCTATTCCAATCTTTGCATCTTTATAAGAGTTTCATAGGCGCTTTATACATGCTGTAAAAATGAATTAAGGGGTACGATCTTTAAACAGTAAAATGGCTTTATAGACTTCCGCCTGTTCTGGGTATATAGCGAAGTAAGAATGTTACTAAGGGGTGCTAAATAATTGTATGAGTACTATTTTTTGCGGCCCTTAAACAGTAAAATGGCTTTATAAACCTGCCTATTCTAAGTATATAATGGCTGTATAAATACCGAGAGAACGTTCTCAGATCTTAATTATAAAGCTGCTGTTATATAATGAGGATATAGATATTCTTATAGCTATTATAAAACAATTAGTGTTAGACGTTAGTTGAGGTGTCGTGGGAGGGGGAGGGGGGGATATAAATGAAGAAGGCAACCAAAAGGCTCTAAACCGACCATAAGTAAGAAACGTTTACATAAGCCGACGATTCAAAATTTTCACAAAGATATTCAACATTTCATCATTTTTATATTATGTGGGGGATGTTTCAATAGTTTACTATGCATTATTAACATCAGATGTTTGGATTATGTTGTTAATGTTAAGTAAAAGCCGTGAGGATCACGCGAAAACTTTGTTATTTTCTTCTTATGTTAAACAATGTAATATGAGAAATAAAATTACGGACGTTTGTGTTTTTATGAAGTTTTGTAATTTAAACTTAAAAAAGACATTATCCGTATTTGCGTGTGTCAACTCTTATCGATATAAAGAAAATGACTGAACAATTTCAACCGCTCCATAGCATCTGTCACACGAGTCGTTACAATATACATGTGGCATTACCTTTCAACGGGAGTGACCCCGATAAATTCTGCCATTGATCACTGATTTAATAAATAAATATCTTAACGTTTAACGTGGGAAATAGGAAGCAGTCTAGGTTTTTCTTTTTTATACACACACACTAGGAAGATTCGTTTATAGAACATTTAATTAGCTAGGTATATATTACTTACAAGTACTATTAATATTAATTATTAATTTAATAATCCAATTAGGTATATTTTAATAAATACGTTTGAATTATATTTTCATAATTAATCGCAGTAGCGCAGCTGTGGGTGAATGAAACAACCTTGGCAAAGGTACTTGAATCCATGGTAGAAAAGGGCAATATTATTATTGTATTGTTTGGTATGGTCTCTCTGTATAGTAGGGCCAATAAGTCTAGTCAGTAGAGCCAGGGGCGCAGATTTACGAATTTCTTAAATTCGCACGTACGGAATTCGAAGAAATGAAAGCACTCGAATTGTGTTAATTGTGCATGAGCTACCACATATGTCTTAAATTTAAAATATTATTCATAAATCTGGCAACATTATCTCCACGTATTATAGCAGCGTAGCCGCAAATATTTGTCCGGTGCATTAATATCGTTGCTATTGTAAATATATATGTGGCGCCACTGAATGCGTAGGATGGGCTCGTGAGGTTCGTTTATAAGAGTTATTCTGCAAATTGCACAGTAGTTGATCAAATTATTAAGCATAAAGGCACCGCAGTCAAATATTTATTTTATTTGTACCAATTACACATAATATCCTAGTCGTGGTTTTCATCTATGGTAGGCGGATAAAACTTAATATATTTCTCTGAATTATGTGGGATTATATAGTAGAACGAGGTGCCGCTTAAGTATTTCATAACAGCTACTCTCCTTTGACCAGAATGCTGATTTCTTGCTCTACTGACTACACTTCTTGGCTTTAGTATAGGTCTGTGTGCCTGAATTATGTTGGGCATTAACCTTTACAGCTATACATTTCGTCCTTTGATGTTTATAAGATCATTTCTTAAAATTTTGCATATTAATTTGAGTATTTATTATAGTATAGATTTTAACGATGCGAGCTAAAATTTTAGTGCAGACAACTATGGTTTTAGGGTCCCACAAACAAATGAAGAAAGTCGGTAAAAATCATCTGCCGGTTAGACTTTATGGTTTGACCGGCTTTCTTCAGACCTCTTGAAACCACAAATTTTGTCAAAATAATAAATGCACAACTTACAGCTTATGTTATTATCTTGAATTTGAGACTAGTTCCGTCCAATTCCTATAAGAGATCGACCGAGATATGATTTTTTAAAGATTTTTTCATCTTCTTTTTACAAATCATTTGAATGCACATTTTTCGTGGTTAACTCTAAATGCAACGGTCAAAATAAAAAAAAATTCTTAAGGTGTCGGCCATTCTCTAGAAAGAGACATCCGATAGGGAAATATTTATTATTTTTGGCCATAACTTTTTTCTTAGTACGTATATTTAAAAAAAACTATAGGAGTACCTAAGTAGAACCATAACAAGACTATTACTACGAATTTTCATTCAATAATTTCAGCGGGTTGCAAAATAGCTAGATTTAAATTTAAAAATTATGTTAATCTTCCTAATTTGTAGTTTTAAATCTGGCTATTTTGCAAACCATTGAAATTATTGAGTGAAAATTCATAGTGATAGTATTGTTATTTATTTATTTATTTATTTATTTATTTAGATACAACCACCCAACAGAAAACCAATTAAAGGGTGGGAATGTTACACTAGTAAGCACAAACAGTATAAGTATTATATATACCGAATTCACAGTACGTGTCGTACTGTGAAGAAACAAAATACAAATGTAATACTAAGAAAAAACTGACTTAAAATAATATATACACATCACATAATTCTAAAAAAAAAAACATGAAACGGCAATAAGGGATATGGGGTTATACGCATAGTAATCTTTTAATTGATGCAGGACTACAATTAAATATATCAAGCTCATTTTGCACTGAATTATAATTTTTACACATAAAATGTATAGGTGAAAGTTTTAGTAAATTTGTTCGGGGAGTAGCAAGATAGAATGTTTCACGATTTCTGCTTCCTATACGAGGAACACGGAAACACAGTTGCTCCAAAATAGACGGGCAATCAGATATATTGTGAATAATTTTATGCAGAAATATTACAGAGTGTGCTATTCTCCTATTTTCTAGACTCGACATATCAAATCTTTCTAACATGAGGTTTTGCGAATAACCAGTTGTGGGATAATTGCCATCTTCAATAAAACACAAATACTTAACAAAACGACGCTGAATGTTTTCAATACTTTTTATATACGTAGCATAGCCCGGGGACCATACCAGTGAGCAATATTCTAATTTTGATCGCACAAAGGAGTAGTACAATAATTTCATAATGTCCGTATTATTAAAACCCTTACAATTCCTTATTACAAATCCTAGGCTTTTTAAAGCTGATGATACAGTTAAATTTATGTGTTCATTGAAACTTAGACTTCTGTCAAAGGTCACCCCCAGATCTTTAATTGTATCAGGTCTTTGTAACTCCTGGTTATTTAAATGATAATTAAATCTAATATAATTGCGTGCTCTACAAAATGTAAATGCACTACATTTGGATACATTGAGAGGTAGTTGATTTAGTAGACACCAATCATTTATCTTATTCAAGTTATTTTGAAGCTTGTCACAATCTTCATCAGTTTCAATTACACAATAGATTTTTAGATCGTCCGCATATAACAGGCTTTCAACGTCAATATTTGTGACAATGTCATTAATAAAGATGTTAAAGAAAAGTGGTCCCAGTATAGATCCCTGAGGGACACCTGAGCTAGCCAAGACGTCGAATGACCTGAAACCATGGTATTCTACATACTGCCGCCTATTTCCTAAATACGAGGTAATTAAATCTAATAGTGACGCTGATAGTCCGAAATTGCTAAGCTTTTGTATCAGAATACCATGATCCAGGCGATCAAACGCCTTGGAAAAATCCGTATAGATAATATCAACCTGTCTGTTATTATCCAATTTTTCAGAAAGGTATTGCGTGACACAGGTGAGGTAATATTTAATGGTTCTACTTAGGTATTTTTGTAGTTTCTTTAAATAATGCTGCGTGTTTTCCACCTTTTAGGAAACACCCTGTATAAATCCGTAGGTTCTAAAATAATTTCAACAAGAGATAAACACTAACACTTTATTTAATAATTTACTGACCATACAATACTTCAAAATAACCTTTACACTTTGTTTACTTGATATTTAACCTCACTTTTGTTACCGAACGTCACTTTAATAAACTTCCTTCTTAATAAACTTCTTCCTCTGCGCCGGTAATCGCTCCTTATATACTCTGAAATTGCCTCCAGATCAATCAAGAATCTTCTCTCACTCACTAGAAAAGTCCATTTCCTTCTACAAGTTTCCAGTCACTCAATGTTAGGCATAGGCGTATCAATTTCCAGTTCCAAGGGGGTGTAATTCATAACAATAATATACGTACTAAGCAAAAGAAGTTATAGGCAAAAATAATGAATATTTCTCTATTGGACGTCTCTTTCTAGGGAATGGCCACCTTAACATGTTCTTCAATTCCCCACCTAACTTGGTTCTAGTACCCTCTGCGAAAAAAATTAGCCAACTTATAGTTATTTATTGTTAAAAAGTACATTTTTATGAAAATGAAATTGCAAATTTATTCTTCTAAACGCGTTGTGACAAAAAATAATAATTTAAAGTTTTTTGTGGTTTTTGGGTTAATAAATCAAATATCGTATATTATTTTTCTTAAAAATAATTTATAATTTAAGAAAATCAATTTTGGGTGTCTTTATCCGAATTTGTTAACAGTCACCTTTAAACAAACAAAATATTACAAATTTCTGTTGTGAAATAAAGTATTTTCAACCATCTCTTAACTATATCCATTTATTATACTCTTCGCAAATACAAAACGAAGAGTATATTGCATTTGCTCGGCACATTTCTAAAAGAGGTAATATCGCTCGTAGAGAAAAATATTCCATATAACTATGTTAGTGATTCAATTCTGAACAACTTCCAAAATGTTTGTCTGTCGGTCCGTCTGTCCGTCCATCCGTCTGCCTGTCCGTCCATCCGGCACGATAACTTAAAAACCGCTGCCTAAGGAATCACTACTTCCACATCCAGATTATTCGTCCAAGTCACTTTAAAGGAAACATCTTGACTATATTTGCACTCTAGTATGTGGAAATTATTGGTCATAGAATTTTAATAATATTTGGGGTAGATGTCATAGAAAAGTTTGAGGAGTTGGTTTCTACCATATACGTTAAAAATGAAGTTTCTAGTTTACCGTACTTATTTTCCACTATTTACAACCTACCACCTCAATGGAGTCATCTCAATCAGATGTCACTACAATACATACGTGTACTAACTTTCAAGTGAATATCTCAATGTTATCAATCCCATTAATAATGAAGCGGAGGTGGTAGAGTTTGAAAAATATTGGAAAAAAATCTGAGGCCTTGGTTTCTAGTATATACACCGAATCCCAAATTTCTGTAGTCTTACCAGCTTGCTTTACTTATTTTCCCCTATTTGCCCCTATTTAACCCCCAACCCTTCAACGGCATCATCTCAAATTATGATCTAGTTTCAGACGTCGCTATAATACATACGTGTACCAAATTTCAAATGAATATCTCAATTTTATTTTATCAACCCTTTTCATATTGGAGTAGGGGTGGTTGGGTTGAAAAATATTATAAGAAAATCTGACGCTGTGGCTTCTAGTACATACACCGAATTTCAAGTTTCTGTAGTCTTACCAACGTTTTACTTATATTCCTCTATTTACCCCAAATTAACCCCCAACCCTTCAACGGAATCATCTCAAAATATAAACTAATTCCAGACGTCGTTATAATACATACGTGTACGAAATTTCAAATGAATATCTCAACTTTATTTTGTCAACCCCATTAATGGGGTAGGGGTGGTGGGGGGGTTGAAAAATATTATAAAAAAATCTGAGGCCTTAACTTCTTGTACATACACCGAATTTCAAAATTCTGTACTCATACTAGCTTGCTTTACTTATTTCCCCCTATTGACCCCTAAATAACCCCCAACCCTTCAACGGAATCATCTCAAAGTATAATCTAGTTCCAGATGTCGTTATAATTCATACGTGTACCAAATTTCAAATGAATATCTCGATTTTATTTTATCAACCCTTTCAATAATGAAGTACTTAGGGGTGGTGGGGGTTGAAAAAGATTATAAAAAAATCTGAGGCCTTAACTTCTAGTACATACACCGAATTTCAAGTTTCTGTACTCTTACAAGCTTGCTTTACTTATTTCCCCCTATTTACCCCTATTTAACCCCCAACTCTTCACCGGATTTCCTCAAAAAAACAATCCAGTTCCAGATCTCGTTATAATATATACGTGTACAAAATTTCAGGTCAATATCTTAAACCGTTCCGGAGAAAGCGTGCGGACAAAAAAAAAGTTACAGACAGACAGACCGACAGACAGACAGAAAATTTCTTTTCGCTCAAATTTAAAATCTCGACGTTTCATGACATTCTAAACCTATTTCACGAATAAAAATTTTTGAAAATTTTTTTGCGATTACTATACTTCCAATCCACTACGTGGATGTGGAAGTAAAATGAAAAGTCGGATTGTATTGAAATTTGGACAGTGAGTTAATGTTAATTAGAACCCTAGTTAAATAAAATGATTAATAAATAAAAAAGTTATTAATTATTTTAAAAAAATTAAATCAATTTTTCTATATTTTGTAATTAAACAAAAAATGTCTAGAACTGATACTATTGACAAAAAAAAACTGCGAATAGTATTCTATAAAATGTGCAACAATTATATAAAAAGTGCAGTAAATCGGTGGAGTATAATTTTAATTACAGCCGCTTGAATCTGGTAAAATTGATGGAAAATGAACAAAATGTATTAATTATTAAAACAAATTGTAAGGTAAACAAAAAAGTTATGTAATTTCATTAAGTATTACAGATAAATGATCAAGAAAATGTCTTTTTTACCGGTCTCTACGCATATGTGAATTTCACTTTTTTCGAAAAATTTTGAGTTTGGAAAATTTCTTGCAAATGTCTTGAAGAATACGCATAATAGGTCACTAAACCTTAATTGATGCTGACAAGATCATCTTAAATTATTTTGGTCACGTCTCGATCGGATGTTACTAAATGAAAATCCAGTTATTTAAAGTTGGACATTTAAGTACATCTTTCTCCTAAAAATAGACTATTTTTGACAATTATATATACTGTTCAGTGAACAGATATCGAAAAAAAATACAGGCGTTAGGTAAAAAATTTATCTTAAAAACATTTTTTGGTTTTTTCAATTAACTTAAAATTATCTGAGTAATTTTTAAGCGCAAACTCACATGAGCTCTTAAGGTGGCCATTCCCTAGAAAGGGACATCCGATAGGGAAATATTTATTATTTTTGGCCATTATTTTTTTTTCTTAGTACGTATATTTAAATAAAACTATAAGAGTACCTAAGTAGAACCATAACAGGACTATTACTATGAATTTTCACTCAGTGGTGTGCAAAATAACTAGATTTAAATTTAAAAAACCGCTGCCTAAGGAATCACTACTTCCACATCCAGATTCTTCATCCAAGTCACTTTAAAGGAAACATCTTGACTATATTGCAAATATAGTCAAGATGTGGAAATAGTATGTGGAAATTATTGGTCATAGAATTTTAATATTTGGGGCAGATGTCATAGAAAAGTTTGAGGAGTTGGTTGGTTGAAAAATATTATAAAAAAATACGAGGCCTTAACTTCTAGTACATACACCGAATTTCAAGTTTCTGTACTCTTACAAGCTTGCTTTACTTATTTTTCCCTATTTACCCCTATTAATCCACTACGTGGATGTGGAAGTAATTATGTTAATCTTCCTATTTCGAAGTTTTAAATCTAGCTATTTTGCACACCACTGAAATTATCGAGTGAAAATTCATAATACCAGTCTTGTTAAGTATACGTACTGAGAAAAATAAGTTATGGGCAAAAATAATAAATATTTCCCTGTCTCTTTCTAGGAAATGGCCACCTTAACGGACTCTATTTATAGGAGAAAGCAGGGTTCTGTGTAAAAAATATCTGTTGCAAAATTTGAGACATATTTTATTTTACTTGAAGATGGCCGTTTTCTTGATTTATCGAATATCTCTCAATTTGTATCCGCTATTTTCTATTTTTATTATTTGTCACGTTATTTGTTAAAATTATTAAAAATATATGCTATGCTTTGAACTTTGATATAAAATATTTGTTAATAATAGACTATTTATTGCATGACTTTGGCCCTAAATCGGCGATTTTTGACGTGCCATATTTATAATTTTTTAAACGCCAAATTCTTAATCAGTTATCTCGAAAGCCTTTAGATGAATATTTTAGGGCAAAATAACCGAAATTTATTGAGTTATAACATTTAAAAAATAATTCTTAATAACAAAACGAGTTTTTTAAATTTCAGAAAATTTAGAGTCTAAGAAATGTCGTAGATTTATGATTACAGAAAACGTGCACGCAAGAAAAGTTACAGCCGACCAACAGACAAATATTTTTTCGCTCAAATTTAAAATCTCGACGTTTCATAATCATAACATTCTAAACCTATTGCACCAAAAAAAAAAATTTCAATTTTTTTTAAGATTACTATACTTTCACTCCATTACGTGGATGTGGAAGTAATTATTCTTGTCAGAGAAACAAGAGTAGAGCTCACACTCAACACTCAGTAATTTAAAAACTGCACTTTTTTATTTAAAACGCATATTCTATTGTTTCAAAATACAAACATATTGTTGTGTGTTCTCACCCATAGGAAACACCCTGTAAAAATCCGTAGCTTCTAAATAGTTTTAACAAGTGGTAACCACAAACACGTTATTTAATAATTTACTGATTACACAATACTTTCCTTAAATAAACTACACTTTTACTAAATTAACCATCAACAATGTTTACTACGTTTTATCTCTATCACCTCGAATTTCTAACCTCTCACTTATCACTTTTCAACTTCTCTCTTCTGAACTCCGAACTTTAATTTTCAGCTTCCAGTAGTCATGGGCGTAACAGTCTCCACTTTCTAGAGGATGTAATGCATAACACTGCCCCCTCCTTAAGCCTGATCGTCCCGGTCAGGCAATTTAGAATCATCACTGCATTTCACCAGTGTATCCAAATGTACGATCTTTATCTTGAACTTTTTGCTTCGTTGAATCCGATAGACCGTCATTAATTCGGGTAATAACAGTATACGGTCCATCCCAAGGTGGTTAAAGTTTCGGTGACCTTCCTTTCTTCCGCTGTGGGTTGTACAGCCAAACCAGATCTCCCACCTTGAACCCTTCTGAACTACCCTTACGGTCATAACGAGCCTTAGCCCTTCACTCACTTCATCCACATAGCTGTTCACAGGAAGCCGTTCTCCGCCTGGTGTTCCCAGCATCAAATCACACGCAGTCCGATGTTTGTTTTGTAGACTCGTGGATAGCAGCTCTGTATGCCATGAGGAAAAAGGGTATGTGGAGATCCCAGTCACGTAGATTCTTATGAATCACTTTAGAGAAATGTTCTCTCATAGTCTTGTTATGTCGCTCCACCATTCCATCTGATTGTGGGTGAAGAGCTGCTGTCCGTGTTTTGTGTATTCCCAATAACTTGCAGATTTGCTGAAATATCCCTATTTCAAGGTTTCTCTCTTGATCTGACTGCAGCTTCTAAAACTAAAGTTCCGTTGTTGGTCTACCTGAATTGTCTGGAGCAACTCCAATGCTTGGCCAGGACTAATGCCTTATCTTCGCCATTCCCCTAGCAGCACAACATATTGGACCAATATGTAATCCATATAGGACCAATATATGAATATTGGTCCTATATAGGACCAATATTCATATTTGGTCCTATATGGATTATATATTAGTGCAATATTGGTGCTACTAGGGATCCAGTTGTTTGCCTCAAAACTGTCTCTTGTAGGTCATCCAGGAACTTTGGCCATCAAAGGAGGGAAGTTTTAATCGCTGGCCTCATGATACCACTTGCTGGTTTCCTCTTTCCCTCAACTGCTGTTTAAGTTGGTCTATTTCTTCCTCTACCAGGTGCATTTTCTCTTTGACTTCATTTACTTCTCATTTGACTTTGTTTACTTCTTCCTCTACCTTGCCCATTTTTACTTCGATCTTATTTTTGAGCTCGTCAGTGGCTGAAATGAAGGCATTCTGGTGCATCTCTATACCTTTCCTTTTGTCGCCGCTTATCCTCTTCTTGTTTTTCCTCTTGACGTCGTTTCTATTCTTCTTGTTTTTCGTCTTGGCGTAATTTTTCCTCTTCTTGTTTTTCGTCTTGATGTCTCCGTTCTTGATCCTCAAGAATTTGTCTTAATTCCTCTTAACGTTTTTGTTCTTGTTCTTACTTTTCCTGTTGACGTTTTTGTTCTTTTTCTTATCGTTTTCTTTCCCGTTCTTCTTTCTCTTCCTGGCGCTTTCTTTCCTGTTCTTCTTTATCTTCCTGCCGTTTCTTTTCCTGTTCTTCTTTCTCTTCCTGGCATTTCTTTTCTTGGTCCATCATCATTTTTGCATTTGTACGAATAAGTCCTGTATTTGTTTCTCGGATGCCATACTACTGGTCATTACCGGCATATAATTACGATAAAATCAACAAAATTTAACAATCACGTCGATATTGATAATGTAACTGTCCAAATAAATCTCAAAACAGCACGAAAAAGAAGTCTCATTTAAAGTCTTTGTCACCACCCAGCTACTGTCCAAATAGAAAAGTTCTAGAAAGTTCACGAAAATGCACTTAGCAACACGAAACGTCTTGTTTCGCGTCTTAATCACTTCTCAGTTCAAAGGATTTAATTACTACCACTAATGTCCTACTAAAATGTTCTACAATGTCTCAAAAATTTCCTTAACACTATCTTCCAATCCGAAAATAACCCGCGAACAATAAATTAGTCCTCCATGTTAATACTAATTCCCGAGAATCCACTGTCCCACCTTCTCGGACACTTTAGGACTCCCCTTGTATAAAATTCCGCTTCTGGCACCAATGAGCAACATGCATGAATTTTAGAAATGCAATAATTTATTATTTCTTCGTTATATATGTTACATAAGTTGAGAAAGTAATGAAGAAAAGGTATAAAAAAAATGTGTAGCCTAAAGAAACGACTTTGAAATTCAAAATTTTATGGGAACATATCCACGTGACTGAAAACACCACGCTATTGGTCTGACGTCATTCGGCATAATGTCTAATGGTCGTCTATCTGCCAAGGGGTTAAATCGTAAATTGTTTTGTGTTTTGTAAATGTGTGTTGATATTTTCATAAAAGAAATCATTCATTTATTTATTTATTTTAATTATTAAGTGGTAAAAATGACGGATAGTGGGTTTTTACGGGGCCAGAGTGACAATTTGCCCGTTGTTGATGTGTTTATGATGACAAACTTTTTTGCTACTAATACTGATTTTATTAGTGCAGAAATTGGAGGTACTAAAGCAACAAGGTATGTGTCATTCATTATTCTAAACATTAATTCAATTGTGCCCATTTTTATCCTTTTACTGTAGTTAAATATAACAAATAATTTATGTACCTAACCTCAAAATAGGTAAACAAGGCAATGTTTTAACGTTATATTAATTAATATTTTTCATCTTAGAATTTACTTTTTTATATAATAAATACCTCTCGTCACTTACTAAGTACGTACTTTTAGGTAGGTAGGTACATTCATAGTAAAAATAACTGTTGACATACATAGGTATATATAAATATATAACTGGATAATATGTAGAACGTCGAGAAGTTACATTATTCCCACCGTTCTTATACATTTATACATTTTAATTCAACGTTCCTTTTAACAGAAGTTAGTAAACTTTTGTATTCCTATAAATAGGAAAGTGACCAAATTCACCATGATATGTAAACAAATTATCACAATAATATTAGGGTTAGGTACATATTTTCATAATATTATTATAAAATAATTAGTTTTAATGGGTAAATTTACATCAAAATGATCCTGGCAGCAATATAATCTTGAGGATGACTATAATTCTGCATTTCGGTCGTCTCGTCTCATAGTTCTGCACCATTTCTTCCTAACTTTATCGCGTCTAGGCACATTAAAAAATAACTTTTCTGGAGTTTTTATTGTACTTAGTATTTGTACATTTGGGCACAATACAATATTTTTAGCTACTTTTCTTTGTATTTTCCATAACACAACATAAATAATGTGTACACATTCGCAATCACAATACGTTTTCCGTCGGTGCGATGTGCCCAATGACGTCACACACAAGTAGCGCGGAAACTTCTCCGTTTAAACGCAGTTAAATTGACAGCTGCAGTAAATATTTTTTTCAACCTTTAATTAGAACATAAAACAAAAATAAAATACTGGAAAAATAATGTTTTTTAGTGATCTATTCATCTGTGATGTTTAAAAAAATTATGCATTTTGCTCATTGCTGCGTGTTTTCACCCCTAGGAAACACTCTGTAAAAATCCGTAGGTTCTAAATAATTTTAACAAGGGGTAACCACTAACACTTTATTTAATAATTTACTGATTACACAATACTTTCCTTAAATAAACTACACGTTTACTAAAATATTTAAGTATTTCTGAAAAATTTTACTCATTTTTAATGTTGCTTTTAATGCCAAGATCGTTTGTAAATGCACGCATATTTTAAATAATTCTTGAAATAAATACTAATTTGATTTTAAATGATACTAATTATAATGTTTCTCTAAGCAAACAAGATACTTGTTCGCTGAAATATAGATCTTTTATGGAATTTGAAATTTGCTATATATTTTAAAACTTAACATAATTATCATATTCAATAATAAAATATGGTTAATAAAAAAATCATCTGGACAGATCTTTAGGAAAGGGAATTAAAATAAATGCATAAAAATAATTTTATTATTGACCAAGCAGTCACATAAATGAAGGAAAATGTCAATTAAATGCAATCCGTGGCATCTTTATAGTTAATAAACTAAATATAAAAGTGCCAGTAAATCAAGTAATAAAGCCTATTTTAACCGTTAAATGAAAAGTTGACGATAGATTTTTCAATAAAAACACTGAAAAGCCAGTTCCTACTTTTCAATATCACAGATTTTACGGTTTGAAATTTAATTAAACCACCAGATAAATGCAAATTTGAAACTCAGTTAATGTTGGCAGTTAAAGAGTCCGAATAGCTCCTGAATAGTAATCCTCAAATTATATACAAATAAGTTGCTGATTGATTTTTACAACTAATAAAAGCGCACATTTTATTAATGTTTAGTTAATGACCACTTAAAACCACATAAAAGATGCATGTAAATGGCAAAATTAAATTACGAAATTTTGACCGAGTATTTAAAATCCCGGTTTCTAAATTTTTAAGCAATCATTAAATGCACCGAGGCGCGATGTACGATTTCCTTTTTTTACTTCAATTAATTGATTTGGCAAGTTTTAAGCATCTCTTGCTCGTATTACGTCATCTACATATATTTCTTTTTTTTTTCTTAATTAGTTTAAATGATTTTTGTCACAAAATTTCAAATTCCATATTATGACATTTTGAAATAATACTTTATAACCAAAGATAATTAGAAACAAAAAAACCGCTGCCTAAGAAATCACTACTTCCACATCCAGATTTTCTTTCCAAGTCTCTTTAAAGGCAAACATCTTGACTACATTTGCACTCTAGTATGTGGAAATAGTTAGTCATGAAATTTTAATAATATTTGAAATATTGGTTTCTAGCATATATCCCAAAGATGAAGTTTCTTTAGCTTGCTCTACCTATTTTCCCCAATCTACAACCCCCCTTTAAGGGAATCATATCAATCAGATGTCATTACAATACATACGTGCACCAAATTTGAAGTGAATATTTCAATTATATTTTATAAACACATATAACAATAGAGTGGAGTTGGCCGTTGCGGGGGTTGAAAATATATAAAGAAATCTGACGCCTTGGCTTCTAGTATACACCAAATCTGAAGTTTCTGTACTATTACCAGCTTGCTTTACTCATTTTGCTTCATTTAGTTTTACACGTGAATTTTGATAAATCCCTATAATTTATTTATCATTTATTATAGAATATTGGTTACCAAACACTTTTTTTCAAGATAAGGATAGTGATATAATACACTATCATAAAATTATGTTTACCACTTCCGGCCAAACCGGAACTAACATGATGAACCAATATCCATATGTTCCTACATATTACATTTTTTTTTCTAATAACGCTTCTAATAAAACGGCTCCAAAACTTAAAGTAAGTAAGACAACAAAGAAAATACACACTAATTTAGAATGGTAATGAAAAATCTACTTAAGAGATATTAGTAGGCTTTGATTTAATTTTAAGTTTGACAGTTATTAAACAAAGTTTGTAGTTGGTGCATTTCAATCATAGTTTCAAACAGAAATAGTGTACTTAGAAACAATTCAAAGCAAATTAATCCAAATAAGGCAATAAAAAAAAAATTAAAAAATGGTTAGATACACCAATGAAGATAAGTTAAATATGATTTTAATATACGGTGAATGCAAAAGAAATTCCCGACAAGCAAAACGATTGTTTTGTTTACGATTTCCAAATAGACCTACACCCGATAAAAAAACATTTATCATGCTGTTTAAAAATTTAAGAAACTGGGGTAGTTTTAAGAAAACTATTCGTAACAGAAATGGGCCAGTTAGAAACGATGAAAATACAGCCTTGGTGTTAAATAGTGTTGTCAACAATCCTCTATGTTCTCTCCGGAAATTGGCATCGGAAACTAATCTGTCGATATCTTCGTGCCATAGAATATTAAAATCAAATAAATACCATCCATACAAATTAAAATTGATCCATCATTTAAGGCCTGGTGATTATGAATGAAGATTACATTTTCTAGCTGAATTTTCAGTTCTTTCTGAAGAATGCCCAAATTTTTAAAAAAATGTGCTCTGGAGCGATGAAAGCCGTTTTCACAACAACGGAGTTGTGAGTAAGCATAACTGCCGATACTGGTCACAAAATAATCCTAGATGGATGAGAATGACC
The DNA here is from genome assembly GCA_963583905.1 of Stenurella melanura. Lineage (NCBI taxonomy): Eukaryota > Metazoa > Arthropoda > Insecta > Coleoptera > Cerambycidae > Stenurella > Stenurella melanura. The sequence goes on along the minus strand of OY757316.1, from coordinate 81,572,668 downwards.
CGAAATCAAGTAACTTTTGGAGTTAACGTGTGGTGTGGAATATTAAATTCATATATTATTGGACCATATCTATTCCATGGGACTTTAAATGGAAGAAAATATGAGATATTTTTGAGAAATGTATTGCCAGGATTATTAGAGACTATCCGTCATAACCAGGAGAATATTTGGTTTCACCAAGATGGTGCACCACCCCATAACTCAGTACTAGTCAAAGATTGTCTTAATGAAATGTACCCTCAGAGATGGATTGGTACTAATGGAGTAGTCAGATGGCCAGCACGATCACCTGACTTGACTCCATTAGATTTTTACTTTTGGGGGTATTTAAAAAGTGTAGTGTACATTGAACCCATTGAGGATATGGCCGATTTGTATAATAAAATATATGCAAGTGTTGCTGCTATAAATAGACATACGTTACAAAAAGTTTGCAATGAAGAGTTACTGAAACGGTACAATATGTGTATTCATGAAGAAGCGAGAAATTTTGAACATTTAATATAATAAGTAGCTACTAATAAGAAAGAAATTAGTTTAATTTCATTTTTAATAATATTTCGATAGTTTTTAAATGTTTGTTTATAAAACTTTTGTTTACGTTCTTTACTGAATTGTTAATATAAATTAAGCCCATTCTAAATTAGTGTGTATTTTCTTTGTTGTCTTACTTACTTTAAGTTTTGGCAGCCTTTTATTAGAAGTGTTATTAGAAAAAAAAAATGTAATATGTAGGAACATATGGATATTGGTTCATCATGTTAGTTCCGGTTTGGCCGGTAAACATAATTTTATGATAGTGTATTATACCACTCTCCTTATCTTGAAAAAAAGTGTTTGGTAACCAATATTCTATAATAAATAATAAATAAATTATAGGGATTTATCAAAATTCACGTCTACTGGCATTAATGAAAGAAACTCATGTAACTCCAAAACGGCTTGTTTTTTGTAAATTCTCCATACCATCAAAATTATTCACAAATTATTGTTTAATCACATGACTTATGTTTCAAGGTTCCAGCCATCAAAAAATAGTTTTGCATCGCAGCGCCATCTCTGTGTGCTGTTGAGGAAAAATTCTAATCACTGTTATTTAAACTTTTCTTTGGTATCAATCATCTGCCATTTACAAAAATAAAATATCTTTATTAGTTTTAGAGATAATGGCCTGGGGACTTTTAAATGAAACACCCTGTATATCTAGTTCAAGATGACTATAATACATATGTGTACCAAGTTTCAAGTAAATATGTCAATTATATTTTATCAACCACTTTAATAATGGAGTGGGGGTAGTGGAGGGGTTCAAAAATGTTATAAAAATATCTAAGGCCTTGGCATATGGTATTTACATCGATTCCCAAGTTTCAGTACTCTTAGCATATTGCTCTATTTATTCTTCCATATTTACCCCTATTTAACCCCAACCCTTCAACGAGGTCATCTCATAATATATTCTAGTTCCAGGTATCGTTATAATATATACGTGTTTCAAATTTCAAGTGAATTATCTATATTTTATTTTATCAACCCCTTTAATAATGGAGTGGGGGTGAGGGAGAGTTCAAAAATATTATTGAAAAAATCTGTAGCCCTGAAGCATATACCCAAATTCCAAGTTTCTGTACTCTTACCAGCTTGCTTTACTCATTTTCCCCTATTTACCCCTATTTAACCCCCAACCCTTCAACCCCATCATCTCAAAATATAATCTAGGTCTAAATGTCATAATATTTACGTGTGCCAAATTTCAAGTGAATATCTCAATTTTATTTTATCAACCCAACCCCTTTAATAATGGAGTGAGGGTGGTGCGGGGATGGAAATATTATTAAAAAATCTGAGGCCTTGGCTTCAAGTATATACAACAAGTCCCAATTTTTTGTACCCCATTTACCCTCAACCGTTCGCCAAATAAGTTCAAAAAACAATCCAGTTCCAGATCTCGTTATAGTACATACGTGCATAAAATTTCAAGTTAGTATCGTAAAGCGTTCCAGAGATATGGTACGCACAAAAAAGTTATAGAACGATAGACATACAGAATGTTCTTTTTTCGCTGAAATTTAAAATCTCGACGTTTCGTGACATTCTAAACCTATTTCAACAAAAAAAAAAAAAAATACGAATACTATACTTCCACTCCACTATGTGGATGTGGAAGTAATATTTAAATGTTAAGCCGGCTCTTACATATGCAACGTCAGTATGGTGCAGCTCGTGGGTCATAACTGGGGAAACTAAAAGTTTTGAATATATATATTTAGTGTATGGCATTTTAATAGTACGCATCACGTTGAATTATTAAGGTCCGGAGCAAGCGTAGAGACGTCTGCATATACTCGTATTTCGATACGCAAATTCAGCAACGTCGGGCGCGGTTAGTACTTGGATGGGTAAGCCTCTCCAGGGAAACACAGCGTTCTCGCTCCACCTTCTAACGGCTTGTATATCAGCGCATGCGTAGAAGGTATGTAACTTTAGGCGGGGGTTACATAGCGGATATACCATCCTTTGGAGGGGATGTAAAGCAGTCGGTCCCTTGTCTATTAAATGTTAGGCAAGTAAAAGATCCCTACTCTTCGATAGAGAAGAGGTTCGGCAAAATTTCCAGGTTGGGAGTAGCTCGTCTCCTGGCGTCGGCGATTGGCCTTAGTAGCGGAAATAGGCCGGCGTTAAATAAGTGATTAAAAAAAAGAATTATGAAGGTGGGTATATAGTGACATTTAGAGATTTCGGAAAACATTTGGAAAGTTATAAAAAAACAAACCAACTGAGTGCTGGGTTTGAGACACTACCCTCAAGTCTGCCAAAAAGCGAGTACCTAGCCAGGGTGTTTATTAGTAGTTTCTTTTATTACAATTTATATTACGTTGGTGAGATGTACTTTTAGAGATTTCTTCAAGATACCCCTACTACTGCGTCGGTTTAATCTCTGCCGCGGTGATATTTTGATTGTTCCCTCTCGTATCCATTTATCATTTGCAAATTCAAACATTATAGCCGGGTTTAAGTGGTTGTTCGTAATTTAATAAAATTATTTATTATTATTATTATGAGAGGTAGTTCGGTCGGAGACGAAGGCAGACGTGTTTAAGTGACTCCTAGGAGATCTCAAATAAACTCGGTTAAAAAGTGGCAAATCGTGCGAAATTGTGTTGAATTAAAACGTGGACAATTATGCATTAGCTGATATAAATTAACATAAGTCTGGCTATTTCATATAGCTGATATTTGATATTTGTAAACACGTGCAATCGAACGATCCAGTATTATCATATGGTTCATGTCATAAATTCATAAATTACCCTGCAACAACAAGCAGGCAAGGATCGCACCAATGACAGATATATGAAGTAAAGTGTAAGGAGGATAAGCCATAAATCACAAATCAGCCGATTACAGAAACCTAAGCTATATTAATTTCCCTTATTAACCTAATTCATTAATTTACTTTATGGATATTTACCTTTGGAACGGTTAATATAAATAAAGGGTCCTTGCGGCGAACTAATGTATGCATGTCTTCACAGACAAACGAATGGACAGAAACAGAAGAAGAATCAATACGGAGTTGATGATAAATGGAAACTTAGAAAGAAGCATGGAAACCAGTGGCGGCTCGTGATATTGTCTGCAGAGGAGGCTTGATATTCTGACAGACAACTGATGTGCAATATGACTACAATTTGTACATTTCCCCACCACCCCTGAGGTATTACAACGGCGCGTTACAGGATACCGATTCACGACTTGAGAGAATAGAACTAATAAAAGAATAGAATGAAAAGGAAATAGAAAATATGATGAGATGAAAAAATCATTCTCATGAAATTCTCGTTCCTACGACTCGAGTATCGATATCCAAAGGAGTCCTACTATCCCACTTGTAATTAAATTATATAACTTTTAATAAAAATAAAAATAGTTTCGGTAAAAAAATTAAAGTGTTTTTCTACAAACAAAAAATTATATTCATTATCACTGCCAGGCGTGTAAAATTATAAGTTTTAATAGAAATTAAAATAGTTTTGAGAAAGAAGTTATATAAAAAAAATATAACCACGGAACTCTATATTATGGAGAATTATAAAAAATATTTCCTAAAAAATAAATAACACAAATAAATATTTTTTCTAAAATAACAACTACCTATATTAATCTCTGCTTTAAAGCCTGAATATTTTTATAAATGAGTGGTAACCTGCGATTTTTAGAACTAGCAAAATGGTTGATTATTTCATCATAAAATGAATCGCGTTTCCTCAATTCTGACAAAAAACGTTTTTCTATTGAAATAAGCGATACATTTGAAAGGCGGTCTTGACTCATTTTGTTTGTAGTAAAAATGTTTTTATGCGTTTAAGTGCTGAAAATGATCATTCTACAGAAGCTTACCGGAATTGTCTCAAAAAATAGTGGCGTTATTCAAAAAGTTCTCTAATTTTGGGTCATAAGTTTTTAAAAAATCTACCAGCTCTTTGAAATTTCCTTTATTGCACGATTCCTGTTTTTCGTCATGTCCTCGGAAAGAATTTTCTTGTGAAGATAACTATATAACGACATCTATTAACCTCTTTAATATTTCCCTATTCTCACGGACCTTTTCGTTAACATTTTCTATTTCTCTCTTATGTGCAGAATCCAAGAAATTTACAATATTTTGTTTACCAAACATTTCGAATTTAATGCAAGATGAAATGTGCTCCTGGGATTTTTCGTGCCTTTCTAAACCTCGCGACAAATTTTGCAAATTATTAAACCCGGCCCTGCCCCAAATTGAGGATTGATCATTAGTAAATAATAAACATCTCCAACAATATAATTTGTTTCTAACTGTTGATTCCGTTAACCACTCGACTTTTTTATAATTGTTATCACAAAACCCTCTGTTTTGTTTACCACTTTTAAAAACTAACGAAAGCATTGCTGGTGTAGGCCTGGCATTTCTTTTAATTCTTACCTTTTCGTCATAAATAAGAGTAGTAAATCCATTTAATAACAAATAATCCACCACGTCTGGACAACAAGACATGTTGGGAATATTTTCACCTAGAACACTTATTTCTAGCCCGCCTATCAAATGTTTTATGTATTTATACGTCAAGTTGTTCTTAACCGGCTAAACGCAACTGTCAGACGTCAGTTCTTTTTCTTTGTGAATCACCTGACTCTTGAATGACCTGTGCACATGCGCTATAAAGAACTGAGGCTAGCCTCATACTTGGCTATTCCAAGTGTTGCTATTTTACACAGAGCAAAGAAATTCAAGGTCATTCATGTTATAAGTAAATGCAGTAAAGTTGGAAGCTATTTCGTATTAGCCTCCAGCGAACCGCAGTGTTCATTCAGTAAAAGACCGGCCGACCGGGAAATATGCATACAAAGACTATCCGGACTGTAACGTTATAGGTATGTTTGTGGAAAGGAAATACAAAAATGTTATATATAAACTGAAAATTAATTAATGAATAATAAACAATAAAAAATATTGAAAATTGAGATATACCTAATAGAAATTTCTTAAGATATTACTTTTGAAGATATGGTGGTTCTTCCAAGGGGAGGCTCAGCCTCCCCTGCCTCCCCTGACGATCCGCCACTGATGGAAACTAAGAAGAAGCATCTCGCAAACGCCTACACTTCCCATCCTATATTCCTACCCCATGTGTCATGTGGCTTTCGCTGCTGGCAGCAAGCATGTCCCATGTCCATTCCAGCGTATGCAGCCGTTCCGACGGTATATAAAAGCATCCAAGGTTTGTTCCGGCACGCGGTTGGGTTATTATTATGAAAATATTTAAGGTCAATTAAGCAATAGACGATATGAAATTATTGACAGTAAGTTTAAGAACATGAAATAAGTGGATAAATGAATTTAATAGTTTGTTTTTCAGCCCAATTTTTATAACTATGAAAAGAAACAATAGTATGCTCATGGCGGGTCTTTGTCTGATTGATTTCTTACTTATTGTCTTTTCCAAACATAGTATAAAGTGAAATGTCACTATTTTAGATACCCTGTATAATTTTTAGAGGGGCTTGTATTTCAAATAAAAATAAGAATTGTAAAATTCTGTCATATATTATTTATAACTGTTATGTAATAAACGTATATATATATATATTGCGGTGACAACAATAAGTCACAAACATATAATATGTACAAGGGAAGAAATTTTAAATTTCACTATGAGAATCAAAACTCACAATAATTTATAGTAGCATGAGGGTTTGATACGTAAGATTAAATCTTAATTTAATTTCAATACTCGAGAGAGAGTAAACTGAGATTTCAGGTAGAACAAGGGCTTAATGGGTTTTATATGGTAGTGATTCCTAAAAACTGTATAATTTAATTCATTTTAGAGATAGAGAACAAAAATTAAAGTTTAATAAACTGTTGAAGTGTGTAATTTGGTAAATAAGGCGAATTTATGGACCAAATAAGCTACTAATGTAAAACACACATTTGTAGTAGTGTACAAAAAAATAAACTTTCAAAGTCGCGGTAAGCTTTACCGCAGAATAAACTTTTAGAATAACTAAATGTAAAATGCATCATATAGACATTAAGTATTACAAAAGTTATAAATACTCACGTGATTGCATCCAACTCTATAAACTATATGGTGCACACGTAGTAAAAACAAAGCGTAGAATCGTTTAACTCTACTTTGTTGATATGTAGTTCATTAGTTATAAACTTTTAGTAAAACGTATTCATGTCAAAGGACAACAGTTAAATATATTTCTTAATATTATTTTGCGATAAAATAATACATGATACGTGCAAATGCGCTATAATTGTTATAAATAATTCAAAGATGAACCTGAGATGCGATAAAATAAGTTTTACGTAAAATTTAAGGGCACATTTGTATATTTAAAGTGACACGAAAATTTTTTACTTTCAACTAAAGCCCAACATGTGGCATACCAAAAAAAATAAGGAAATCATATAAATCATTAAAATAATAATAGCTTAAGTTTTAAAACCACAATAAGAAAGATAATACATTTTCAAGATTTTCAGACATCAAAAACTGAAAATCAAGAACACGAAGTAAAAAAATGTCATTAGGAGGACTGGCGTTTTTGATTAAAAAAAATGGGTATGAATTGAAATACGAAAACGTCAACACAAAAATATTTGAATAAAAAGTTATTAAAGGGAAGATAAACCCTAGTAAAACGGAGAACAAAGGTGATTTAATCGTTGTATATTGTCCAAGTGGATAGAGTGATGGTATTAAGTTTCAAAAGGCTTAATAAAGTTTTCCTGTCACATTTAAATAAAAAAATATAAGTTGTCAACCAGTTTTAAGTTATTTGTAACAAATTGTGTACATCAAATTTTAAGTTTAACGTGGTTCGAAAGTGTTTTCGGCCTGGAAAGTAATCAAGACCACAACAAGTTGTACGAGAGCCAGTAATATCAGCAAGATTCGTTGACATGTCATTCCAGATTTGTACAAAGGCAAATGAGTAGAAGTCATCCTATTAGTGTCAATCGTCAAAAGGTAAAAAGCTTTTTACATTAAAAATCCATGGTAAATAAATTTTATCACATGTCAAAATCCATTTGACTCATATTATTTGCAAATAAATAAAAGGCCATTACATTAGTTTTTAAATTTTCTTTGTTAGAATAAGAATTTTGTCAACCTTTTCAATAATTTTTCATCATTGTTATCAAAATATTTATCCATCCAGGTAATCTTTTTAATAAAATTGTATTCTTTGTTAACTTTAAAATATGTTTGATTTGAAATCTCAGCTTGGGGGAATCATATCTGAAATATAAAACAATTTGAACCTACTCGAGCCCTGGATAGAGTACCTCTGTATGTCAGAGACTCATGTTCTTTTTTACTAGTTATGGTATAGCAGGTTACGTATAAAAAGAAATATATTCTAGTAGTGTTCAAGCTGCTTGGCGCCCATTTTAACTTTCAGTAAATATTTAAACTCAATTCAAACCCCTAATTCAAAAACAAAATTTTTCTGTTCGCAACAGCAATTCTTTTCAATACACAGTGAACCAATACCATAGTAAATTGGCGACCAAAACGTGGAGCGTTTTTAGAAAATACAGTAAATTGTTGTGAGGCTTGTTCAGATTTTGTAAAAAGCGAGATTTCAAGTGAATTTCAGATTTTTTTAAAGCTTGTACATTGCTTATTTTGGTAAATTTCAAAACAAAGAGTAATATTTATTTATGAAACTGAGGTCGGTCAAAAAGATGGATACCGAACAAACATCAGAGTCGTCTTCCACGCAACAGAGTGGAGATAGAGCGGCAAACGAGAATACCATGTTACAAAAGCTCATGGAAATGGTGTCAGGAATCACTGTACACAACACTCAAATGGAAGAAAGAATAAAAGAAAATATGGGAAATCTAGAAGCAAATATTACTATACACAATGCACAATTGGATAAAAAATTAGAAAATATTACCACACATAACACCCAAATGGAAGAAAGAATAAAAGAAAACATGGAAAACTTAAAAGCAAATATTACCATAAATAACACACAATTGGAAACTAATATTGCGAAGAAAATAGAAGAAAAAATGGGAAAATTTGAAGAAATCAATCAAGAGCTGAGGAGTAAGATTGAAGACTTAGAAAGTAAGTTTGAGAACATCAAAGAAAATACTAAAGAAGATATAACCTTACAAGTAAGAGAGGTAACACAAGACATTAGACATGAAGTAATATCAGAAGTGGAAAAAATAGTTGATGGGGGAATTCTGGAAATGGGAAAGACGATCAGAGAACATGGAGAGACATATGACAACAAATTAAAAGAACAAGAGAGGAAGATTATAGAGAACACGCGGCTGTTAAGGAATACTACGGGAAGACATACCATGACGCATAATTACACTTGTAACAAGACGCCATTTTTCTTTTATGGGGATAATCGCACACATCCAAAAGTATTTATCAATAGGTTACGCCAATATATGGACACGATCCATAGCGAAGCTGATCTTAAAAGTAATATACAAAACATGATCAAAGGCGACGCCGAGTATTGGTATAGCATAATAGACGGGAAATTCACAAATATTGACGAATTTGAGCACTTAGTACTGAAACAGTATTGGGGAGAAAATGCGCAGACAAAAATAAGACAGAATTTATTTAACGGCAAATATAACGATAGGAGTGGTATATCAAGGGAAAACTATGTATTAAGGAAAGTCTATAATATCAGACACCTTGAACCAAGTTATACGGAAGCGGAAATGGTACGATATTTGGCCCGGCATTTTAGTAGCGATATTCAAAATGTAATTATAACGCAACGTATTGGGAATTTAGACGAATTGATCGAATATCTTCGAGAAATCGATGACTATAGACAAAATTTCAGCCAAAATAATAATCAAAATCAAAATAACTATTGTTATAATAATAATAATAATAATAGTGGGAATAATCAATATAGAAACAATAACAATGAGAACTGGGGATATCAAAACAGAGATAACGGCTACAATAATCAAAATAGATTCAATTCAAACAACTTTGGTAGTAGAAATAACGGGAACAATTACTATAATAACAATCAAGGAAGTCAAAATAAGCATGACAATAATAAAAAAGAATATGAAAAAAATGAAAAGGAAACTTTTAATAGATACAATAATTATAATTATAGGGAACGAACTTATAACAAGAGTGGGTATAATAGAAATTTGGAGAGTAACAAAATGGGGGAGAGCAATAATAATAACCAGAACGATGATAGGAAACAGGTTAGATGGGAAGACGGGAGAAACTATTATGATGATAATAAAAGGGATAACAGAACTTATGCACAGGTTGCAAATACGAATGTAATTAGGGAAAATAAGGAAAAGAAAAACACAAGGGAAGATTATGATAAGATAGAAACGATTGCTCAAGTAAATGAAAGAGCGGGGAAGCAGGATTTTTAGGCAATAAGATTTTAACCATCAATTCTAAGTATGAACATATGCGCGAGTTTATAGGAGACGATAACGGTAATAAATTAAATAATATAAAATTCAGTCAATTGCCGATTATTAAATTAAAAATAAATGATATTCAATTAAACGCATTACTAGATACAGGGTCTGAAATCAGTTTATTAAATGATAAGGTTTACAATAATCATTTTAATAATATTAACAAATGTATACGGGTATCAAAAATTAAGCTAGTAAATGCTAATGGCAAAAAATTTGCAGAATGTAACAAGATTTTGAATACTACTTTTGAAATAGAGAACCAGATTTATAAAGGAGATTTTGTGATCGTGGCAAATATGAACTATGATATTATACTTGGTGAAGACATACTATCAGATTTAAGGGCAAATATTAATTTGGGGGATAAAATACTATTATTAGAAGGTGAAATAATACCTATATTCAATATGAGTAATTTAAATGGCAAATATGCCGATATAGTAAGTGATATAAATGGTGAAGATGCCAAAAGTATAAATGTGAATTGTGGGGAGCATACGATGGAAACGACCACGTATGTTATGAATACATTTTTTAAGCAGCCCGAAGAAATAATGATAAATTGTCAAACCAAGTATGATAAAGTAATTCAAAAATTGTTACGAAAACATGTTTCTCTAATAAATTTTGAGCCGAGAGTAGCAAAAGGCTACGTGCATAAGCTGCAAGTCGATGAAAGCAAGCCTTTTAAATGCAAGACATACCCGATACCTTTTAAATATAAGCAAAAAGTACAAGATGAATTAGTAAACATGATAAATGCTAATATTATTGAGTCCGCAAAAACGGATTACATCAATCCAATTGTAGTAGTTAAAAAAAAAGATGATACCATAAGAATGTGTCTTGATGCTAGAAATTTGAATTCAATTACTAAGTCGCAGTTTGATGCACCACAAACCATTGATTCTTTGTTGGCGAAAATAGGCAAAAATACAATTTTCTCCAAATTAGACTTGAAAAACTCTTTTTGGTTGATACCTCTTCACCCAGATTCTTGTAAATTTACTGGTTTTAGTATAGACGGCCACATTTTTCAGTTTAAGGTCGTTCCTTTTGGCTTACAGTCAGCCTCTTCAGCATTGGTTAGGGTCATGCAAAATATACTGGACCAATACGATAGTTTCTGTATACATTACATTGATGACATATTAGTTTTTTTCTGATAATGAAGAGAAACACGGTGAACATTTAGATATTATTTTAAGCGCATTAAATGAGGCTGGTTTAAAACTCAATCTAGGTAAGTGTGAATTTTTTAGAACTTATGTAAAGTACCTAGGGTACAAAATCAAGCAAGAAGGAATTAGTATCGGAGAAGAAAGGATACAGGAAATTAAAGATTATCCTAGACCTGCAAACTTAAAAATGCTTAGAGGTTTACTAGGGGTTTTGAACTATTATAAAAAATTTATACCTAAGTTATCTGAACTAGAGGTACCGTTAATTGAACTTCTGCGCAAAAATATAAAATGGCATTGGGACGAAAGAAGGGAAAAAGCTTTTCAAACGATTAAAAAAAGTTTCCATGATAACTTGCTGCTTCACAGTCCCGATTTTACTATTCCATTTACATTACGCACGGATGCATCAGACAATATAGTCGCAGCCGAACTGACACAAGTACAAGGGGGAATAGAGACTCCTATATGTTTCATATCAAGAGTTTTAAGGCCGTACGAAACGCGGTACTCCATTTCTGAGAAAGAAATGCTTGCAATTGTCTTTGCGTTGTCAAAATTATTTTATTACCTCGTATCAAACCATTTCATTATCGAAACAGACCATTCAGCTTTGTGCTACCTAATGAAAAACCGATTTGCAAATAATAGGATTTACAGATGGTCGTTATTAATTCAGGAATTTTCATTTACTATAAAACACAAACCGGGAAAACAAAACATTACAGCAGACGCACTTACACGTAATCGACAGATAAATACAGAAAACACCAACACATTCATTGTAGCTTTAAACACACTAACACATAACAACATTTTATATTCATACACTCAAGTTATAAATAGTCAGACACAGCTGCATGAACTTAGAAGTAAAATACAAACACAATCACACAGAGGCTTCATCTTAAAAAATGATTTTATCATCAAAACAATTAATAACGAGGAAAAATTTGTAATTGATCAAAGTTTGGCAGCTGAGATATTATTAGATTTACACCATCGGTACGGTCATATAGGTATAAGAAAGACTTGGTTAGTATTTAGGGAAAATTACTATTGTGAAAAAGATTTATCATTAGCCAAGGAAATACTGATTAAATGTCGGGAATGTTGTCTGGGGAAATCCAAAAATTATAAAAATAGGAACACGGTACAAAGCATAAGAACTGAAAAGCCTTTACAATTAATCGCTATCGATTTTGTTAGCAATTTAATACCGAGCGAGGACGGATATAAACATATTTTAGTGATTATTGACATTTTTTCCAAGTTTATCAAGTTGTATCCAACTAAAAGGTGCAACACAATCACTGTAATGAAAAAACTGAATCATTTTTGCAGAACTGTGGGAAAACCTAACAAAGTACTAGCCGATAACGCGACATACTTCAACAATGATAGGCTAAAAGAATATTTTAGAAAGAAAGATATACGTTTAATATTTACGACTATTAGGCATCCTCAAGATAATCCAGCTGAGCGATATATACAAGAGGTTATAAGATTTATGAGACTAGTAGTTCAACACAATCATCGCGAATGGTTATTTTCAGTCACCGATGTAGAGAACTACATAAACAATGTGCCGAACACGGTAACGAAAATATCTCCAGTGATAACTATGTTAGGACTTTTACCAAAAAGACCATGGACCAATAGTGAAACCTTAAATTTAGAAAATGTTCACAAAATAGTTAGAAACAGAATAGAGAGAAATGCAAAAAGGTATGAAAACAGGGAGAATAAAAGAATTAAGAAAAGAAAAATATTTAACAAAGGAGACATGGTAATCATAAAAAGACGAAGAGTATCCGATTATAAAAACGACATTTGTGCGAAACTACAGTATCCGTACGAGGGACCATATATTATAGAAAGTGTATTGAATGAAAATACTTATGAATTAAGAGACAATGCAACTAATTTAATACGGGGAAAATTTCATATAGAGATGATATATCCTTATGAACCCGAACCAAGGTAGAATAAATAAAATACATTTATAAGTTTAGTTGTCACACTTTGATGTGAAACTAACAAAAATTTTCAATACTTAAAAATTTTATATTAGTTTGGGGGAATTTTGCGGTGACAACAATAAGTCACAAACATATAATATGTACAAGGGAAGAAATTTTAAATTTCACTATGAGAATCAAAACTCACAATAATTTATAGTAGCATGAGGGTTTGATACGTAAGATTAAATCTTAATTTAATTTCAATACTCGAGAGAGAGTAAACTGAGATTTCAGGTAGAACAAGGGCTTAATGGGTTTTATATGGTAGTGATTCCTAAAAACTGTATAATTTAATTCATTTTAGAGATAGAGAACAAAAATTAAAGTTTAATAAACTGTTGAAGTGTGTAATTTGGTAAATAAGGCGAATTTATGGACCAAATAAGCTACTAATGTAAAACACACATTTGTAGTAGTGTACAAAAAAATAAACTTTCAAAGTCGCGGTAAGCTTTACCGCAGAATAAACTTTTAGAATAACTAAATGTAAAATGCATCATATAGACATTAAGTATTACAAAAGTTATAAATACTCACGTGATTGCATCCAACTCTATAAACTATATGGTGCACACGTAGTAAAAACAAAGCGTAGAATCGTTTAACTCTACTTTGTTGATATGTAGTTCATTAGTTATAAACTTTTAGTAAAACGTATTCATGTCAAAGGACAACAGTTAAATATATTTCTTAATATTATTTTGCGATAAAATAATACATGATACGTGCAAATGCGCTATAATTGTTATAAATAATTCAAAGATGAACCTGAGATGCGATAAAATAAGTTTTACGTAAAATTTAAGGGCACATTTGTATATTTAAAGTGACACGAAAATTTTTTACTTTCAACTAAAGCCCAACATGTGGCATACCAAAAAAAATAAGGAAATCATATAAATCATTAAAATAATAATAGCTTAAGTTTTAAAACCACAATAAGAAAGATAATACATTTTCAAGATTTTCAGACATCAAAAACTGAAAATCAAGAACACGAAGTAAAAAAATGTCATTAGGAGGACTGGCGTTTTTGATTAAAAAAAATGGGTATGAATTGAAATACGAAAACGTCAACACAAAAATATTTGAATAAAAAGTTATTAAAGGGAAGATAAACCCTAGTAAAACGGAGAACAAAGGTGATTTAATCGTTGTATATTGTCCAAGTGGATAGAGTGATGGTATTAAGTTTCAAAAGGCTTAATAAAGTTTTCCTGTCACATTTAAATAAAAAAATATAAGTTGTCAACCAGTTTTAAGTTATTTGTAACAAATTGTGTACATCAAATTTTAAGTTTAACGTGGTTCGAAAGTGTTTTCGGCCTGGAAAGTAATCAAGACCACAACAAGTTGTACGAGAGCCAGTAATATCAGCAAGATTCGTTGACATGTCATTCCAGATTTGTACAAAGGCAAATGAGTAGAAGTCATCCTATTAGTGTCAATCGTCAAAAGGTAAAAAGCTTTTTACATTAAAAATCCATGGTAAATAAATTTTATCACATGTCAAAATCCATTTGACTCATATTATTTGCAAATAAATAAAAGGCCATTACATTAGTTTTTAAATTTTCTTTGTTAGAATAAGAATTTTGTCAACCTTTTCAATAATTTTTCATCATTGTTATCAAAATATTTATCCATCCAGGTAATCTTTTTAATAAAATTGTATTCTTTGTTAACTTTAAAATATGTTTGATTTGAAATCTCAGCTTGGGGGAATCATATCTGAAATATAAAACAATTTGAACCTACTCGAGCCCTGGATAGAGTACCTCTGTATGTCAGAGACTCATGTTCTTTTTTACTAGTTATGGTATAGCAGGTTACGTATAAAAAGAAATATATTCTAGTAGTGTTCAAGCTGCTTGGCGCCCATTTTAACTTTCAGTAAATATTTAAACTCAATTCAAACCCCTAATTCAAAAACAAAATTTTTCTGTTCGCAACAGCAATTCTTTTCAATACACAGTGAACCAATACCATAGTAATATATATATATATATATATATATATATATATATATATATATATATATATATATATATATATATTTACATATTATCCTCTTTTAGTAGGTAAATACTTAAAGCTGATAAGACTCTTCATAATAAAAAGTATTATGAATATAAAACTGAATAAATAAAAACGTTACATGGATGTTAGACTAGAGAAGAAAGTATTAAAGGTTCGTATTTTTTATTTCAGCAAATTGTGGGACAAGAGAGCAATTGGTGGTTTCATATTATTTCACATTTATTATACTCTTCGCAAATACAAAACGAAGAATATATTGCATTCAATCAGCACATTTCTAAAATCGGTAATTTTGCTCGTAGAGAAAAAAAATTCCTATAACTGTGTTGGTGATCAAATTCTGAACAACTTTCAAAATGTCCGTCCGTCCATCCGCCTGGCCGTTCGTCCGCCCGCCAGTCCGTCCGTCCGTCCGTCTGTCTGTCTGTCCGTCCGTCCACCCGTCACGTTTCTTGTAAGCACGATAACTTAAGAACGAAAAGTCCGAAAGTATTGAAATTTGAACAGTAAGTTAGTGTTAGTTAGAGGAAGAACCATATTTCTGAACAAAATAAATAAATAAAAAAGTAATTCTTTTTTTTAATAAAAAGAAAATTTTTTGTTTTGTAATTAAACAAAAAATGTTTGAAACTAATATCATTTACAAAAACATTGTGAAGAGTATCCTATAGAATGTGCAATAATTATATAACAAGTGTAGTAAATCGGCAAAGAGTATAATGGTTAGCTTGTTTTACTTAATATGAATTTATTGGTCACCGGGCAGAATTTTGGACCTTACGCTCAAGAACAAGACAACGGCAAAAATATAACAAGCTGACCGTTATACTCTTCGCTGATTTACTACACTTGTTATATAATTGTTGCACATTCTATGGGATACTCTTCGCAGTTTTTTTGTAAATGATATTAGTTTCAAACATTTTTTGGTTAATTACAAAACAAAAAATTTTTCTTTCATTTAAAAAATTAATTACTTTTTTATTTATTGATCGATTTTGTTCAAAAACAATATGGTTCTTCCTCTAAGTAACACTAACCTACTATCCAAATTTCAATATACTTAGACTTTTCGTTCTTAAGTTATCGTGCTTACAAGAAACGTGACGGACGGACGGACAGACGGACAGACAGACAGATGGACGAACATTTTGAAAGTTGTTCAGAATTCGATCACCAACACAGTGATATGAAAATTTTTCCTCTACGAGCAATATTACCGGTTTTAGAAATGTGCCGATCGAATGCAATATACTCTTCGTTTTGTATTTGTGAAGAGTATAATAAGCAAGATGAGCAGACGCATTGGTTCGAAGTTTCCTATCAAAGTTACCGCCACCATGTTTCCATTGTTAAATTATTACTCTTTGTTCAAAAGATATTCTCATCAACCAAAAACGTTTGTATTGCGACAACTGGCAACGTGAATTGTTAGATATATTGAGACTTATAAATACGTAAATGTAAAATAGATCCTCAAAGTTTTGAGACCCTATTTTAACTACTGTTTTGTGCTATTTTTCCAGTAAGAGCTATGGTCGTGGAGATTGCGATTCCTGACTATTCTCTTCGATCTTTACTCTCATTTGCTTGCTCAGTTTTCCGATAACTTTGAACACATAAAAAAACAGTAACTATTTGTGTATTTAGAGCGCAAAATGAATCATTGTCGCTCAAGAGAATTATTCTCTTCGATCTTTACTCTCATTTGCTTGCTCAGTTTTCCGATAACTTTGAACACATAAAAAAACAGTAACTATTTGTGTATTTAGAGCGCAAAATGAATCATTGTCGCTCAAGAGAATAAGATGCTGCGTTACTCGAGAGTGGCAATGACATTTTACGCACGAATTGCACATCTACCATGATTTTAGAACATAAAAATAAAAGAAATAATTAATCGTTAATAAATTAAACACTGCTTTTAGATGAATCAATCAATATATTATAAATACTCTACATATGTTTCGGCTTACTAGGCCTTTATCAAGAGTATTACATAGTATTCACTATGTAATACTCTTGATAAAGGCCTAGTAAGCCGAAACATATGTAGAGTATTTATAATATATTGATTGATTCATCTAAAAGCAGTGTTTAATTTATTAACGATTATTTTCAAGATGTTTCACAAGGAACCTACCACAAGTTCAGTTCAGTGTAATAGAAATAATTAAGTTCAATTTTTGTCAGGAAACTGTGATTTGTCAACATTTCATGCCTTGTGCCCAAATAAACAAACCAATATTACACAAACGCTGTCAATTTATTTAAATTTTGCTTCTGATTGAATTTATATTGTAATTTTATTTAAACAAACAACCCATATTGTGGAAAATTTAGCTGAAAATAGTGACAATGCCTTTTTTCAACAAGACAACGAAGTTTTACAACGACTATTATTACTTTGTCGCTCGCTGTCAAGACGAGCGCTAAAGTGACAATACTCATAGATCTTCAGTAAACGTTGATTGTCGAATATGAGAAAAAAGTCTACTTTATTTATCGATAGATAAAAAATTCCTACAGCAAGTTTTTCTAAAATCTTATTTATTATTTATTAATATTTTGACAAAAAATCGCTCATACACGGCTCTGTCTTCAAGAGTCATTAACAGGAAAAGGAATTTAAGAAATCAACGTTTATTGGTACGTCTGAAAGCACTTAAAATTTTGACATTTAATGCATACATTATCTCAATGATAATTACTTTCCCTTTTAATTGCGCACGTTTACGTAAGGTCGTAAAATGTTTACAAAAAGTTATAACTTGATTTTATGGATATGCATCAATTAACCCACATGTTTTTTAAAAATTGTCAGAAATAACATTCACTTTTTTAGGTAAAAAGTTGTTAGTGTTCATTATTCAAGAGTGCAAAGCCCGTTATAAGAGGGCTCGTTTGCCCGTCCGTCTGTCTGTCACAGCGGTTTACCTCAGAAACGATTATAACTACTAACTAGAGATGTCAAATACTTCATGTAGTTAGAGTTCAGTGTTCCACAAGGGTCATTTCGCAAAATTGTGTTCTAACGCTCGTTTGCGAACCATGAGTTAGAAAATTGCGGTGATATACAGGGTGTCCCACTTAAAACCTCCGGGGTCTTTTTCTCGATAACTCAAATAAATATTTCAATTCCGCAAAAGGTATTCACTAGACTCTATAAATAACTTTAGTTTTGAGTAATAAATAATTTTTGTTAAACAATGATTTTCTTTTAAAACTGAATTGCATCAAAAAATGGGAAATAATTTTTATTCAGTGATTAAATTACAAAATGATGATAAAAAAGGAATCCATTGTACGCTCATAAAAAATAATATATTACCTTTATCAACAATCACCATTATGATAAAACGTTATAAATAGTAGGTATGTTGTAATATAACAGCAACAGCAAAACTTTATGACCGCCCAATGGTTTTCTTTTTATAATAATAATAATAATAATAAAATGGCTTTATTTAGGAATAAATATAAAAATATAAAAATATAAAATTACAATACATTCCTAAATTAAGGCGAAGTCTAGCTTAATAGCTACTCAACTTAACCTTTTACTTTATAATAATAGTTTATAACTAATTCTAATCCAATGTAAAGTACGTAGATAAAAATAAAATATGTATACACCCATGTACATACGTACATACATACATACATACATATACTTACATATACAGATACATATACACATATACATATAAAGATTAAATTTTTATATAAATAATATATATATAAATATACATATAAAGATTAAATTTTTCATCATCATTTTGTAACTCAATCACTGAATAAAAATTGTTTTCTACTTTTTAGTGCTATTTAGTTTTAAAAGAAAACCATTGTTTAAAAAAAAATATTTATTTATTTTTTACTTTTTAGTTTCCCGTCTGCCTATTTTTTTTTATTCAAACGCCATCACTTCGTTTATTCTTGTCAAACCCTTTCATTTGATACCCATATCAAGGGAGTTGAAATAAATATGTAATCCGACAGTTTATGCCGGCCATATTGGATTTAGAATTACGTCACACAGCTTTTTGTATTCTACTTTATATACCCTTTCATTTGATACCCATGTAGAAGAAGTTGTCAAAAAAATTATCCGCCATATTATGGATCTACCATAAAATTGAATATACATACTAGGTATATTTTATTGTTTTCAACACCAACGTGTGGTGTGGGAAGCGGTCAAAAATTCGATCACCAGATTTGAACATACATACGTACATACACACAACATTTTGAGCCAAAGAAAACCATTGAAAAACGATCTTTCTATAAATTGAGGTATAGATGGCGTTGCGATGCAAACATTTTTCGATCTCAGGAACGTTGAAAACTGGTGCATCTGATGAAATATTAATAATTTTCGAAAAATCACTGGTTTTCGAGATATTTGAACTTCAATATAATTTCTTGAAGTAACAAGAATGCCATAACTTTTTTTACAATAAATTTTAGTTAATAAGTTCTTTGGGACATTTTCTTAAAGTAAAAGCGATTGGTTTAGATAGTAATGAAATACATTTATTTCAACTTCTGATTTGATAGAAAATTACATTTTTGAATGGGGTACCCTATACCGGGCGTCAACGAGATCAGGAAGAAAGTGGGGGGTGTACTTTTTTCTTTATTGTTTAAGGTAAACATTTGAAATTAGGGTTCTGGAAATTTGGCACACAAATACATTTTGTGACATGACCGGGTCCAAAATTTCCCTTCCGGTTTAATGGAAGTACTACTAACTTTATTAGTTCAAATAGCATTGTATACAGGGTGTAATTAGTTTCATGTCATAAAAAAACTGGTAATGGGACCGACTAGACAAACAAAAAACTTATATGACTTTTTCTCTAGGGGCAATTTGAAAAAAACTGACCTAGATATAAAATTTGAATGTTAAGGTAGGAAGCAATTGAGAATCACTGTTTTTCAGGGTCAATGGATGTTATAGTTTCGAATATTAGAAATAATAAAAATCTGTAATACCTGACTTGTGTTCCCGCCGGAAGTGCGGCACTTTGATGGGATTACTTGTACCGAACTTTTTATACCACTAATTATGAAAATGTGAATAATTCCTTCTCTTTCGGCACAACGCTGCATAGCATGGCCGCAGGGGGTTTAAATAGGATTTGTTTACATGTGTTTTTGGAACAAAATTATTGAAACTTTGATTGTCGTTTATAAGAATTTATAAAATTTAAAAGTGGTTTATTGACATTTGTAACATTGTGTTAAAAGCTTAAAAAATTAGTAATTATTTTGTGAAATTGGAAAACGAACAGTTAGACGTCCGAGATACGATAACAGAAAATAATTGTGTATTTTATGTTAGGAAAAAATCTGATTTTTTTAACGAGTTGGGCGCATAATTTTTCCCAATCGGGTATCGAAAACTAAAAATCGAGTCTTTGGTCTCTATGAAGATCAATGTAAACAATAATAAACAGATCAAAACAACACAGCGAATACTAATAATAAAATAATAATAATGATCATACCTTTAATGCCCGATAGGTAACACCCAATAACTGAACAATTAATTTGAATTTTTCACACATTTGGTAAATTAGGATCATTTTTTATGGTTTCTATGCACATTAAAATACGTTGTTGCAATTGTTCTAAAGTGTCAATTGGATCACGGTAAACCAGAGATTTAAAATGCCCCCAAAAATAAAAGTCCATCGGCGATCTAGCAGGCCATGATACTGGTCTGCCACGTCCAATCCATCATCGAGGAAACTTTCTGTTCAAAATATTTCGAACAGCCAGACTAAAATGGACTGGCGCGCCATCGTACAAATACCACATTCTTCTGCGCGTAGCCAGGGGTACATCTTCCAGCAAGTTTGGCAATGTTTGTTGCAAAAAATTGAAGTATAATCACCATTTAATGTCTAACGGGTAATTGTATAGGTCTAATTATTTCATTACCGCAAATTCCTGCCCACAAATTAACGCTGAACCGTCTTTGAAAATGCGCCCTTCTTATTACACATGGATTTTCGTCTATTTTTTTAAAATTCACACTCCATTTCTGGTAAAATACCACTAATCGGAGAAACACAGAACGTTTAAAAAATCCGCATATGCCGCGTGTTTTAAAATCCACCTACAAAATTGCATTCGCTCTGCAAAATCTTGAGGTTCTAATACTTGGACACGTTGATAGTGATAGGGATGTAAGTTCGAATCTCTCAAAGTCCTCCATACCACAAAATGGGA
Source organism: Stenurella melanura (assembly GCA_963583905.1). Taxonomy (NCBI): domain Eukaryota; kingdom Metazoa; phylum Arthropoda; class Insecta; order Coleoptera; family Cerambycidae; genus Stenurella; species Stenurella melanura. The sequence goes on along the minus strand of OY757316.1, from coordinate 81,551,165 downwards.
TACTCCCACACGATTCGCGATATCACGGGTGCTTAAAGTTGGATCCTCTTCTACAAGTTCCAAAATTTGAACCTCTGCGTCAATTACCCTTTCTTGCGTTGTGGACCTCGTTCTCCTCCATGTCCATCAAGACGACCTGTTTCTCAAAGACGCTGGTCAATACTAACAAATGTACGAGCACAAGGATGACGTCGATTAGGGAACCTTAAACGATAAGGCTCTTCCGTACCAGCTGCATTTCCACTACTTTCTCCATACACCAAGTGCATATCCGCGAGCTCTGGATAAGTGCAATCTCCCATCATGTCCAAAATCTGCGTTTTAAAGCACCACACTAAACTGTGAATTAACGTCATCAATAAAGAAAACAGAAAGAAAAAGTTGGTCCAAAATCCAAAAAGTAACACAAAAGGCACGAAGGAGACGTAGTGTCTTACGTAACCAAGTACTAACGACTTGAACGATAAATCAATAAAATAAATCTTAACATAAGTGGCACAAAATTCAAAAGGAACAAATGCAACAGACAAAACCAAGGAACGGGTAGATGGCGTCGTGTGTACGTTATTTACCAAGTAAGGACACAAACTGAAATTATTACTTGAGAATATTACAAGGGAGAGTATAGCACGCGTAATAAGATAATTTGGCCGAGAAGAAGCAAGACACATGGCGGTGTCCTCTGTCGGTCGCTTTTAACTGCTTTGTCGACATGCTTTTCGATGACCCCGTCGCGGCCTAATTATCTCTTAGGCTCGCCATACTTATTTGCACGAATGTCAGAGTATCATGTGCGGCCAGACGCGAGGCAATAAAGCCTACCCCAATATGGCAGTAACTATGTTATTAAGTATTTTGGAAATTTTTGTTTATTTTTTTTTACTCCAAAACTATGAGCTTTAGACCCCATGTTATATAAGGTTTTTTTGTTTGTCTTGCCGTTCCCTACCACCACTTTTTTTTAATGACATGAAACTAATTACACCCTGTATATTTTTTTATCTTATCTGATAGCGGCTTGAATTGTCTTTACAATGGTTTTTTCAAAATCAAAATCGAATCAGAAATGGCCTAAAATAATATGCTTGTGGCTTGTAGTTAACTAATGACTAAAATGTTAGATCCTCATTGTGTCATCTCCAACTTCAAACTGTAGTTTCACATTCATTTATGGATCGATTTTAAATTTGAAACTTGCGTTGGAAAGCTAATGTAAAGCTTTACCGAAAAAACGCACAAAATGTAGTGTTTAGTAATACAGGTAAGATATCTAAAACATATAATGTTATGGGTCTAATACAAAATAAGCTGACTTTTCCAGCATAATTTGAAAAAAGTTGAAAATAAATAATAATCTATTATTTAAGTAATTGGAAAATACTTGAAAATAAATTGATGATACTTAAAAATAATAGGCTGCCAGTCCGATCTCAGAAAACGAGATTTTAGACAAATTTTCGAGAAAGAAAATTATTGAAACAAATGGAGTTTATTTAAATAAATGATAATTAACTAAAAAATGTTGATAAATATTCCGCTGGATCATATCATAACAATTTTTGAAGAAAAAACGAGAAAAAACTGTTCAAATGGATCAATTCCCTGAAGAATTTACATATTTTTATTTAAGGATAGTTTTCGGGACACCGTAGAGATGTGTTAGGGGCGTTAAACCCATATGTATAATACATAAAATTCTTCGTTGGATAGTCTTCTAAAGTCCTATAAGTTTAATGCAAGATCTTCCCTAACCCTGAGCAATTATTCAAGAAATCCCAAAAAGTGATTGTTCCCCAATTTACATGTGAATCTTCAGGTCTCCGTCGGCACTATTTAAATTCCAAATTTTGAAAAACCAAAAAAATACGTACTTAACTTTTTTCGGATTTGGAAACAAATTGGGGAAATCGAAACTCTCTAGGCATGAAAAAAATATTTGAAGTAGTTTCTTCCGGGTTTTGCCGCGGTCGTCGAACTTGACTTGACGTTTCGCTGATCATGCTGTCAGCTTTTTCAGAAGGGTTCCAAAGACTGAAGTTGTTGAGTTCGGCTCCTCGTTATATACCTGGGCGCTGCTACGCTTGGTTGCACATTCGTCGTGCTCCGTTGATCGTGACCGATTACATTACTGGTACTTGGCAAAGCTAGTCTCCATGTATTGCTTAGTCGATACCCATCTTCTCTGTTGAAATTGTTCTTATTTTTCATAATTTCCAGTGATTACCTAATAATTCTTGGGTAATAACGTGCACTTCTGTCCAATATTCTAACGTTCTCGTATTTGATCTTATGGTTCTCATTATGATGAACATGTTCTGCTACAGCCGACTTATCTGTGTATCCGAGTCTAGTATATCTCTGATGTTCCTTGATTCTGCACTGGATACTTCGCCCTGTTTGTCCGATGTAACTTTTCCCGCATATACAGTCCAACTGGTAAACACCTTTCGTCAACAGTTTAGGGATGGGGTCCTTGTTTGAGGGAAGCAACTGTTGTATTTTCTTCACTGTTCGAAAACGTACACCTATTTTCTTTTTTGATAGAATTCTTCTTAGCCTATCCGTGACTCCGGCGACGAATGGTAAGCACGCATATGTTGTAGGTTGTTCCTTTTCTTCAGTTATTGTTCTTATCTGTCTATTAATAATTCGTTGCATATCTCTTTGCTTGTAACCATTCTTTTCTAGTGCTTGTTGGACGTTTTTAAGTTCCTCGGGTTTGCTCTTTTCGTCACATATTGTTGCAGCTCTGTGGAACAAAGTTCTTATCAGCGACCTCTTTTGTTGTGGATGGTGGTGTGATGTAGCATGCAGGTAACGATCAGTATGCGTTTTCTTCCTATAAACTCCATGGGCCAGTTTACCATTGTTTGAACGGTTCACCAATACATCTAAGAAAGGCAAACCTCCCTCTTGTTCGGTCTCCATCGTAAACTTGATGTTTGGATGACGATTGTTTAAATGATCGAAGAAGATAGCTAACGACGATTCTCCATGGGGCCATATAATGAAAGTGTCGTCTACGTAGCGTAACCAACATTTCGGTTTCTTCTCACTGCAGCGTACAGCTTCTTCTTCAAATTCTTCCATGAATATGTTGGCGATGACTGGTGAAAGTGGTGATCCCATAGCTGCTCCATACTTCTGCTCGTAGAAATCGCCATCATATAGAAAATAGGTCGCCGATAGGCACACGCGGACCAGATCCGGGATGTCTTCTCTTAGTCCTTTGGGTATAAGTTTACGCCGTATCAGGTCAACTGTTTCATCAATCGGTACGTTCGTGAACAAAGATTCTACGTCGAAGCTAACCATGATGTCTTCATTCGTTAAAGTTTTGAGAACGGAAGTAGATTCTCTTCCGAAACGTTAACTTCCTATAGCTTTGATTTTGAGTTTTTAGTTTATAACATTGTTCTAGTTTATATATTTTTAGGTGTGAGACTTTTTGAAACAGTCAAGTACTCAAGAACCAACCTCTGTCTGATCCGTTTGGCGCAGAGGTTTTTTCATTAAAATTTTTAAATATTTTTCAGTGGCAAAATACCCAATAAAAAGTAAGAACATCTGAATATGCCACAAATAAACAATTACAGACAATATTTCATTCGTTACTTCTAAACCCTCTAGAATTCCCACGAAGTGTCCTGAGTTCTTCACGTAGCTACTTGTCTTGCCTAAAAAATGTTTGCAATGTATTTTTGGACCACCCTAATGGACACACACTGTATATCAGATTTTCTTAACAGCAAATGTATCTTTGATGGGTCATTACTAACTAAGCAAATTGTTAAAGCGCATATGTATATATCTAGCTATGTCCTAAAAATAAATTTAATTTACCGTAAAACAAACTAAAGTACGACCATGCACTGTCATGAATGCTAGTATAGTTTGTTCAACAAATTCAAGTCGTCCATCATATATGTCTACAATCCCATAGAAAAAGTAAATATTTGCTGACTTTTTATGCTCTGAATTTGTTTTGTGTTGTATGTGTTATCCATCCTTTGTGCGCATAATGAAAAGGGCAAACCCAAGAAAATATTACTTCAAACAGGGTAAAATTAGTAAAATATATACACACACCTGTCAACGCATTGTTATACGTTGTATTTTAATTTTAAGTACATATACTTTAGAAATTATTTGAAATTTAAATTCATAGAGTTTCTTTTTACTTCGGTTGTAAAAGATGATTTAGTGCAGAATATGCCACTCACGCAGAATTTGACATTTGGTATTTAAGACGTTGACTCCCGCAATTCAAATAATAATAATAATAATAATAAAATGGCTTTATTTAGGAATAAATGTAAAAATATAAAAATATAAAATTACAATACATTTCTAAATTAAGGCGAAGTCTAGCTTAATAGCTACTCAACTTAACCTTTTACTTTATAATAATAGTTTATAGCTAATCTAATCTAATGTACGTAGATAAAAATAAAATATATATACACCCATGTACATACGTACATACATACATATACAGATACATATACACATATACATATAAAGATTAAATATAGTAATGCGGGTTACAATAATTGAAGCTAAAAATTAAGTAAAAGTAAAAACAAATGTATATATGTCCATACTATACAATAAAGCCCAATGCACACACACATAATATACCTTAAGGCTGATAAGATTATGAACTACAGAAAAACTAGCTGCTAATTTACATAAGTTGCTGACGAAGGAAATTACATTTTATTACTGTGCGAAATTTATTTATAGAAGCTCGTTTTAGCTGAGGATCAATATTATTGTAGATCGAAATAGCGTTGTATACAAATGAACGTCGAAATAAAGATTTTGAATATCTAGGAATTATAAGTTTATCTGCGTATCTTAGATTACCGTTTTGAATATCTTGCCTGAAGGTAAATTTTTCATAAAGATAAGAAGGTGATCGGGTTGAGAGCAGACTATACCTCTTTAACAGCTATTTTGCATTTTTTGCAAACGATGTTGTGTAAGCTTATCTAGACAGGGGAAATACACTATATTGCAATAATTCAAGATTGGTAACACAAGACTTTCACATAATTTTTTCCTCACTTTGAAATTTAAAATACTTATATTACAATACAGCATTTTCAAGGCATAGTACGCTTTTTTAAATAAAACTGCCACGTGTTCCGTAAAACACATCTTATTATCAAAGATTAGACCTAAGCTTTTTGCTTCATCTACAACAGGCAAGTATTGACCATTTATAGCAATAGCTAGATTTTCTTTCGTATATTCCTGCGTTCTATTGGAAGTAAAGCACAATACTGCACTTTTGGTTGCATTTAGTTTGAGATTATTTTGATTAGCATAATTATGAATAGAGTCTAGGTCCGCGTTAATTAAATTACAAGAGTTTATAGTATTTTCAGAGGGAAAATGATAAAACAGTTGAGTATCATCGGCGTAGCATTGAACTTTACCATGGCTTACATGTTGGATAATATCGGCTGTGTAAATTAAGAACAAAACAGGTCCTAAAACTGACCCTTGTGGCACACCTGATGTAATTGGGCAGATCCAGAAAATTCGAATGTCTCATTGAAAAAATAATTATCTATACTAATTCTAAGAATACTTTTGTAAAATGTGTCTGCATTAATGGCTTAAAGCTTATTATAGAAAGTATTAAAAACCATTGAATTTTTGGACCACCCATCTATAATTAAGTAAATATTTAGATCAGATCTGTACTTTTTTGAGGTTATTGCATGTCTCACGCTAAGACTACTGAACTTGGTAATATCAATACCACTCATCTGCAAAACTTTCTTCATCCATCGACTTATTGCCTGAGTTGAGACTGGATGGTAAGATTTTTTATGATTATAGATCAGGACATCGCCATGGGAGCGAAATTATTTTTAATTGTAATATTCTAAGGTGAATACAACACATAACCAGAGCTGTTCTGTAAACCAAGGAAATAGGTTGCATTTTTCTTGGGCCTGAAGTTATTTTTTTCCCTGAAACCCTTATTTTAATTCGTTATAATTCTCGAGACATGTTTCTGATGGGGTTTGTACTTTATGAGCTGATGTAAATTCTAAGTGGGTAACGAGCCTTAGCGTTAAGTTTTTTAAGCCCAAAGTTTCTTATGGGACCATTTTTATCAAATAAAATAATATTGGATTGGGATCTCAGATTGTGGAATATTTTGGACTTATTGGTTTCTCATTATACAGGGTGTTTGGTGCATCGTGTGCCAAATGGAAATGGCCGACAGAAAGGGTTATCTGCTATCCTTTCAGGCCCCTTAATACTTCCCATGCCCTGCGGGATTTTTCATATCGACCTTTTTTCTTTTTAATGAAAAAAATCCCAAATTCTACATTTAAATTCAAATTATAAAAAAAGTATTAGGCGTAGACTGCGAATTTCATTTTTATTTTGATGTGTATTGTTGAAGGGTTCTTTTAAATCCAAAAGTACTGGCATTAGTCATCTAGTTGTTTTTTTATTCACTCGCAAACTTTCGGAATAGGTAAAATTTAAATTTAAACTTAGACTTTAGACGGCTATAAAAAAAAACTCAGAGCAACCGGGATCTTCCAACTCCCTCAAAAATTCTCTAGTCTATCCTCTTGCTAATGATGTGCCACATGTCATAAAAATCTTTTAATAACTTCGTGAATTCGCTAAATTAATGAATTGGGTCACATAAGGCTAATATTCAAAATTTCGAATAAAAAATTATATTTGCTTAAATTATGCATGGCAAACAGGCAAAATCTGTTATCACACTCTTGCGAAGTAAAATCTATCTTCTGTCTCTTTCTGTTCATTGGTTTTCTTGAAATAAAGAAACAATTACATTTTTATCATTTATTAAAAAAAATTGAAAATCTTGCTCAAAGTGTTGGTCTCTGTTGCGAATGCAGGCCCGACATCGGCTTCGTATTTCGACAGTTGTTGTATGATGTCGTATTTCCTCCCTAATGGGCTTGTTCGGCATTTTTTTTTTTTATTTCATAAATCGAAAGTGCAAGTATAAATTAATGGATCTGCAAAAAATCAGAATCTTATTCGCACGTTTAGTATCTTAAAAACTATTACAAATCTTCATCTCGCGAAAATGAGGCGTGGCCAGGCGCTACGTCACTATACGCATAGATTAGGCGATCTCAATAGACTTGATGCTCCTTACTTGTTATAATTATAAGCGTTTTCGAAGTATTGTTTGTTTTGCTTACTACTTGACAGTAGGGGAGTACAATTTGGTGAAATGTCAAAAAATTACAATTTTCTCTCGCTCCTGCCGGGACGAATTTTCGATTTTGACCTTGCAATTTACGATTATAATTCATCGCCGACCTTCTCCTTTCCCTAGACACATAGAACGAACTTCCACTCGACGTATTTATTTAGTTACCAGCGTTTAAAAATTCCATGTTTTTCGACTTTTCAGGTTAAATTTGAAAGGTCCCAGAAAGCCATTTTTCTTACGTCACTTGCGTATAGTGACGTCACCAATGAGCGCTCGGTTTTTGCAACTATTACTAATTTCAACTCCTTATATCTCGAGAACGGAAAAAGTTAATAATACGAAATTTTAAGTGTATAATGAGAATATCGAGTACTATATGAAAAAGTATAAAAACCATATAAAAAGAATATCATGGAACAAGCCCATTGTACCGAAAGTCGTTTCTATGCGTTTGACAAGAGGACAAGTTCCTTCCTAGTCGCAACCTCCGTTGCGTACACGAGCTCTTTGGCACGACCTCGGACATAAAATCCAACGGAGTTAGGTCTGGGGAACGTGGAGGCCATTGAATAGGGCCATCCCGCCCAATCTACGCATACGCCTATAATTTTTCAAAATGACGGCTGTCCCGCGCACTGGCGATTGATTGTAAGACAATATCTAGACAATGTGTTCCCAAATGCGGTTTTGTATCTTGAGCCGTTCTATTTGTTTCTTGAACAGCGATACTAATTATGTTGTTAGTAAAAAAACTTTTTAAAATATATTTAGGACGTGACAACATCGCTGAGATTTATATTGATATTTGCTATTCCAATAAAATGTAAACTTGAAGGACTTTCGTATGTGTCGATCCAATCATCATTATTTTGGGTTGCAGGACTGATATATGAAGGTGGCTGATCATCATCGCTATTTTCTTCAGGAGACTCATAATTGCTGTTGTCTGAGTCGCCAGTTTGTTTCACATTATCAGATGCATCAGCATTGCCATTGAGAGAAAAAGTTTTGTCCTGCACACCATCATCGCAGGAAATGAGTCGTCATCACTATCACTACTACTGACTAATGCCATTAATTCCGCTTACATCAGTGATATTTCATTGTCATAGAAAGACTAACATAAATGCAAACACCCCTTACCTTCCAGGCATAAATATGTATATGCTATAGATCTATTTGCCCAAGAATGAATAAACAAAGGCATTCGAAGGACAAACATCTATAATTCTTCCAGTTGGCCAGACAACGTTAAAAGCTTCCGGGTCATACACCTTTGAATCTGAAATTGCTTGGAAATGTAGACAATCTCTAAAACAACTAGCAAAAAACAACAAGGTTATCTTGATGTGGGTGTCAAAACACGAGGGAATAGAAGAAATTAGCTAGCTAACACCCTTGCAAAAAGATGCTGAAGCCCCGCACCGTTTTGTGGCTTATCTAAGAAACACATAGCAGGAGAGGTTCTAAAACAGGCAGAAGAAAAGAAGAAATCCTACTGGAGGAATACTAGCAAGAAAGTGCGTAACTTATTACTAAGAATGCTGCAAGCCTTCTCGAACTCGAAGAGTCTGTATTAGGCTGATTACAGGCCTTTTAACAGGCTTATTGTTCCTTGAAATATTATGCTAAGAATGTGGAGAGGGCAGAAAATAATAAATGCAGATACTGTGATACTGCAATGCAGCCTGCAGAAGATGTATTAGAAGTAATTTATTAAACATATTCTTTATAGGATTTTGTAAGCAGCGGAAAGAAAAAGTATTTATGAGAACTAAAAGAAAAATTATATGTAAAAATATTAATGAACTCCTTGCATTCTTTCGATAACCTGACTTCTGGTTATGCTGACAAGTAAAAATTCTTATTTACCATTCTCATTATAACACTAGCATCCAACATAGTCCCCTACGACTAGGCAGATTAAACTAGTATCTACATGATCCCTTACGATATGTGAATTCAGTTAAAAATGAGAACAAACTGAATTTCCTTTATAGAATAGTGGAAATTTTCTACCTGCCTATCATCATGATACTGTTCATAGTATCATGGCCTAACATTTAATAAACAAGACAGTCGCTGCTTTACGCCCCCTTGGAAGGATTATATACCCTCTATGCAACTCCCGCCTAAGATTACATAACTTTGCAGCTAGATGATAGAACGAGAAGTAGGTCACTAGACAATAGACGTAGCCTTAATATATCATTTATGTGACTTATCAAATGTGATAAACATATTTTTTTATTAACCACTTCTATTGAATAAAGGTATTATAGAAATCCCTTTCTTTAACCATTAAAAAATAACTATTTAGTATTTAAAGCATTTTTACATTTCTACCGCCGCCGCCTATGTCCTATAAAGGAGGTGCCGACTTTACAACCTAGTTTTTGTTTTTATGCTGCCCCAATTGAGATGATATATACTATACAATCAGTTTCCATGTACCCACATGTACGCCTTTCGTCGGCGTCACTGTGAAACTTTTTATTTAAAGACTGCTAATACTACAGAGGATGTGTGTGATATCTGTAAATAAATTTGTAAATAAACAAGTATAAATTACAGAATGCAAAGAAAGCCTTTAAAATGACAAAATAATATTAACACATTTTTACGGGTTACTATTTTAGACAAAATATTTTAAAACGCTCGTATAATAAAGATCAAAAAGGTGGAAAAAGATATATTACAATATTAACCCATGAAGGACGGAATTAAATTTTTCAAAGAAATTTCAATTTTAAACTGTTTTATTGCATTAGTTGCCCTATACTAACAAGCATGGCGAAATAAATCAGTTAATTTATTGTTGCTTTTCTTAAAAACATGTGTTGCCATATGGCAACGCGAGTCCTTCACACTGCTGTGTTTTATAAAAAAAGACAAGTCAGTTTAATCAAATTTATTGGAAGTTTTTGACAAGACAATATAACGTGAAATAACTACAGCTGTGTGTGATAGCTAACATTGCATGATAAGCAGATTCCTACATTGCATTTAATGCATTTAGTGCGCATAATTGATTTGCAGTTGTCGCCATTGCATCTAATTTTCTTTTCAACTGGTGTAAGCAGGTGACCAATATTATCGTATCGTACATCGTCGGCAACACGGCTAAAAGATCTGCTAGATTTACTTGTAGACGGTCTACCACTGCTTTTGGGTGGATTTTTGTACTTGGTCAAGTACACTTTCACTATCTCCCGTCGAAATTCTAGTTGTGTTATTTTGTTACCCGACTTTTTGTACAATACCCAAGCATTTTGTACCGACACATCAATCAACCATGTGAAAAGGCACCACCACCATTTTTTGCTGCGTAAACTAATTCTCCATCGAGCAACATTTTCATCCATAAGGTCTGTACCCCCCCATGGAGGCATTATATTTGGAGATCATATCGGGTCTTGCAACTTGGACAATTTTTTTTTCTTTTGCTGAATATCGTTTTACGTTTCCAAGAGGAGCAACCCCATATTTTGTAGAAGCTACGGAAAGCACGTTATTGTCCAGCCACCGTGTAAGCAAAATGCCGTCTGTTTTATCTAAATAAGAGTCAAAGTCTCCACGTTGTTTCTTTTGCATAGCTTTCTTTGACAGTATGGGACAATCTTTCGGGATTCGATTATCACGAAAGGTTCCAGTTGAGGAATATCCTCTGGTTTTTAAATGACTTAACAAATGGAAGCTTGTAAATAAATTATCCGTAAACACGTTATATCGCAGTTTCTTCTTTTCTTCCGGCAAATCATCCAAAAGCATCAACAACGGAGCAGTAGACTTTCCAAACACGGTTTGGTATTGTTCTTTTACGAGCTTATCTTTACCTTGATATAAAGAAAAGTTGACAAGGTATCCAGATTTAGTATTCAGGCTCCATACTTTGTATCCGAATCTTATCGGCTTTCCTCGTATAAATTGTTTACAGGAGTGCCTCCCGAAATACTTTACCATCGACTCGTCATAACTCAAGTCTTCCTCAGGAACGAACCATTTTAAAAACTTCTGACGTAATAGATCACTCAGTGGTCGTAATTTGTAGTATTTGTCATTTGGATCTAATAAATTATTATCTGCGCAATGAAGCGACCGCCAAATTGTTAAAAAACGATCCCTTCTCATTGCTTCTACTACCAGTTGGTTACCAAGATCCCCGTCAGTGTTCCAGTAGCTTTTCTTTCCAGGTAGCTGACAATATCCCGACAAAATCAAAATAGCAATGAAACACCTCATCTCGTCAAGAGTAATTTGAGGGTTTGACATATTTCTAAATTGCGCGTACTTGTTAGATTCTTCTACCAGCAAAGCTACAACACCATTGTCTACAAATATCTCAAACATTTCTACTGGTGACAATGTTTTGAATGTTTCATAATCTGGATCAAACAAATTTCTTGGACCTTCTTCCAGATCACCTTTGATCCATTCAATGTTGGAATAATCTACTTTTTCTACGTTGTCCATACTTTCATCTACACTCCCAAAATCATCACTATGCGGATCCCTCACATAAAGTTCAGCATTTGTCTTCAATTGTGTGCCAGATAAATTATCAACAAGGCCTCCTTCATCTTCGTCTCCGGAATCCTCGTCTGTTATGATACCCGTATCCGGGGGTTCAATATAAATTTGGTCCACGTCTAAATCGTCTGCATATGCCATTTGGAGTGCCTCTTCGAGTGTCAGACCATCACTAGCAAAAGGAAATCATTATGTAAAAGTAGGCATCTCATAGGACTCGTGTTGCCATATGGCAACACCCAGTTTACGAGTTTTATATTTTCGTAATTTTTTAATTAACTCTCATTATTGAAATAGCATTAATTAGATCATATATTTATTAAGTTATTTTATAAAATTTAACTTTCATATGCTACTACAAATTATTAATTTTTATACTTACACCAGCCTGAAATCCATTTGCACGAATAATTTTACAAGTGCCAACAAAAACACGTCTTTATTTCACCAAGCTTGCAAATTCACTAAAAACGCTAGTTATGTTATTTAAATAAAAGTGCAAGCTTGTCAGAAATTGACACCATCTATCTGATAATGATTAAAACCAATTATTTTAGAGCACGTGAATCTGACGCCATCTCTGTTGCCATATGGCAACGCCAGTACTTGAAGGGTTAATAAATATTTTAAATTATTTTAGCGCAAATTTTGTTTCTAGATAATGTTTTATGTTACAATTATTCAAATTATTCAAATGTGTTTAGTTTTCATAGTAAATAATATAAAAATTCTAACATATCTACCATAAGGCTTTGATTGTCTGACGCCCACTGCTAAAATACTACCGTTGCGTCTACGTCCATGTTGATCCCTACAGAAAACCTGTCAGTAGACATTACAGCCATTAAGAAATGTAATACCAACACCAGCTGAAATTTTATACTCGGTTGTGCTTTATGAAAATGGTCTTTATTCTTTATTGTTGTCAACAACCAGTAATCTGGTGAAATTGTATACTTAATTTACAGGTAAATTATGAGACGGGTCGACAAATATCTCGTCGACTGTCAGCAGTAAACCATAAAGAAATTGAAAGTGTTATCCCATCTAAATGAATTTCTTACTTGTGTGTTTGTCTTCGCTTTATGACCGTTGGAAATAAATATTGGTTTAAACACGGAAACAGTCTCTGTTTTATTTTCGAATGAATTCCAAAAATAAATAAGCTCATGTTCAACCATCAGAAATGTTTGTAATAATTTTATGGAAGGAATGAAAACTTTAAATGAAACTATGCCAATGGGCTAGGTACAAATTCATAAAAAAAGGTCACTAGATGTTCTTTTTATTCATTTATTTAAGGTGGCCATTCCCTAGAAAGAGACATCCGATAGGGAAATATTTATTGTTTTTGGCCATAACTTTTTTTCTTAATACGTATATTTAAAAAAACTATAAGAGTACCTAAGTAGAACCATAATAAGACTTTTACTATGACTTTTCACTCAATCATTTTAGTGGTTTGCAAAGTAGTTAGATTTAAAACTACGAAATAGGAACTTTAGCATAATTTTTAAATTTAAATCTAACTATTTTGCAAACCATTGAAATTATTGAATGAAAATTTCAGTAAGGGTGTGGGGGTGGTGGACGGATGGAAAATATTATGTAAAAATAATGAGGTCTTCCCTTCTAGTATATACACCAAATTCCAAATTTCTTTACTTACCAGTTTGCTTTACTTACTTTCCCCTATTCACCCCTATTAAACCCCAACCCTTCAACGAAATCATCTCAAAATATAATCTAGTTCCAGATGTCATAATACATACGTGTAACAAATTTCAAGTAAATATCTCAATTTTATTTTATCAACCCCTTTAATAATGGAGTAGGGGGGATTGAAAAATATTGTAAAGAAATTTGTGGCCTTGACTTCTAGTACATACACCGAATCCTAAGTTTCTGTACTCTTATCAGCTTGCTTTACTTATTTTCCCCTATTTAACCCCCAACCCTTCAACGGAATAATCCCAAAATATAATCTAGTTCCAGATGTCATTATAATATATACGTAAACCAAATTTCAAGTGAATATCTCAATTTTATTTTATCAACCCCTTTAATAATGGAGCGGGGGTTGGTGAGGGGATGGAAAGTATTATAAAAATTTTTGACGCCTTGGCTTCTAGTACATACACCGAATTTCAAGTTTTTTTACTCTTACCAGCTTGCTTTATTATTTCCCTCTATTTACCCCCCAACCCTTCACCGGATAAGTTCAAAAAACAAGCCAATTCCAGATCTCGTTATAACATATACGTGTACAAAATTTCAAGTCAATATCTTAGGCAGCAATTTTTTTCGCTTAAATTTAAAATCTCGACGTTTCATGACATTCTAAACCTATTTCAAGAAAAAAAAAATTGAATTTTTTTTTACGATTACTATGCTTCCAATCTACTACGTGGATGTAGAAGTAAAAAGAAAAATATGAAAGTCACATCAAAATAATGTCAAGTTGTCTCAAAGTTGTGCAAGATGTTTCATTCTCATTCGAGCATTTTCAGGATAACCACATCAACTAAACTATTCGAAATAACAATACCATTGAGAAATACATATTTCAGTGTTATATCAGTGTTGCCATTGATTTTCTAATTAATCAATGGTGTTGCATAAAAAAATATTTCAGATTTTTTGTTACTGGTTATGCTATTTCGAACCGTTTGTGTTGTATCCTAAAGGTTTTAGATGAGAGTGAAAAAACTTGTAAAAACTTAAACCTATTGCTGCTTTACAAAACAGCACATTAATCGTTTTAACTTCTTTAACAAGTAAAACTGGATTTCAGTGCTACATAATATCCACTATTGCAAGAAAACAGAAATTTCAACGAAAGATATACACAATGTTTAACTATTGAAAATACTTCCATATATTTATATTTTGTTTACACGACCGTCCCATAAACTGCGTTCCAATATTTACTGTGCTTATTTACGAGTAGGTGCGTTTATTTTTCTGTTTACTTTAAGGTTCATATAATTATTGACGAGTAATCAATTTCCATGACAAATGAGCTAGCTGTATCCAATTTTTTAGAAGCGTTTGTGGATAAAACGTAGGTACTTATTTTTTTAAATCCCAAAGCGCACAGCAATCAACGAAGTGCTTTCAGACGTGATCGGACACAAAGAAGTGCAATTATGTAAATAAACACAGCCAGCTTAAAATATATGAAACTATCGCTGCTTATACCCCGAGGGGCGGTTAAAGATGTTTACAGATGTCTGCAATAACAACTATGTCTTTCCGTAGATCCCTCTGTATTTATACAGCCTAGTTAAAATAATAACATTTCTCACGTCCCTTCTCCGCATGTGGCATCTGAAAAAACTTATGAAACATAACATAATAAACCTGAAAAATTCGTTATTATGGCTGTGAATAACGACAGGG
This sequence comes from Stenurella melanura, assembly GCA_963583905.1. Taxonomy (NCBI): domain Eukaryota; kingdom Metazoa; phylum Arthropoda; class Insecta; order Coleoptera; family Cerambycidae; genus Stenurella; species Stenurella melanura. Next base: position 81,536,005 of record OY757316.1, on the reverse strand, counting down.
TGTTAAAAGGGTGTTTGTTGTTTTTTTTTGTATTATCCCTCTGGGTAAACTAATCGACGGTGAACATTTTTATAGGAATCATTTGGATTTGTTATATTTTTGGATTATACAGGGTGTTTGGTAAAACGATGGCCTGAGCAGGGAGGTATAGGAAATCGTTTGGCTCATATTTATGTTTATTTATTTATTTAAGAAATAGACCATTCAAAAGAATACAAAGACTTCGATAACCGAATGACACAAAGTATAAAGTAGTGTACAGCAGTAAGGGAGTTGTAGAAACCTTAAATGAAGATGCTACTGCGATTAAGCATGCAAAGGATTTAATGAATATTACAAATATTAAAAATGACTTAAAATTTATTTTCGAACGTTTTAAAATAATAACAAGAATTACAGAAAACCTTCAATGTCTAAATTTGTCCTTGGAAGAAACATTTAACAAACTAGATACTGTTCAAAAAACAATTAATGAAATTCCGGGTGCAACTGGTGAGGTTATATCAAAAAAGTGGGTTGTAGTTTTACAAAGGAATCCAGACTTGGCGGTCGTATTTGCCATTAGCAAAAACATTGTGACAGAACCAGATGCCTTCCTGGATCAGGTGCCTTTGAATATTTTTAGAAATGTTTCCCTTACTTCTGTGGAATGCGAAAGATCATTTTCGACCTTACAGTGGATATTTACTGTTAAAAGAAATCGTCTCTCACATGAAAATTTAGAAAAAATACTTACCATATACTTTGAAACTATGAACACTCAGTAAAAGTATAAAGTTTGAAAGTTGAAAATGCTGTGCAGATTTATAACAATTTATGTGTGGAATATGTGTACATTAGTCCAGCCAAAAAACCTCAAAAAATGACCCAACCTCCTGAAAAATCCGAAAGTTTTGAAACTTCGCACACTTATTTAGAGGTACCTAAGAATGGATATACCAAAAGTCCTCATGAATATGAGGCGAGCTCTAGCGGCAATTAGCGAAAATAGGGCACTTTCTTTGGTTTTTCGTTAATATCTCGAGAACCGTTGGTCGGAAGCAAAAGTTGATTATATACATAATTAAGGCTTATCAAATTTGCTACAAAAATGATTATATACATTTTTCTCGTGTTCCCAATGGTTCCCGAGTTATAGGCGGTAAAATAGAGTGTTTTGTGAAAAACCACGCTAGGGCGGTACAATATGGCATTTCTAATAATATTTGATATGGTTTACCTAAATTTATGTATACTAAGGATAATTGAGGAGATAAACTTCACAACTTTGTATAAAAAGCACATGATGTATGTTACTTATGATGTATATTGATGAGGCACATGATGTAGGTATATTAAACAATGAAATATATGAACAAACAAAATCCTGACGCTATTCCAAGGAAAATTTTGTACAGAAAAATCAATCAGCTCTGAATCGCTTCTTGGTAGAAGGCCCTGCAATTTGATTATCTTGGCCAGCTTCTGCTGCCTGAAACAATAGGTAAGTATGCATGAGATGAAGGTGTGACAGAACCATTATACAAATAAAAACATGTAAGTAAAAGAAAGTACATAAGAAATAAATAAAACAGAAGAAGTAAATATAAGAAAGTATTAAGCGACCAGTAAAACAACATATGAACATGACAACCGATTTATGTATACTATTGCCAAGGTAAATAAATAATAAAAAAAATACAAATGTGCAATCTCACCTGACTTTTGGTTCCAGCAAGCACATTGCTTTGACCTTCATGTACAAAATGTTCAGTGTTTGTTATTTGCACTGAATGATCTGCTTCTTCAAGGTTTATGACATCGGGATCATCAGGGTCATCAAAGTCTTCTTCGAGGTTGGAAGTAACACCATTCAAGCATTAGCCATGGCAGTTGTAACAAATGCTTGTACACATTATTCCTGCCTTTCGACAGCCACATCTGTTCCCACATCCAGTTGTAAATGTGCAACAAACGAGGTTAAGGACAGCTTCAGGTGTTGCTGGATCCTCTGTTGTCACAGGGATTAGCCGATCGCTTTCCACCTTCCAACCCCACTGTACAGGAGGAAGTTCATTCCCAAGCCAAAATTGAATTTGGTGGTACACTCGAAAGGCATGCTGTTTTGCTGCTCCTTCTGTGGGCGGCAGAGCAGAAAGGTCGGGTTTAGCATTGGATACAGATTTGGTGAAAGCATTGTAACGGTACATATTAAGAGAGGTTTGCTTTCTGGGCGCATTGTACAATGCAAGGAATATTTTGTTTCCTGCAGCAGCTACAGCCTCATGGGATGAACCTCTGCTGTTAAATATGTCAGCAATACCTTACAGTACAGCTTACTTCTTGAACAACTTGAAACAGGAAAGTTTTCCTTTTCGATATGCAACTGTAGTCGTATCGCATCCCTACCACGCCCTAGCGTGGTTTTTCACATAACGCTTTCTTTTAGCGCCTATAACTCGGGAACCATTGGGAATACGAGAAAAATGTATATAATCATTTTTGTAGCAAATTTGATAAGCCTTAATTATGTATATAATCAACTTTTGCCTCTGACCAACGGTTCCCGAGATATTAACGAAAAACCAAAGAAAGTGCCCTATTTTCGCTAATTGCCGCTAGAGCTCGACTCATATTCATAAGGACTTTCGGTATATTCATTCTTAGGTACCTTTAAATAAGTATGCGAAGTTTCAAAACTTTCGGATTTTTCAGGAGGTTAAACATTGTTTTGGCTGGACTAGTCCAGCCAAAAAACCTCAAAAAATGACCCAACCTCCTGAAAAATCCGAAAGTTTTGAAACTTCGCACACTTATTTAGAGGTACCTAAGAATGGATATACCAAAAGTCCTCATGAATATGAGGCGAGCTCTAGCGGCAATTAGCGAAAATAGGGCACTTTCTTTGGTTTTTCGTTAATATCTCGAGAACCGTTGGTCGGAAGCAAAAGTTGATTATATACATAATTAAGGCTTATCAAATTTGCTACAAAAATGATTATATACATTTTTCTCGTATTCCCAATGGTTCCCGAGTTATAGGCGGTAAAATAGAGTGTTTTGTGAAAAACCACGCTAGGGCGGTACAATATGGCATTTCTAATAATATTTGATATGGTTTACCTAAATTTATGTATACTAAGGATAATTGAGGAGATAAACTTCACAACTTTGTATAAAAAGCACATGATGTATGTTACTTATGATGTATATTGATGAGGCACATGATGTAGGTATATTAAACAATGAAATATATGAACAAACAAAATCCTGACGCTATTCCAAGGAAAATTTTGTACAGAAAAATCAATCAGCTCTGAATCGCTTCTTGGTAGAAGGCCCTGCAATTTGATTATCTTGGCCAGCTTCTGCTGCCTGAAACAATAGGTAAGTATGCATGAGATGAAGGTGTGACAGAACCATTATACAAATAAAAACATGTAAGTAAAAGAAAGTACATAAGAAATAAATAAAACAGAAGAAGTAAATATAAGAAAGTATTAAGCGACCAGTAAAACAACATATGAACATGACAACCGATTTATGTATACTATTGCCAAGGTAAATAAATAATAAAAAAAATACAAATGTGCAATCTCACCTGACTTTTGGTTCCAGCAAGCACATTGCTTTGACCTTCATGTACAAAATGTTCAGTGTTTGTTATTTGCACTGAATGATCTGCTTCTTCAAGGTTTATGACATCGGGATCATCAGGGTCATCAAAGTCTTCTTCGAGGTTGGAAGTAACACCATTCAAGCATTAGCCATGGCAGTTGTAACAAATGCTTGTACACATTATTCCTGCCTTTCGACAGCCACATCTGTTCCCACATCCAGTTGTAAATGTGCAACAAACGAGGTTAAGGACAGCTTCAGGTGTTGCTGGATCCTCTGTTGTCACAGGGATTAGCCGATCGCTTTCCACCTTCCAACCCCACTGTACAGGAGGAAGTTCATTCCCAAGCCAAAATTGAATTTGGTGGTACACTCGAAAGGCATGCTGTTTTGCTGCTCCTTCTGTGGGCGGCAGAGCAGAAAGGTCGGGTTTAGCATTGGATACAGATTTGGTGAAAGCATTGTAACGGTACATATTAAGAGAGGTTTGCTTTCTGGGCGCATTGTACAATGCAAGGAATATTTTGTTTCCTGCAGCAGCTACAGCCTCATGGGATGAACCTCTGCTGTTAAATATGTCAGCAATACCTTACAGTACAGCTTACTTCTTGAACAACTTGAAACAGGAAAGTTTTCCTTTTCGATATGCAACTGTAGTCGTATCGCATCCCTACCACGCCCTAGCGTGGTTTTTCACATAACGCTTTCTTTTAGCGCCTATAACTCGGGAACCATTGGGAATACGAGAAAAATGTATATAATCATTTTTGTAGCAAATTTGATAAGCCTTAATTATGTATATAATCAACTTTTGCCTCTGACCAACGGTTCCCGAGATATTAACGAAAAACCAAAGAAAGTGCCCTATTTTCGCTAATTGCCGCTAGAGCTCGACTCATATTCATAAGGACTTTCGGTATATTCATTCTTAGGTACCTTTAAATAAGTATGCGAAGTTTCAAAACTTTCGGATTTTTCAGGAGGTTAAACATTGTTTTGGCTGGACTACATACATTTATTATGCCAAAATATATCATAAACTCATAAGGTAGCCAAGGTAGGTTCGTATTACATTTAATTTTGTAAGAGAGAACAAACTTACATTTAATATTTTAATGTAAAATTTCATATCTGTGTGCCATTGAATTAAACCCAAATTCTGATCACTGGTTATATAGAGTGCAGTAGACTCCAAGCCAGGACCTGCACGAATCTACAACCCGCACACCGCATGTGAAGTTACCGAAATGATGCCCCAAAGCACATATAGGGCCGTATGCAATTCGGCAATCCGCACAGATCCCAAGCTAGATCCTATCGCGCTACGTAAAATGAAAACAGAGAATTTATAATTTATGACTTTTATTCTATATGACAAACATGCTTGTATGAATAATGTTACGGTTGTGTTTATAACAGAGATTTTGTACTTTTTAAGTCTCCAGTTTTCAATATTACTTCCACATCCTATATTTAGTATGAGGAGCTGAGTGACTTTTTCGGCACGGCATCGTTTTATATTCTATCATATATTTTTATCTCTTTATGAACGATAATGATTCACAAAATCGAGTTCTGGCGGGGCACCTCCCTTCAGCTTTATTATACAGTCAACGTTTTTGCACTCATAAAATAACATTTGAAAAAAGAAATGTTCATTTCAGTCGTCTTCTGCTCGGAAGCGTTTCTTTCTTTTCATTTAAATTCTCCGCAAAGACACTATCTTTTCCCTCGGACATGATTTCTTCTGGTTACATGTTACGTTGTCCTTCTGCGATTGATTCCTAAAGTGGTCCCCACATCGTCGACGGTTCACGAAAAAATCGATGTTATAGTGCGTATCGAAGTTTTATTTATTTATTTATTTATTGCATACACTGTTCAACAGGTAAGATACCCAATTACAGAACAGGAATAAAGGCATACAAAGCATTAATTACATAATATACAACAACATAGAAAGAAAGTAAAATGAAGAAAAAAATTACTTAAATGTACGAACTATGAATAACTAATGATACGAAAAAAGAGAAAAAAATAACATGGGAAATGTTTAAATATAAAAACTATGGTAATTGTGGAGAATAACGGGGCATTGGAATTTTCACTTAATTTTTTCAGGGAACACTAATTTGGGGTCGTAGAACACGAATCTGAAGTCAGTTTTCAATGCAAATGCATAGTTATTCCAAAAAAAATTTTTGAAATTTTCGACCATAACACGAACTTTTTGTCAGTGTAAACACTAAAAACACCTCGATTTCGGCCGATTCGAATCCCGTACCCACAATGTAGGTGCTTTTAAGAACAATACACTTTTTACGCACTGCAAAAAAATTGCTGTTTCATAATAATAGATAGTATAAATAGTAATATTAGTTATAAGAATTCAGAGCTCCATTATTTGACAGATCAGCCATAACTGCCATAAATTTGCCGCGCATGCGTGTCATAATACCCTGAGAAGTTGGTGTCTCAAGGCACAACAAAGAAATTCATTTTATAAATACCTATTAAAATTCAAAATAACAAATATAATTTAAATAAGAATGATTTTATGACGGGTGTTCTATTAAGAATATTTTCAATATATAGTGTGTCCCAAATTGGTTTACTTAGAAATGGCCCTGTTATTTTGTTATTGCCCAGTAAGGAGCATGGGGAGATGAGATCACACATACCTTGCTAGGAAAGGAAATCCTCCTTACGCTTCTCGGATACCACCTACTCACTCTCAATCTGGTTATCAGCAATAAGTGGTATCCGAGAAGGGCAAGGACCATTTGCACCGGCGCAAATACCCCTTGCCCTACAGGCTCTCAACCTAATCTTAAAAAACTGCGAGAAGGGCAAGGAACATTTGCGCCGGCGCAAATGTTCCTTGCCCTTCTCGGATACCACTTATTGCTGATAACCAGGTTGAGAGTGGCGCAAATGTTCCTTGCCCTTCTCGGATACCACTTATTGCTGATAACCAGGTTGAGAGTGGCGCAAATGTTTCTTGCCCTTCTCGGATACCACTTATTGCTGATAACCAGGTTGAGAGCCTGTAGGGCAATGGGTATTTGCGCAGGCACAAATGCCCCTTGCCCTTCAGACTCTCAACCTGGTTATCAGCAATAAGTGGTATCCGAGAAGGGCAAGGAACATTTGCGCCGGCGCAAATGGTCCATGCCCTTCTCGGATACCACTTATTGCTGATAACCAGATTGAGAATGAGTAGGTGGTATCCGAGAAGCATAATGAGGATTTCCTTTCCTGGCAAGGTGTGCGTGATCTCATCTCCCCCTGTTCCTTACTGGGCAATAACAAAATAACAGGACCATTTCTAAGTAAACCAATTTGGGACACACTATATATTGAAAATATTCTTAATATAACACCCGTTTTTGGTTCTGGCTACGATGATCATAAAATCATCCTTATTTAAATTATATTTATTTTGAATTTTAATAGGTATTTATAAAATGAATTTCTTTGTTGTGCCTTGAGACACCAACTTCTCAGGGTATTTTGACACGCATGCGCGGCAAATTTATGGCAGTTGTGGCTGATCTGTCAAATAATGGAGCTCTGAATTCTTATAAATTATATTACTATTTATACTATCTATTATTATGAAACAGCAATTTTTTTGCAGTGCGTAAAAAGTGTATTGTTCTTAAAAGCACCTACATTGTGGATACGGGATTCGAATCGGCCGAAATCGAGGTGTTTTTAGTGTTTACACTGACAAAAAGTTCGTTATGGTCGAAAATTTCAAAAAATTTTTTTTGGAAAAACTATGCATTTGCATTGAAAACTGACTTCAGATTCATGTTCTACGACCCCAAATTAGTGTTCCCTGAAAAAATTACGCGAAAATTCCAATGCCCCGTTATTCTCCACAATTACCAAAACTATATATACATATATACACATATGTGATTCAAAGCAAATTCAGAAAAACAAAGGCACTCACTGGTTATTTAATTTAGAACATTTTGTTTTATGTCACTAAGGCTGCAATTAAAAATATCGAAGTCGTTACATAATTTGTTAGAAGTACTGCAAATCGTATATAAAGGTGTAGGTAAATAGAAAACTTGGTGATTACGAGAGGTTAATCTGGGAACGTGAAAATTAAGCTTACTAATTATTTCGGGTGCGTCAAAATCATTATGTAGTAATTTAAACAAAAATACTTGAGAAAAGTACATACGCCTATCCTCAAGAGTAGTCATAGAATATCTTTCAAGTAAGTTACTTTGCGGAAAACCAATCACTGGATAGGTACCGTCGGATTTGAACCACAGTAATTTAAGAAATCTACTTTGAACTGCCTCCAAGTTATTCTTGTGAACATCATAACTGGAACTCCAAATTAGCGATGCGTACTCGAGTTTCGATCTGACGAAGGATTGATCAAGAATTTTCAGAGTGTCAGTATTAGTGAACTCTCGACTAGTACGAACGATAAATCCAAGGGCATTGGAGGCTTCGGACACAATGGTATCGATATGATCAGCGAAGGATAATTTACTATCAAAAGTTACGCCGAGGTCGCGAAATGTTATAGGTCTTTGAAGTATGACATTATCTAACCTGTAATCAAAAATAAAAGGTGATGTTTTTAAAGAAAAGGACATTTCGTTACATTTACTAGGATTCATGAATAATTTATTTACTATACACCAGGTGTTTATTTTGTCAAGAGAAGTCTGAAGTTGAAAACAGTCAACGATTTCATCAATTACTGTGAAAATTTTTAGATCGTCGGCATATAAATGGTGAGGCAAATTAATCTCGTTCACTATGTCGTTAATAAATATGTTAAAAAACAAGGGCCCCAGAATAGATCCCTTCGGAACTCCAGATGTGGCAGCAAATTCGATCGATTTGAACCCATTTAATGCAACGTACTGACTCCTGTTCATTAAATAAGATTTAAATAAAAGGAGCAAAGAATATGAAAAGCCGATTTTTTCTAATTTATTAAGTAACAACTGGTGATCAAGTCTATCAAACGCTTTGGAGAAATCGGTATAATGACATCTACCTGCCCACGTTCATCTAAGGATTCAGAAATATATTGAGTTATACAGAATAAATTTGTTGTTGTTGAACGCCCTTTCATAAATCCATGTTGATTAATAGAGATTTTGGTGTTAATCGAATAATATATTCTATCATGAAGTAATATTTCTAAGACTTTACAGAAGTTACAAATTACAGAGATTGGTCTAAAGTTCTCAATATCTAGTTTGTTTCCCTTTTTGAAGATGGGACATACTTTGGAATATTTCCATAGGTCAGGAAATAGGCAGTTTTTTAAGATTAAGTTAAAAATTAGAGTTAGAGGATATGCAAAGATGATAGCGCAATCCTTTAATAAAAAAGCTGGAATGGAATCAGGACCGTCATTTTGGGTTTAATTCGTTTTAGAGCCCGAATAACCTCATCTTCACTGAAAGAGTTTATGCTGACAATAGGGTTATTGTTAGGTATATCGGTCTCAATGTGATGTTTCTCGATATCTAATGAAGACTCATTATAAGATTGACCGAAATAATTGGCAACTGCATTTAGTATATCAGAGGGATTGTTTAGCGAAGATCCCTCGAAGAACATCTCTTCAGATACACTGGCCGACCCTTTTCTACTTTTGATGAAAGCCCAAAATTTATTGGGATCATTTTTTATATTGTCTTCAGAGTTCTGCACGAAATTTCTGTAGGCTAAATTGGTATCATATTTTATTTCCCTTCTGATGTTTTTGAGGTTATTGTGTATAAGTGGATCACTGGTTCTTGCATACTGTCTCCTAAGACGTTCTTTAAGGCTAATTTTCTTTATGATACTGCCATTAAACCACGGAGGATATCTGCCGCTACGAGAAGTCGATTTCTTAGGTACACAAGATTTAAATACAGAGTCAAGTTTGTTGTAAAAATGAGTGCATGCATCATTGACGTCATTAAAAGAAGAGAGGGAGGACCAGTCTATGTTGAGAAGGTTTTCATACAATTTGGAGAAATCACATTTGCGGAAATTATAACTAACGTCATGATTGGTTGGAAAATTATTATTAAGGTTCTTAAGTTTTAGTCGCTGTAACTCAGAGACTGTTGAGAAAAGTTGTAAACAATGTACATGTTCTAATATTTTCTTGAGATCTACAAGTTTTATGAAATATGTTTCGGTTTAAATCAATTTTTGAAGGTCCAAATGGGGAAAACCTGTTTTTCGGACACTTTGGCGCCCTCTATTTGTTTGGGAACTAACTACAGAGAGTTCGCCCTCAGGTAAAAAATGGTGCAAATTTAGGGCTCTACAATTTTTGTTCTTACACTTTTTCCCTCTGACCAATTAGAAAACGAGATAAATTGATTCCAACAATTTTTCAGGATGGCGGCTATTCTGAACCAGGTGGGGATACGCAGAGTTTGTATAAAACATGATAATCTACAAACCTCTGACGATCATCCTGACAAATATGGAATGGATATGGATATGAAAATGATAAATTTTAAAATAAACAATTATCAGTATAATGTCGTTAATAAGTAATTCACCAGACACATTCAACAAACATTTTGTATCTGTTTCAGGTGAAATTCTTTGCCAAACGTTCGAACCAACCAGCTTCGCCTTCAATCAAACGCCGGATAATATCATTTTCCTTGCATCCAATATCCATACAGGAAGTAAACTCTGCTATTAAGGCACAAAAAAATTCAAATTCTCTAGATATACATCATTTAAATGCTAAAATAATTATATTTACGGAAAATATCATTGCTGCTTCGCTAGCCGCTCTGTATACCTAATAGTTGTATCGCCAATGGTGTCTACCCAGATATTTTTAAAATTGTCCGCGCCGTATCTGTCTTAAAAAAATCGAGTCGACTCCTTGTTAGGCAACTACCGCCTAATATCGAATTCTCCCTATTTTTGGCAAAATATTTGAAATTATCCTGACAGAAAGATTATCAAGGTACACAAATCACTTTTCAGTCTCTGTAAATATGGTTTCCGCTCTGGACGCTGAACCACGCAAGCGGTCATAAAAATCGTTAGTGACATAGTCGGAGGGTCTTGAGGGAGGCCATCACATTGCAATTACTTTTTGTGATCTTTCCAAGGCCTTCGACTGTGTCTCTCATGATATACTAATCGAAAAATACCATTATATGACATTAGAGGGTTATCTTTTCTCTTTTTAATTCCTGTTTACACAAGAGTCAGCAATGCGTCGTCATAGGAAATGACATGTCAGATTTTCTAGACATTAATCACGGTGTATCCCAGGGCTCTGTCTTGGGGCCGCTGTTATTTTTTAATATATATTAATGACTTTCTGTAATATATGTTGAGTACGAAATCAACATTGTTTGCTGATGATACCACTCTCTTGTGCTCTGACTGCAACATTGCTAATCTTATTCAACTAAGCTCTGACATAGAAGTCGAGGTAAAAAAACTGATTCACTTTAAATAAACTAACACTCAATCAGGGAGTTATAAAAATTTTTTCAAAAGGTGCTCACGTTAAGCTCCTAAGCATATATCTAGATGGCAACCTTAGCTGGGTAAACCACATCGACCAGTTAAATAAAAATATCTCGTCCACTATCTTCTTCATCAGGAAATTAAAAAATATTTTCGAATTCGACACCCTAAAAAATCCTTTCTTACGCAGTATTCCTATGGGATAACTCCTACCGCGCATCAAAAGTTTTTCGTCAACAAAAGAAGTTTATAAGAATACTCGTTAGTGCTGGGTTTACGGATTACTTTCAACCTATTTTCATTAAACTGAGTATTATGCCTGTGCCTTCACTATTTATTTTTTATAATCTTGTGGAGATTCACAGGAGTGTGTCCAGCCTCTCTATCCAATTTGATTATCATGAGCATTGAGCGTAGCACACGTGCCGTTGGACTTCTTAGAGTACCTCGCTATAGGTTAACTCCACGCGCCAAAAATACTCCCAATTTAAATTTGTATAATCATTTACGACCTGATATAAAGCAACTAAACTTATTGAACTTCAAAAAGAATGTAAAAATTTCATTCTAAACCATAATGGTAACTAGCAACCCGCATAAAAATATCGTAAATAGCAATATACCATCAAGCTATCAGCAGAATAATTACTCTACGAGAAACAAGAAATGCAAATATTCAGATATTGTTATAAAACGTATTTACAAATTAGAATCATAATTAAATTTTATGTTCAAAATGATCTCCCTCAGCTTCAGTACATTTTCTGCTGCGATCCACGAGATGTCCAATGAGCTTGTTCGGCATTTTTTTTATTTCATAAATAGAAAGTTCAAGTATAAAATAATGGATCTGCAAAAAATCAGAATTTTATTCGCACGTTTAGTGTCTTAAAAACAATTACAAACATCCACCTCGCGAAAATGGGGCGTAGCCACGCGTTACGTCACTTTACGCATAGACTCGGCGACCTCAGTCGACTCGATGCTGTTTTAGTGATACTTATCGTGTTGATCTGCGCTCCTCTAAAATTGCGGATTTGATCTATCAAAGGCTTTTCGTGGGGCGGTTTTTTTGGAAGCGGCCGGTGTCATTCAATTCGGGAATTACTTCTACATTGTTTAAGATACATTCGAAGACGTTCTTTTTAATGGTTTTTGAGTAATTAACTCGCAAAAGTCGGCTATCTCTCTCGCCTCTTAAATTTAGGAACAGGCAGTCGAGGGATTGTAGGGGAATATATGATTTGGCGAAATGTCACCAAATGTCAAAATATGACGGCCGAATTTTCGATTTTTAATAAAATAGCAATTTTGTCCTCACAGACCTAACCGAAATTCCGATTTCCACTGTGACACTACGATGTCGATAAAATGCCAATCTTCTTTTATAAATAGAGACCAATCCCCCACTACAAGTATTAACTTACATATGATCGTTTAAAGATTTGATGTTTTTGATTTTTTTGGTTACGTTTTAATACTTCTAAAAAGGCATTATTTGCTTGCTGTTGCAGAGCCGAATTTGCGAATTTCCCTATACAATCAGGAGAAAAGACCAACCTTGTTCTTTCCATAGATATCTAGAACGGACTTCCATTCCACGTATTTACTTAGTTATGAATTTTTGAAAATTCAATGTTTTCCAATCTTTAACAGAAAAGTCATCTTTCATTCGCCCGTGCCAAGCCGGATTGCCGGTTTTGCCCCGTGACTTTGGTATAACAACAAAGCACCACTCTTTCTCTTTCCATAGACATCTAAAACGGCCTTCAACTCCACGTACTTACTACTGAACGGATGTTAGTGGTCGCGGTAGATTACAGAGTTCAAAGTTGCGTATAGTGACGTCATAAACAGGCGCACTGTTTTTGCAACTATTACTCATTTCAACGCTTTATATCTCGAGAACGGAAAAAGTTAATAATATGAAATTTTAAGTGCATAATAAGAATGTCGAGTACTATATAAAGACGTATAAAAACCATATGAAATTAATATCGTGGAACAAGCCCGTTGATCTTATCAGTAGTATGGTTGGCACTGACCTTGAAAAAGTGAAAGTTAATTACCTCATTAACATTAATGAGGCAATTAAGATAATGAGGCAATTAAGTTAATGGCGTAATTAGGGAAATCCGCGGATTTTAATCACCGCGAGATAATTATCTTATCTGGCGGGGTGGCCCCGGTGATTAACTTTAATTAGATATACGTGCCGTTCAACATGTGCTGGAATTTTTGAGCGATTAAAAACACGTTTTGGTCTACGTGATTTTCAACAGGCATGCATGTGGGGTTCTGACCGGGTTTCTTAATATAAAAACACACAGTTTTGAGCAGCTAGTATTCAGTGTTCAACAAAGTCTTCAAGATAACGCAGTAAAATACGTATTCAAACGACGTGTTCGTGAGCGAGTAGTGTCCAGTGCTCGATAAGTTTTTCAAGAAAAGTAATAAAATATGTATTCAAATGCCTACAGTAAGAAGAGTCGTGGTGTACAGAGTGCAAGAAAAAGTAAACCATATAGTGGTTATAGAAGAGTCCAGCCAAGTCAGCCACCAGCTGAGCCTAGTGTTGCAGTTCTAGATGACGGGTTTGACATTCCAGATACGATGTGGGGGTTAATGGACCAAAAAATGGGGGAGTTGGAAAAAGACGAGGATTATTTAGAAAACTACGAGAGGAAGAGGTTATTCCAGGAGAAGAGGTATCCATTAAACCGGAGTGCTAGTAAAGTGGTCTCTGTAGGCCTCGACCCGTTTTTACATTTTAGTCCCTGTTTAAAAATTAATAAAAGTGGCTTGGATATAGGCACCAGCTTTAATATTCAGACATTTTCGGCTTTCACAAAAACTATACCGGACATCTTAAAGCAAATTCAGGCACCCACCAATAGGATAATTAAGTTTGATTTGCTAGATTATACGATTGAGATAGTCTCACAGGAAATGATTAAATTTGTACCTAAGATAGGCAGCAGTTTTGAATTGTATCTAGGCTTAATATCTCTAAAACAGCTGTTTAAAATGAGTGGTTTTTTAAATAATAGTCTACAACAGCTACAGACTACATCGCCATTCCAGGATTTACATAGTTTTAAAACATTTCTAAATGATATAGGTTGTGACATCATTGAAAAGGGTGTTTGCGAAACTTTCAACGACGAGTTTATATTAAATTTTTTGGAAACAAATATTCAATATAAAAACGTTAGCTATATCTATACAGAATTGTTATTCAACTTTAACAGCTTTATTTGTAAATCTATACGTAAGGCTATTTCACATATGTTAGAAACAAACCAGTTTTATATATAATAATGTATGTGTGCAATTATGTATTAGCAAAGAAATAAAAATTATTTATAAAATTACATGTGTGTTTATTATAGCAAATAAGAGAAAAAATGGTCACTCTACTGTTAAACGCAAAGGTGTGAACATATTACAAATAAGCACTTTACTTTACTGTTAAACACTAAAGTGTAAACATATTACAAATAAAATAATAATAATGGACCTATCTTTTAAACACCCCTTTACAGCGATTATTGCTGGCCCCACATCCTGTGGAAAATCTGTTTTTACAACTAAGTTCATAGAAAATATAGGAGAAATGTGTAGTGTTCCATTTAAAAATATAGTGTGGTATTATGACGAGTGGCAGCCGCTATATATTAAAACATCAAATATTTTGTACAAGCAGGGCCTACCCGACATGAGTGATTTTAGTGGTGAGGAAACTACGTTGATTATAATCGATGATTTAATGAGAGAGGCAGGTGGTAGCATTGTAGACATATTCACAAAAGGGAGTCACCATAGAAATTTGAGTGTTTTTTACATCACTCAAAATTTGTTTCACCAGGGTAAGGGTCAGAGAGATATATCTCTTAATGCCAACTATATAGTATATTTTAAAAATCCGCGAGATAAGGCCCAAATATCACACTTAGCTAGACAGGTCTACCCAGAAAATTCAAGATTTATTCAAGATGCATATAACGATGCGACGTCGCGACCACACGGTTATTTATTATTTGACTTGAAGCAATCAACCCCAGAGCCCTTTAGAATTAGAACAAACATATTACCACACGAATACCCCACATCAGTGTATATTCCTAAAAAAGGATATAAATATGAGGGTCTTCAAGACTTTATTATTAATTCAACATAATGTCTCAAGCAGTTGTGAAGAACGCATCCGCATTAAAATTTTTAGTTAACGCCAAACCACATCAGAGGAAAGCTGTTTTAAAAACAGCCGATAAAGAACTCATTCAGTGCATATGTGAATGTGTTTATAATACAATCCAGGGGAAAGTACCATTAACAATTAACCAAAAAAATAAACTTTGTCGCCATAAAAAAGATCTGCGCATTATAGCGCAGCGGGGTGGTTCGTTAAAGAAAAAGAAAAATTTATTAGTACAAAAAGGTGGGGCCATATTACCCTTAATATTGGGGCCCCTAATTACTGGTGTATTAAGTAGTTTATTTAATTAACATGGAGCACGCAAAGAAAATGTTTTTAATAAAACCTGATGTGTTTAAAAAAATACAAGAAACAAATGAGACCTCCCCGAACACAATTTCTGAACTGGATAACGAAATGCAGCGGGTGTTAAAAACTAAGGTGGGTGATGGTGAGAAGTGGAATAAGTATCAACAGGTGTTACAGAGATTTTTGCATTTTTCAAATAACCTTAGAGAGCCCGTGAAAATACCTATCATAGAAGAAGAGACTAGTGCAGCCTCCAATCAGTCAGTAGTAAAAAACCAGCCTTTAAGCAACAAATTATCTATAACGGAAATTTTAGAATCTGTACCCAAAAATTCACGTAATAAATCAACACTACTCTTACAACAAATTAGTAAAAATAATATTTTTGAATGGGATAAGAATGGTCAAGTAACTATAAATAATGAGGTCATACAAGGATCTAACATTATCGATATCGTTAATGATGTTATTCGAACACGTAAGCCGACGTTTCCTAAAGGCACAGACATATTTTTGGCAGGTTTAAAGCAGATAAACACGCCGATAGAGTACATTGGGAACGAAACATATCGAAACTATATGAGAGCCCAAACTAAATTGCCAATCAGTACACCGACGATAGTAAATAAAAGAAAATCACTGCCAGCTAAGCTTCCTATGCCCTCTTCTGGTTATGAAGCTGACATAGAAAGGGTATATTCACATGAAAACAAGAAAAAGAAAAAAAACCAAAGCATTGCCGGTCTTGACTGGGAAAAATTTTAGAACATGTTGGAAAATATTTATTACGACCCCGAACACACTGCGGGGTTTTCATCCGTAGAAAAGTTAAAAGAAGCTGCACCCACTTATGATAACAAAGGAATTCAAAACTGGTTACAACGTCAGGAAACCTATACACTACACAAACCCGTAAGAAGAATATTTCCTAGGAATAAATATCACGTTACGAATATAGATGACTTATTTGAAGTAGACCTGGTTGATGTTCGAAGTTTAAGTGAATTTAATGATGGTATAAAGTATTTACTAACAGTTATTGACGTGTTCAGCAAGTATGCATGGGTTCGACCACTAAAATCAAAAACAGCTCTAGAAGTTTCATCGGCATTCGAAGACATACTGTGTACATCTGGTAGAAGACCTCTAGCAGTGCAGTCTGACAAGGGAACGGAGTTCTTGGGGTCTGCTGTACGGAACAAATTATTTAAGAAATATGATATAAAACATATTTCTGCTAACAATCCGGATATTAAAGCTAGCGTTATCGAGAGATTTAATCGAACGCTGAAAGGTAAAATATTTAAATTTTTCACATTTACCGGAAAATACAAATATTTAGACGTACTACAGAAGTTCATAGCTGCATACAACAAAACTCGACATAGGACAATTAAGATGGCACCTGTAGATGTCACCGCTGAAAATATTTTGCAGGTATATAACAATGCCTACAGAATCACAAATAGAAACAAAAAAAAGAAGAATAAATTTTGCGTTGGCGATTTTGTTAGAATTACTAAATATAAACACGTATTTGAAAAAGGATACGAGGCTAATTGGACTATGGAGATATTTAAAATTATAAAAGTTATAAAAAGAACTCCTTACACTGTCTATAAAATTTGTGACTTACAAGATGAGCCGATAGATAGCATATTTTATGAACCTGAATTACAAAAAGTTGCATACTCCGACAATCTGTTTAAAGTTGATAAAATATTAAAAAAACGCACAAAAGCAGGCAGACGTGAAGTGTATGTCAAGTGGAAAGGGTACCCTGAAAAATTTAACAAGTGGATACCTGCAAACGACTTATCATAATGGAAGACGATTTTTATTTAACCCTATTAAGTAACAGTTCGATGGTATATTACCCAAATAATAAAACAACAAATTTCTGTACACAACTACCAAAAACTATACACTTGGAAGGCGAGTGGTTAGTGGCTCTTGTGGAGTTTCAATACCCGTGCTCGCTACTGTCAGTGAGAAAAAGACAAAATATTATTTATCTGGAAGAAATAACAACGACAAAACCGAAAACAACGGCCAAGTTAAAAGTAAGATTAGAGACTGGTAACTATGATAGCGTGGAGGACTTCTTAGTTGCAATTAACTCGGACACTCAACTGATTTCAAGAGGCATTCAGTTTAGTCTAAACAGCGCCTCGCAAAGGATAAATGTATCTTTCGACACAAACTCTCCAGTTATATCTCTAAGATTTTCTACATATCTATCACTGCAGCTCGGATTTGAACCCGATGATGATGTGTTTAGTAACAGACATGGTAAACACCCGGCAAATGTTATATTAGGGTTACCAGCACAGTTTTTTATTTATTGCGATATCCTTGAGCCACAAGTTGTGGGTGATACGATTGCAAAGTTATTACGAGTTGTTAGCGTAGATAATTCAAAATACATGTACGGAGCACAAAAAATGAAAATTTTCTCACCACCACACTATATTCCAGTTTTAAAAAGGGGGTTTGAAAACATTGAGATAGATATAAGAACAGAGACCGGTGAAAGTGTACCATTCTCGTTTGGGACGGTATGTGTTAAGCTTCATTTTAAAAGAAAATCATAATGAAGAATTCACAAACTCTTAACAAGTGTCCATATCATGATTATTACATCAACCAGGCAGGGACAGGCATCGGTACAATTTATAGAGGCGCACATTATCAGAGGGGGCATGGTATTGGAAGCTTTTTAAAAGGCCTGTTTAGAACAATTTTTCCTTTAATTAAGAGCGGCGTTAAAACTGTAGGCAAACAAGCATTCAGAAGCGGTATCGATTTTCTAGATGATATTAGCGACAACAAACCAGTAAAGGAATCATTCAAAGAACGCTTAAATGAGGCTGGCAAAATCTTACAAAACAAAGCTGAAAATAAAATACAGCGTATGGTGGGGTCCGGCAGAGGTATAAAAAGAAAAGTATTCAACAATAAAATACATAAAGTAAAAAACACCCGTGAACAGAGCAAACCAGCAAAGAAAAAAGTAAAATATAGTGATATATTTAATTAAAAATGGCTTTCCTACATAATCAGACATGCGAGTGTATTAAATCAGAGTTAGACTTATTTGCAATCCCACCAACACAAACAAGTATTGAAAAAGGCCAATGGATTTTTTATAAACCGTTATCGTCGCTTACAGACCAGGCGCCCATGGAGTTTGTTATACCTGGTATAGGTGATGAATACATGGACCTGTCGCACACACTACTACATCTTACAGTTAAAATTTGTAAAGAAGACAACTCCAATATCACTGAAGACTCTGACGCTATGATTGGGCCCGTTAATAATTTATTACACTCAATGTTTAGTCAGGTAGACGTCTATCTTAACCAAAAACTAGTTTCACCGCCAAATAATACTTATGCATATAGATCATATATAGAGACACTGCTTAATTATGGACCGGCTGCATCAGGCTCTCATCTAACGTCAAGCTTATGGTATCTGGATGCGGCAGGTGCCATGGATGTTGTAGATGGTTTTGGCAACCACGGACTCACAAAACGTCGTGGCTTAACAGAGAAAAGTAAACATCTCGATTTGATCGGTCATCTAAGTTGTGATATTTTTAATCAAGAAAAATTTTTAATTAACGGTGTCGAATTACGAGTTAAGCTTGTTAGGTCTAGAGACAATTTTGTGGTGATGGCCCCCGCTGGCAAATCCGGTAAAATTCAGATCCTCGATGCCTCATTAATGATAAGAAGAGTGAAAATAAACCCTAGTGTATTAGTGGCACACGCGAAAGCGCTACAGCTTACACCCGCCAAGTACCCCATTACTAGGGTTGATGTTAAGGTGTTAACTATCCCCACCGGTGTTCAAGGGAAATCGTTAGACAATATATTTCTAGGACAATTACCAAAAAGATGTGTTGTTGGTTTTGTGTCTAATAAGGCATTTAATGGTGACTTTCAAGCTAATCCCTTTAACTTTCAAAATTATAATATAAACTTTTTATCGCTCTATATTGACGGACAGCAGATACCCTCGAAACCTCTGCAACCAGACTATGATAAAGACTTATATATTAGTGCGTATCAATCGTTATTTTCCGGGACAGGTATACACTTTTCAAATGACGGAAATTGTATAAGCAGAAGCGATTATCTCAATGGATTTTGTCTGTCAGCATTTGATTTAACTCCAGATTTATCTGCTAACTCTTCTACACATTGGAATCTGATCCGCAGTGGCAGCTTAAGAATGGAAGTTCGTTTTAAAAATAATTTAACCGAAACTGTTAATTGTATAGTTTATGCGGAATTCGATAACATTATTGAAATTGACAAAAGTAGAAATGTAATTGTAGACTATGGTAGTTAAGTTTAAGAATAATAAACATATGTTAAAAATAGTTAAGTTTCACAGAAAAGATTGTAATTTTATCAAACTATATTTAAATAGATATAATTCATTATAATATGTGTTTTATTGATCTGACATTTGTACCCACCACAACTAGACACCTTCTTGAAAGCGTGTATAAAAAATGTAACACACCTGTTAGCATTTCTTAGTATACATTTTACCATAGAGTGAACTATATTAAATAAAACATGGAGATTGTGTGCGACTTCCAAGGTTTTCGTGGTGATAGTAATGAATTTATTATTAAAGAAATGTCTATAATGTCACTTAATGGTAAAATTTACGAACATTTTGTTTTTGCACCGCCGTATGATTTTGAAAAGTTATCGAAAAAGTCTAAGAGAACTGCTACATGGTTAACAAATGTATTCCACGGTCTTGAATGGGACGGTGGGTTTATACCGTATGAAAAAGTTTCAGAAATATTTCAAGACGTTGGACTAAGATTCTCATTAATATATGTGAAAGGGGCGGAGAAGAAGGAGGTATTATCAAAATATGTTCCCGATAATGGCAAAATACAAAATATTGAGGATCTTGGGTGTCCCACAATAGATGAATTAAGAAACTCACATGCTGAGGTTAGTTGTATGTCACACATTGAGCTAAGTGGCACTAACCACTTATGCTCCCAACAGAATACAAAAAATATTTTGCAGTGGTATAATGAACACTTTTCAAGTACTCAGCTGTCTCCAGATAGCGATGCCCTCGAAATATCATGTTGGAGTAGTTGCATACAATAGATTACCCAGATTTATAAGTAGGCCGGCTGCATTTGTGATTAATGAGGACCCCGACTATAAACCAGGAAGTCACTGGGTTGCCGTGTTCATCAATGACTGTGGCTGTGGGTGCTTTTTTGATAGCTTCGGAAGAATGCCGAAAGAAAATATCAAGCGTTTTTTAAATAGAAACACATCAAGGTGGACCTACAATCCAAACATCCTCCAAAGTTTTACATCACAAATCTGCGGCCAATACTGTATATTATTTTTATTAGCTTTAAGTAAAAATTATAGTATTAATGAATTTGTAAACCTATTTACTTGTGAAGTAGATAAAAATGACATCATATGTAAAATTATATTTAAGAACTATTTCAAATATGCAAATTAAAAAATAAAAATATTTTTTCTTGCGTTTATTTTCATCATCATCACAAACTTATTTCCTTCCTATATACTAATATTTACATTATTATTAAAATAAATACACACTACAACTAAAAAACACATGCATATTTAGACAGTTAATTATTTACTAAGACACTGTGTTACAAATCATGTTTTACCTATTAAAAATATATAAACACATTTCATAGTTTTGCTAAGTTCTGTAGCCATACGGAAGGGTATCGTAGCAGTTTTCTATACGCCTGCGTTTGGTATAGCTTACAGCGTATATTTTTTTTTCGGGCCTTGTGATAACATCGTACGTAGATGTTCGACAAATTTTTCTGTCGTTGTAAACGTAGGGTGACGCGGCGTTTTCACATACCATAGATTTCAGAGTTTCAAAGTTAACCGTTTTTGAATTTTGAAAATTAATAGTTATGCCCTTCACTTTACAGGTCGTGATATATTCATTCTTATTGCCAGAGAAAATTTTAAGGGCATAATTCTTAGGCCCACCGCTAACGAACTCTGTGATTTTACTACCAGTGCCATACTCTGCAATTTCATCGGTTAATTGCCCCAAATAATCTCCCACCTCGGGCATCCACTCACCGGGTTTGTATGTGAATATCACACTATCGGTGTCGAAGTATAAAACCCTCTGGCCTAATTTTTCGAGATATCGATACAGCTCTAATCTTGCACTAGCAGTGGTGTAAGCAGCTAAAACGACGTTAACCGTTCTTAAGGATGTTACAGCATCTTCATGCTTATCCCAACAAACCAATAAGACATCATCACTAATAATGACAATGTTGTGTACAATAACAGAAGGGTCAGTTAATAACCTGAAAAGTTCTATACTCTCGCGCACAACGGAAGTCTGCATTAAGTTTTCGCGCTGACCGAATTTTCCCCAAAAACTATTCAGCTGTAATTTAGAAATATACCTCAGACCAGCGTTATGAGATACATTTGACGGTTCTAAATTAATACCTTCTCGTTGGGCATATGCATCAATATAATTTTGTTTTAAATTATCTGTAGTGCACCAGTTAGGCCAGCCACTACACTCCTGTTTAATTTTAAGAAAATTGTCGACATACCCAGCAAATAGTCCACCAGTCTTTTTTTCTCTATTATAAATTTCTACCTCATACTGCCAAATCTCTATAAACTCTAAAATTTTATATCCCAGAGAAACTGCCTTCTTCAACTCGTCGGCCACAAAGGTACCCGTAAATTTACGCTCCTCATCTGTGTGTGTGCATTCTGCTTGAAAAGATGTCTCGACACAAGTGCGACACAGGGGAAACGTAAGTTTACCGTTACACTTGTATGGTAGAACGGGATGATACAAATTATCCGGTGGTAAAACTATACATTTGATTAAACCCTCTACCGTATTAAAATCTATGCCTTGACACTCGGTGTTGCCTATATATATCTTAGGATGACCTATCGGATATTTTCCATATTTATTTACATAAGGATATAGTGAACAAACGTCATAATAACACAGCTTTTCGTTATCCTCTAATGAACACTTGTAATAAAGTTTAACGGCGTTGGTGCGGCCCCCGAAAAAGCCGTCCCTAGGATTAAGCGGGCTATTTATATAGGGAGATTTTTCATTTAAAAACGTTTTAATTCCATTATTCGATTCTAGGAGCTGCTTGAATTCACATTCCCATATTTTTTCTAAGTTATACCCTAATCTTAAAATTCTCTTTTCCTTGGCCGCCGTGTTTTCTCGTCTGACAAAAAGCAAGTCATTCTTGTTTTTAATATTGTCGGAGACGGTCTGATTACAAAAACATTTTTCACAGCCGTGATAATAACAACCATAAAATTCGTAAACGGTATTTGTCGCTGCACAAAACCCGTCTACTAAAATATTTTCGGGTAAGCGCACCTCTCGAGCATTACCGGCATGGGTAATATTTAAATTTCGCGAATACTCTAACCAGAAAAGCCATTTAAGTGCGATATCGGACTGATTGTCTGCTAGCCTATAGCCGTGCGCCGGAATTAAACCGATTGTGTTAGGCTTTAAAAAATGTCGTCGAAAAAACTAAATTACAAGCACTCGCGATTGTCGTCGCTTCTTGAAATGGGTCAATTTTATTAGTTTCTATAAAACATTTTCTAAATTTAATACACGCTTTACGTAGAATATCTACATCCAGCGTGCAGTATCTAACAATTTCTAGAGCCATGTCAAAAACCACATTATTTGATATTTGTTCATTATACCAGATAAAAAAATCAGCCCGTGCTTTAGTGGACATGTTATCAGCCATGTAAAACGATGCATCAGGCAGCGGTCCTACGTAGTTTTGATTTTCTATTTTATTAAATAAATGTGGAAAATACCCTTTTATTTCCTCAAACTTAAACGTGCCGGGAAGTTTAGATAGAGCTAAAGGTATGTAGTTTAAACTATCTATAAATTTAATGTCATTACAAATAATTGATATAAACTTGCAACCGTTACGGATAAATTTTGGGTTCCACCGGCTAACGTTTAACAAAATTCTCTGAGTTATAAAACAACCGTCATATGCTTTCATGTTATGTGCAATAGCCACCACGTTAAATTTTCTCTCTTCGAACCCATGTAGGTATTCTAGAAGCGAACCTACAGGGTCTTCTCGGAAAATATGCACACGTTTACCACATCTTTCACAAACGGTATTTATATCGGTGATATTTATACAAGATGAACAAACTTGCTCTGCCACACAAAGATTTGGCTCGTGTAAAAATGTATTATTACCCGCTAGTTCTTTTTCCTGTCTACACTCAAAATCATAAAACACGAAAAGAAAATTATTCTTTAATTTCTCCTCCTGCATTTTTGATTGTGTATGTGGTTTCATGTAGCAAAAGTGTCTTACAGGTTTGTCTACCAAACATGACGTACAGAATTTAATACCACACTTGTGCGGTCTCTTTTTGTCAACCCAATACGTACTTAAACACAAGCTACACCTTTTTAAAGCAGAGCAAAGTTTTTTTTCTTTGTGCAATTTTAGACAATCTGTCCCCCTAAATTCCCTAGTGCAGGTATTACACGTAACGATTTCAAAATTAGTTTTACATGGTGGCGTAGTGTGGCAGCATGGGCAAGTGTACTGACATTTGGCGTGCTTTTTCTTATTACTAAAACGTTTTTTACATAACTCGCAATAATAGCTAGTAGAGAAAGCAGCAGTTAAACTTAGAATGAGGTTGTAATGACTATTTTCTAAAAGCAAATTTATTACAGACCTCTCACTAGATCGAGGCCCCTCAAAATATGTACTAGATCCTTTTCTATTGTCGTAAACAACTATTGTATGTTTATTCAAGACGTCTTGAAATTTTTTAACGTGATCGTGGGATCCACCTTGAGAAAGATCAACGCTTGCTCGTCTACACAACTGCTGCCCTTTTTCAACTAATAATTCTCTGTTTTTTATAAGTTTTTTAAATTCTACTTCGTTTTCCCTATAAGCTACACCTAACACTATAGCGTATGCGAGACAAAAATTATCGCTATTAAATACTTCTACGATACCTCTTTTTTTACTGCAGAACTCCTCAAAACTAGCACCCTTTAAAGCCACGCGGCCGCTCCCAGCTGGGAGACATATTCGGTCAATAGAGATCGTTAGTTTTCCGCTTGTAAAAAATGCCGCATTGCTCTGGAGCACTCTCCCCAAAACATCTAAAACAACCTCTGGTGATAGCTGGTCCCTCCTTCTAAACGATATGGCCACTGGTTTGTCAGGATGCTCTTCGTTGTGGTATATTAGACCCACACGGTCGTCGGGCTTAAATCCTCTCATCCCATGCACCATAACCTCGTTGAGACCATCCTTAAACAAATTAAAAGTTATATTTTGTAAAATATGTATTTTTAAATTTAATCATACCTTAAGCCATGCCATGGGATCGCCGGCCCCGTCAAATGGTTTAAAGCTGAAGATGTATCGCCTGGCTGTTAGATTAAACTTTTTTATTTCGCGGTCAAACTCGTTTTCTACGACGATGTTTTTGAAACCATTGTTTTCACATTCGGGCCCCAGGTCAGATCTGCTCCTTGGCTGTGGCGGTGGTGGTGTTGTGCCCGCGGAACTCGGTCCTGCCCCAGACATTTGACTTGCTCTAAGTTGCTGTATACGGCTCTCAAGGGATTCGTAATCAAACAAATCAATGCTGTTGTCACCGCCGAATGCAATTTTGTAATCAACATGCTACAAATATTTATGTGGTTATTAATGAAAAAAACACAATAATAAACATTTACCTCTTTCACTGCCATCAAATATTCCAGCGAGTCACTATTGATGGACATGTTTATTAATCCTTTTAAGCTGTAGATGTTGTTACCTTCGGGCCCCAGGTCAGATTTGCTCCTTGGCTGTGGCGGTGTTGTGCCTGTGGTACTCGGTCCTGCCCCAGACATTCGACTTGCTCTAAGGTGCTGTATACGTCTCTCAAGGGACTCGTAATCAAGCAGGTTAATGCTATCGTCACAGCCGAATGCAATTTTGTAATCAATGTGCTAAAAATATTTATGCGGTTATTAAAGAAAAAACACAATATTAAACACTTACCTCTTTTACTGCCATCAAATGTTCCAGCGAATCACTGTTGATGTACATGTTTATTAAACCTTTTAAGCTGTATGCGTGTAACACAGCTTTAAATTGCTCCATTTTTTTTTTTTACTTAACTGAACACAACACAGTATATCCTCAGAACGATTGCTGCAGATGCCTAGTGGGCAACTTTTCTAATTTTGTAGATAAATATAATCACTTCGCTACCCTACAACACTGGCTGCTCACGGATCGATAGTAACTAGTGGTATATAGATGCCAAATAAACAGCTTTCCGATATTGTAGATAATTTAAAGAATTCCCACTAAGTACCTAATTATTGTGGGCCTAATGTATTTTAAAACCCACGAGTTCTAAGCATTTCAACTGTAATGAAGTATTAATGTATTCTAGATAAAGGTTAGTGCAGGTAATTATGTGGTACTTAACTAAATGAAATTTGAAAGTTGAGACTTAGGAAACAAGGTTACCATAATAAAATATTAATATATTCTAGATAAAAGATTAGTGCGGGTTATTTTCCAGGTACTTGGGTATAACAATGTGAGTTAAAATTTAAGTATAAGATATTCTAGTCATTACTGCAATGCAATATTAAAATATACCTTACAGTAATTAGACGACCAGGTGATTTGCAAAATAAGTACCTCTTTGGGTGTACAATGTGGAAGTTTTGAAATCTGAAATAACTACAGCATCATAGTAACAGAAAAAACATTTTAAAAATATATACCACACACATACCTGCAAGAATATTTAAATTTTTAGCTATAAAATATAAAAATACGTTATACATTATTAATACTCTTTAATCTCATTTTTTTTTTGGTCTTATTGTACGAGCTAAAACTTGTGTGTATTTTTATTTACATAAGCTTCCAATATGGCACTTTTTTCAATTTTATTTTGCAAAAAAGGTATGATTTTGTAGCTTTTATCATAATCTGGTTGCAGAAGCTTTTTTTTTTAAAGCAAAAATCAAGGGTGTGTTATGAAGTGCACTCTCATAAAAACATAATTTAAAACAAAAGGTCTGTCAGAATGCTCTATTTTTTCTTAAATATTTTATTTTACAGAAATCACTGTTGCTATACATGTTCATTACAACCATTTTCAAACAATAGTAGAAAATATGGTAAGTTATATTCCCAAAACCCACCAGGGATGACTCTACTTAAAAACATTAATTTTCTTAAAATATAATCTGAATACCTAAGTAATTTGTTTTTTCTCATATTAAATCATCCAAAAGCCGCTGAGGCTCGTTGGAGTTTTACCCATTACATTTTCACAGTCGTTGGGCCTCCGTTAAAAAGCATGTGGACCGCCAAAATCCGCAGTCTTCCCCGATTCGCCAAATCCGCGGTTTTACTAACCAAATTATCTTTTCATCTTAATAGACCCAAGATTCCAGTCAGTTTGTTACACTAGCTTTTAAACAATAACAAAAAATATTTTGTATTCCTAGTATTTCCAAAAGCTGTAGCAAAAATCACCTAGAGAACATTGATGATCCATTCTTTTTTTCTTAAATATATATTTTAAAGAAAATCTCTGTTGCTATACATATTTATTACGACCAGTTTTGAATAATAACAGAAAAAAAAAATAATTCCGGTCAGAATTCCACATGCATGCCTGTTGAAAATCACGTAGACCAAAACGTGTTTTTAATCGCTCAAAAATTCCAGCACATGTTGAACGGCACGTATATCTAATTAAAGTTAATCACCGGGGCCACCCCGCCAGATAAGATAATTATCTCGCGGTGATTAAAATCCGCGGATTTCCCTAATTACGCCATTAACTTAATTGCCTCATTATCTTAATTGCCTCATTAATGTTAATGAGGTAATTAACTTTCACTTTTTCAAGGTCAGTGCCAACCATACTACTCTTATCAGATCTGGATGGTTTCTAATTTCGTCATAGCAACCAACAATCCTTTGAATTAACTGATCCCTGTCAATAATGTCCACATTATAGAGCTCACTTATTAAGTGATCCCATAAAAAATAATCTACAGGGTTGAAATCCGGAGACCTTGCCGGCCATATATGAGGACCTCCCCGACCAATCCATATGTTTGTATATGTATCATTTAAATGGTTTCTAATTTGGTTGAAGAAATGCGCTGGGACTCCATCATGTTAAAAGAACATACCTCGGATAATTACATTTTCTAAAAGATATGGTAACGTATGTTGAAAAAAAATTAAGATAAACGTTACCAGTATAATTAAATGCAAATGCAAATTCCCTACAATGTAAGAGTACTCTAAGATAGAATCTGAGGAAATAAATATCTTACTAGCAAAAAATACTCGTAATTATTTCAAACTCTTACATAGGTAAGTACTGAAACATATATCTTTCTAAACAAAATACTTTGCTGGCTATATGCCACGAAAAACATTTTACTATAAGAAAGAAATATGCACATTACGTACAACGAAACTGTCAAAATAATGTTATTTTTAATTTTAAATTATCCTGTTCAAAAAAACCAAAAAACAACGAAAGACAAAAAACACTTACCAAAAAACTTTCACATACACGTGTTTCGGTATCCTGCACCAAGGATACACTCTTCAGTGCTACTTCTTCAAAGTTTAAAATGAACTGAATAGTCATTTCTCAGGCAATAATTATTTATCTGCTATTAAAGCATATCCGTTTTCTCGTGAAACACCCTGTATGTACATACAGGGTCTGCCACTTAAAACTCCCCAGACTCGTTGCTTCCTTATTTTTTAAGCTACGACCATGTTCGGCACATCAAATTGTAGATATTTTTAAGGCCTTTAAATATGCATACAGAGTGATTAAAAAAAAAATTTAATTATTACGAAATGAAACTTAATTTCCTTGAATATGTTTTTCCCTTACCCTGTACATGCGTTAATGTTTTCTTATAAAGGTTTTAATTAGCTTTAATTTATGTTATTACGTTATATTCGGTGTTCTCCTTCGTTCTAGAAAAAAAAAATTAAAAACTCTCTTTTTGACTCCAAACTGAATTCTCTTAAAATAAATTTGAACAGAATATAAATTATAATTTTAAGCTCTATTTGTAAAAGACATAATAAACAATATTTAAAGTAACAAAACAGCAACAACAAATAAAAGGAAACAATTTTCTTCTCTTTTGTGAAATCACTTGATGAACCCATTGCTACACTGAAAGAAATTTCTATTATCTATAAAGAGAAATTGACTAACCCCTAATAAATATCTGCATTAAATAGGCTCCAGCAAGACTGCTCTGTAACCGCAACAAAAACGATCTTGCTAAGATGCACTTATTTACCGTTAATAAAAGTTTTTCTTATTATTTATTTGTCACTGTAGGTTGATAGCTTTGCTATCTGGAGTCACCACCTATTTTAATCTCAATAAGTTTTTTGTTATAGTTAGTAAGTTCCTATTTCTTACACCATTACCACCTTGTAACCGGAAAAAAACTTTCCTGCCGCTAATACATGACTTTTTAACTGCTATGCAGCTTACATTATAATGGCAACAAATAATCTTTCTTTACCTAGTAATGTCACTTTGCAAGTACGTTACTTCTAAATTCAATATTTTAATTCTATATTTTTTAGATAGTGCCATCCATCATCTTCAACTACACACTTCATATTAAAACACGTTTTTTAATGCATTTCTATATTGACTCAGACAAAGAATTATTGTTGGTAAAATTAAAATAAATGATTCATTTAAGGAAACAAACGACTAATAAACAATTCAGGGTGCCTATTAAAAAAGGGAACTTTGACTTGTAAGAAGACACAATCACAGTTTACTATATAATAGCTGCTTTCGTTCAGCAGAGTGATTCGTAATGATAAGATACCTACCTGTTTCATGTGTTGTCTGTACCTATACCATGCAATGAGCAATATGCATGAATTTTAGAAATGCAATAATTTATTATTTTTTCGTTGTATATGTTATATGAGTTGAGAAAGTAATGAAGAAAAGGTATAAAAAAAATGTGTAGCCTAAATAAATGACTTTGAAATTCAAAATTTTATGGGAACATATCCACGTGACTGAAAACACCACGCTATTGGTCTGACGTCATTCGGCATAATGTCTAATGGTCGTCTATCTGCCAAGGGGTTAAATCGTAAATTGTTTTGTGTTTTGTAAATGTGTATTGATATTTTCATAAAAGAAATCATTCATTTATTTATTTATTTTAATTATTAAGTGGTAAAAATGACGGACAGTGGGTTTTTACGGGGCCAGAGTGACAATTTGCCCGTTGTTGATGTGTTCATGATGACAAACTTTTTTGTTACTAATACTGATTTTATTAGTGCAGAAATTGGAGGTACTAAAGCAACAAGGTATGTGTCATTCATTATTCTAAACATTAATTCAATTGTGCCCATTTTTATCCTTTTACTGTAGTTAAATATAACAAATTATTTATGTACTTAACCTCAAAATAGGTAAACAAGGCAATGTTTTAATGTTATATTAATTTATATTTTTCATCTTAGAATGCTTTACTTTTTTATATAATAAATACCTCCCGTCACTTACTAAGTACGTACTTTTAAGTAGGTAGGTACATTAATAGTAAAAATAACTGTTGACATACATAGGTATATATAAATATATAACTGGATAATATGTAGAACGTCGAGAAGTTACATTATTCCCACCGGTCTTATACATTTATACATTTTAATTCAAGGTCCTATTAACAGAAGTTAGTAAACTTTTGTATTCCTAATAAATAGGAAAGTGACCAAATTCACCATGATATGTAAACAAATTATCACAATAATATTAGGGTTAGGTACATATTTTCATAATATTATTTGATGTATCCTGGGATTTTTCGGTCATCTTTAAATGAAAATTCTTATATTTTCTTACGTTTCGGTTTTATTAACCATCGTCAGAGGAAAAAAATTTAAGAAATTTTTTGTTTACACTATATTAACATTTTACGTTTATTTCTGTTGAAAGTTTTAATGCAACTTTTTCCTCTGACGATGGTTAATAAAACCGAAACGTAAGAAAATATAAGAATTTTCATTTAAAGATGACCGAAAAATCCCAGGATACATCAAGTTAGTTTGATATCAACGGTCAAGAAAATACAAATATTTATTTATAATATTATTATAAAATAATTAGTTTTAATCTGTAAATTTACATCAAAATGATCCTGGCAGCAATATAATCTTAAGGATGACGATAATTCTGCATTTCGGTCGTCTCGTCTCATAGCTCTGCTCCATTTCTTCCTAACTTTATCGCGTCTAGGCACATTAAAAAAAACCGCTGCCTAAGGAATCACTACTTCCACATCCAGATTATTCGTCCAAGTCACTTTAAAGGAAACATCTTGACTATATTTGCACTCTAGTATGTGGAAATTATTGGCCATAGAATTTTAATAATATTTGGGGTAGATGTCATAGAAAAGTTTGAGGAGTTGGTTTCTACCATATACGTTAAAAATGAAGTTTCTAGTTTACCGTACTTATTTTCCACTATTTACAACCTACCACCTCAATGGAGTCATCTCAATCAGATGTCACTACAATACATACGTGTACTAACTTTCAAGTGAATATCTCAATTTGATGTTATCAATCCCATTAATAATGAAGCGGAGGTGGTATAGAGTTTGAAAAATATTAGAAAGAAATCTGAGGCCTTGGTTTCTAGTATATACACCGAATCCCAAATTTCTGTAGTCTTACCAGCTTGCTTTACTTATTTTCCCCTATTTGCCCCTATTTAACCCCCAACCCTTCAACGGCATCATCTCAAATTATGATCTAGTTTCAGACGTCGTTATAATACATACGTGTACCAAATTTCAAATGAATATCTCAATTTTATTTTATCAACCCTTTTCATATTGGAGTAGGGGTGGTTGGGTTGAAAAATATTATAAGAACATCTGACGCTGTGGCTTCTAGTACCGAATTTCAAGTTTCTGTAGTCTTACCAACGTTTTACTTATATTCCTCTATTTACCCCAAATTAACCCCCAACCCTTCAACGGAATCATCTCAAAATATAAACTAATTCCAGACGTCGTTATAATACATACGTGTACGAAATTTCAAATGAATATCTCAACTTTATTTTGTCATTCCCATTAATGGGGTAGGGGTGGTGGGGGGGTTGAAAAATATTATAAATAATCTGAGACCTTGGCTTCTAGTACATACACCGAATTTCAAGTTTCTGTAGTCTTACCAGCTTGCTTTACTTATTTTCCCCTATTTACCCCTATTTAACCCCCAACCCTTCAACGGAATTATCTCAAAATATAATCCAGATGTCGTTATAATACATACGTGTAGAAAATTTCAAATGAATATCTCAATTTTATTTTATCAACCCTTTTCAAATTGGAGTAGGGGTGGTGGGGGTTGAAAAATATTAAAAAATCTGACGCTTTGGCTTCTAGTACATACACCGAATTTCAAGTTTCTGTACTCTTACCAACTTGTTTTACTTATATTCCGCTATTTACCCCAAATTAACCCCCAACCCTTCAACGGAATCATCCCAAAATATAATCTAATTCTAGACATCGTTATAATACATACGTGTACGAAATTTCAAATGAATATCTCAACTTTATTTTATCAACCCCTTTAATGGGGTAGGGGTGGTGGGGGGTTGAAAAATATTATAAAAAAATCTGAGGCCCTAACTTCTAGTACATACACCGAATTTCAAGTTTCTGTACTCTTACAAGCTTGCTTTACTTATTTCCCCCTATTTACCCCTATTTAACCCCCAACCCTTCACCGGATTTCCTCAAAAAACAATCCAGTTCCAGATCTCGTTATAATATATACGTGTACAAAATTTCAGGTCAATATCTTAAACCGTTCCGGAGAAAGCGTGCGGACAAAAAAGTTACAGACAGACCGACAGACAGACAGAAAATTTATTTTCGCTCAAATTTAAAATCTCGACGTTTCATGACATTCTAAACCTATTTCACGAATAAAAATTTTTGAAATTTTGAATTTCAAGTTTCTGTACTCTTACCAACTTGCTTTACTTATATTTCCCTATTTATCCCTAAATAACCCCCAACCCTTCAACGGTATCATCTCAAAATATAATCTAGTTCCAGATGTCGTTATAATACATACGTGTACAAAATTTCAAATGAATATCTCAATTTTATTTCATCAACCCCTTCAATAATGGAGTAGGGGTGGTGGGTGTTGAAAAATATTATAAAAAATCTGAGGCCTTGGCTTCTAGTACATACACCGAATTTCAAATTTCTGTACTCTTACCAGCTTGCTTGACCTATTTTTCCCCATTTACCCCTATTTAACCTCCAACCCTTCATCAGAATAATCCCAAAATATAATTTAGTTCCTGATGTCATTATAATAAATGCGCGTACCAAATTTCAAGTGAATGTCTCAATTTTATTTTATCAAACCCTTTAATAATGCAGTGGGGGGGGGGTTGATGAAAAATATTATAAAAGATTTTGAGCAGGGTTGGCAAAAATTGTGTTTTTTTTATTTTAATCAAAAAACATGTTTTTTTTTATTTAAAACAATTCAATGTGTTTTAAACACGGATTTTTAATTGTTGAAAAAAAACATGTTTTAAACAATAAAAAATATGTTTTTAAACTTAAATTTTTAAGCCATGCCAACATTGCATCATAACAAGACGAGGATGATACTTGACAACGGCTCGGCCAATAAATACGTCAAGTTGTGCAATAGTGCAATAATTGTTTGGTGATTGGTTATTGACTATACAGGCACATAAAAAAAAGTCGAGTGGGAGAAGGCAGACCTAAGTATTCCTATGAATTCTGACCTGCTGAACACGAATCCGATGTCCGTTTTACCCGATTGGCTCTTGTATTCTTCCTAACCTTAAAAAACACATAAGAATGCCCGAAAAAATTAAAATGTAGCTAAAAATCTGAAAAAATTTAGGGGTATGTAGGATGGCGATAGAAATCGAATGGCGCAAACCAGACATCCCTGCGGTCCTTCGTTTTCAAGATAGAGCAGCTCAAAGTCACCGGAAGGAAAAAAATTGTTTTTTTCGCACTTCTCGAGGCTCTATATCGGAAACCAAAAAAGCTATAGAATTCTAGTTTGTGCCATTCGATTTCTCTCGCCATTCTACGTACCTCTGAATTTTTTCAGATTTTTAGCTACACTTTCATTTCCTCGGGCATTCTTACGGTGTTTTTTTTTGAGGTTAGGAAAAATACAAGAGCCAATCGGGCAAAACGGACATCTGATTCGTGTTCAACAGGTCAAAATGCATGGAAATACATAGGTCTGCCTTCCCACACTCGACTTTTTTTTTGTATGTACCTGTGCTATTAATCGCTTTAAAATGAATACTTAAGAAAATGAATAATAACAGGTAAATCTTCTATATAATAGTAATATGTTTCGTTCCTTGTACTTAAACTACTATATTATTATAACTAGTTTCATTGCATTACATACTTAAAAGTTCATTTTTTTATTATTTTTTTTTACCTTATCAAATACAACGATGTTCCAAAAATTGTCCATCAAACACACTGAAAAAACGCATTGAAAAAAATCATGTTTAAAACAAGTTGCTGTGTTTTAAACACTTAAAAAACATTTGTTTAAAACATTTTGTTTTAAAACTGCCAACCCTGATTTTGAGGCGTGGCTTGTAGTACATCACATTTCAAGTTTCTGTATTCTTACCAGCTTGCTTTACATATTTCCCCATATTTATCCCTATTTACTCCCCAACCCTTCACCGGATATCTTCAAAAGACAATCCAGTTCCAGATTTCGTTATGATATATGCGTGTACAAAATTTCTTAAACCGTTCCGGAGAAAACGTGCGGACAAAAAAAAAAGTTACAGACAGACCGACAGACAGACAGAATTTTTTTTTTTCCCTCAAATTTAAAATCTCGACGTTTCATGACATTCTAAACCTATTTCAAGAAAAAAAAAAATTGAAATTTTTTTTGCGATTACTATACTTCCAATCCACTACGTGGATGTGGAAGTAAAATAAAGAAGTTACGAGTCTGGGAAGTTTTAAGTGGTCAAATAAAGAGTATCTATGGCTTAATTTCAATGAGTATTCTAGCATACTATTTTACGTACGTGCCTTTGAAACAATAAATTTAGGGCTAAAAAAAGTTCGTATTTGTAACAACGGGCTACATAGCGACACAGACCTTTTTGTCGATGTTTAAGTTCAACTTGTTATAATGTGGATTTCTATACAATAATGTTTTTGTACGATAATTATTAAGTTTTTGCTCGTCTATAATATACCCATTTAGTTAAATAATATGAGTATAATAGTATTATAATAGAGTATAATAGCGATTTTACCAAATTATAACGACCTCAAGTAAAAGGTTTTGCATTTTATCATTGGATAAGTAAGTACCTATTTAAAAATGCATAAGTATTGCATACATTAAGTAATAGAATTTCTCACTCAACATGTTTTAAAAGGCCTTTAGCCAGGCAATAAAACTTCATAACTATCAACAGCTATTAGCGTAATTGATACCGAGTCAAGACCATTCAAAGCTGTATCAACTAAATAAATCGATACCGACTTTGCCAACAATACGGAAGAGTTATTTTAGCGATTAGTATTCTCTAAGCTGTTTTATTCCCATTAAATGCCATACTGTAGACTCCAGATATGAGATTATGAAGGTAAATCCCAGCTCGGTGGCGCAATGCTGAAGGTGTTTGGCTTGCGACCACGGAGTCCCGGGTTCGAATCCTGGCCAGGGTATGGATGTTGGTGGCGTTTTTTCATGTGTTACTGAGACGGTAGCAGTGACCTAGACCGCTGTTGGGTGGCACAGCATGTCTAGTCGCTGTTATCTTTCCTGAGTTCGAGTCTCAGCTGCGGTAGATGGCAATATCGCAGGGAATGGTTGTTGTGTTGATGTCTATGTGTACGTGTCCTGGTTGAGTGGTAGAGCAGCAGCAATTAGCTGAACTCCGCCAGGACGTTAATATAAATAAGGCATTAAAAAAAAAAAAAAAAAAAAAAAAAATGTACAGGTAAGAAAGGCAAGATATACTAGTTGTAGAAGTTACTAGTCCGAAATCTAGCGTCTCAAAATACGCTCCTAAAATGTCGAACCCACGACTTGAAGGTATAGTTTTGGAAAAATATGTACATTATCTGGATTGATCTTGAGCATCCAAATATCGAGGGCGTCATTTTGTCCGCAATGGTAAAAAGCGTAAAAAAATTTGTCCCCAAAATGTCTGTGTTATTAAAAACTGGGTCTATTTTTTGGAAGTTTATATACAATGTCTAAAGATATAAAAAAAAATATGTATTATATAAAAAACATTTTTTAACCTTCCCAAAAAAAAATTTTTGTGAATGTTAGTACAATAATTTTACATATTACTCACAAAGAGTAATATAATTAAACAAATGGATACTAACAGTGAAAACGAGATTTCTTTGACACCGCCAGAGGAAAAGGAAGCTACAGAAATCGCCTCATTAAACTTGGTGCCCGAGAAATCGAGAAAATTATATATGATGGCGTATTAATCTTTCTTGAATTGGAGAAATCAAATGGAAATGAATTAAATAAATGTTAAATATATAACAGTAGTGGACAAAGTATAGTATTGTTACGTTTTTTCCACCTTTTAGGAAACACACTGTATGAATCCGTGGGTTCTAAATAATTTCAATAAGAGATAAACACCACTAACACTTTATTTAACAATTTACTGACTATACAATACTTCAAATTTGAAATAACACTTTGTTTACTTGATTTAACCTCACTTTTCACTTTTCAACTTGTTCACTTTTATAAACTGCCTTCTTAATAAAACTTCCCCTTCCGCGCTGGTAATCGCGCCTTATATACTCCAAATTTGACTTTCTAGATCCATCTAGAAACAATCAAGAATCTTCTCCAACCACATTCCAGAAAAGTCCATTTCTTTCTGCTAGCTTCCAGTCACAATTAGTAGGCATAGGCGTATCATCTCCAGTTCCAAGGGGGTGTAATTCATAACAGTATTTTACTAGCATCGTTATACGCGCAGTGCAATCCTATGTCCTGAAACATAAGAGGAGAATAGCAAATAATAGATTTCAACTTAAAATTGACGATTTTTCAATTTTTTAAAACTAATATAGTCTAGTATGCTTTAACGTGGCCAGTCCAAAAGACGCTTCGTCGGCTGAACTAAGCTTTGCCGGCATACGTGAACAGTGTTCTTAGGTTATGGCTCTAACTTTATGTGAAAGAGAAAATGAAATCGTACTCGCACATACACATTACAGATCAATAGAGAATTTGTTGTTTGTATCTCCATACATCGTTTCCCAAACAGTAACTGTAATGAATTTCTAGATTACTTTGAGGAAATTCTGAATAATGAAATCATAAATGCAAATAAAACAATAATCTTGGGCGACTTTAATATAGATTTTAACAGTACGAATTCAATGGCAAAGAGATTAAAAAATATTATAACAGACTCTGGGTTTGAACAAATAATCGCCAAGGATACTCGAATCACTAATGTTTCATCTACTTTAATTGATCTAGTCATTACTAATGTTACTAACGAAAAAGAGCTGTCACGAAATTTACCCAATTTGCCAGATCACACCCTTCTAGTGGAGATGACGGTCAAGTATGTTGAAGAAAGTAAAAAATATATGCATGTAAGAAACTTTAATAGAGAAAATATAGAGTAACAGCAGAACTAATTGGGGAAAACTGGGATTACACTTCTACTGATGTAACCGAGCTGTACATAAATTTCATTGAGAATATTATGTCAGCGATAAATAACTTCTGCCCAGAAAAGAAGATTTTAATGAAACATACACTTTGGATGAACCAAAATGTAAAACAGGCACAGAAAGAAAGAAACGAGGCTTATAGAAAATACGAATTGACCAGATCAGGTAACCAATGGGAAGAATATAAGTCAAAAAGAAACAGAGTGACAGCAGTAATACGGCAAGAAAGGATAAAGTATTATGAAAAGAACATTGATGATTGCAAGGGAGATAATAAAAGCATGGTTAAAGAATTAACCAATAAAACGCAGATAGGAAATTTAGACGTAGACAAAATTATTTTCGAGAAGCACCCTAACATTCCTAACACAGTAGAAAAAAACTTTAACAACTGTTACTATTAAGTATTAAAGACATTGCAAACAGTATTGAAAACAAACCGTTTGACTTACAAATAGCACCAGATTCTGAAGAAATTAATTTTTCTACATTTCGGAAAATAAACTTAAGTGAATTAAAGAAAATCGTTTTTAATTTAAAAAAATAAAAGTATAGGTGATCAAGGACTCCGTGTTAAATTGTTGAAAGCCTTATTTTGTTTGTTAAATAGCATTAATAGATCCTTGGAGGCAGGGCGTGTGCCGTCTTTGTTAAAAATTAGTAGAATAATACCGATTCCAAAAGTAGCATCCCCCACGAAACCTGAGCAACGCCGACCAACTAATTTCTTGCCAGTTGTAGACAAGATATTGGAAATTATAGTGAGTGATCAGTTGCGTGAACATGTTGAAAAAAATAACATTCTATTCCTAGGTCAATCTGGTTCTCGAGAAAATCATTCGTGTGAAACGGCTCTCCAGCTTATTTGCGCCAAATGGAGGAAGGAAATAACTAAGGAAAATGTAGTTCTCAGTGTATTTGTGGATTTGAAGAGAGCTTTTGAGACTATAGATAGACGGTTGTTAGTGAAAAAATTGTATAGATATGGCATTCAAAATACCGTTTTAAAATGGTTAGAAGACTATTTGTGTGATAGGTATCATAGGACGAAACAAAGTACGATTGAGTCCGTACGGTGTTCTTCAAGGAAGTGTCCTGTGACCTCTTCTATTTATTATCTATGTCAATGATATACATTGTGTTTTGAAAAATTCATGCATAAATTTGTTTGCTGATGATACCGTAATCACTGTGGCCGGTAAAGTATAGTATAACAAACACTCTTAATAACGAACTTGACATTTTGTACGACTGGCTCTGTGGTAATAAGTTAAAACTAAATTCTGATAAAACCAAACTTATGGTTATAGGCTCAAAATCTCTATGTAATAAATTCCTAGGTATCAATTATATAATTAAAAAGTAGTGGACCAAATTAAGTATTTAGGTGTTAGGTTGAACCCACAACTTATATTTTGTAATCAAGTTAATTATACAGGGTGTAATCAGTTTCATGTCATTAAAAAAACTGGTAATGGGGACCGACTAGACAAACAAAAAACCTTTATGACTTTTCCCTCTAGGGGCACCTTGAAAAAAACTGACCTAGGTCAACATTTTAAATATATATTTTTTAAATATCAATGTAGAAAATAGTTGGGAACCACGGCTTTTCTTGGTCAATGGACTTGTAGTTCCCAATTATATAACTTCTAAACTGTCATAAAAAAGTGCAAAGGCCTTGGATCATCGACCACCTTTGATGGGCCGCCTCAACCGAACTGAGGCAATTATAAAGAGGTAAATAATTCGTTATCTTTTCCTGCACAACTGCAAGCAAATAATGGCCATAGAAGTTTAAACAGAGCATTTCTTTACATATGTGTCTTTTAATTTGGAACAAAATATTGGATTAATGTTTATAATTTAGAATATTTAAATGTGATTTATTAACGTTTGTAACATAAATGAGTGTCCTGGGTTAAAAGCTTACCACCTAAGTAAATTATTCGAAATCTCTGCATCTGCATCAATACACAGTTCGGTACGTCGAATTAAGGACATACGTACTCCGTTCAACACTAAACAATAAACTATCAACTAACGATGTCAATAAAGAAAAATAAAAGAAAAACTTGGTCCAAAATCCAAAACGGAATACAAAAAGAACGAACAAGTAAGTTGTGTCTGTACGTAATCAAGAATTTAACGACTTGAACGGTAAAGTCAATAAAATAAATCTTCACTGTAAATACACAGCGACCCGAAATTCAAAAACAACGAACGGCGGGTTGGACGTGTGTACATAACGAAACACCCACAGTAACTAAAATATTGCACAAGGGAGAGTCAGAGTATAGTTTTTTTCAGATCAGATCTACTAAACACTCAGAAAACGTCGACGTCTTTCATCTTATTTACCGCATCGCTAAAGACCGCCGACATTTTATAGCTATCTACACAAATATTGAGTATCATAGGCAAAGACACGCGCGACGATCTAAACCTACCTCAATATTTCAGCAGTTCTTAAAAGATTTTATTGAAAATTTGCGAAATTTTTGTTTATTTTTTTTTCTCCAAAACTATGAGCTTTAGACCCCATGTTATATAAGGTTTTTTTGTTTGTCTTGTCGTTCCCTACCACCAAGAAATCGGCAGGTTGCAACTATTACAAAATAAAGCAATGAGAATTGTACTAAATTGTGGTGTTTGTACTTCCGCAAAGCTTATGTTAAGCGTTCTTAATTGGTTGTCTGTGGAGAAGAGTATAAGAGGGGCGAATTTAGTTCTAATATGTAAAATAATTGATGGCAAAGTTCCCACTTATTTATAAATATTAAAGAAACGCCTAAATGTACAATGTACATGGTTATAAGATCAAAAAATAATTATGATATTGAATTAGTTAAGAAATCATTTTTGCAAGGTTCTATGTATCAGGAAGAACTTCGTCTTTTCAATGCTTTGCCCAATGATATAAAAGAGGCTCCCAATGTGAATGTTTTTGTTAAAAATATATGTAAATATTTGACATGTAATTATTCAGCTACCTAATGTATTAACTATGTTCTTACTTGTATCTTTTTATTCACATTTATATACATATA
The DNA here is from genome assembly GCA_963583905.1 of Stenurella melanura. Taxonomy (NCBI): domain Eukaryota; kingdom Metazoa; phylum Arthropoda; class Insecta; order Coleoptera; family Cerambycidae; genus Stenurella; species Stenurella melanura. The sequence goes on along the minus strand of OY757316.1, from coordinate 81,495,427 downwards.
CAAACTGTCAAATAATCAAAATAAAGTTATTGAAAAAAATTATAACGTTACACCTCCAAGAATTGAGTATACAATGTTTGTAAGACCAGTGAGCGAAAATATTGTATATAATACTATAATGAATCTTAAAAAAACTTACTCGGCAGGAGTCGACTCAATTTCATCAAATCTACTAAAGTTGATTGTAAACTATATTACTTATCCGCTAACATATCTTATAAACTTATCGTTAGAGCAAGGAATTTTTCCTGAAATATTTAAAACAGCTCGGGTTATTCCCTTGTACAAAAAAGGTGAAAAAGTTAATGTTGAGAATTATAGACCAATTTCATTGCTTAGTTCTATTTCGAAAGTCCTTGAGAGAATTGTGTTCGATCAAATAAATAATTTTTTAACAACTTTTAATATACTAACTAGTGTGCAGCATGGATTTAGAAAAAACAAAAGTACGACAACTGCAGTAACACAATTTATCAGTCAATTATATAAGTTTTTGGATGGTAACAAAAAAACCCTAAGTCTTTTTATGGACTTAAGCAAGGCATTTGACCTAGTCAATCACGCCTTGCTTAAGAAGAAACTAAATGTTTATGGACTGCGAGGAAAAATAAATGATTGGTTGACATCTACTTATATAATAGGAAACAAATTGTAGATATTAACGGTACCTATTCCCACGAATCGTTTGTTAATGTCGGTGTCCCTCAGGGTTCCATTTTAGGTCCCCTATTATTTTTAATTTTTGTTAATGACCTCCCTGAAATAACAAACTCTGTAAGTAATTTCATTATGTTTGCAGACGACAATACTTATTTGTGTGAGGATATGACCCTAGCAGATGCTGCTTCTAAACTACAAATAATGATTAATAAATTTATCGATTGGTTCAAAATGAATAACTTGCATCTTAATATATCTAAAACTGTTTTCATTAATTTTACGCCTAGAAACAGCATTATTAACGAAAGTCGTTTATTAAAAATAGAGAGAGAATCGATCGCCCAAGTCAAGAACACAAAATTTCTTGGACTTCATATAGACAATGCGTTAAATTGGAAAATGCACACAGATACTCTTTGTACCAAACTTTCATCCTTATGTTTTGCCCTCTTCAGATTAAAAAACATCACTAATAACAATATTCTCCTCTCTTTCTATCATGCTCAATTTGTGTCACGCTTACGATATGGTATTTTATTCTGGGGGTCATCAAGCTATTTAAACAGGGTATTTAAATTACAAAAAAGAGCCATAAGGAATATAGCAGACATATCATTTCATTCATCGAGCAGGCCATACTTTAAAAAATTACGATTACTAACATTACCTTGTATATATATCCTAGAAATTTTAATATATGTCAAGTCAAACCTAAATAACTTTATAACCAATGGCGACTTCCACGAATATGAAACCAGACACAACTACTTGCTTTCAATTCCATCACATCATTTATCAGTGTATGAAAAAAGCCCTATGTATGTAGGAATTAAATTTTATAATAAATTAAATCCAGAAATCAGGCAAATAGACAATCTAAAATTATTCAAAACTACAGTCCGTAATATGTTGCTTGATAGCGCGTTTTACAGTATTTCTGAATATATGAATTTGAATATATGATAGCTTTTGTCTTCTTTTTTATATTCTTTTTATATTATTTTTTTCTATATTATTTTAATATTATGTTCTTAATAAACTGCTATAACTGTATGTCTACAAATTCCTGTATAATTGTTTTCCATTTTAGGTGATATGTTACCTTGTGATGTATTTATATAATTCTTTCGTATTCTGTTATTAATGTTATTATAGTGATTTTAAATTTTGTATCCTAAATTTGCACATACTACTATTTATTCTTATATTTATTATTTTACTGTATCTGTAACCGAAATGTATCTTATCTCATTTGACTTTTCCTATACTATTTGTAATTTAGTCTCTTGGAATAAATTATCTATCTATCTATCTATCTATCTATCTATCTATCTATCTATCTATCTATCTATCTATCTATCTATCTATCTATCTATAAATATTTTTTATCTGTTTACATTTCGTGTACTAAAATATCTAAATAGCTGAATAAATAAATACAATACAATACACAGGCCAAGTTAAAGTTTACTCGACTCTAACATTGAAAATATAAACTTTACGAAAAAAAGTTATTGGATGGAAATCGGTCAAATAATATTTTAAGAAATTGTTTCATTGAAAAAATGTAATTCTTTTGTTATGAACAAAATTGTTTTAAACAATATCAGACCAGGTTACCGTCTGGTAACGTGGATTTTCATAATCGGTAGTGTCTCCAGAGCTGATTCCAGCAAAAAAAAAAACTGCGTCCGAAATGTATCCGAAACTCATGCGCCCATATCACCTACTCTATACCTATTGTCACAATAAATATCGTCTTTTCTAAAAACTTTATTCTTAAAAAAAAGAGCCCTGCTTGATCATGAACAGGAATTCTATTTTTGGGAACGAAAGAATTTAATTTAAGAGTATTGAATGTGAGTGGGAATTGTAAAATATAAGACACGTTCAGATTTTACTTACTATTAATTTATTTTTTGTCGAATTTTGAAAGAAATAGTTTGAATAAGAATAAGAACATCAACCAGAGTTCCGTCATCTTCAAAGTGTATCCTATTTATATGATGCATTTATAAAATAACTAAAAACACTTTGAACCTATGATAAAAATAAAGCAAAATATGTTTAGACAGTTGTAGAGGTATTTATAGTTGCTTTGATATTAATAAATATATTATCTGTATTTACTCTTAATTCATACCATTATTTTATTTAAAGCAGCTGCCCTAAAACACATATTGATTTATTAACTATAATTTGTGTTGTTTTGTTTTCGTGCCCAAGCTTCGTTTAGGTGATAAACATATTTAAAAATCTTAAACAAAAATATGTTGTGTATTGAAAAATGTGATTTTGGGTAATCAGCAAATAACTAGGATATATTTATTATATTTTCACAGTGATGTCACTGGTTAGCTTTATAAGAATACCAGCACCACCACCAAAACCCACAAACATTCAAATACCGATTATAATGCCAAAAAGGATACAAAAATGACATAGAAATTACCCTTTTTAACATAACAAAGTTAAAAAATCTCCCCCTTCTCCATAAAAGCCCCCCTATCAACCCTGTTCCCATTTTTTGTACAAAAATTGTATATTCTTTTACTTCCCTCGCATACCGAAGGGAATCATTGTATTCGAGAAAAAATCACCCTACGAGTTTTTTCGGATTTTCTCGTTTCAGAACAAATGTCGATTACGAAAATACAGGTTTTCAATCCGTCAGTCTGTCTGTCTGTCTGTCGGTCTGTTGGTGCATTAACTAAAAAACTACTGCACGGAGAAGTCAAATTTGGTAGGTGGCTGACGCCATTACCACCGAAGAAATGGTTAGACTTTCGCTGGAAAATAAATATACAAGGTAGACCGTCTAAAGGGAATAGATAATGGAAAAAAAAAATTCGCTCAAATTTAAAACTTTCATGTTTCGTGACATTCTAAACCTATTTCAAGAAAAAAAAATGTTGAAAATTTAAAATTGAAAAAATTTTGAAATTATGAAAATATTGTATAAAATGGATGATGGTAAAATATTTTTGTTTGCTCAAATTTAAAATATCCACGTTTCATTACATTCTAAAACATATTTAAAAATAAATTTTTTTGACAATCAAAGAGAAAAAAATTTTAAATTTTTTTTATAAAATGGATGGAAGACATTTTTTCCTCAAATTTAAAATTTCCACGTTTTATGACATTCTAAACATATTTCAAAAAAAAAATTGTTTTGAAAATTCAAAAGAAAACATTTTAATTTTTTTCCCACTAGGTACTTACATGGAATTTTATTTTTTCAACTTTAAAATTTCCACGTTTCATTACATTCTAAACCTATTTGAACAAAAAAATATTTTGAAAATAAAAAAAAATTGAAAATTCCCTACACCACTATAAAGTAGATGATGGAAAAAAGTTATCAGGTTTTCTCTGTAATAATAGGGCTGGGCTAACTACATTGCGATTATAATTCTTATGTCATGTCTTAATAATTTTTTAGAGTGACCGCCCTATATAAATAAAGAGGGAAGTTCTGTGTAAATACCTTTACCGATTTTTTTGATGTAGTTGAAGTAACTGTACACAATTCCCCCCGCCCCTAAAAAAAGTACTTCAAAATTTTGGGGAGGGGTAAATTCTTCTTTTGCACCGGGTATTATTTGTTACCAATTTTTTACTTTACATAATTTTTTTTTTTTTTAAATAAAGAATAATTTCACTAATATCTGATAGTTTATAATTGTATTTGCAATTCATTTCTGTACTCTATAAATATACGCAAAAAATCTATTTTTCAGTATCAAAATATACAGTTAAATTTGAGAATTTATACTCTTTTCTAGAATTCCTAAATGAGTTTTCTCACATTTTTGAAAAAAAGAAATATATAAAATTAATGTAGTAAATTAATAAAAGAATAAATTAATTTTTTCATTAGTATTGTTTTCTATTAATTGATTTAACTTCATTGCAATTTTTTTTGTTACGTTTTGTTTTCTTGTTTCTAAAATACGTTGTCGCTTTGCTCACATCGCGACTTGGACAATTCGTTAATATTTTAAGCTTTGGTACACTCTTGTTTTACAAACTGTAATATTGATAATTCACAACAAGTCCAGACAAACACAGAAAATCTATTTTCACATGTTTTTTCTTAAAATAATAAAGTTTTTCTTTTTTTGGAGGGGGGATTGTGTACAGTTATTTCAACTACATAAAAAAAGAATTATCACATTCATTGTCTAGACTTTCAAAATTATTAGAAATTCGCGAATGGGGGTGATATTCGAGTCGAAAAGGGGGGGGTACGCTAATGGGCCAACGTACTGGCCTTGTATATTTTGCCTAAAGAACAGCATCATTCAATCTACTACGTGATCGAAAGTATACATTTTCTTGAATAAAGAATTGGAATAGGGTTGATATGGTGGGCTTTTTTGGGGAGGGGCGAGATTTTTTAACTTTGTTATATTAAAGGGGATAATTTCTCGGTCATTAATCGCTAAATGTATCATTCTTGTATCCTTTTTGGCATAATAATCGGTATTTGAATGTTTGGGGATCTTGGAGGTGGTTTGGGGAGGTATATTGAGAAAATAATGTTGGCACTCACAAAGACTATTCTTTGGTACCAAAACTACGAGTTTGAGGAGGTTTTTTTTAAACACCAGTTTTGGCTCGTTTTTAGTCAAAAGTTGGCATATGGTTTTCCAGCAATGAGTATTGACAACGAAAATTTTCCGCCTTGTCCAATTTTACCCATAATTGATGTCGTCAGTGCTGCCAATTGTGCCGAGAACAAATGTTGGCATATATCAAATGTTGATCGCTAAGATACCCTTTTCAACTACAAAATTGAATACTTGTCTAATCTAAATATATATGTTTTCTAATTATATCAAAAGTCAACTTTACTTTATTCAGGGAATTTAACTAATGTTATCTTAAGTATGCAAATTGGCTAATGCTGATTCTTTATTCTTTACATGCAATAAAGAGAGAATAAAAAATTGCTAAGTTCTTTGTGGGCCCCTTCTCGGTCTCTAACCCAAACATCGTAAATTACTTATACTGAAATAATAACATTATTTCTGAATCAGCACAACAGCCAGGGATGCATGCATCATTGAGATACTCCCTGCACTCCTCTTTGTTTACAGTTGCTAACATTGATTGATTGATTGATTGATTAATTGATTCGCCATCGTAAGGTAGGCATTGCTGCCAATTCCGGACATCCAATCTGGACGTTCTCATATACCGCCCAACCGCTGGATTGGCGATATGGGACATGCTTGTGGCCAGCAGCATGGGGTGGGAATATAGGATAGGAAGTGTAAGTGCTTGTGAGATACAAAATGGGTACTTCTTTGGGAAAGACTGTTATTATATGTTGTATCTTTGGAATGTACTTTGAATTCTGAACTTTTCGTGAAAGAAAGATCCGCTCGCCTTCTAAATTAATGTTTATGTACTCATTTTCAATTTCTTGTCTGTTGCTCTCTTTGGATCACAAAAATAATCTTTATATTACTCCAGAATTATCATGTTAAATTTAATTTTACCCACTGTGGCTAATTCTCGGCCAGTGTACCAACCACTGTCCTAGTAAATACTAATATTTTTCTTCATCAACCTTGATCATCGTATTTTTATTTCTTCCTCGTCCTCTCAGACACTAATTGATTTAGGCGAGTCTTCGACTGAATCATCTCCGTCTTCGCGTCACTTTGTAATGGAATTTTCTTATTTTTTCTTTCACATGTCCTATTACCACGCGTCATCTGTCTTTAACCAACAATAATAGTCCGACATCTAGCATTTTCATTGAAAAACGAGCAAAGCAACGAATTTCGCACAATTACTATTACCACACCCACGTAGTCGAGACATTCACTTGAAATTTGGTACACGTACCTATGTATTATAACGACATATGGAACTAGATTATATTTTGAGATGATTCCGTTGAAGGGTTGGGGTGGTAAATAGGGAAAAATAAATAAAGCAAGCTAGTAAGAGTTCAGAAACTTGGGATTTAGTGCATATGCTAGATAGTACAGGCAATGGAGGCAAAATATTGTAAAAACCTCGCAAAAATTAATAAAAGAGTCATCTCTGGGATTTAAGTACTTAATAACCTGTAGAATGAAATGACGTATTCTTTGCACTTCCATGTTCCGGAAAAATTCAAAAAAATTTGGAAAAACTTTTTGATTTTCGGTTTTTTTGCTCTAACGGCTAAAATAATGAAAATACAGAAAAAAGTTTTCAAAAAAATTTGTAGTTCGTCTCTTTCTCTGCAAAATAGGTCTTTACCAATTTTTGTCTTACTTAAGCCGTTTAGGAGATAAATCCAGTTTTCCACTTATAGTTTTGAGCCGCTCCGAAATGCGCGGAAAATGAGAATTCTCTGAGAGTTTCGTACGACCGGACATATCGATCGATAATTATTACTATTCAGAGCCGCTTAAAAAAATGAAAGCAACGTAAAATGTAGAGAAAAGTCTCAGCTTTAATGTGGAACTAATCACAAAATTCATACAAATTTTTATCATAGAGAAAAAAGTGTTAGAAGATGGCTTAATAAACTTTATACAGTTGATTTATTCACATCTTTGAGTTCTATGCATCCTGCCTATTTCTCCCGTAACAACGGGTGCTTTTTCACTGCATGGATTCGATTCCACGCACTTTGATCTATATTTATTCAAAATTTCATTGAAGAATGTTAAGAAACAAATAAGTTGTATATGTTTTACTGTATAATTGTGCATTTTCTGAACGTGTTTGAATAATGTAGACAAATTCAAAAAATACTACACCCATTTAAAAAACTCTAGTGTCTTTCGAAAGAATATGTTTTATTGTACTTATAATCCAAAAATTAAGACTGTGCTATTATTATTACTTAAGATATAGCGAATTGAACTCCAAAATTTGGAGGTGATTGATCGATGAGAAATATACCCTCTACTTTGATCGCAAGGCATATTGTTCCAACAAAAGTAATTGCAATAAAATGTTAATTGGATTAATATATCATTATATAAGAATATATAAGCAAAATGAATTATCATTCTAACGTCTCCCGGCAAAAATATGAATAAATCTGTGGATCAACTGTACAAAGTTCACTAAGCCTTTCTCTCCTTGATAAATTTTTTTATGAATTTTGTGATTAGTTCCACATTAAAGCTGAGACTTTTCTCTATATTCTGTGTTATTTTCATTTTTTTAGAGGCTCTGAATAGTAAGAATTATCGATCGATGAGCCCGGTCGTACGAAACTCCTGGAGAATTCTCATTTTTCGTGCATTTCGAAGCGGCTTAAAACTGTAAGTGGAAAACTTGATTTATCTTCTAAACGGCTTAAGTAAGACAATAATTTGTAAAGACCTTTCTTGTAGAGGAAAAGACGAGCTACAACTTTTGTTGGGAACTTCTTTCTCTATTTATTTTGTCCGCTAGAGCAAAAAAACCGAAAATCAAAAAGTTTTTCCAATTTTTTCTAATTTTCCCGGAACTTGGAAGTGCAAAGAATGCATCATCTCATTCTCCAGGTTATTACCTACTTAAATCCCAGAGATAATTATTTTATTAATTTTTGTTACCCTAAATTGTTAATTTGCCTGTACTAAGAAGCCAACACTTCAAATTTCTTTATAATATTTGCAACCCCCTTCCCCTCCACCACCCCCACTCCATTATTAGTTTGAGATTTGCTATATATACCTCGGAAATTGGTAAAATTGCCGATTTTTACCTACTTCCGATGGCTCAATCTCGAAAACGAAAAGAGATACAGAGCTGCGGTTTGCGCCATTCGATTTCTCTCGCATTCCTACGTACCCCTGAATTTTTCAGATTCTTGCAGGCACTTTCATTTTTTTTTTTTTTTTGAAAAACCAAACGATGGTATTGCGAAATTTATGCGATTTCGACATTTCTTCACATAAACCGCTCTAACTTTTTCTAGACAAAATTGAATTCAAACAAAGGAAAATTCGTATGCATTTTTCGATATCGATTTTCTCAAAAATCATGGCATATGCAAGAAAATTACAAGAGGACTTTTTTTTAGGAAATTAGCCCAGCTTTCTTTTTTATAATGAGCAATTTCTTTATATATTCAACGGTTAACGAGTTATTAGTAAAATAAGGCGTCTTTCACCGAAGGGGTGGTTTTTTGGGGGGTTGCGCGGCACCCCCAGAACTGTCTTTGATGGTTTTGTGATGTATAATTTCTCCACTAACAGTTACTGAAGGAAAATCTCAGATAATATTTTTTGTTATGGAAATCTTTATAATTATTGGACTAATAGGTAAGCGTATTTTTGGTGATGTAAAAACTTTTCTGTTATCGACGCCTTTCAAAAATAAATTCAAAGATTTCTTACCTGTTCAGTCATCTGAAGCCTGACTCATCATTAGAAAATATTGACCATTTAAATGATGACTGCTTCAGAATTCCGCTCTGCTTGAACTTTTGGATAAGTCATGATTTTCTTTAAATACAGTTTTTGAATCTACATTTTCTTATGGCTTTATTATTATTTTCACACTTTCCTATGAATTTATTTTGTTCTCTTTTTCATAAACGCAGTTTATTCTACTATCTCTTTCAGCAAAGAATTATCAAGAAATCTTGAAAATCTGAGTCTCGATTATTTTAAACAGAGTAGTTCTTATCTTGTCTTGATTGTCGAATCACTGCTCTTGTCTTTATTTTTTCTTGATATCAAGACAAGGTCAAAAATCAGTATTGATTTGGTGAAATACTGTCTCTGACACCTGTGATGTTGTTTGTTAGCGAGCTGCCACCAAGTTTAATTTGATAAAATTTCTCAAATGTAACCTTGACGTAGTCTGCTAGTAGCGACGTATCGTCGGAGTGTTCATAGAGATCTCCGAGGGAGGTGTATCTAGATAGATTAATTAAATTATTGTCACTGGTGCGCTATACCACACCAGCGAAGTCCCATGAGTTTAATATCATTTGATTTGCATGTGACAGGCACTGCGTGACAACTTACAAGATACTACTCCATTTTATTATTCCAGCAGACTATGGTTTCATTTCATTTCAGAATTTGTCACAAATACACGAAAATTAATTTATAATAGTGACAACATACTGCATGCTCAAACTTCGAGTGCTAGTGTATACACGCACTATCTTCCATGTAATAAATAGGTAATAAGTAGTAACACGAAGGCAAGTTCGCGGACAGTTCCCATGGCTTCCAGTTTTACTATAAATGGAGCACATTTAAAACCGCTCTTGAGGCCTGGCGCTCTAAGGTGTAATGGAGTCCACTAAAGAACAGGTGTTTTGTTTTATTTCTCAAGGTAAAAACTTTACGGAAAAGGATTTTTAATACGTTTATGCATATGGGACGACACCTCACTGGTTTTCACACACTTTGACTTATGCATCCTGTTTGGACTCTTAATTGAATTTAATTTAAGGCGAGGTACAGGAAAATGTAGCTTCTTGTGATATATTTATTAGACGAGTATAACTGGTCAAAAATTATATGTTGTAATAAAGTGTTGCACGGCACCCTGAATTTCGCTAACAGACTCTGCCTGTACTCATAGGCTAAGCAACATCTGTCCTAAAATATCTCAAGTAATTAGTGAACGGAAGAAAATAACTGTCATGGAAAATTGTGTTCGACTCAGTAATTAATAATAATGATGAGGTAGTTTCTACAAACACTAAAACAGTTCAACACTCGAATACTAACTCGACGCGCGTTTCGTCAGCAATGTTGTCATCATCTGGAGGTGATTAAAACGAAAGTATGTATCTTATATTTCGTCTCAACGAATGTGATGATTCAACGAATTCAACGAATCGAAACTAGTTCAGACATATAGGGAAGGTTAACGAAAATAGACCTGAAAGTTTTGAAAATTTAAGGAAATGCCCATTGTGATATCCTTAATAACAAGGATTCCGATGTTAGAGCAACATTTCACAATTTATGAAGGGCGTACTCAAGCGTGTTTGTAAGAATGTTTTCACTTTTTATATAAGTATTTCTTGTGTAAAAATGATACCAATCATACTTTGTGAAATATACACAAAACAATACTTAGGACACCAATACTATTCATTCCTGGTCGCACAATAATAAGTTAGCGCTGTTGTAAATGTCGAATTCATTATTACATGCAACCACGGCATATAGTTTATCCTTCCCGTCTGGGAGCACGAGAATAATCGTCTCAAAGGTCTCGAGTGGTACACAGACGGATCTAAGACTCAGGAGGGAACTGGTGCTGGCATACACGGCTGCAAACCAAGGGCTATTATATCGGTGCCACTTGGAAAGCATCCTAGTGTATTCCAAGCAGAAGTATATGCCATATTGGCGTGTGCAAGCGAGAATCTCAGGAGAGGTTTCGCCAACAAGCATATTTACATATGTAGCGACAGCCAAGCAGACTTGAGGGCTCTTGTGTCCAACAAAAGGCTAGTCTTAAACTGTCAGAATATTTTATCAGAACTGTGCAAACACAACTCTGTTAAACTCATATGGATGCCCGGTCACAGAGGTGTGGAGGGCAACGAAGAAACAGACCGATTGGCAGGATAAGGAGCAATAACTCCATTTCCTGACCCCGAGCCAGCCTTCGGTCTGCCAAGAAGTCTGATTCAATCAGGGTTAAGCGACTGGGCCATTGCAAGGTTCAGCAATTATTGGACTCAGGCCCCTGGAATGAGGCAGTCGAGGCTCCATATAAAGGGGCCCTCGACTGACTCAAGCATTAAGTGGCTGCTTGGGCTCGATAGAGAAAAAATGAGACGGCTTGATAACAGGACACTGTCCTCTGAACAAACATCTCCATACAATGGGGTTGAAAAACAGCCCTATTTGTAGGATGTGTGAGGTGGAGGATGAAACTACCACCCATATCCTATGCAGTTGCGCACCATTAGGTGCATTAAGTATAGGCATCTCCACAGGCAATTTTACAGTCGGAAGGGTTTCGGGATCAACCCTGGAATAGACTGCTATCCTTTGTGGAGAGCACTGATCTCTTCTAGAAGATCCCACACGACGCGAATAGACAATGGGTCGACAGGCCTGACTGCTGCAAATCGTACAGATCTGCTCGCGCTGTTATAATTATCCTTCTCGTCAGTTTCGCAGGAACACTAACGTTTTCGTATTTCCCATGCATGCAATTTTGCACGAATTACCTATAAACGGATTGTTCACTTTATTCTACGGAATATAATGTATTTTCTTTGTTGAATTGCATCGTGGGAATGAAGGTCTCGTTTGCATTGCCACTGTCTACGAACTGCATAAAGTAAAATTAACTTCACATTAGCTAGTTATATTGACAGTTGACACTCCTCATGATAGGTCGGGTCTAACTCCAACTAATCTTTCATTCTTTTGTTTGTATTATGCTAGTTGGAAATAGAGCAGTACACATAAGGGTCTGCACTCATTAAGGCCACACATTATGACCACATTTTATTTTTCTAATTATCTTAGTAATGCTGACGTTTTCTGTCGTTTCTGTGGTTCTAGCGAAAGCAGCAAAACTATATCTATAATTTGTTCCCTGTAAAGTATGAAGTAGGAAAGAGGATAATACAAGCATTAGGTGTGTTGCTACACTGCTACAAGTAAGTTTTACATTATCTTATAATAAACTTGTTCCACACTGTTTACTATAATGTATTTGTTTTCATTTGCAGAGCTGTGTGAAAACTCTTAAATTTTCATCGTCTTTATTTTTTATAGAGAACAATTACGCACTGCTAAAAATAACGTCTACAAGCTCATACACTCCTGGAAAACTTCCATTTTTGCCATTAGTTGTCGCAGCATTATAACTTCCCAATGCCTACTACGAAAATTAAATATTCGCAGTCAATAATGCAACTATGTGTGAATAGAAATCACAATTATTTATTTCAACATATTCTTCATATATATGAATTCTTATACCTAGGTCTGTTTCCTTTTTTGTGCTTAATGTTTAATTTATTTTTCCATTGTTAAACTTATAAAGCTGAAGGTTTGTTCTAACGCATTCTTCTAGCCAGGTGTAATCTGTCGTTTTTGTTCTTCTCTTTGTTTGTGAGAAATGCATGCATATTGTATTGAACTAAATGCCAATTAGCAAACAACGAACAATACAACGAATTTAATTTTTATTCAATAAATTCCTTTTTCAGTTCTACCACATATTTGGTAAGATATTTCCGAGCCAAGGCGACGACAGAATCAACTATTGTTTCGGAATTAATCTAGTCCTTTACGAATATTAGAGACAGTGAAACAATAAAATAATAAAAGTCGTCAAAATCTAACGTGTAAAACTGATGTAGAAATAATCTTTGCAGTACTTATGCAATTACAGCCTTTGACTTCATCTCGAGATTCTGGACAAAGTGATCTTTTCATCGACAAAAAGATATGCAGTAGCTGTATATTTGCGGAAGCCCTTTTGCCCTTTGCAATTACAAAAAATGTGATTTACTGATTGATCCGAATGCAACTATAAGAAAACAAAAAAAAAATAAGGCCACAAAATTGAAGAGGTTTCCACAAAAATCAAAACACTTGAATACTATAATCGAACACTCGACGTGCGTGTCACCATATTGGCGTCAATCCGGAGATGATTAAAAGTAAAATACATTTAAAAATGTTCCCATATTTATTAGTCGCGTCGTTTTGGCATTTTACTTCTAAAAAAAGGTACAGGGTCAATTGGCTTCATTTTTATTGCAAATAGTTCAGAAAGGTATTTAGAAAAAACAGTACCTTTTATTTTTTGGCAGAAATGTTTGGTTTCATTTTTTTACAATAATTGGCCAATATTAATGGCCAACTTAATTAAATTAATTGAAAAACTTGTTATCATGCACAAGATGCCATAGAATTAGACGAAAATGGTTACTCGGGGGTTTTTGGGGTCGCTGATCGCGAATCTGGAGTCCAATTTGGGAAATTCAAAATGGCGGACCGGAAATCGGGCTATTTTCCAGGAAAAATGAGAATGGATATCTTGGCCTTGAAAATATGTACTTGGGGGTTTTCGAGGTCGCTAATTACGAATCCGAGGTCTAATTTGGTAAATTCAAAATGGCGGACCGGAAGTAGACTCAATTCCTCAGAAAAACTCGTTTTTCTTTTTTTGGCTGAAAATGAGTACTCTCGGGTTTTTGAGGTCGCTGGTCGTGTATCAAAGGTCCAATTTCCAAAATCAAAATGGCGGACCGGAATAACAGTCCATTTCTCCGGAAAAGTCGTATTCTTTTCTTTTTTGGGCTGAAAGTAGGAACTCGAGGATTCTTCTATCGCTGATCACGAATCTGATGTTCAGTTAGGGAAAATTCAAAATGGCGGAGCGGAAGTAGTATATTTTTCAGGAAATACTCGTATTTTTCTTACTTTCAGCCCAAAAGAGTAAAAAATACGAGGTTTTGACTGTTCTTTCCCAGTCCTCTGTTTTGAATTTGAATTTCGTAAATTGGACCTCTGATTCGTGATCAGCTACCTCAAAAACCCCCGAGTACTCATTTTCAGCCCAAGAACGAAAAAAAATACGAGTTTTCCTGATAAATTGACATTACTTCCAGTCCGCCATATTGAATTTACCAAATTAAACCTCGGATTCGTAATCAGTGAACTTGAAAATCCCCGAGTGCAGGTTTTCAAGGTCAAGATATCCATTGCTACTTCTTCTGGAAAAGGGCCCGATTTTCGGTCCGCCACTTTGAATTTCCCAAATTGGGCTTCAGGTTCCTGATCAGCGACCCCAAAAACATCCAAGTAACCATTTTCGTCTAATTCTATGGCATATTATGTATGATAACAAATTTCTTCATTGATTTAATTAAATTGGCCATTAATATTCGCCAATTATTGTAAAAAAAATAATACCAAACATTTTCGCCAAAAAATAAAAGGTACTGTTTTTTCTAAATGCCTTTCTGAACTCTTTTCAACAAAAATGAAGTCAATTGACCCTGTACCTTTTCATTTAGAGTTTTTTTGATTTTTCATGTTAAAATGACGCGACAATATACAGAAATAATGTTATTGTTTATAGTCCAGCGTTTGATGGTTTTTCGCTCAGAATTCTTTCGGGAGCAACTGATTTTCATGAGATAAATGGCATTCGATTCGTAATTGATAGTATTGCAAAGTCTACATGGTCCGAATGTGTGCTTTTACCCTCTGGGGGTGGATGCCACCCCCCTCTTGAGGGGTGGAAATTAGTAAACTCAAAATAACTGCAAAGATAGATAGAGGGATGAATTCTAAGCAAAAGTTGTTTTATGAAGTTTTTTCGATAAATCAATATTTTTCAAGTTATGTTTTAGAGCGATTTTTTACGAATAACTCGAAAACCTTACGTTTTATCAAAAAAGTCATCAGGAGCGAAAATGAACCTTATAAAATAAGAAATCGAATGGTTTGGTTTATTTCTGTAGATGCAAAAAGAACCGAGATATGGCTCGTTGAAGGTGACTGTTCGCCGAAAACTGAATTCAAACCTTTCAACGTTAAATAACGAAAAAAAAAAACGAATTTCTGTAGGAAAACTTGTCAAACCTTTTTTTAAGTACTTGAAGAGACATTTGAAATGAGCTTCAGTAAAAATTAGTTAGCATGAGAACTTACGCAGTTATGATGAAAATAAAATAGTTGACTCGTTATTTCGGAGAGAAAACCAGCAATTAAACCAGTGGCTTAACTTTCTGAATTTTTAAGATATCTAATCGCTGCAGAAACCATTTTACAGAGAATTTCGAGAGCTACAATACCTATAAAGTTGAACTTCCTTGAATCCTTCGCTTTTGAGATTTTTGAGTTTAAAGGGCTCAGGGAAGGTGGTCCTCGAACTCAAATCCGAACTTAAAACGGAGATATGTCAATTTACTTTCAGCCTAAAGAAATAAAAAACAACGCATTTTTTGCAAAAATACCGTAAATTTTTGTACTCGTGCATTTTTACGTATCTTCTTTAGTATTTGAGTTATTGTGAAACAAAGCAAATTTTTTCAAAAATTTCAAAATTGAATCAAACTTTTTTCAAATTTAGGCATTCTAAACTGTTCAAATTTCTAGAACAAATTGTTAGTACCCAAATAAAGTAAATGGTAATTGTTTACTTTTAACTTCAAATCTTGCGGTGAAACCATATTGATTTTATTGCTGATTTTTTCTCCGAGAAAACGAGACAACCATTTTATTTTCATCATAACTCCGTAAGTTTTTATACTAATGACTTTTATTTTTTTTTCAAGTACTTTAAAAATGGTCTGACAAGTGTTCCTCCAAAAATTCGTCGTTTTTCTGTTATTTAACGTTAAAAGGTTCGAGTTCTGTTTTCGGCGAATAGTCACCTTCAACGAGTCATGACTCGGTTCGTATTACATATGCAAGAAAAAAACGATCGTTATTTTATTAGCTTTATTATTGCTCCTGGTGATTTTTTTGATAAAACGTAAGGTTTTCGAATTATTTGTGAAAAAAAACATGCATTTTACTTCCCTCGCATACCGACGGGAAGTATTGTATTCGAGAAAAAATCATCCTCCAAGATTTTTCCGGATTTTCACGTTTCAGATCATGTAGATTACGAAAACAGGTTTTTCAATTCCGTCAGTCAGTCTGTCTGTCTGTCTGTCTGTCTGTTGGTGCATTAACTAAAAAAACTACTTGACGGAGAACAGTCACATTTGGTAGGTAGCTGACGCTACTGTCAGCGAAGAAATGGTTAAACTTTCACTGGAAAATATACAGAGTGGACCGTTTAAAGGGAATAAATAATGAAAAAAAAATTTTTTTGCTCAAATTTAAAATTTCCCCGTTTCATGACATTCTAAACCTATTTCAGAAAAAAAAAATTTTTGAAAATTTTTTGTATCAAAATTTTTGAAAAATTTTTTTCCACTAAAATAAGCGGAAAACAAATTTTTTTTTAGCACAAATTTAAAATTTACACGTTTTATGACATTCTAAACCTATTTCAGAAAAACAAATTAATCTTTTTTTCCATTTTTGAAAAAAAATTTACCACTAAAATAGATGATTTTTTTTTTCTTGGTTCAAATTTAAAATTTTCTCGTTTTATGGCATTCTAAACCTATTTCAAAAATAAAAATTAAAAATTTTGTTGAAAAAAATTTTTAATCTTTTTGTATCACTACTCTAGAATACATGAATTTTTTTTTTGCTCAAATTTAAAATTTCCGTTTCATGACATTCCAAACCAATTTCGGATAAAAATATTGGAACATTTTTTACCATGGATGGAAAACATGTTTTTGCTCAAATTTAGAAGTTTCACGTTTCATGGCATTCTAAATCTATTTCAGAAAAAAAAAAAAAAATTACCAACATTCTTGAAAAATTTTTACCACTAAAATAGATGGAAAAAAATGTTTTCTTTGTTCAAATTCAAAATTTCCACGTTTCGTGGCATTCTAAACCTATTTTTAAAAAAAATTAAGTAAAATAAAAATTTTTGTTAAAAACATTTTTAATCTTTTTTTATCACTAAGTACTATAGAATTGATGAAAATTTTTTTTTGCTCGAATTTAAAATTTCCACGTTTCATAACATTCTAAAACTATTTCGGAAAAAAAAATGGAACATTTTGGAAAAAAAATTTACCACTAGAATAGATGAAAAAAAAAACAAAATTTTCACGTTTCATGACATTCTAAATCTATTTCAGAAAAAAAAATGAATTTTTTTTAAATCATTTTTGAAATGTTACCACTAAAATAGATGGATTTTTTTTCTTTGTTCAAATTTAAAATTTCCACGTTTCGTGGCATTCTAAACCTATTAAAAAAAAATTGACAATATTTTTGAAAACATTTTTTCTTTTATCACTACAGAATAGATGAAAAAAATGTTTGCTAAAATTTAAAATTTCCACGTTTCGTGGCATTCTAAATTTATTTCATTAAAAAATTTGAAATTTTTGAAAAAATTTGTAATGTTCTTTTACCACTATTATAGAATAGAAGGAAAGATTCCTTTTTGCTCAAATTTAAAATTTCCACGTTTAATGACATTCCAATCCTATTTCAGAAAAAAAAATTGAAAATTTTTTTACCAACATTTTTGAAAAATTAAAAAAAAGAAATTTTTTAACCACTACTATACTTCCACTCCACTACGTGAATGCGGAATTGAACATGTGACAGATGGCAATAATATTTGGCATATGCACCTATTATACTTTTATTGAAAAATATACAGGGTGGTCATCCCAAGGAATAATTCAACCATGGTGGACATTTGTAAAGGTATTTGCGCAAGCCCTCCATATTTGGCAACTGTTATATAGTATTGAATTTTTGCTGTTGGATGAGCACTCTGTATATTTTTTTGACCAAAAGTTTTCAGGTTTTCTTTGTAATAATAGTGATAACTATATTCCGATTATTATTCTCAATGTCATTTCGTAATTAATAATTTTTTTAGAGTGACCGCCATGCACAAATAACGAGGGAAGTTCTGTGTAAAATCCTTTACCGATTTCTTTAGATGAAAAATCAACATTTTCAATTGCGAATAACTCGAAATATATTCATTTATCGAAAAAACTTCATGGAACATGTTTTGCTTAGAATTCATTGAGTTCTGCTTATTTTGAGGGAACTAATTTCCACCCCTGAGAAGGGGTGGCGTCCACTCCCAGGGTAAGATCACACCTTCGGACCATATAGATTTTGCAATACTATCAATTACGAATCGAATGCCGTTTATTTCATGAAAATGGATCTTTCCTAACCGCAGTTCGAGGTTTTGCACTTTCTTTTATCTTTGCTGACTGAACTATTAACGGATTTTCCACTTTTGAGATGGGTCATATGTTACTTGAATCTTGTTATAATTGGACATTTCGTTTGTCCAACATACTTCAAAATTTAACTCTTTGCAAATAATTTCATAAATCACGGATCTTATTTTATTCAGTTTTATCTTTTTAGTTGCCTAAAAGTTATTAGTTTATTTCCCGATGGATGAACAACTATCATCTATATTTACAGAGAGGATTTGCGATAAAATTGAAACAATGAAAATGTACAGTTTGTAGAGTTCACATTCAGAATCTATTTCAAAATTTCCCGCAAATTATAGAAACTAGCTTATCTATTCCGACATTTTTTTCACCAATGAAGTAACAATGTAATTTTATGTAATCGTAATTCGAAATTATAAAGAATTGAAATTATGTAAATTCTAGGATCGTACAAAAATTTCAAATGATGTTGAAGCATGTAGAAGACCATTACTCCAAAAATGTATTGTTTGTTCGTAGATACGAATTATTCCTGTCACTTTTTGTAAGGGTAATTTTGGAGTATATCTTTTATAATTGGTATAACATATTTCACACATTTTTCTCTGTGCATATAAGCCTGAAAATAAGTATTTTTAGTGTATTTTATAAGTGTATTTAAAAAAAATTAAAACAATGCAAATTTTAGAATAGCTTTAGAGAATAGCTTTAGACTAAACCTCGCCACTCGTATTACGTACATATTTTTTCTAAATTTTTCTGTACTTGAATTTGAAATAAAGACAATTATTAAACCATCTGTCTCCGTGGTAACGCCACGAATAAATTTTGTTCTTTCTTCATATAAAAAACTGAACTGGACTATTTCAATTGTTTCAATAATGTATTCCAAGCAACAAGGTTGTCATCCTTGCGGTGATTCGAGGTGGCCAGCACGTTTCTATATAGAGGAAAATGCAAAAACATTACATCTGACATCCCAAGCCTGTTCTACGGGTCTGTAAACTACCTCCTCGAGATTCTTAGGGTAATATCAGGAAAAATATTACATCTATAAATACACTCACTTGTCGTATTAAACAAACAAAACGTTTATTACAGTCCTATCGCATCGATGGAAACGTATTCATGATAACAAGTGGGACTTCTTCGAAAATGTAATAGGCTTCAAACCTTTCTTAACAAATATTGTAGTTCAATAATTTAAATATACAGGAAAATTATGCTTTTTAATGTTTCAAAAAGTTTTATTAAAACTCTACACGTGTTTCGGCTTATTAGGCCTTTATCAAGAGTACAAGATAATACAATCTATTATTATCTTGTACTCTTGATAAAGGCCTAATAAGCCGAAACACGTGTAGAGTTTTAATAAAACTTTTTGAAACATTAAAAAGCATAATTTTCCTGTATATTTAAATTATTGAAGAATGTTTCACAAGGAACCAACCGTAGAATCAACCCAATGTATTGTAGTTTAATTTGATATCAGTATATCAGGATTACCCTAACTTATGTAGAATAAATTCAGTTAAAAAATTCTAATTAACCGTATTTATGTATATGTTTTGTCATATAAACAATTGTCATTAGAGCCTTCGTTTACAAGATACATGGCGTTCTAGTTTTCAAAAATACAATTATTTCCATATATTGGCGTATGTGCTTCCACCATTCTTAGATTCCAGTAGCTCGGTTTCTGAGTTTCAATAAAACTGTATATATTAGTGACGTAAAACTGATTCTATTTTCAATCCAAGACAACGTACAAAAAATAGGTCAAGAGAAATATTATTATTATTATTATTATTATTATTATTATTCGATGTCTTACATCATCATTAACAGATACAGTTTTGTTTTTGCCAAGGACACAGTTCAGTTTAAGCTGTTGGCACTGTTGAATAGCCTGATAAACATAACATTGTTTATAAAAAAAAATAATTAAAAAGTATATATCTTTATGCTATAAAAACTTACAATAAAAATTGCTGCAATCGTATTAAAAAATTATAGTATTGGTTTATAAAATTATGTTTTACAGCACGTGCTTTTTTGCGTTTTATATATATTTTTTATCATTGACCTTATCGACTTGAAACAATAAGCGGGATTAGAATACTTCCACAACGTCAACAAAATCGTAAACCGAAATGTCAATAAACACAAGAAATACACTATAAAAAATTAAATATAGCGCCGTGAGGCATCAGTGATTGCTTTGAAGATGTTTGACTTCAAACGTGGCCTACATAGTCACTTTGTGATGCAAAATATAAAACGAAATCAATATAACGGAATGAAGAGTATTTTAAAATTGCTCTATTTATCGTTGAATAATCTGACACATATTAGAGTCGTAAAATATTTCATAACGAACGTTTGAACGGAAAATCAAACTATTGTTTGTTTAATAATAATAAAATTGCTCTTTGGGGTATTAATCGCAAGGCAACTGCACTTTATAAGATGAACACCAAACTTGTCATGCATCATGTTCATACTTATTGTCAACATTTAGGAAGGGATGCACCTGCCACCTAGCCCCTAACAAAATCGGCGGTCACTTTTTCCACAATAACCCCCATAAAATTTAAATTACCTCAATTATTTTAATGTATTTAAGTTGGGCGTCTAATTATGTGTTTTCAGGGATGCTGAATTTAAAAAAGCTCTAAAACGCTGTTGGAAGTCAATAGAATGAAATATCCAACATGGCGACTAAAATAGCCCCATGACTTTTCTTTGTCTTCTTTTTTTGTCAGCTTACTTATTTAATTTATTTGTTAATTTTAAGTCGTATAAAAGGTAGACTTGGTGCTTAATGAGATAATACAGTAAATGATGGACACTTTTAAGAAGCGTTCCAAAATTTTGAAATCACTGTCTTAATAAAAAGTAAAATATTTATTGATGTGTAACGGTCTTCAATAAAAAAACAGGTTCTTCCTCATCATCGAAAGCGACCATAATTGACACGTATCATCTAGATCATTTTCTTCCGTGTATTCTAGGTTAAAAGCAAAGAGGTAAATCATCACACATTGCATTATTGGTATCTAAATAAGTTTTATCATATACCGCGATCGTTTATAAAATCAATGAAGACATTAGTTTGTTTAAGACTGAAAACAAATAACCCACTTAGTCATGTTGGTACAACTGACGCACAGGAGAAATACATATTCTACCAGAGAGAGTCTACAGTTGCAGTTTGAAGTTGAAGAGTTTGCATCTTCACTTTACAAAATTACGACATCGCTGGCATATCGTGGGAAGACATGTCCACTTCAACAGCCAGTTTGAATCATCATGTGTCCCTAATTATCTGGACTAGGTATCTTTGCATCAGGGTTCATACACTGACCCCAAATATGGCCGCCCTAACAATCAGTTCTTAAAGCAAGTTGTCGGAGCAGTGCTTCTTTATTGGAGGGAGTCTATCAAATAGTTTTCCTTCAGAAGGCGCAAGAATATGTCTTGTATTATCCAGAGTCATACCCATGTATTTCTTATGGTACAAATAGGTCTAATTCATGGAGCACATCCATGTGCAGTTCTGAAAGTTAAAGTGGCAGTCAAAGCAGAAGTAGCCTTATTCTACCATTTCCATGGGTTCAAGTTTTCCATTGATCGCAAACCTTGAAACAGTGTCATAACCTGTAAATGCATGGAAGCCCATTAGAGCGACAGTTTTCTCTGAATCAATCGCCAGGGGAAATGGCGTGAACTGGAATGTAACTTTTTTTGTCCCTGACCAAAATGAATTGAAACCCAGAGCTCTTAAAGTATCAAAATCTTCAATGCAAGGAAAAGGGGCATAGCAATGGCCAAGACATCTATGTCAACGGTTCTTATGAGAGCGGATAATAATATGATAATTCCACACATGATTTCGATCAAAAGTCCCAATGGATACAAATCCCGAAAATCAAATGTTTCCAAGATACAGGGCGTGTAGAGTGAGTAATAGAGCTACGTATGGATTCACTACTTATATGAATGAGATATGGGCTGTGGAGGGCCGGCGGGCGGGGTAGTAGGGTAGAAAAGGATAGTTGAGTTAGAGGGCGGAGTAAGGGAATGCTAGGAACCTCTATATCGTGAAACCGTAAACCCATGAACCGCGAACCTGTGAAACCATAAAAATGATGGAAATCATCGAGGAGAGCATCCCAACTATGTCAAATGCAGAAAAGAGATCTTCCTGAAAAAAAAGACCTACAAACGCTTAATGGAAAGTTATGAAACCGATATTTTTGAAGATTTTTCAGCGAAGCTCTAAAAAGGGCGTTTTTTGAAAAATGCCAAAAAGAAGAGATGGTATAAAAATGTCGACAAAAAGATGTTAACAAGTCAAGTTACGAAACGAAAAATCAAGCATATGATTTTTTAAATTTCAAATGGGTAACGAGATCGTCAACTTGAAATCAAATCAATCAATAATTCTTGATCAGTCAATGCGAGTTTAAAGCATGCGCAGTAGCAGTCTCTGCGATCAAGGTATGCGCAATGGGTCTTATAGGGGGCAGCCTATGCCGTGCACAGTAGCCCCCAACGGTTCATAGAATGCTTAGTACCGTTCGTCCACTAACCGGAATGTATGCCAATTCTATTTTTGTATTGAACAGTAAGTTAGAGTTGGCTGGAGCAGGAACCCTACTGTTTTTGAACAAAATCGATACATAAATAAAAAAGTTATTAACTATTAAAAATCTCTAAAATCATTTCTTTATGTTTATAAGTGAATTATTTATTATTTGTTTGCTTATAGTAATGAAACATATTCTTTATAGGATGTTGCAAACAGTTTAAGAAAACTGTCTATAAGAACTAGAAGAAAAACTATATCTAAAATTATTAGCCTTATTCTGAGCTCATCAGAAAGGCACAAAGTCTTGGTTTTGCATGAAACATTGTTATGAGTGGCTTTGTGCCTTTCTGATGAGCTCAGAATAAGGGCAAAAAAGGTTTCAACGACTAAGCATTTCCAAGAAACTGAATGAGAGATTTTATGAAAATGTAATCCATCAGAATGAAAAAAAAATTAAGACAAGGTAGGTAAACAAATAAATTCGTTTTAGACCTTTGTTCTCATTTTTAACTGAATCTTCATACCGTAGGGGGTCATGTAGATACTAGTTTAATCTGCTTAGCCGTAGGGGACTATGTTGGATGCTAGTGTTATAATGAGAATGTCAAATAAGAAATTGGACAAATTTATTTTAGAATTTTGATTTGTTAGCATAACCAGAAGTGAGGTTATCGAAAGAATGCAAAGGTTTAATTAATATTTTTACATATAGTTTATGTTTTAGTTCTCATAGATAG
This sequence comes from Stenurella melanura, assembly GCA_963583905.1. Classification (NCBI taxonomy): domain Eukaryota; kingdom Metazoa; phylum Arthropoda; class Insecta; order Coleoptera; family Cerambycidae; genus Stenurella; species Stenurella melanura. The sequence continues at coordinate 81,471,681 of OY757316.1, read as the reverse complement.
TTTTCTTCCACTGTTTACAAAATCCTGTTAAGAATATGTTTCATAATTTTTTTATGTTTTGTAAAAGCAAAAAATGTCTAAACTAATATTATTTACAAAAAACTGCGAAGAGTATCCTATAGAATGTGCAACAATTTATATAAAATATGCAGTAAATCTGCGAAGATTATAATGGTCAGTTTGTTTTCCTTATTTTCGCAAGAATCGCCATCATTTAAATTAATATACTATTGGTACATTTTGGTACTGTTCGTGCATTTGCTGTTTTGAATTACATTTAGAATTTTGTGATTGTATTTAACTAAATTTATTATTTCTAGTGGAGCGCAGTCGTGTGTACAAAAAATCGGTACTAAATGATTTTTTGGTGATTCAAAATCAGTGGGATTGGAATTTAATATGGGGGTTTTAGTAACATGTTAGTTGCTCCAAACGAAGGTTTTGTATATTGTTTGTGTTCATTGTGTCACCTGGATGTCAGAGAGCTCGACTTATTTTACTTGCATTAACACAAAAATCATGTGGTAGGTATATTAACAGAAATATTTATGAGCTGCCAAAGTGTCAAATGATTTCAAATTGTTTGATTCTTTTATTATTTTGTTGCATCCGTATCAGAAAAAAATGTATGCCCCACTGGTCGTATGTTTCACGGACTCTGGTATTTTTACAGCCTTCTGCCACGCCTTAGATCATAAACAACACCCTCGATCGTACACTCCCGGCAAAGTAATTATTACTACATATATGCTAATCTTTAGAAATTTTACAGTGCTTCCAACGAATCATGTGACGAAAGAAATGTTTTGTTTTCTACCTTTATCAAAATGCATTTTTGTAAATTATGATACGAGTATATAAAAAATGTACCAAATCAGCTTAACCATAACAAAGTATACTTTTCTTGAGTTATATATCATCGGAGCGGTGTCAGCCCAATTTGATCTTTATTATTTCCAGATGTTGAATTTTTTGTTTAGGGGTGGATGTCTTTAATTTCTAGTAAGAAACCGATATCCTTTACGTTGTAAAGTTCTAAGAATATTTTGGTTCAAATTTACTGTGCCGAATTTTGTACAAAGGAAATAAACAAAAAAGGAATTACAACCAGTAAGCTCATACTGAGTACTTTATTGTTTTGAACACAAAAACTTTGACAAACTTTGACGAACTTTAAATTTATATTCTACAGAAAAAAGTATAAAAAACATTTATGATATACATATTTATAGTTTTTTGAGCAGAACTGGAATAATTTATTATGGGGATAGTACTTTAGTGGTCAGCTCATTTCGCGAAGCGATTTCGAATCCTGGTTACTAATTATTTTAACTATAGTGTTATCCCCAGGAAGTGGTTTGGACCCCACTATAAACTGTAAACCCTCGAGGTTTCTCTTTGCCTAACACAAAATCTTGGGTTTCCAAGGAGTTTGCTTTGGGAACTTGGGGCGATTAAGAAATATTTTAAATTAACCTTTTTTGAAACATTTTTGAAAGCACGTTTTAAGAAAACCGCTGCCTAAGGAATCACTACTTCCACATCCAGATTTTTCATCTAAGTCATACCTTTAAGGAAACATCTTGATTAGATTTGCACTCTAGTATGTGGAAATTATTGGTCATAGAATTATAACAATATTTGGAGTATATGTAACAGAAAAGTTTGAGGCGTTGGGTTCTACCATATACGTTAAAAATGAAGGTTTTATTTTACCCTACTTATTTTTCTCTATTCACAACCTACCACGTCCCGCCCCTTCAATAGAATCATCTCAATCAGATGTCATTACCATACATACGTGTACTAACTTTCAAATAAATATCTCAAATAATATGAAAAAACCTGAGGCCATCGCTTCTAGTATACCGGGTGAGTCACGAATTGCGCTCGCCCCGATATTTCCTAAAATATTTGGAATAGAAAATTGAAATTTGGAGGCCTTATTGCACGACTAAAATGCCATCTTTTCAATAAAAAATCAAGTTTGGTGCACATCCGGTTTGACCGGAAATGCCCACAACTTTCGATTTTTAAATGGAACACCCTATATATTTTTACATTTTTGGAATCTAGAGGAAATTTTGAATACAATACATCCATTTTGGTCACTTTTTGATAAACATTAAAAATTTTATTAAAAAATCTATTTCTGAATCCAGAGTGCTGTGGTGCCCAAAATATATTTTAGTTTGTGTGCTACGTTACTATAAAAATAAAAAGAGCAATATGATTGCATTGCTTAATTCTCTAGAGGCGTTTAAAATTTTTAAATGTAATTTTTACCCACTAACTCGGTTTTTTTAAATGGGAATTTAATTGTTCACCAGCATTTTTAAATACCTCATTTTCATACGAATCTAATGATACCAAAATTTTGAAAATCCGCTCAGAAATATTTGAGATTTCAGCCAAAATACAATGCAACCAAGCTTTTAGAAACATGCGGCTAATAGATAATAGATTAGTGGGCTTTGGAAACTAAAATGGCACATTTCTGTGTAAATCTGGTAACCTAATAACATTGGAAAAATCATAGTAGCCATTGAATGTAATAAAACAATATCAGCTGTCAGACAGATACAAAATAAAACGTTGCGAAAATCTCTTTGAGTAAAAATTAAAGAAAATGAATAATTTTAGTACAAATGAAAAGGTCGATATGTTACTGATATATGGAGAGCGTCTCAAAAATTCAACTGCAGCTGCAGAACTGTATCAGCAACGATATCCCAACAGACGTCATCCAAGCAGGCACTTGTTTGCCAGAGTGGAACAAGAATTAAGAAACGAACCCAATCAACAAGATGACCATCAAACATTTATTGTAAGTGAGGACAAAGAAATTGATGTATTAGGATTTGTGATGGTACACCCAACAACGTCAACAAGGGAATTGTCAATGGAATGCGACATTAGTCAGTCTTCGGTTTGCAGAATTTTAAAGAAACATAACTTTCGGTCTTATAAATTCCAAATACACCAACATCTTTATGGAGATGATAACGACAGGAGGCTAGTATATTGCAACTGGTTCTTAAATGCAGTACAACAAAACCCAGGTTTTCCTTTTCATATTTTATATTCAGATGAAAGTAGATTTACGAACCAAGGTATGTTTAACAGAAATTATACTAGGTACTGGGCTCAAGAAAATCCGAGGTTGGTAGGGCGGGGGAATATTCAGGCAAGATTTGGGTTTAACTGTTGGCTTGGAGTACTTGGAGATCGAATAATTGGACCCATATTTTTTTATGGAACACTTACTGGCGAAAGATATTTATTCTTTTTACAAAACCAGACAGCAGAATTTCTTGACTTACTTCCTCTTGCCTATTTACAAAATCTGTTTTTCCAACAAGATGGTGCTCCCCCACATAATTCCAGAAGAGTGATAGAATATTTAAACAACTTGCATGGTGAACGCCTTATCGCAAATTAAGGTCATATCATGTGGCCTCCTAGGTCACCTGACTTAACACCCCTCGACTATTATGTATGGGGCACTCTCAAAAATAAAATTTATAAAACTTCTTCAAATACCCGTGAAGAGCTGCAAAATAAAGTTGTACGGGCTCTTAATGAAATAACGCCGGCTGAATTGCGTAGAGCCATTCAAGCAATTGTACGCAGAGCCGAATTGTGTATAGAAAAAAATGGTGGACATTTTGAACAATATCTATACATGTCAATGTATGGTTTAATTATATTAATTATTTTAAAGATACCTACTGTTACCTAGTTTAAGTTTAATTGTTCAAACGGAATTGATTTTTATTTATTTATAGGCCCGATATTTATGTTCATTTAAATAAAACTCTGAAAACCGAACTGATGTCGCATTCTATTGCAAATGTCCTTGTGGATGTAATTGTGTTTACCTCCACATACATATGCTAAACTTAATTGTAACGTTCTTTGCGCTCACAATTATTAAATGTTTGATAGCTCAAGATTGCCTATAACTACACGAGTCTGTCTGACAGCTGATATTGTTTCATTATATTCAATGGCTACTATGATTTTTCCAATGTTATTAGGTTACCAGATTTACACAGAAATGTGCCATTTTAGTTTCCAAAGCCTACTAATATATTATCTATTAGCCGCATGTTTCTAAAAGCTTGGTTGCATTGTATTTTGGCTGAAATCTCAAATACTTCTGAGCGGATTTTCAAAATTTTGGTATCATTAGATTCGTATGAAAATGAGGTATTTAAAAATGTTGGTGAACGATTAAATTCCCATTTAAAAAAACCGAGTTAGTGGGTAAAAATCACATTTAAAAATTTTAAACGCCTCTAGAGAATTAAGTAATGCAATCATATTGCTCTTTTTATTTTTATAGTAACGTAGCACACAAACTAAAATATATTTTGGGCACCACAGCACTCTGGATTCATAAATAGATTTTTTAATAAAATTTTTAATGTTTATTAAAAAGTGACCAAAATGGATGTATTGTATTCAAAATTTCCTCTAGATTTCAAAAATGTAAAAATATATAGGGTGTTCCATTTAAAAATCGAAAGTTGTGGGCATTTCCGGTCAAACCGGATGTGCACCAAACTTGATTTTTTATTGAAAAGATAGCATTTTAGTCGTGTAATAAGGCCTCCAAATTTCAATTTTCTATTCCAAATATTTTAGGAAATATCGGGGCGAGCGCAATTCGTAACTCACCCGGTATACAATTGAAATATTATGAAAAACTCTGAGGCCTCTGTATTCATACCAGCTTGCTTTACTTATTTTCCCCTATTTAACCCAATTTAACCCCCAACCCTTCAACGGAAGTTTCTCAAAATATGATCTAGTTCCAGATGTCGTTATAATACATACGTGTACCAAATTTTAATATTTTACTTCTATTTTATCAACCCCTTTAATAATGGAGTAGGGGTGGTGGGGGGGTTGAAAAATGTTATAAAGAAATTTGAGGCCTTGGGTTGTAGTACATACATCAAATTTCTGTACTCTTATCCCTTCACCGGATATCTTCAAAGAACAATCCAGTTCCAGATCTCGTTTTAATATACATGTATGCAAAATTTCAAGTCAATATCTTAAACCGTTCCGGAGAAAGCGTGCCGACAAAAAAAGTTAGACAAACTGACAGACAGACAGAATTTTTTTTTTCGCTCAAATTTTAAATCTCGATATTTCATGACATTTTAAACCTATTAAAAAAAAATTGATTTTTTTTTAACGATTTCTATATAACAATTGAACTGTAACAAAGTGACGAAAAAAGTGAAATATCAAGTAGTAAACACTGTTTGTTATAGTGAAGTAATAGGTAGTGTAAATAGTTAGGAAGGGAATAAATAAAAATTTCCAAACCCACGGTTATGGGGGTGTTTATTAGGGGGTGTAAATTAAGATGAACGTAGTATCGCTCGTCTGAGGGACACGACAGTTTATAAGAGACAGGCGCCAGCCGTGCCTTCGTAATGATATCTAGCTATATCCACCCTCCAGGCGGGGTTCTAGTAACTCTTAGGACTCCCCAAGTCGAAAATAAATAAGATTATACTTCTCCGTCGTACTCTGAGGTCTAGCGGTGCACTCTGATCAGATCTTATAAACTAGCACTTGAGGAACACTTTTTAGAATAGTAAGATCTTCGATAGATTCTGTGAGTATTCGGATCGCTACACAAACTTGACGGGATGAAAGTTGACCCGCAGTAAGCAGTTATCCGATTCACGCCACAGAATCACACGCAGGCCGTCAATCTTAGATCTAGTGGATCAATAAAGAATCGAATTCAAAATATATTTTCATTTATTGAAATAAAATTTAACAAATGCAAAAAATGGAAATCGACAAGTTAATAATCGACTGTACAAAAAGATTCGGACTCCCAGTCGGTTATGATAGTAGAATGTGTGTTGAACTTTTTGAAAAATTATTCACTTTTAATTTTGCAGTGAAATGTTCAAATTGCTTTTAATCTTTGTCAGGATGCTTCGAGGAGCCTTTTATATGATTTCAAAGGTTTTCCAGCTTGAAAAAAGGTACTAACCTCACTGAACTATGAAGTAGGTACTGTGGGTCCGTCGGAATGTATTCATCGAATCTTGAGACTATCTTTATATGGTTCTGACTCGGAGTATTCTCCACTACATTCAGAATAATAGAATCTGATTTACGCTTTTTATTTGAAAAACCGCTCCCTCCATTGATTTTTGCTTGAAATTTGCTTTTTAAAATAGCTACTCGCTACATCCTGACGGTGAATTCCGCCCTGTGCAAATTTTCATGATACTTTCGAACTTTCTTCGTGATACTTTCGAACTTTTTTCGTGGTACTTTCGAACTTTCTTCTTGGTACTTCCGAACTTTCTTCGTGGTTCTTTCGAAAAGTTCGAATGGCGGAGCAGAATTTCGCTGCTCGCCAGCTTTTGGTACTTTCGAAAATAATTTTCGAACGACGGTACCCAAAGGCGATTTTCCGTCGTTCGCTGTCTGAAAAGTTATTTTCAAATGTGTTTTTAGTGAAATAAATTTGTATTGGATTTTGATGGAAAAGGATGCCAAAAGGCGTTTTATTGGTCTTTCGTGAAGTTACAAGTCGATTTTTTAAGGGCATTTGGTCTGATATTAATTTTTTTTAAATATTTTCATAATTTTGGATGAAGCATTTTACAGGGTTCATCAACATAAACAGGTAACGTTATTTTATTTATTTTAAGCAGTAAATATGGACACAAGAACTAAGCCTTGTAATGCTGAAATAATTTCCTTGCTTTTTATATTTTGAACTATGGGCAAACTGCCGGGCTGACATGCCAGAAGAGTACCTCGTCATGTTTTATATTCGAAAAAAGAATTAATCAACTTATAAAAAATACTTGTAACGATGATTTTCAATAAAGACACTTAACTCCCGGACTATGAACCGCAACAATCCGGTGCAATTTTCGGCATTCGCTCTCCGCCCGAATTCTTTGTTATTTTCATCCGTGATGTTTTTAATATATGTTATCCTTCCAAGAACATACTTAACGCAAATATACCTACGTGAAAAATATCATTATTTATCATGTTATAAATCTAATTTAAGACCAACAAATCATAGTACTACAACAATGAGGCTTAATTTAATAATGAAACGTTTCACGGGCCGCCCGAATTAAAATCACAGACTGTGTTAAATTAATAGTCATTCTGTATCTCAAATTAACCACGGAAACCATTAATCTCAATTCGTCATATCAGAAGAAGAAAACAGCCGGTGGGATTTATTATTAACATACGATCTCGAACAGACACATTTAAATTAATATACAGAGACCCTTAAACAGTTTTTTTCAAAATCCCATATACTGATTTAATTTCGTATGTGGATTTTGTGTCTGAGGGTTTTTTTAAGAATAGTTATTGTCATATGGTCATATTCAGGTCAACAGATGTTGATGTAAAGTAAAAGGAGTACCTATATATGAATGTTTTGTATGTTAAGCGCGTAGATATATTTGCACATGTCAGATCAATCAATACACACCATCGGAATCATTGTAACTAACAAATAGCCTTAAAGAAGAGGTGTTTAAAGTTTTCATATTTCAATTTCTTTATAGTACAAAGTAATAATAATAGTATTAGTAGGAAATGGTCTTTATTTTAAAATAAAAATTACACGAAATTCATAATATGAAGACATAATTTAATTAAAACAAAACAAAAGAAATCATTCGTTTTATTAGTAGGCTATGGTTTAGGGTACTAAAATCCATACATGAACTTCTTTTTCGTGTGACCTCATAGAAAGATCAAGGGACTTTGGTCCAGAGATCTTGCTGGCCAGAAACGTCACTATAATTACCGATTATCTTGCCAGAAAATATTTCACTTAAATAACCGTTAACTAAGGCTGGCTACAGACAAACGGTGTGTTAACGCACGGTACGTTCGTTGTAGTTAACGATTGTGTTGTGGCGCGTTGTTGTCTGTCTGAATATATCAGTCTGAATGAGGTACTACAGCAACATACCTAACATACCAACCAGCAAATTTGTTTTATAATTTCAATGTTCTACGATTATTTTGTTTTATTGTTATTTTATTAATACTTCTAACTGCTAATTGATTATATTAGAGTTCCAGAAAATATTATTTTGTTGTCTGCGATTGAACTGTTTTATAAATTTATTATTAAAACGTTTCTACAACAAAATTGTAAAATATCTTGTAACGCAGTTAAGAAATTATTTTATAAATATTTCCGCTCTTAAGTAAATTGATTTATAAATTTATATTTGTTATAATCTTATATTAAGGATCTATTTGTGACAATGTTGCTTTTAAGAATAAATTATGTTCCAGAGTCTGTTATATAATTATTATATAGCCTTGTATTTGCTGTAATATGAAAGCAGCATCAAGAGTAATTACAAAACAAAATTGTTTACTTGAACATAAAAATGTTGTGGCTAACAATACAATAAAACAGATTTGAAATAATAGATTGCTGTGTGTTTATATTTTGTTATAATTAAAGTCTGTTTTTCAATTAAAATTTGTCATAATTGTAGCATACAAGTTTATAGTAATATTATACCGATAATTTTGGTTACTAACATTGACAGGGCGATGCAGATCTTGTCATATCATGTAGAGACGAAATTAAAAACATCAGATGTAGGATAATGGAGAAACTTTTAAAAAGTGGTTATAAAAATATTAGCTACATGTTCATAAATAAACGCGTGTGCAAATAAAATGATTCACTGCCACTAATTTCTAGGTTATATTATGCAAATCGAACCAATTCTGTTTCCATGGTTGCCTTTATAACTCAGTCCTAACAGATTTATCATAAGAGCTGCACATTATTTTATAGATGTTTTATAGGAATCGTCTAATAGTTTATTTATCTTAAAATATTTGCTACTAACACAAAAGTGTTTTATAGAGGAAAGCCATTTTAAGAGATCAGCCTGGGAGATGAGAATTATGATAAGATATGGAAAATTAAAATATCAAATGTTTATTAGAATTTGTAGAGTTAGAAACGTGCTAATTACACAGCATCAAAAATGTATCGCTGTGAGCCAAACAAATCTCTTAAATAATTACAATAGGTTATTAAGTACCTAGTATTAAATCACAATGCCATATGCTTTTAAGGTCTTCTTGCAGCTTTTAGGAAATATTTAAGAAATAATTTAATTTTGTTAGTATGTGTATAAAGCCGCATTTTTTTTATAACTGCTACTTAAAAGCTCTTATTAAAACAGTTGTTTGGTTGTTTTATAGCAGTAATTTCACAAACAGTGAAGTATGTCTTATATAGTGCAATTAAATGACACTTTAAAAACACTGTTATATAATGATATTACGGAATTTTCATAAGGCCTGCGGAAATTTCTATAATTACTTTGTAATGGTTCCAATAGGTATTACAAAATATCAACAGCGACTGAAATATTTTATAAGATGGTGCCAATTTTGCATTTATAGCTGCTATGAAAACGTTATGAAAGTGTTTCTGGGAGGGAGTAATGTTGTTTTATAAAATTTGTGTTGATAAAATAAATTGCTAGTTGGGATGCGTTGTAACGTGCGTTAACTCAACGTTCGTCTATTGTCTCCATAATAGCGAAATATATTGTCCAAATTTTAATAGAATCGAAGTTTTCAACGCTTACAAAAACGTGACGGACGACAGACAAACAGACAGACAGACGGATGGACATTTTGTAAGTTGTTCAGAAATCGATCACAAACACAACATAGTGATATGATTTTTTTTCTGCGATTGATATTTATTGTTTTAGAAATGTGCCGACCAAATGCAATATACCTACACTTCGTTTTCGTAGTTGCGAGGAGTATAATAATAATAATTTAGTCCCATCAAATTAGTCAAAAAATCGCTGTTTTATGGAAAACTTCCCACAAAAAGTGAAGCATTTGGGTTGTCCAAACATATTTGCACAAATTATGCGTTCACCGGATTTAACTCCAGTTGATTTTTTTGGTCTGGGGCTATTTAAAGGAAAAAGTCTACGCAATCCCTGTAAACACGAGAGAAGAGTTGATAGAAAGAATTCTCGAAGAAAGTGAAAATTTGCGGGCTAATCCTGATTTCATTCGAAAAGCTACACACTCTGTACGACGCAGATGTCAGAAATGTGTTGAAACATGCGGAATGCACTTTGAACAACTCTTGTAATTTGTAATTTACTTTAATCTAATTCATTGTTGTGTAATAAAAAATGTAATCAAATTTTGTTTTACTGTCATTGTTTTTTCTGTTCTGCTAAAATTATTCATAAAAAAGTATATTCCTGAATAAAGTTCAGACAAGGTTTACTCAAAAACTGATAATTAAGAGAAAAAACGCAAGAGACTTTTTTTGTGTAGAAAACTTCAAATTTTTAAGTTCTGCTCATAAATGAATTTAAAAGTGTCACACAATAAAGTTGGGGCTTAATTATACCTAAGCCCCCCCAGTTTCACCCGCTCCTGAATGATTTTCGTACATAGTTGTCATTTTTTCTTAAAAAGCATAAAAAGGTAAATTCCTGTGTAAATTATCATTTGTTTATCTTTAGACGTTTCGAAAATAAAAAAATATTTTCAGGAGAATTACTCGAACACCCTGTATCTCGGAAACTAATCACTTCCCGAGCCATGTTTATAGGAATGTTTTTTCTAATTTTGAAAAGTTGTATTGCTTAGTGAAGTTTGGCCTATGCAATTCGGGACACCCTGTATACAGTATGTCCGCGGATGGGGTTTACAAGAGGTGTAATGACTAAAATCTTTAACTTTTCGAGAAAATGTTATTCTTTATAAAAGTTTTTGCTTGCCTAAAAAATAGTAATGACGTTGAGAAAAATTATATTTTTTATACGGGGTGATCAAAAATTACAAAAACTTAAAATTTCGTAAGAGTAAACTGGTTCTATTTTTTATTTTGAAACAAAATGTGAGATAAAAAAGTTGTTTCAAATTATATGGTCTGTCCAAATCCAAAATTTCATTAATTTGTTTAAAAGTTTTTTGGCTTTTACTGGAAATGACAATATTGCACGCATAAAGAAAGGTTTGCATCTAGACGCCCCATTTAATTGTTAGGTGCGTTGTTACCTAGTTACGTCTCATATCATGACATATCTGCATTAAAAATTAATTTTTAAAATGTTAACTGTTGAGCAGAGAATTTTTTTAGTACAGTGGTATGGAGACGGTAAAAGTTCATACCGTTACGTTATTCAAAAATTCAGTGAGAGATTTCCCACTGTGTATGTTTCGAGAATGGCAGTTCATAAATTGGTAAAGAAATTTTAAAAAACTGGTTCGGTGCTTGACGTAAAGAAAAAGAAAAAAAATATGATCATAATGACGCTGCCACATTATTAGTGTTGGCATATGTTGCTGAAGAACCCAAACTTTCGTTGAGAAATCGAGCCCGGCATTTGGAGGTGGTTAAAAAAAGTTGCATTCAAAAAATTTTGAAAGGAAATAAAATTTTTCCATACAAACCACATTTTAACCATACCTTAGAAGAAGGAGATGAAGCAAAACGATTAGATTTCTGTTTATGGGTAGGAAATGAAACTTTAAGTGGCAACACAAATTTTTATAAAGTTATTATGTTCTCCGACTAGTCAACTTTTTCTACAAATGGGACTGTAGCTTCACAACATGTAAGGTATTGGAGTGAGACCAACCCCGAATTTAGAATTTCTACCGGAAGGCAATATTTAAAAAAAGTAAATGTTTGGTGCGCTATCTCATATCATGGCATAATAGGGCCATACTTTTTTGAAAATACGTGCAATAGTAATTCTTACTTACGCATGCTTAATACATTCTTTTCTGATCAATTAGAAGCCTTGCCGTTGGAGTATCGTAACAGAATGTATTTTCAGCAGGACGGATGTCCGGCACATCATGCCTGCATCGTACGTAATTGGCTTAATAGCAAATTTGGGCAAAGGTGGATTGGACGCAGTGGTCCAGTTCGGTGGCCCCCAAGAAGTCCAGATTTGACTATTGCGGATACATTTCTCTGGGGCCGTCTAAAACAAATTACTTACCGAGAACCCATAGACAATGACGTTGAAGTTCTAAAGCAGCGCATTTCGGCAGCTGTGCAATCAATTTCCATTGAGGAAGTTAGAAGTAGTTTTCACAACATTCGAAAACGATTAGAAACATGCGTTCAATTTGGTGGAGGAATTTTTGAATAGTGATATTCAATAAAGTCAGAATCTTCAAATATGTATGGACTTTAATAAATTCAAAATTGTTTATTTACTATTTATTTTCTTGTTCGAATGCAATTAGCTAAATATAAATTTGATAAAAACCTACAATTATTTTTTACTAAAAATTCACTAATTTCGGAAACATTGCAACATTTAAATGAAATTTTGGATTTGAACAGACCATATAATTTGAAACAACTTTTTTATTTCACATTTTGTTTCAAAATAAAAAATAGAACCAGTTTACTCTTACGAAATTTTAAGTTTTTAGGCAAGCAACAACTTTTATAAAGAATAACATTTTCTCGAAAAGTTAAAAATTTTAGCCATTACACCTCTTGTAAACCCCATCCGCGGACATACTGTATATACACGCTGTCCCAGAATTGAGTTCCCGGGCGGCAACCTATGATGAGTTCATATTAAGCCCATATAACACAACTTACCTTAGTCCAAAAATGCATCCCTGAGGAAGCACATTCTCTTAAAGTGAGACAGAAAGAAATTTTATCTCCCAATAGTTTCCGTTATATTGAAGATAAAATTTTCAAATTTTGATGGGAGCTGTACCTCTATAAGTACTCTTACTCTAACTTGATAACAACCAAATATTTTTTGTTTCTCAATTCTTTTTCATAATTATTAATATTTGGCTGGCTGTAATTTTTTAATCACCCTGTAAAATTACGGAATATTTGTAACGCTCACGTTTTGAAACACACTATAAGTTAATTTGTAAATTTCAATTATGTGTGCTAATGCGATAAAGCGCGCGATTATTCTATTTATTATTAAAATTTAAATTATAAGATACTGGTCTTAGCATTATATGAATTTAAATTCTATCGGTTAGACATGACAAATGCTTGACCAATAACGTGGTATTTTGTATGACCAAGTTTAGCCCACAGATTAATAAAAGACGTAGATAAAGAACACTGTAGAAATGGTATATACTGTGTTTGAAGCCAAAATAAACAATAGTGTGATAGAAGGGGCAAGGAGGGGTTATGTTTTCATTCGCCCGCTTACAGAGGTGTATCGTTTGAAGAGGGTTAATTATGAGCTAAGGACTCTTATTAATTTTTGATGCTTTAGTACTTATGAAACAGTTATATTACACTAGGTGTATTACATAAATGTTTCTGAGTCATCTAAGATATTAAAATAAAAAATGAGAGAGGTGAAAATACATATTTTGATTTAAATAATAATTTTATGAACTCAAAATAAACATGGCTACCTGACCCACTCTCTACGCCTATGCGTCTATTGACCTACATATGAAAATATGGCATATTTTCTTTCATTTGATACGCATTGCACACAAAGCACTTTTTGGGCATTGTTAAAATTGTATGTATATATCAATAAACAATGGTTAAACACTTTATAACGCACATTGGACAAAAACACAAACTTAAAAACAAACCACAGAACAGATTGCTTTTGTTGATATGTCAACTGTCATCAAGTACGTAGACCGGGTAGTTCAAATTGCCCATTCATAAACCGGCGAAATGTAAACCAAAATAATAAACACAACAAATAAGACTTTGGCTTCAAACATTATTTGTTGTTTTCAACATCTATGTTTATTTCTTGATCTGTGGTTTAGCCAATAGTAGATGAGCATAGGCATACGCCGGCTGGAGAAGACGCTGGGAAAATGGCGTATGGGACGCTTTGGCCGTGTAGGCTGTAAGAATTAAAGCCGCCATATATTTGTAAATATCTGTGTATAGTGATTAATAACTGCTAATAGAATCAGTAAAGTAGTTATGTATGAATATGTTATGTGTTTATTGTGTATCATTGCCCATAGCTACAGCAAGGCAATGTTCTCGTCGAACTAACTGTAAGTACAGACTTTTCTATTGCGCCTCTCGTGATGTAAATGTTGCTGTTTGAATCCGCTTGCAACAATACAGAATTATTGATGGTTTCATTACTTCATTCCACGTTTGGCCAGTAACATTTCCTATTGTATCCAGTGTTAAAGTCGTCTTCATAATTCTAAGGCATGTAAAAAATGCGGTAAGTACAAAGCGGGCAGGCGGCATCTTTACATATTCAATGATACCGCCGCGCGAACTCGTTCGACGGGAATTTTTTATGTGACTTAGAAATATGAAGGCAACTTTACCGTCAATTAAGATTTCTCGAGTAATTTCGTTTGAACGTTATGATTGCGTAGCTATACCGTTCCTTATTTTAGACATCTCCGGTGTGTTTTGGGCATAAGAACGCATTATTCAACTAACGAACAAGTTTATGTCGAAATTACTACTGTCGGGCCATTTTTGTCATTAATTTTACGTACAGTTTGTATTATTTTCCTTTTGTGTGTCTACATGTAATTTAGTTGAGCTTATTTATGTTAACGTAAAAATTATTTGTTTATAATCCTCTAGCCAGACCGCGTTTAGTTTAGTTTCATTTTTTTACTGTATACGAATTCCTATTATGTACCACTTTGCATTGCATTTTACTATGTCATATGGACTTTTAATGATTTTTTTACATTATTATTCTGACGAAAGTTTTTTGTATAGTTTACCCGCACCTTGTCTCATGCTCTACCATTGTTTGTCTCTTTTTCTGTAAACTATTAAAGTAGTTAAATTTAATTAATTCGTTTGATTTCAACTTAAGAAGTTATAACGTTTCATACTTGAATATTTTTACAGAGCATTGAAAGGGCTGCAAAAAAGGTACTCTTAAAAATGTTTCTAATATTAATGAAAACACACCGTGTTTTCCTCTAATTGTATTTAACATTTATTTACAATTCTAGAACAAAAAGTTGTAATAATAGAATAGTGGTTTATTTATAAAAAATTCATTAATAACAAATGCTCCCCATGATGTCCAGCTGTTTCAGTACACAAATTAATATTTTTAACATTTTGTGTAATATCAATCAAAAATCAATAATTTACAGTTTTTTCCCTGTAGGTTATAGGTGCTTGTGAAACAGGAAACCTGTCGCGTTTGAGAAACAAAAGATATTTGGTTGGTATCAAGTTTACATACAGTACTTATACAGATACAGTTCCCATTAAAATTCGAAAATTTTATCTTGGATGTAACTGAAATTATTGGATTTTTTTCTGCCTGACTTTAAGAGGACGGACTTCCATTTTTGGACTGAAGCAAGTTGGGTTATATGGGCTCAATATGAACTCAGAAATCACAGGTTCTCATCCGGGAATTCAGTTCTGGGTCACCCTGTATATCTCTTTCGCGCCCTCTAGCGGCGAAACTATGCGGCATTCGGACAAAGACGTAGAGACAAAATATGTAGGAAATTTTATGGTGTACAACTTTGCTCTTCTGATATTTTTCACCATAGTCTTTCTCCAAAATGGAGAAGGAGAGAAAAAACACCATAATTCATATATATGTATATATTTCTCAAAAACCACCCTTTTTAGAACTGCGGGGGGTGAAAATCATGTTCAGATAACCCACATGCTTCACTTCTTACAGGTCTCATAGCTGTGGGAAGATTCCTTTAATTTTTCCTAATTTGAAGGGACTAATTCTATGTAGTTTTATATTTGTTTTAATAAATCTCAATTTTATTTTTTAATTTTTGTTGTTTATACAAGTAGAAAACAATACAAAGAACTGCACACATTTAAAAAAGTATACCTGTAGAATTTAATGAATTATGGTATTTTGTATTGAATTGTAACAACATAGAGGAAAATCAAATCGTTTGTCTCAAAATTAAAGGCGCCCATGTATATTACTGATGTTTTTTAGCAAGAGAATACATAAATCTTTTTTGTAAGTAAATGTTAGACATATACTAAGCTAAAATGGAAACGTGGCTTATTAGGTTTTCGATTGCATGGACGTTGCTAGTTATTATCCGTTTTAATGTAATTTTTTTCTTATGCTACCGTAGTCAAGTTGTCTACTTTTTATGTGTAATAATCTAGTTATAATTACACATTAGGTTTAAGAAAAATAGTGATTTAAACCTTCAGCATACTATTAAATATTAATATTTAATGATGCTAGTATTAATAGTGCTGGTGTTTTCCAATACTTTTTACAAGATTAGCAGAATAAAAAAGTCAATAAACTGCAGTTTAATAATCCCATGTGCGTTGCTTTCCGGAAAAGTAACACAAAGACTTTACGCAAATATTTGCCAACATGAACTTCAATGTAACAGTTTAACAGAGCGGCATCCCAGGTAAATTAATAATAAAATTTAGTTATAAGACAAAAAAGTAGCAAAACATAATGGAACTAGTTCAAAATAATTTCTAATTTGATATTTGATAAATAATAGAAAAGGAAGTTAGTGTGATCTTAATTATGATTATTATTATTATGAAAATAATATTATTTGTAAATGGGAAAATGCAAATTCAAATAGATACCTGGCTTCGTAGTTTGTGGGTGGAATGTGGACACTGCCTGCCTCATCCCTTCCCTTTCTTTTACAATCGTAATTTCTCAGCAAACATTGTTTCATTTTCGGAAGTATGTAACGTATTTATTACCATTTGTTATTTGCCTGTGTTTGTGCAAGCAACAGCCGAATCCGACGTGCACGAGGGATCGGTAAAAGTTTTCCAACTTCGGTTGTGAAAGCTCCCGCTTAACTCGATTATTATTAGGTTATCCGATAACCTTGAACTGTAAAAAAAGGAAGGTCAAGGTTAACCGATGACCTTGAAGTCTCAAAAAAATTCCGTTTGGGGCGCTCTCTTCTCAACTGCCCCGTGTGCACATTTTGTCCATCACTACTGCCCACCCACAGCTAAAAGCCACAGGCCGCCACTGGAACTATTCTATTTTGCGCGTTACATCTATTACCTATTTGTTTACGGATACTATCACATGTTCAAAATCAGTTGAGTAATTGATATATAATGTAGTAGCAGTACATAAACATATTTTGGTAAATAAACGTTATTATTATTATTTGTTTGAATTCTTCTTAGCTCGATTAAGGAAATTGGGTCGTTTTAATACTTTCGGAACAATTTAAAAGCGAGTACTTAATCTCAAATGCCTATTCCTATCTTACGAGGACATACATGAATTCTACTTTCGGAATCGTGTTAGTTCCTTTTCTACTTTATTTGGCTTGTGTTGTCAAATATAGATGAGTAATCTTTACAACTTCATAAATATACCGACAATTGGTAGATCAAACAATCATGCGATTCAATTATCTCAAAATCCTTAGAATCTGTAGGAAATTATACTTCAAAGAATTGAATATCTATAATATTAAAACAATAATTTTCGCCGCCTTCGATTAAGGTAAAATGAGAAGTGTCGTTTTAATAAGTAAGAATATGAAGACCTGTTATAATAAGTTTATAATTAGAGGCATCCATTACAAAAAAAATGTTGATTGATTATAGCCTGATTTGCCAGCGTAAGGTGGGTTTATTACATATTCATGCGATGACAGGGCGGCTCCACCCGACCGACCAACGGACGATCCAACCTTGTGCCGGAACAAACCCCCGATGCTTTTATACCGCCGGGCCGGCTGCATATGCTGGATTAGACATTGGACCTGCTTGTTGTCAGCAGCGAGAGCCGCATGACACATGGGATAGGAATATAGGATGGAACGTGTAGGTGTTTGTTGGATGCTTCTTCTTGATTTCCATCTGTCTTCATCGGATGGGAAGTGTATGCTTCTTTTAGATTTTCGTGCTTCTTTTAACTTTCAGGTTTTTGTGAGATGCCTCTTTTTAGTTTCTGTCTGTGATTATCTTCTCTCCTATTCTTCTTCTGAGTTTTCTGTTTCTTCTGTTTCTGAGCCTGGCAGTGTGTATATATCCTTGATATTTCTTTTTTGTATTCCGTCTTTTGTTGTGCCGTTCTTTCCCAGTGTGTATTAATTAACCTTTCCTAGCTTATTCATAATCTTCTCGATTGTTGTTGTCCATGTGTAGCATGGCCTCCCTATTTTCAGTTTGTTGCTGTTCAGTCTTTGCGCTTTCTTAAGTAGGTGTGTCGTGTCTCGTCTTTGGACGTGTCCCCAGTATTTCATTGCGTATGATTCTATTCTTTTGATTATTGTTTTTCCTCTAGTAATGTTGACGTTTTCTGTCGTTTTTGCTAACAGTTGGATAATGTCCGTTTCAGCTCTTCTCAGGCTTCTTCTGTTGGCCTTTGTTGTTGTTGCGTTTTTGACTCCATATGTCATCGCAGGCATTATGATGGTCGTGTATATCTTTTTGGTTAGGCTCCATGGTGGTTTATTTTCCTCAATGAAGGGTAGTAGAGCTCTTGTGACTCTGTAGGCCGTTTTGATTCTTTCCTTTACTGTTTCCCTCCTTTTTAGTTGATTCGGTAGGTATGTTCCTAGGTATTTTATTCTATTCGTGATTCTCAGGGTGTAGTCTCTATTTTGTATTCTTCCCCACTTGTTGGACTTGTTTTTGTCAATGGGTATCGGACCATCATTAGGCACCTCTTGAAGTTTATTTTCATTCCAGAGCAATCCAGATGTGGTGTCATATTCCTTACAAATTTAACGATGTCTTGTTCTTCCTCGGTGGTGATGATGAGTATATCGTCGGCGTATGCAACGTTCAATCGTTTCCATTGAAATTCTGATTCTTCTTTATTGTGTTTTCTATCAATTGATCCAGGACCGTGGTGAATAGTCGGGGGGATAGTGGACATCCTTGTTTGACTCCTATATTCTTCATTTTTGATTCCGTCGTCTTTCCAAACCATTGTATTGTGGTGTTTTCGTGTAGGCATGCTTTTATTATCCTATTTATTAAGTAGTGCGGCACTCCCCTGTTGAGTACAGTGTTGATTATAGCCTCATGCCCTATGGTATCAAATGCCTTTTGGAGGTCAATTGAGACTATATATAGTTTTGTTCCTTCTTTCCACTTCCAGGATCCGTCTGGTGGTGTACATATAGTCGTCTGTTGATGAATGCCGTTTGATAATCTGGTAGTTGGCCCTTGTATTTTTCCATTTGTCTGAGGAGGAATTGTGCGTAATGTTTGTACCCTACACTGCAGAGTGTTATTCTTTTGTAATCGTCTACGTTTTGTGGCGATTTGGTTTTAGGGAGCGGTATCTGTATGGTTGTATTCCACTCCTTAGGCAGGGGTCGGGTGTGGTTTCCATCCATGCGTTGGTGATGATTTCTAGGGTTAGCTGCTTTATGCTATCCGGTCCATAGTAGTAGTAGTAGTTCGTTATTTATTTTATCTATTCCCGGGGCCGTGTTTCTCTTAGCTCTGGCCATTATTTCCAGTAGTTCGTCCTTTGACGGTGGTTTGCCCAAAGGCCAGTGGTCCGTTCCTTCTATTGGTTCTATTTCACTTCTCTCTGCACTTCCTTCTTTTTCTAGATTCCTGGCCCAATTCTGTAGTGGTATGTATTTCTTGGCTGCGTATTGTTGTTTCTCCTATATGTTTTGAGGTGTCGGAAAGTTTCGTTTAATCTCTGTTCTGCTGGAGTGGATTCTATGTTTTTGAAGAATTTCCTGCATTTCTTCTGTTGGTGCCTTCTCTCTGCGTCCCTTTTCTCTTTTCCCGCTTCTTTTATCTTTTTGTCTATGTTTGGTGTATGTCGTTTTCCTGTGGCCTTTATTTTCTTTTCGTAATTTTTGATTCGTGTCTTTTCTTGTTGGGCTCATAGGGGATTTGTTCTTTTTCAACGGTTTTCTCGCTGCTATTTTTATTTTTAAACTCATTGTTGTTGACCAATTTAGTTCCATTCCTGTTAATTGTTTTTCTATTTCCTCCTGATATTTATTATTATATATTGTCCCATGATACGAAATAGCGCACCAGACATTTTTTTTTTTTTAATATTGCCTTTCGGTAGAAATTCTAAACTCGGGGTTGGTCTCACTCCAATACCTTACATGTTGTGAAGCTACAGTCCCTTTATTGAAAAAGTTGACTCGTCGGAGAACATAATAAATTTCTAACAATTCTAGTTGCCACTTAAAATTTGATTTCCTACCCATAAACAGAAATCTAGTCATTTTGCTTCATCTTCTTCTTCTAAGGTATGGCTAAAATGTGGTTTGTATGGAAATATTTTATTTTCTTTCAAAGATTTTTGAATGCAAGGAGACATAATTAAGGGTCGTCGTGAATAGACGTGTTCTTAAGATGCTCTCTAAAAAGCGGTAAAAACCCCGTTAAACTTAAAAAAATTTCTGTCGCCGGTGGATTAAGAAATTCTGCATGAAATGAAGCGCCTCAATCGAAAAACAGAGTTCATATGGAATTAATAATTACAAGATTTTGTAATAATATTAAATCAAATAAATCAAACAAGCTCAAGTGAAGTGCAGTTTCCCTACGTACACCCTAGACGACCCAACAAGATACTTTTTAAGTGGTTCATGGGCAATAAACAACGGTATAGTCAGTGTCAAAATGAGGCACATATGTTTACAAAGCAATATAGCTGTGTTGTGACCTAAGGTAATTGTATACAGTGTAAAGTTTTTAAATGGACAAAATCAACTCAACCCAAGAAAGAAAAGGAAAGGAAATAAAATAAAACAGCAATCACAAGACGCTGCAGAAAGAGAGATAAGCTATAAATTAATGTATTTTATTTTATCTGATTTAATTGATATTATTCTATTCTATCTTTCAATCTGATCTTTACCATCTTAATTTTTATCAGCCCGATTTATTGATTCAAAACATAATATTTTATTATTAATTTGGAAGGCGGAAATTGAAACCGATTGTCTCAAAGAAACGACATACAGGGTGAGCAAACTATCCCTTCGAACCTCCTTTTTCTCATAACGCGCAAAAAAATATTGTTACCGCGAGATAGGGCCCTTCCCAGAAACTCCGCTGTAAATGGGTATTTACCTATGGAACGGTTAATAAATAAAAACAAATACAAAAAAATAAATAAATAACAAAATGGAAGCTGCCAGATTCAGAAACAGGAGAAACAGAAAACTTAGAAGAAGAAAAATAAGGAGATGGCGATAGATGGAAACTTAAAAGAAGCATGGAAACTGAAAAGCATCTCGCAAACACCTGTACTTCCCATCCTATATTCCCACCCCATGCGTCATGCGGCTCTCGCGGCTGACAACAAGCAGGTCCAATGTCCAACCCGGCATGGCATATGCAGCCGGTCCGGCGGTATATAAAACATCCGAGATTTGGTTCCGGCACGCGATTTGGCCGTCCGTTGGGCGTGTTCGACGGACGACCAAGCTGCGTGTCGACAGCAATGCCTACCTTACGCTGGCAAATCAATCAATCAAAGTTTTTTGAATGCAACTTTTTTAACCACCATCAGATGCCGGGCTCGATTTCTCAACGAAAGTTTGTGATTTTCAGCAATAGATGCCAACACTAATAATGTGGCGGCGTCGTTTTCATCTTTTTTCTTTATGTCAAGCACTGAACCAGTTTTTTAATTTTTTTTCTTACCAATTTATGAACTGCCATTCTCGAAACATACACATTGGGAAATCACTCACTGAATTTTTGAATAACGTAACGGTATGAACTTTTACCGTCTGTAGGGTTAGTTTTCACCACCCTCCCGTGGGGATAATTTTCAACCTTATTAAGAAAATTGGGATTTCTTCGTCGGTGTGGGGTGGTTTTAATCCTCCATAGAGAGGAGGGGCAGGATGTCGTATCAGAGTCAGATATTTTGTACTAAGAGAGACTACAAACCATCTACCATTTTTCATACTTCATTAAGAGTTATGACATTATTTTTATGATTTTACACCATTGTCAGAGATGTTTTGTCTATAGAAAAAATTGACCTGATAAACCCTTTTCTTGGACTACGGATTCAAATTCACCAAATCCATATATATCGGTATTATTACCGCCTACTAAATAATTAATGGTTTAACTTCACTGGAATCATCTACAAGCACTTCATTTTTCAAAATTTGATCACATGATTACAATGTTTCTTCCAATCTAGTGTTATTTGAATTAAAACATATGCGGTCTTTCGTAGAGTCGTGCAGTTCTTTCGTGCAATTTTTCGATAACGCGTGTTCACTGTGTAAATAGGTTTGGTCGTCATTTACCCGTCATAATGATTAATACGTGAATTTAAAGCCAGCTTTCACAAAACTTTTTCAAAATTAACCGCCATCCTGTTAGCTTCAAGCAGATGCTAGAGGGGGCGCTACAGTCACACCAATGTTAAAAAAAAAATTAACGTGTATGGAGGCATCTTACTAAAGTTTGTTCGTCTATGGATATATGTTTAAAATCAAATGCTGTTATTTACTAGTCTGACAAGAAATCTTTTGCATACTATTATAAACATTTCAGTTAAGTAATCCGTCAGTTAGGTGAACCGTAATTATTCTATAATTTCGACTCGCCAAAATGAATATTATCAGCCTGGCACTAATAGATGACTATTCCCTAGAATTATTGTGTTTCTTATTAATTACTAAACCAAACGCTCAGGTCGATGAGAAACTCTGAACGGGAAATTTCCACTCAATTTATAATATAAACGTTACATTATATATAAGGAAGTAGTCGTTTTATGTAACATCCAAGAACACAGCGTCTACAAAAAAGTTCGTTTCTCAGATATGCGGCAGCGTAGACGATGTCTGGTGGTACACTGTGTGCATGCACAGGACGTCAGAAAAACAGTACATTTCAGCTTGAAAAATCCTGGAGCGTGGTTTTGCTGAACGCCAGTCGGGTTGTCGTGAGTTACGGGATATGCTGTTTGAGAAGATAATTTGACGCTGTTAGCTAAATTATTATTTAATTGATGCTAATCGTTTTGCCCGCATGATTATATTTATTTAGATCTATTCGGAGACGTTAGTTATGTATTTTTTCAAATTGAAATGTTATTTTTGTAATTGCTCTACGTGTGTGTATGTAACGCGAACGTTCGAAAAATCTTTACATCTCCTAGGAAAAACAACATTAAATTTTTGCATACTGAAAAAACGGATATGGAGATTATATGACTTATGGAAGTTATGGGCTTTGCAAAATTTCGACAGAATTTATCGTAGAATCTGAAATGATGAACAAATAACTTCCAATACACGACAAGATAAATGTATCAATAATATATTCATCAACTTTAGTAGTAATGTACGTTCATCATTAAGTATAGATTTAGGTATCTCCGATCATTATGCTTTTCCGGAAAAGTCATTTTTTGTATGATCCAAATCTTATTTATGATTCAAACTGGTTCAACGAAGATTTGCATGAAATGAGGTCAAAATTAATGCTATTGTGAGATCTATATAAACAATATAACTGTAATTATCTGAAGAAAGAATTATCTGATTATAAAGCCAAGTTTAGAAACACTATTACAAATGCTAAAAAAATAATAATGAAAAATTAATAAGATATTCTCAAAATTCAATAAAAACCATGTGGCAAAGCATGAATGAAAAGAGAAAAAAACACACATTTCCATGCACAGAACGATACTAGTTTGTCTCGAAACGAGTTTAGCACTTTTTTCAGTGAAGTTGCTGAAAATATTTTCTTAGAGTTGGGTGTAGTGAAATAGATCCTGTAGATAAAATGCATCATAATGAATTATCCAATATAAAAATGTATTTGAGTTTAAACTAATAACTCACAATACTATTAGAGAAGCCATTGATTCAATAAAAAAACAAAAACAGTAGACATCTATGGTCTAAACATAATTCTAATAAAAACTATTAAAAAATTTGATTATATCACCATTATGCAAACTTATAAACGTGTTTTTCGGA
The DNA here is from genome assembly GCA_963583905.1 of Stenurella melanura. Classification (NCBI taxonomy): domain Eukaryota; kingdom Metazoa; phylum Arthropoda; class Insecta; order Coleoptera; family Cerambycidae; genus Stenurella; species Stenurella melanura. Next base: position 81,447,708 of record OY757316.1, on the reverse strand, counting down.
CTGTCTCGAAGAGGCAATTCCTATATTCAAAAAAGGACATGCAAATGATGAAATTAATTATAGACCTGTGTCGTTACTGCCAGTATTTTCAAAGATAGTGGAAAGATGCTTTTCAGAGCACATAGCAAACTACTTTGAGACCAATAATATTTTTTATAAAAAATACCACCTTTCCAGTCCTCGATTTGATAGAACAGGTTTTAGGAGCTTTCGAGGGTCGGCAACACATGTGCACTATATTTTGCGACTTAAGTAAAGCGTTTAACTGCGTCTCACACGAAGTACTGCTAGAAAAGTTAAAGAGATATAAGTTCTTCCATAACAGTATATCACTATTGATATCATATTTAACAAATAGATATCAAACACACATTAAATAATTCATATTCTGATAGAACAAAAATAACACAGGGGGTGCCCCAAGGCTCAGTACTTGGTCCACTCCCATTTTTAATATATGTAAATGATTTCTCATATTCAAACGAATACTATAGTGACATACTTTTTGCAGACGGTACAGCTATTTCGGTTCAAAACAAGAATATTGAACAACTTTCTGCAATGGCGTGTAAAGTGGAGGCAAAGGCAGAACAGTGGTTCAAGTCAAATAAAGTTACTGTAAATAGAGATAAAACAGTGCATATGATCTTTTCACTGCGTAATAAACTAGGACACAATGTTCCCAACCCCGAGGAATCAACAAAGCTCTTGGGAGTTTATCTAGATGATAAATTGACCTGGCAAGTACATATAGAAAACTTGTCAAAAAATTTGCAAAAAATGCATTTATCTTGAGAAATGTAGCAAATGAAATAGATGAAAGAGCCTTTAATAATGCATACTTTGCACTATGCCACTCTTTGCTTTCCTATGATGTTTTAATTTGGGGACAAGCATCAAATTGGCCTAAAATATTTACTCTACAAAGAAGAGCAATACGAATAATATCTGGGATAAATTATAAAGATGGCTAGAGAGAACAATATCGTAGGCTAAACATACTCACATTACCATCAATATATATTTATGAGTTGCTTTTGTATGCTGGAGAGACTTTGTATCCTCAAAGTGTAAACAAAGAATATGACTACCATTATATTACAACATTATTACAACATTACAACATTATATTACACAAAAATATGTCAACAACACTTGTAAGATTAAATGGAGAAAAAAACACTGCATATGATCTTTTCACTGCGTAATAAACTAGGGCACAATGTTCCCGACCCCCAGGAATCAACAAAGCTCTTGGGAGTTTATCTAGCTAGATGATAAATTCACCTGGCAGGTACATATAGAAAACTTGTCAAAAAATTAGCAAAAAAATACATTTATCTTGAGAAATTAAAAAAATCAAGTAGGTGAAGGAGATTTGAATAATGCATACTTTGCACTATGCCACTCTTTGCTTTTCTATGCTGTTTTAATTTGGGGACAAGCGTCAAATTGGCCTAGAATATTTACTCTACAAAGAAGAGCCATGCGAATAATATCTGGGATAGATTATAAAGATGGCTATAGAGAGCAATTTCGTACGCTAAACATACTCACGTTATCATCAATATATATTTATGAGTTGCTTTTGTATGCTGGAGAGACTTTGTATCCTCAAAGTGTACACAAAGAATATGACTACCATTGTATTACAAGACACAAAAATATGTCAACAGCGCCTTGTAAGATTAACTAAGAGTCAAAAAGGAATCCAATTTTTAGCACCCAAATTTCATAATAAATTACTAATGAATATAATAAGCCTACCAGAGCGGGCATTCAAGGAAAAAATAAGGGCCATTTTGCACGAAAAAACTTTTTGTTCATATGATAAATTTTTATCGTATAATTTTAATATACCCATAAGAAAATGACCGTTTAATCCATTTCCTGATGTTTGTCTTATACTCTATATGTTTACAAGATATGTATATATTTGTAATTGAAATACTGACTTGTGCAAATACGATCTATAGCGCCAATAAAATGATTTGATTAATTTGATTTGATATACATCATCTTCCGATATAACAGGAAGTGGCAGAAAAATAAAATTATTTTAGTTGGGTAAAGTGTCATGGAAAACCTATATAAGATAAATTTTCAAATATAGCCAATATAGTCAATAGTTGCGGAAATACATGTAGTTTAAGGTCATGGTGGTGCACCCTGTAGATCTGGATGCAGGATAGGAATATGCAAGAAAAATGGGCAGCTAATAAAAGTGGCTGAAACCTCCCCACCAAAATGTTGCGAACGTTCCTTGATTTGGTTAATAACCGGGCATGTTCCCGCTAAGCCGAGATATGCAGGCCTCCGTTCCACGGGTGCTAGAATCTATACTAAATTACTAAAAATAATAAAGTATATTGACGGAAAGCTGAGAGCGCGTCAAAACAAACAAATATGCGAAATTGCCTCGTGATCGCTACGTATTCTATCTCCAGTGGTTGCATTAGAAAAAAAGCAAAATCGATTTAGTGAAATATCAAAAAAAGCCATTTTTGATCCACTCATGCTGAGCTGAATTCCCGATTTCGCCATGAAATTTACGATGCCAACAAAATGTCAATTTTCCTTCTTCCACAGAGACATCATTCATCCTTCCAATTAATGTATTTGTTTAGTTATTAACGTTTGATAATTTGAGGTGTTAGCTTGTCCTATGAAATTAATTGAAATTTAAATCGATATTTCCCGACGGCCGAGCCCGTTAAGCGACGACTGCCTGAGAGAATTCTCGACGAATTCCATACCAGAGTACTTTTTTTTGTTTTATTTTTAACTTTTTGGCAGATATTTTTTATTGTAAAATATTTTCGCTTATTTCTACGCAATTAAGAATTAGAGTTGATATAGGTGAGAAGTTTATTTGAGTGAGAAGTGCACTATTCGAAAATTCTCACTCCTGAAAGTCGGCAACCGTAAACTTGCGATGTTGCCACATCGCTTCATATTTCTGGCCAAAGTCCCGAAGTTATATCTCAATAACCAGCCCGTCGAAGTTTTCGCGAATTATCCAGAATAAATACTCATGTATCATTCTACTTTATATTGGTTTTTTGACAAAATAGCAAGAAGTGTTTGCAAGTACTAAGAAGAAATGTGGCTGTTTTCACCCGACATATATAGAGTATATCAAACTTACAGCATTCTAAGTTGTAAAAGTGTCTAGCCGAGCTACGAAATGCCGGCAACAAGTGAATCTTTCTTTTACACTATCGGCATGCGGGCAACTACAACGACGTCTGTCATTAAACTGTGTACCTCCTTCCGTTTCATTTTAATGCAGCTATACGACGAAGATAGAGAAGTACAACACTGTCGAATGTTTGGCTTGCACTTTTGGAGAAATGGGCTTGTTCCATGATATTCTTTTTATATGGTTTTTATATTTTTTCATGTAGTATTCTCATTATGCACTTAAAATTTCGTATTATTAACTTTTTCCGTTCTCGAGATATAAGAAGTTGAAATTAGTAATAGTTGCAAAAACTGAGCGCTCATTTGTGACGTCACTATACGCAAGTGACGTAAGAAAAGTGGCTTTCTGGGACCTTTCAAATTTATACCGAAAAGTCGAAAAACATGTAATTTTCAAACGCTAGTAACGAAATAAATACGTCGAGTGGAAGTTCGTTCTATGTCTTTACGGAAAGGAGAGAAGGTCGGCGATGAATCCTAATTGTAAATTGCAGGGTCAAAATCGAAAATTCGTCCCGACAGGAGCGAGAGAAAATTGTAATTTTTTGACATTTCACCAAATTGTACTCCCCTACTGTCAAGAAGTAAGCAAAACAAACAATACTTCGAAAACACTTATAATTATAACAACTAAGGAGCATCAAGTTTTTTGAGATCGCCGAGTCTATGTGTATAGTGACGTAGCGCCTGGCCACGCCCCATTTTCGCGAATTGGAGATTTGTAATCGTTTTTAAGATACTAAACGTGCGAATACGATTTTGATTTTTTGCAGATCCATTATTTTATACTTGCACTTTCGATTTATGAAATAAAAAAAAATGCCGAACAAGCCCATTGTTTTTCCACCACGGTTTTTTCAGTGACTGTTTTTCATTGAAAAATTGGACGCCAGCGCGCTTGACTCGAAACGCTGCAAAAACAGTTCGTTACGAAAAAAATGGACGTAAACAGTTTTATAGAAAATTAAATTTTCTAAAAAAAGGTAGTGGTAGCATATGTCTATCTTAAATGCTTTTGGCGAGAAGATGGTTGAAAGTTGCGCACTGGACAACTGTAAATTTTGTATTCAACTTTTAATCATTCTCACGCCTAAAGTATTGAAGATAGACATATGCTACTACTGACTTTTTTTTATAAAAAATTTGATTCTCCATAAAATTGTTTATATCCATTTTTTTCATAACTTTTAACGGCATTGGCAGTATTTCGAGTTAGAAGTTCCGACGTCCAATTTTACTCGTGCTTTTTTGCACAGTAGCCGCCAATTTAGATAATACATAATAATGTACTGTTCTGTTTGCAAGCAAGTATACATGCCTGTTGTTCCATGAGATTTAACTAACAAGAAGTAATCAACAAGTCTTCAGCCAATCCAGTTTAATCAGCGAGAGAATATCCGTAGCTTTGGTTTAAAAGCAAAATTCTAATATCTATTTTCAAGTTCTCGTACTCTTTATTAGATCGAGCGCTTCTCTGTTTTACGACTTAGAAATGCTATAAGTTTGATATGAACTGTGCATCACGGAGCACAACAGGCTGTTCGACAACTTAAACTGTCACAGCATCCTGGGAATGCCTTCAGATATGATGCCTACATCGATCAACAATGAACTGACCTTTAAAGTCCTGTTTCCTGGAAGAGACGAATGGGATCGGAACAAAACCGACCTACAAAGGGCAGACAAGAAACTGATTATTTCCAAAGAAGAACTGGAGCTGGTGTATATAGTCGCAAAGTAAAAGCAAACTGCCCTTTAAAGTCCTGTTTCCTGGAAGAGACGAATGGGATCGGAACAAAACCGACCTACAAAGGGCAGACAGGAAACTGATTATTTCCAAAGAAGAACTGGAGCTAGTGTATATAGTCGCAAAGTAAAAGCAAGAATAACTGGGTGATAATGCGACTATATTTCAGGCAGAAATCCATGCCATTGAGCTATGTGCACGGAGGCTAGAACAGGTGCAGCCTCTAGACACAGATCAATAAATAAATATATTTTCAGACAGCGAAACGGCTCTTAAAGCCCTTGGATCCTACCGTTGTAACACTAAGACGGTTTGGAATTGCCAGGAAGCTTTTACCCGACTAGACAGAAACAACAAACTGACTCTGATCTGGATACCTGGCCACTCTGGCATGGAAGACAACGTAGTTGCCAATTCTTTGGCCAGAGAATGCGCGGAAATCAAATTTATAGGACCAAAACCGGCACTCGGTATATCTGCAAACTTTGCCATGGCCGCTATTCTAGCCTGGGCTGAATTAAAGACAATCCAGCACTGGCAGGAACTACCAGGAATTTATTACATATCCCTTGAAGTCAAAAACTAAAGAACTATTAGAGTTAAATAGGATACACCTAAGAACTCTAATTGGCCTTATACACTGGCCACTGCAGATTAAATCATCACCTACACAGAATTGAACTGGTGGAAAACGCCGAATGCCATCTGTGTCTGGAGGATGATGAAGCAGCAGAGCACGTTTTGTGTACCTGTCCTGCTGTAGAAAGAACCAGGGTCTCACTGTTTGGCAAATGGCGACTGGAGCCAGAGGACCTGGACGGTTTGAACAGTATATTAATGTAAAATATACTGACACGCAGTTCATCAATATAGTTGGCTTCGTTTGGAGAGTAGTTAAAAACGTTATTATTGGTCGTAGAGCAAAAAATTGTATGCCACTGTGTTAGTCTTAGAAATTTGAATAACTGTTAAAAAATATCCATCCGTCAGTTCGCCCATCCGTCGGATTTTTTGAAAACGCAATAATTTAAAAAGGAAAAACTCTTATTCGAAAACAGTGGAACATACAAAAAAAAAGACAAATTGAAAGTAATTTTATAACCTTTAGAAAATATCTCTTAATATATTTCGCTAGAGGTAATATTTTTTAGATATTAAAATACCTGTTTTTCAAAGTGATTCCTTGTAAACAAAAAAGTAAGTAGTCTATAAAGGTACTTTTGTATATAATTGTTTCAAGAAGATTCTGTCAACGTTCAGTGACAGGATTTTGTTCCAAAGAAAAATTTAATGCAATCCACGCCTAAATTTTTACAATATTACGTTTAATTCATACTCTTGTATAATGACAAATTTGCCGTGTAAATAAATATAAAATGAGTTTAAAAAACAATATGATTCAGAAGCATTGTTATGTAGTCACAAAGTCTAGCGGAAAATTAGCCTCCCAACTGATGTTAAATAGTAAGTAATTATAAATGACTTGCATAAAGGCCATCAATTAAAGAGCAATTTGTCATTAGTAATTTATTATTATCTCATAAGCAACGTCATATGTACAACAGAAATCATGTTAAAGTATTTTATGTCATTCGGATGGTGTATTATTAATAGATAGGCAAGAATAGGTATATTAAACAATTAAATAAATATTTAGAACTGCAGTAAATACATTCATTTTTGTTTAAAAGATAAATAATTACATTGAATGTTCGAATACATGGCTTAAAATTTTAATTTTTTTGCCTCACTTCCCAATTATCTCCAAAGAGGAAAATCAGTTAATAATAATACTAATAATAAAGAGAAAGCAGCTACGAATGGTTAAGGAAAGGGGATTTGAAAGGCGCAACTAAGAGTACGATTATCGCCGCCCAAGATCAAGCGTTAGCCACAAGATACCAGATGAAAAATATACAAAAGCAAAATATTAACAGTATTTGCAAACTTTGCGGGGTATTCGAGGAAACTATTGAACATGTAATGTCAGTTTGCCCCATGTTGGCATGATCAAGTCCTCCGCTATAATATTTGCAAAACAAATAGGTGTCCCAGTTGGAGAACGCTGGTATGAGCATGACCACAAACCGGTGACGGAAAAAGATGGTACAGTATTGATGCGGAACCAATCCATTATTACTGCAGGCCTGTAGCTAGAAACTCTTTTAAGGGCGGGCAAACAAACTTTCAGGGGGGGGGGGGGGGGGGGGCGTGAACCTAAATATGTTATTGTTATTTTCAATTGTAAATAACCCCCGTAAAAAACAGATATCTAAATTTCTTAACAGAAACAGTTTTGAACATACAAAATTTATAATTGTAATAAGAATAATAAAAATAATCAAAATTCATAACATACATAATGACGATGATATTCTTTATAGGATTTTGCAAACAGCAGAAAAAACTATCTATGAGAACTAAAAGCAAAACTGCGTAAAAATATTAATGAAATCCTAAAATGAATTTGTCTAATTTCTTATTTGACAATTCTCCTTGTAACAATAGTACCCACATAGCCCCCTACGGCCATGCAGATTAAGCTAGTATCTATCTACATAACCCCCTATGGCCATGAAGATTCAGTCATTGTCAACTATAGTTAATTCATCTTATTCATGGAAATTGTCTTGGTTTTGCATGAAACATCTTTATGAGTGGCTTTATGTCTTTCTAATGAACTCCAGAATAAGGGCGAAAAACGTTTCAAAGACTAAGCATTTCCAAGAAACAATTAGAGTTTTCATGAAAATGTAATCCACCCGAATGAAAAAAATTTTAAGACAAGATAGGTAAATAAATTCATTTTAGGCCTGTGTTCTCATTTTTAACTGAATCTTCATGGCCGTAGGGGGTCATGTAGATACTAGCTTAATCTGCATGGCAGTAGGGGACTATGTGGATGCTATTGTTACAATGAGAATTGTCAAATAAAAAATTAGACAAATTTATTTTAGGATTTTAATTTGCTAGCATAACCAGAATTCAGGTTATCGAAAGAATGCAAAGATTTCATTAATATTTTTACACAGTTTTTCTTTTAGTTCTCATATATAGTTTTTTCTGCTGTTTGCAAAATCCTATAAAGAATATGTTTCATCGTCATTATATGTGTACTAGTATTTCTCAGTTTTTTTTAGATAACAGCTACTGTATAGGCAGTACTCATTCATATCTTGGTTTTTATTTTTGTATTTGTATTTTCTATAACTATTTTGTCATTTATTGACATTTACATTGTTCTTTAATAGGATTATTCTGTTGGGCAATAAATCTAGTATTATCATTATTATTTCATAAAAAATAACAATTAACAAATTTTTACTTGTCTGCCGGGCGTAACATGATTTTTACACGTTTTGCAACCATTTTCACATTTTCATTTTTAGGTGTTCGATTGGGCACCATTTTTGCGGTGGGAGCTTGGTCACAGTTTAATAATATACAGTTGGGTCACTTCCCCTTATTCCCCTAATTTTTGTCCATGACTGTGGCTTGGTCTATGTCCTCTGAACAATTATTTCCATTTACCAACTGTGGTTTGGTTGTACTGTGATTTTAATTATCTTCTGCAGTCGCCGCAGGACGGGCAAACATTATTCCACGACGGGCTTAGCCCGTCCTGGCCCACCCCTAGCTACAGGCCTGTATTACTGATAGAGAAATCAGGGCGAATAAACCAGACATCCGTATAAAAAATAGAACGGAAAAAACAGCGCTAATAATCAATGTGGCAGTGCTAGGAGATAGACGAGTGGTGGAGAAAGAGGCGGAAAAAATCTTAAAATATCAGGACCTCAGTATAGAGATAGAGCGAATGTGGGGTGTCTCATCCACAGTAGTACCGGTAGTAATAGGTGCCGCTGGAACTGTCACAAACAAACTGGAAGAATATTTAAATAAAATACCAGGACAAAAATATAAAGCCAGTTTACAAAAAAGCGTGCTATTGGGAACTGCATATATTATCCGAAGGGTACTACAATCAGAGGGTTAGTGGAACACACGAATGCAAAGTAGGGTAGATCTAAGGAGCTGGGTAAGCTCTCGACCTATCTTGGAAGTACCAGCTGTTAAACGCAGCTGTGATTAAGGAATAATAATAATAATAATAATAATAATAATAATAATAATAATAATAATAATAATAATAATAATAATAATAATAATAATAATAATAATAGATTTTAATAGACCTGATATAGTCCTTATAGATAAAGAGCAGAAGAAAGGTTACATCATCGACATTGCTACACCTCTCACTACTAATTTAATAACAACGGAATATCGAAAGATTGATAAATACCAAAACCTGGCCGTCGAAATTAAGTGTAATTGGAAGCTAAAAAATATCAGCATAATCCCATTAGTCATCTCAGTGGAAGGAGTAGTTTCGACTAGGCTCCCAAGTTACTTGGAAAAATTACAGTTACCCCAACACATCAGTAAGATTATGCAGAAAGCAACTATATTACAGACGTGCCATCTGGTCCGAAAATTCTTCACCATAGGATAAAGTGAATTCTTTCCCTAGTGTGAATGCAACCAACTGAAAAGAGAGTTGTGACATTTTTGAATAATAATAATAATAATAATAATAATAATAATTTCCCAATCACAAATACTATTAATTAATAACCATATAAGTAATTTAGGAGTGCGTCAAAATCGAAGCTAATATGCAAAAACATAATACATTTTAAAATATAAAATAAAATACTTACACGTAAAATTGTATAAAACAAAACACTAACATATTAACAAACTACACAAAAAAGTACATAAATATATAAACACGCAATAAATAAATAAATAAATATATAAATGGTCAAACTGAGTAAAATTCATTGACATCATGCAAGCATTTTTCTATTAACAAATTCTTTATCGTCTTTTTGAAAGTAAATAGGCTCTTACAATTTTTCACATCAGTGGGTAAAAGATTATAAATTTTACAGCCGTTGTAATACACACTTTTTTGATACAATGCTGTTGTGTGCTGATATGAAATTAACTGATCCTTAAATCTTGTTTGATAATTGTGATGTGTTTGGTTTGTAAGAAACAATGATTTGTTTTTAAAAACATAGCAACAGGTTTCGTAAATGTATAAGCAAGGCAAAGTTAATATTTTTAAGGCCTTAAAAGATCCTCTGCATATGAATCTCGGGGATGTAAACTCTCCATAATCCCAATGACACGCTCTTGGAGAATAAATGCCCGACGAACATAAGTAGTACTCAATCCGCACAGCATAATTCCATGACACAGATGAGAATGTATGTTACATTAGAGAATCTTTACCATAGTGATTTTTTAAGTTGCGCATACCATAACATTTACTGAGCTTCACACACAGACTATCTATGTGAGCAGCCCACCTCAAATTTCGGTCGAACATAATATCCAATATTTTAGCAGAATCTGTTATTAGAAATTCGTCGTTAAAGTTCTGCTCGATATTATACTGTTATGAATTACACCCCCTTGGAATTGGAGATGATACACCTATGCCTACTAATTGTGACTGGGAGCTGTCAGAATAAAATCGACTTTTCTGGAATATTGTTGGAGAAGATTCTTGAATGTTTCTAGATGGATCTAGAGAGTCAAATTCGGAGTATATAAGGCGCGATTACCAGCGCGGAAGAGGAAGTTTATTAAGAAGGCAGTTTATAAAAGTGAACAAGTTGAAAAGTGAAAAGTGAGGTTAACTATTAAGTAAACAAGTATTGTACAGTCAGTAAATTGTTAATTAAAGTGTTAGTAGTGTTTATCTCTTGTTGAAATTATTTAGAACCCACGGATTCACACAGGGTGTTTCCCAAAAAGGTGAAAATCCGTAACAATACCTAATGATACAGTATTTGTTTTTTCTTTATTAAGCGTAAGCCGATTTTTCTCTGACCAAATTATGATGTCTTTATATAGATCCTCAGATATATTTTTTACTGCGTCAGGACTTTTTTGAACAACTAAAAAGTTTGTATCATCGGCGTAGCACGTAATATGAACATTGTATTTGCTTTGAATGTATAGAACGAGATCGTTGGTAAAGATAAGATAAATGAATGGCCCTAATATGGAACCTTGTGGTACACTTACATTTATTAGACATTTATTGCTCTTTGTTCCATTCACATAGACTACTTGCTCACGGTTTTTAATATAGCTTGATAAAAAATTTAAGTTAATATTAACACGTACATTATGTGTGTATCTTACGGGAAAGAGAAATTTTTTCGATACGATACAATCGTGAGAATACAGTGAAATAAAAATCGCATACGAGTTCCCTATTCTAGAAAAATACAGTTAATCATTTCTTCTCGCGTTAAACCCCATAAGACCTTTGTATAGGGTTCTAAAAAGTTGTTCAGAACTCGACCACCAACAGTAATATGAATTTTTTTTTTCTACAGGCGCTATTACCGGTTTTAGAAATGTGCCGATCAAATACAATATAATGTTTGTTTTGTATTTGCGAAGAGTATAATAATCTAAAAGAAGAATAATAATTTATTTAAGACAAAAGATCCGCAAAAGACACATTTGTTTTCTCCAATTGCTGTCAACCACCTTGTAAACGTGCATCTATTTATGGCTAAAATAGAAATTAAGGTTAAATGCAGATTCAGCAAACAATGCAATTTTTTCGATTCTTTTATGGTAAGAAGGTAAATAAGCTGACAGCGAAAAAAGTCGCGCACTACTCGAGTAGCAATAAATTGAGTTCTTAGTTTGGCTCGACAATACGTTAACAAGGCTTTATATAGAAAAGCTATGCTATTCTGGAATTTACATTTTGCCTATACGAACCAGTGATGACTCTTCCGTATAGAGACTATCTTTCAAAGAAACTGCCCGGCTATGGGATATTTACGACGACGTTTATTGTTAGAAAATTCAACTATGAAGCTACAATGTGAACTATACGTGGATGGGATTTTTAAAATAAGTTCTCTAAGAAGACCGATACATATGTACGTGTTTGAGTATGGAATCGATTCTAATTATTCTTGGTATACGGGGAGTTTCTAGAAGTGTGAATTCTTTTCTTTTCGTATTGGATGCGGCAAAAATAATTGAGCAATTTGCTTCTTGGATTATTTAAAAGAAGGATAGACATAAATGAGTTTATAGACACTAATTATGGTCCATTTACTGTAGGTTTTGACCCAAAAATAATTCGCGAACTAAGCAAGCTTTGTGCACTTACAGGGTGTTTTCACATCTACCGACACGACACTGACAACGATGCCGGTGGACGCAAAATCTCATGTAAGTTAATGCGATGCTTTCACACTTACCGATCGGTATCGTGTCAGTGCAGGTACAGACTATTATTCATTTGTGCAGTGTCCATAGTTTTCATTTAATTTGTTTAATTAATTTTGTTAAAAATATAGCTGGTTTTAAATATAATATTGTTAATTTAATTGAACTTGTGGAGACAAAACCCTGTATTTGGGTCAAAACAAATGAAAATCACAAAAATAAAATACTTCGACAGAAAAGTTGGCAGGAAATATATATAAATAAAGAAAATATAATTTGTTAACTGCCGCCATGTCACTGTTCCCACTTACACCACTTAAAAAAAAAACCTCTGGTTCACCCGATTCCCTCTCAGCATGCCGGCCAAATGTGAAGAGCTTCTCCTGTTGTCGTGTCGGTGTCGGTGCCGTGCTGTGATCGTGTCGGTGCTGATGTCGGTAGATGTGAAAATGCCCATATAGTACTTTAGATGTAAAACATGATGATAAAAAGTTTGCCAGGATAGGGTAGCCTCTTTGTCCAAAGAATCCCTAAATAATGGGGTAATTTATGTACCCGGCGCCATTTTTAATTATATCTAAGGAAATATTTAAAAAAATATCGATTCAATGTATAGAACACAATGAGAGATGAGGAAATTCTGCGAAAAACAGGTTCTAAGCATTTTTTGTAGGTGCCACGATTTTGGAGTAGGTAAATAATTTTCAAAATAGTATAATAAGAGATGAGCAGCTGTGATATTCAGCCCGTTGAATCGCGAAACTGCGCGCCCTTTCATAAAGAAAATGTAATAATTTCTTTAATAATTGTCGAATTAAAACAAAAGTAAGGAACATATAAAAACCGCTGCCTAAGGAATCACTACTCTCACATCCAGTTTTTCCATCCGTTACTTTAAAGGAAACATCTCGACTATATTTGCACTAGTATATGGAAATTATTGGTCACAGAATTTTAATATCTGGGGCAGTTGTCAAACGTTAAAAATGAAGTTTCTGAACTGTTATTAGCTTGCTCTACACCCCACCCCTTCATCGAAATTATCTCAATCTGATGTCATTACAATACATACGTGTACTAACTCTCAAGTGAATATCTCAATTTTATTTTGTCAACTCCTTTATTATTATTGAAAAATATTAGAAAGAAATCTGGGGCCTTATCTTCTAGTATATACAGGGTGTTTCAGTTAAAAGTCCCCAGGCCATTATCTCTAAAATTAATAAAGATATTTTATTTTTGTAAATGGCAGATGATTGATACCAAAGAAAGGTTTAAATAACGGTGATTAGAATTTTTCCTCAACAGCACACAGAGATGGCGCTGCGATGCAAAACTATTTTTTGATGGCTGGAACCTTGAAACATAAGTCATGTGATTAAACAATAATTTGTGAATAATTTTGTTGGTATAGAGAATTTACAAAAAACAAGCCGTTTTGGAGTTACATGAGTTTCTTTCATTAATGCCAGTACACGTGAATTTTGATAAATCCCTATAATTTATTTATTATTTATTATAGAATATTGGTTACCAAACACTTTTTTTCAAGATAAGGAAAGTGATATAATACACTATCATAAAATTATGTTTACCACTTCCGGCCAAACCGGAACTAACATGATGAACCAATATCCATATGTTCCTACATATTACATTTTTTTTTTCTAATAACGCTTCTAATAAAACGGCTCCCAAAATTTAAAGTAAGTAAGACAACAAAGAAAATACACACTAATTTAGAATGGTAATGAAAAATCTACTTAAGAGATATTAGTAGGCTTTTATTTAATTTTAAGTTTGACAGTTATTAAACAAAGTTTGTAGTTGGTGCATTTCAATCATAGTTTCAAACAGAAATAGTGTACTTAGAAACAATTCAAAGCAAATTAATCCAAATAAGGCAATAAAAAAAATAAATTTAAAAAATGGTTAGATACACCAATGAAGATAAGTTAAATATGATTTTAATATACGGTGAATGCAAAAGAAATTCCCGACAAGCAAAACGATTGTTTTGTTTACGATTTCCAAATAGACCTACATCCGATAAAAAAACATTTATCATGCTGTTTAAAAATTTAAGAAACGGGTAGTTTTAAGAAAACTATTCGTAACAGAAATAGGCCAGTTAGAAACGATGAAAATACAGCCTTGGTGTTAAATAGTGTTGTCAACAATCCTCAATGTTCTCTCCGGAAATTGGCATCGGAAACTAATCTGTCGATATCTTCGTGCCATAGAATATTAAAATCAAATAAATGCCATCCATACAAATTAAAATTGATCCATCATTTAAGGCCTGGTGATTATGAACGAAGATTACATTTTCTAGCTGAATTTTCAGTTCTTTCTGAAGAATGCCCAAATTTTTAAAAAAATGTGCTCTGGAGCGATGAAAGCCGTTTTCACAACAACGGAGTTGTGAGTAAGCATAACTGCCGATACTGATCACAAAATAATCCTAGATGGATGAGAATGACCCGAAATCAGGTAACTTTTGGAGTTAACGTGTGGTGTGGAATATTAAATTCATATATTATTGGACCATATCTATTCCATGGGACTTTAAATGGAAGAAAATATGAGATATTTTTGAGAAATGTATTGCCAGGATTATTAGAGACTATCCCTCATAACCAGGAGAATATTTGGTTTCACCAAGATGGTGCACCACCCCATAACTCAGTACTAGTCAAAGATTGTCTTAATGAAATGTACCCTCAGAGATGGATTGGTACTAATGGAGTAGTCAGATGGCCAGCACGATCACCTGACTTGACTCCATTAGATTTTTACCTTTGGGGTATTTAAAAAGTGTAGTGTACATTGAACCCATTGAGGATATGGCCGATTTGTATAATAAAATATATGCAAGTGTTGCTGCTATAAATAGACATACGTTACAAAAAGTTTGCAATGAAGAGTTACTGAAACGGTACAATATGTGTATTCATGAAGAAGGGAGAAATTTTGAACATTTAATATAGTAAGTACCTACTAATAAGAAAGAAATTAGTTTAATTTCATTTTTAATAATATTTCGATAGTTTTTAAATGTTTGTTTATAAAACTTTTGTTTACGTTCTTTACTGAATTGTTAATATACATTTAGCCCATTCTAAATTAGTGTGTATTTTCTTTGTTGTCTTACTTACTTTAAGTTTTGGGAGCCGTTTTATTAGAAGCGTTATTAGAAAAAAAAATGTAATATGTAGGAACATATGGATATTGGTTCATCATGTTAGTTCCGGTTTGGCCGGAAGTGGTAAACATAATTTTATGATAGTGTATTATATCACTTTCCTTATCTTGAAAAAAAGTGTTTGGTAACCAATATTCTATAATAAATAATAAATAAATTATAGGGATTTATCAAAATTCACGTGTACTGGCATTAATGAAAGAAACTCATGTAACTCCAAAACGGCTTGTTTTTTGTAAATTCTCTATACCATCAAAATTATTCACAAATTATTGTTTAATCACATGACTTATGTTTCAAGGTTCCAGCCATCAAAAAATAGTTTTGCATCGCAGCGCCATCTCTGTGTGCGGTTGAGGAAAAATTCTAATCACCGTTATTTAAACCTTTCTTTGGTATCAATCATTTGCCATTTACAAAAATAAAATATCTGTATCAGTTTTAGAGATAATGGCCTGGGGACTTTTAAGTGAAACACCCTGTATACCAAATGCCAAGTTTCTGTACTCTTACCAGCTTACTTTACTTATTTTCCCCTATTTGCCTCTAACTTACCCCCACTCCTTCAACGGAATCATTTCAAAATATAATCTAGTTTCAGATGTGAATAGCGAAAAGTGAAAATCTCGGTATAATTTTATCAACCCTTTTAATAATGGAGTGGGGGTGGTGGTGGAGGATTAAAAAATATTATAGAAATCTGAGGCCTCCCCTTCTAGTATATACACCAAATCCCAAGTTTCTATACTCTTACCAGTTTGCTTTACTTGATTCCCCCTATTTAACCCCCAACCCTTCACCCGGTATGGTGAAAAAACAATCCAGTTCCAGTTCTCGTTACAATACATACGTGTACAAAATTTCAAGTCAATATCTTAAACCGTTCCAGAGAAAACGTGCGCACAAAAAAAGTTACAGACCGACAGATAGACAGACGTTTTTTTCGCTCAAATTTAAAATCTCAACGTTTCGTGACATTCTATTTCGACAAGAATTTTTTTTACGATTACTATACTTCCACTCCACTATGTGAATGTGGAAGTAAAAGAAAGGTTTCAGCGTTCTACTTAATTTATTTCTTAACACTTACGTTTGTTTCAAATTACTGAAAATTTAATTTGAAAAATTGGAATTCCTAGAACTCTTCAATTTACCCAGTACATTGAGTAAAATGCAAAAAAAAAAAAACCTCTTTGGATTAATTAGTTTACACATACAGGATGTAATTAGTTTCATGTCATTAAAAAAATAGTAATGGGGATCAACTAAGCAAACAGAAAACCTATATGACTTTTTCCTCTAGGGGCACTGAAAAAAACTGATCTAGGTCGAAAATCTGAATGTTAAGGTAGGAGACATCTGAGAACCACTGATTTTCTGGGTCAATTATTGACGTATAGTTCGGAATCATAGAAGTCATAAAAACGTGTAAGGGTCACCGACTTGTGTCCTCGCCGCCGCGCGGTCTCAGAGCAAGGTACGAGGCACTTTGATGGGACCGCTTGAACCAAACTTTTTATACCAATTATGAAAATGTAAATAGTAGGTATATTAAAGTATGAGTGGATATTAAGGTCTTTAAAACACGCGATTTTTCGAGCACGACGGCGCAGCCGGAGTGCTCGAAATAGAGCAAGTGTTTTAAAGACCAGTTATCCACGAATACTTTACGCTATTTTTTTTATTGGTACACAATACTACAAAAAATGGAAATAAGAATTAAGAATGTAAAATGTTTGAATTCGTGATGTGACATCAGGATACCTGTCAGTGTCAAATGAGGAATGCAAAAATTAATTTGCAATCTGTCACATAGGATTAATTATTGTCACTACAGTTGTTAGTGATTGTATAGGTATTGCTTTAAAATGAGTTCTAACATTGATTATTTAAATAGAAAAGCAGATTCGCGCTTAATACCGCAAAAATTCCTGTCAGATCAATAATTAAAAAGTTGACATTTTGACTCGGGTTGTAGTTGTTGCCATGGTAACCTTTAAAACACGCGCGTTTTTAAAAGTTCGATTTAAACACTCTTAGGCGTACTTTAAATAAGCAAAATAGGGTACCAATAAAAAAAAATTCGTTATCTCTTTCTGTACAACGCAAGCACAGGATGGTCGCAGGAGTTTGTACAGAGAATTTGTTTACATGTGTGTTTTTTAATTTGTAACAAAATTATGGATCTTTTGATTTATACAATTTAATGTGATTTATTAACATTTGTAACATAAAATAAGTTCTGTGTTAAAAGCTTAAAACATGAGTAAATATTTCATGAAAATGGAACACGAACAGTTAGACATCTGAAATACGTTAACAGAAGATTATGTGTATTTTAAGTTAGGAAAAATCTGATTTTTTTAGAGTTACGTGCATGATTTTTTCCAGTCAGATATCGAAAACTAAAAATTTAGTCTTTGGTCTCTACGGAAATCAGTGTAAACAATAATAATCCCATCAAAACAAAACAGCTAATACGAATAATAATAACAGTAATACCTCTATTGTCCAACCGGAAACACCCAATGACAGAACAATTCTTTTGAATATGTCACAAAATTGTTCGAAATGACCTCCATCTCCAGCAATACACATATCGGCACGTCGAACCAATGAAATAGCCACTCCGTTCAACACATTTGGTAAATTACCACACTAAACTATGAACTAACGTTGTCAATAACGAAAAAAGAAAAACATGGTCCAAAATCCAAAAATCAACACAAAGGAACGAACAAGTAGTGTCTGTACGCAACCAAGTACTTAATGACTTGAACGGTAAGGCAATAAAATAAATCTTAATTGGTCCAAAATTCAAAAAGAACGAGAGCAATATACAGAAACAACGAACGGGTAGATCGTGTGTACATTCTTAACCAAGTAAAGACATGACCTAAAATATTGCTTGAGAATATCTCAAGGGAGAGTACCTGTCTACATAAATGTCAGTGTATCATGAGCGACCAGAGGCGAGGACAATACACAGCCTACCCCAATATGCCAGCACTTCTCAAACAATATTATTAAACATTTTCGATTTTTTTTCTCTCCAAAACTATGGACTTTAGACCCCATGTTATATAAGGTTTTTTTATATATTATTTGTCAAGTCGTTCCCCATCACCTGTTTTTTAATGACATGCAACTAATTACACCCTGTATATTTATGTAATGACGGTAAACATCCTTTACATTTGACGGCATAGAATGAGACGGTACTGACTTTTTTTTCAATTTTGCAGTTTCTCAGCCGTTTTCTATTTTCTGGCTCATTCGTTTCAACATAATTTCTGGCAAAATAAAAAATATTTCATAAAATAATATAATGCAATTGGAAAGCTTACCCTTCAACCTTTAATGTGACAATTTTATTTCTTTATATTACTTTTTGAATATTTTACAGTAGTTTTTAATTTATGATTGTGTACTGAAAAATCGAGAAATTGCAAAAATAAGTTTTATGCCATTAAATGTAAAATATGTTTATAACATGTCATTTAATAAATAAATCTACAAATTCAAAATGAATTTCTCAAATTAAATTGCCAGTCATCTTTAAGGGAGCGCCCGTAGTTCCACGGTTCAATGGCTGAATATAACGGCCGTTCATCCCTTATTACACAATGATGAACTCCATATTTTTTTATCATTTGCTCGAATATCGTGGCAGAAAAAAATAATTTAGAACTTTTTCCCCATGTCTCATTTTGTCCTATGCATTAAATCGATTTTTTTTCTGAGATACACTGCTCAAAGTTTTAACTGCCCTAGTAGCACACAATATTGGACCAATATTGAACCAATATTCTATATATTGGTCCTATATGGATTGTACATTAGTGCAATATTGGTACTACTAGGGTGGTACACCGAATATTAAGCAACGTTTCAATCTTAATTCTTCCTAAACTATTTACCCAATTTTGATGATCTTTTTTTGTAGTATAGGTTGATTCACCGAGAATGTTCTTATACAGTGAGTTTTAGAGACCACTTAATTCTGTGTGAATACCGAGTAACAATTAAAACGTGTTTTTTTATGAAATTTTATAACACCCTGTGTAAATCAGACACAGAGTGTTATAATCAATGACAGCTTGCTTTATATTTTAATGTTCCCTGCATTGACCTTTTGAATCTCTGTCATATTATTTAATCAGTTTGGCTAGGCATAAGTTGTTAGAGAAGATTCAGATGTCGGATTTGTATTTCCTAGTTAAAATGCACTTCAGAAATTATTACAAGCGACCAAATCCTAAGTACACGTTTAATTCGAAACGTGATTTATATGATTGCCTACAGATTATAATAACTGCTGAAGTGGTAATGAATGAATAGTGGTAATGAAGCTTAGAAAATATCTGTCCATCAACGAATTCCTTGTGGATATATTTTTAAAGAATTGATATAAGTGCGATTCTTATAGGGCATCTTAAATATTTGACAGAAGAAGGATATTATTATTATTATAGAAAAAGGAGACAACAGTTGGTTGTATCTGTTCCGAAATCTTATTGTCACAACTGTATACAACTGCTGCGTCAACAATGAAGTTAAGTATTTAAATAAATTAACACTTGAAGCACGATTGTACATGATTTTATAAAAAAAGCGTTGTTTGACTTCACGGCATATCACGTACTTAGACTATCCATATAAAACTATGTATACGTATTTTAGTTTTGTCTATTAAATTTATTGCTAATTTCTCTTTCACATTTTTTTACGTAAGAGCTAAGGGGTCAAAGATCCGCTTTTATTTCGTATTTCAATCTTGTCTTTCATCTTGTCAAGGTTTTTTGTTTCAAGATCTTGACTTTTCTGTCAAAATCTTGACGTTTATCTCAAGGCTGACCTTTTTCAAGATCTTGATTTTTGGCTTAGAATCTTGGCTTACATCCTAAGATCTTTAATTTAAAAACAAATAGAATAATAAACGATCAAAAGACAAATATGAAAAACATTAGATAGGTTCAATCACTGTATTTTGTTTAATAAATTATATCATTTTGGCCTATCAAAAAAAAAAAGTGTTTTCTGAAGTCTTATCTTGAAGATAGAAGACAGTTTGAGCTATGTTGCTGTGAACAATTTACTGATATATCTGCTGGGGTCCCACAAGGAATCATATTGGGACCATTATTATTATACTCTTCGCAAATACAAAACGAGGAGCATATTGCATTCGATCGGCTCATTTCTAAAACCGATAATATTGCTCGTAGAGAAAAAAATTCATATCACTGTGTTGGTGATCGAATTCTGAACAACTTTCAAAATGTCCGTCCGTCTGTCTGTCTGTCCGTCCGTCCCTCCGTCTGTCTGTCTGTCTGTCCGCCCGTCACGTTTCTTGTAAGCACGATAACTTAAGAACGAAAAATCCGATTGTATTGAAATGTGAACAGTAAGTTAGTGTTAGCTAGAGGAAGAACCCTATTGTTTTTGAACACAATCGATCTATAAATAATAAAAGTTGTTAATTTTTTTTAAAGAAAAAAAAATTGTTTTGTAATTAAATAAAAAATTAAACATGTTCTTTATAGGATTTTGCAAACAGAGGAAGAAAACTATCTATGAGAACTAAAAGTAAAACTATATGTTAAAATATTAATGAAATCTTTGCATTGTTTCGATAACCTGACTTCTGGTTATGCTAGCAAATCAAAATTCTAAAATAAATTTGTCCAATTTCTTATTTGACATTCTCATTATAACACTAGCATCCAACATCCCCTACGGCTAAGCAGATTAAACTAGTATCTACATGACCCCTAGGGTATGAAGATTCAGTTAAAAATGAGAACAAAGGTCTAAAATGAATTTATTTATTTACCTACTAGTGCAGGCAATGAAGGCAAAATTTTGTAAAAACCTCGCAAAAATTAATAAAAGGATCATCTCCATGATTTGAGTAGATAATAACCTGTAGAATGGAATGATGCATTCTTTGCACTTTCAAGTTCCGGGAAAATTCAAAAAAATTTGGAAAAACTTTTTGATTTTCGGTTTCTTTGCTCTAGAGGCTAAAATAATGAAAATACAGAAAAAAGTTTTCAACAAAATTTGTAGCTCGTCTCTTTCTCTACAAAAAAGGTGTTTATAAATTTTTGTCTTACTTAAACCGTTTAGGAGATAAATTCAGTTTTCCACTTACAGTTTTGAGCCGCTCCGAAATGCGCGGAAAATGAGAATTTTCTGGGAGTTTCGTACGACCGGACACATCGATCGATAATTCTTACTATTCAGATCCGCTAAAAAAATGAAAACATAAAATGTAGAGAAAAGTCTCAGCTTTAATGTGGAACTAATCACAAAATTCATACCAATTTTTATTATAGAGAAAAAAGTGTTAGAAGATGGCTTGGTAAACTTTATACAGTTGATTTAATAATAATAATAATAATAATAATAATAATAATTTATTAACCATTTGTTGTGATACAAATTTTGTATATATGGCAAGTCAGAAATATAGATAAAATAAATAATACAACAGTAACAATGAAATAAATAAATAACAAATGAATGAAACCAACATATCATCAGAGAACACATTAACGATAATTTTACATACATCAGAAATATAAACATACCTATATATACATATATACACATATATACACACATATATGCACATATGTACCCACACAGACACATACATAAACACACATATATGTACAAAGCAGATAATCAACTCTCAAGAGATAGGTTATAACAAAACAATTAATCAGAAGAGAAATAGTACATACAATTGTGTAAAATGTCTAACAAATAAATAAATACAATTATATAGTATTTTACGTAATGACATCGCTTAGGAATTCATCTATTGTGTAGTATCCTTTTTGTACAAGGATTTTTTTAATGGTAATTTTGAATTTGCCTATGCTCATGTTTTGGATATTATTTGGCAATCTGTTATATAATACAATAGAGTTATATTGAGGTGACTCTTTGAAAGTCGATGTCCTATGTAAGGGAATTGTTAGAATATTATTATTTCTGGTATTATATAAATGATGCTCAGACAGACTCACAAAAGCGTCAATATTGTTTTTGACGTTTATTAGACATTTATAAATATAGATACATGGCATCGTCAAGATTTTTTTGTTTATAAATGTAGCTTTGCAGCTTTCTCTGTAGTCTAAGTTAAACAGGAATCTCAATATTCTCTTTTGTATAATAAAAACTCGCCTAGCATGGGATGATCGACCCCAGATACAAATATTTAGCGACATGTGTGAATATGCTAACGCATAGTAAACGCTAGTGAGTCCCACTTCGTTTAGCATATCTTTAAGTTGCAATAATGCAAAGTAGGCTTGATTAAGCTTTTTACATACGTGATTAATATGCTGTTCCCAAGATAAGTTGCTATTTACCAAGGTGCCAAGAAATTTCGAGTAATCACTTAAAATTATGCCAGGTAAAGTAACGATACGCCGTAAGTTAAAATTCAGAAATATTGTTTTATTCTCGTTCAGCATTAGTCTGTTTCGATCACACCAGGTACTCATCTCACTCAATACAATATGAATTTTATTGGATAGTTCTTCCGGGTTTGTAGCAGTTACGGTTATGGTGGTGTCATCCGCATACATAATGGTGAAGCCATTTTTGATAAAATTTGGAAGATCGTTTACATAAATCAAAAACAACAATGGGCCTAATATGGATCCCTGAGGAACGCCCAAGAGAATATCAAAAATGTTCGATTGCACTTCATTGCAGTTTACACGCAGAGTTCTGTTTTGCATGAATGAAATCAGGCACTCTTGTAACTTACCTCTAATACCAACACTCAGTAACTTATCAGCTAATACATCTTTATCAACAGAGTCGAAAGCTTTTGAGAGGTCAAATAGAATTGTCACAATATACTTACCACTGTCCAATTCCTTATAAATAAAATCAAACAATTTAGATGACGCACTCTCAACTGATCTCCCCTTTCTAAAACCATGTTGGGAATTTGATAATATATTATATTTTTCTAAAAATATTATTACCCTATTGCTGATGATGCGCTCGAAAATTTTTGATATTACACTTAGTAATGATATTTGACGGTAATTTTCCAGATCATGCTCACAGCCTTTTTTTAGTATCGGAATAACGGACGAGATTTTTAGTGCATCAGGGAAGTGGCCATTTGAAATAGATTTATTAATTAGGTGTAACAACGGGTCAATTATATTTGATGATATACTTTTAATTATTTGTACAGTTAAACCGTCAAAACCTGATGACTTTTTGTTTTTTAGTTCATTAATGGCTTCAGTCAATTCAGATTTGGTAACATCATGAAAAAGCATAGAGTTTACGGTATTTTCAGATACTGTAGGAGGTAATGATAAATTATAACCAAAATATCGTTTTGCATTCATTGGGGCTATGGTTACAAAGTGTGATGCAAAGCAGTTTGCAATTCTATTATTGTCAGATACTATCTCGTTGTCTATATTTAATTCAATGAGTTTCCTTAAACCTTTCGTTTTGCCAAGTCTTTGATTCACAATATCCCAAGTTATTCTCGATCTATTTTCGGCATTTATTATTTTGTTATTATAATAAATTTGTTTAGCATTTCTAATGTTTATTTTATGCCGCCTTTTCCTATCATTATATGTTACAAGGCTGTTGTGATTTCGGGTACCTTTAAGGTTATTGTATAGGTTTTTAAGTGCTAGCCCTTCTTGAATTATTTCATTACTTATCCAACCATTGTCATTTTTATTATTTCTTTTAGATTTTTTGTATTTGAGAGGGCATGATACATCGAAACACCATTGTATATCTCTTAAGAAAGTGTTAAAAGCTTCACTTGGGTTTAAAGTTGAGATATAATTCCAGTTTATGTTGGACAGCCTTACATTGAATTCATGAAGATTTTCTTCTGTAACGACTCTTATTAACTTAGATATCTTGCCATCATTATTGTTATTTGTTGCAGTTCTAATGCTAAAGGAGAATAAATGTGCAGAGTGATCTGCTAGTTGTGCGTTGTATACCTGTACCTTATAACTTGAGATCGGCATATTAGTCACTAAGTAATCTATGGCTGTGGAGCTCATGTGACCATTCACATTTTGAAATATGCGTGTTGGTTCCTTTGTGGTAATATCTAATTGAAATGATTCAAACATGTCACATAATAGTTTAGTTGATAGGCATTTGTCAAACAGGTTAATATTTAGATCACCACACAAAACAATGAAGTCATATTTCTTTTTCGTAACAAAATTTAAAGCTAATGTCAATTTATTAAAGAAAATATTGACATCTCCATTAGGAGGTCTGTACACACAGCATATTACAGCCTTAATATTTTTCTCCAAAATTACCACTATACCACACATTTCGATATGACATTCTTCGGCTAGTTCCTTAAATATACACATTTCATTGAACACTATGTTAGAGCTAGACCTAACGTATATTAGAGAGCCACCGTGAATATGATTACTACGTGAAAAATGTGAAGCAAGTTTAAAATTAGGTAATACAATATGGTCAATATTTGAGTTTGAAATCCAATGTTCAGATATACATAAAATATCTAGATTCTTTTCAATAGTAAAGATCTCAATATTATTTATTTTATTAATTAAACTTTGCACATTCACATGCGCAATATTAATAGCATGTGATTTTAGATTATTTGTGACATTTGTGACAGCCGTGGGTATAAAAAATTATTTGTACTTAAGTTTAGTGGCGTTTTATAAATCTGACAGCTGTCATAGGATTCTATATTACTTATCACTCTCACCGAATCATCAGTATCATCCAATGTTGAATTCTGAACACTATTATCAATACTAACGACATTACTGTATACAGGTGCTTCACTATCAGCATCATCTAAGTTTAACTCCAACTGACGTATTTCGTTGGCTTCTGTCGCGGGACTGTTGTTAGCGCAGGTAAAGTTTATCTCAGCAGAATTATGAATTTTTACAAACACTAGATTTTTATGAGGGAACTTCGCACTCTTAACTATATTGCTAATTTCACGGCTTAAGTCATTTTTGTTGAAACGTATGCAGGAGTCTTTATTTATATCTAATAGAGTGACATTTCCAGGGGTGCATTTGTTCAATTTTATTATGAATTCAGATAACTTACTATTGAATTTATGAATGTATGAATTCATATAATTGTTCCTTCTCAACGGAACAGTAGCAATTGAGATATTTGTATTTGCACACATTTTCAATTTCGTACATATATCTCGAAAGAGTGGATACTTGTTTCGTTTATTAAAGTTGTTGGAACCAGCTATGATAACGACATGGTCATATAAGGAATAATTTTTGGTCAGTAGATCAACATTTTCGATGACTTGTCGAAAAGTTGCCCCCGGTTTAATAACTGATTCGATACGAAAATTTTGCATATTCACATTATTTGAGAGATTCGCATTTATATTGCGACCAAAATCATCACTTAATATTAATAGTTTATTTAGTTTATTTGGCTCACCTGGTATAACTTCTTCAGTATTTATTTGAAATTTTTGTGGAACCAAATTTTTATTGTTAGTCATCTTACCATTTTTATGTACATCCTTATCTTTGTTTTTTATTTCTCCAATATATTTTATGTTAATAGGTTTTTCTTGAATGTCTGTTAAAGTGGATATGTTTCTATAATGTTTTACTAATGTTTGAGAACCTACTGATTTTGTAATTTTGTCGGATTTTGCACTGATAACTATTTTCAGCTTGTCGATGTAAGCATTGAGCTCATTTATCATGTTTTCTTGTTTTTTTATTAAATCAGTTAATTCTTCCTCGCGAGTAGAAACTTCATTCAAAAATATTTCACTGTCCCTTTTCAATTTTCTGATGTGATTTTCCTTCATTTCGGTTTCTTCCGTGAGTTCACACACAGTTTTCTCTAGAATTTCAGCTCTTTCCTCATCCGGCGTTTTCGTTCTATAAAGTAATGTCTCATCACTTTCACAACAAATAATTTTATTTCCTTTAAGAAAACGAATACGACCTATGTTGGATTTATTTATACAACATTTGTGGATAACTTCAGAGCATTTTGTACATACATAATGTACAAACGGCTTAGTTTTGCAACACTTATATTTACTGTTCATATTTAAAAATTCACAATACAGCGAAAACACGACTTGCCTTAGGCACTGCTTAACTACTACTGATATCTACTACTTCATATCTTTAAGTTTTACGCATTCTGCCTATTTTTTCCGTAACAGTGGGTGCTTTTTCACTACATGGATTCAATTCCACGCACTTTTATCTGTATTTCATGAAAATTTTATTGAAGAATGTTAGGAAACAAATAAGTTGTATATGTTCTACCATATAACTGTGCATTTTCTGAACGTGTATGAATAATGTAGACAAATTCAAAAAGTACTGCACGCATTTAAAAAACTCTAAAGTCGTTCGAAAGAATATGTTTTATTGTACTTATAATCCAAAAATTAAGACTGTGCTATTATTAATAATTAAGATATAGCGAATTGAACTACAAAATTTGGAGGTGATTGATCAATGAGAAATATATCCTCTACTTTGTTCGCAAGGCATATTTTTCCAACAGAAATAATTGCAATATAATGTTAGTTGGATTAATATATTATTATATAAGAATATATCAGCAAAACGAATGATCATTCTAAAGACTCCCGGCAAAGATATGAATAAATCTGTGGACCAACTGTACAAAGTTTACTAAGCCATCTTCTGACACTTTTTCTCTATGATAAATTTTTTTATCAATTTTGTGATTAGTTCCACATTAAAGCTGAGACTTTTCTATACATTTTATGTTATTTTCATTTTTTTAGGGGCTGTGAATAGTAAGAATTATCGATCGATGAGCCCGGTCCTACGAAACTCCTGGAGAATTCTCATTTTTCGCGCATTTCGAAGCGGCTTAAAACTATAAGCAGAAAACTCGATTTATCTTCTAAATGGCTTAAGTAAGACAAGAATTTGTAAAGACCTTCTTTATAGAGAAAGAGACGAGCTACACATTTTGTTGGGAACTTTTTTCTCTATTTTCATTTCTTTGGCCGCTAGAGCAAGAAAACCGAAAATCAGAAAGTTTTTCCAATTTTATTTGAATTTTCCAGGAACTTGGAAGTGCAAAGAATGCATCATCTTATTCTCCAGGTTAGTACCTACTTAAATCCCAGAGATGATCCTTTTATTAATTTTTGTTACCCTAAATGGCTAATTTGCCTGTACTATACCTTGTCTTAAAATTTTTTTCATTCTAATGGATTACATTTTCATAAAATCTCTCATTCAGTTTCTTGGAAATGCTTAGCCTTTGAAACGTTTTTCGCCCTTATTGTGAGCTCATCAGAAAGGCACAAAGCCACTCATACCGATGTTCCATGCAAAACCAAGGCAATATCCATGAATAAGTATGAAATATTTATATTTGACATTGACTGATAAAAAACAACAGATCTTCACAAAAAAACTGCGAAGAGTATCCTATAGAATGTGCAACAATTATATAACAAGTGTGGTAAATCGATGAAGAGTATAATGGTTAGCTTGTTTAATATATACATCAATATGATATGGAAGGAAATTGTTACTCGGATGATATAAAAATACATAGTTTACCTCAGACTTATTGTCCGTATAACAAATGTCGGGACTTTGATCTTTACCGCAAAGTCAAAGGCGCCGACACTTTTTATACCCCCTAAATAAATGAAACACCTTTTTTGTAGACCTGTATTATCAAAAATATGTTTGTACCCATTCAATAATTACTGTTATCTTGTGAAATGGTGTAAATCCGACCAAATATCGGATCTCGCACATTTTTAATTTATTTTATGGCCATATTTTGTGAGAGTGTCGCAAGAACTCTTCTAATAGCAAAAGAAGCCGAAAATGCTCCTGATAATACATATTTGAGTTTATAGTTAATCCACAGAGACCTTTACCGAATACGACAATAATTCGGTGCTTTATGGTGGAGAGTTTCAGGACAACCTGACAAAGCAATAACTAGTATGGTCCATTTATTGTGTCGTACCGATGTTCTGAGAATCTGTTCACACTATTGACCATCTGGGTAAGGGTAATCTCTTTTGTGTAATTTCCAAAAATTTCTAATGCCAGTATTAACCTAGGAAAACAAAAGTGGTGCCGATAAAAGCAGAAAGTTAAAGACCAGATGTTAACCAAATAAACATGATAATTATTGCTAATGTATAATGTACGGTAATTGACAAAATATATTTATCTGTCTGTATTACGTAATGATAACAAATACATTATTTATATATTTACTTTTAAAATGCATCGTATTGTTAAATTTGACAAATTAACAATTTATTTGTAAAGATAATGTTACATCTTTACAAATTTTTTGTTTAAATATCTTGATTTGTAGAACGTACACAAAATGGGCTTGTTCGGCATTTTTTTTTTATTTCATAAATCGAAAGTGCAAGTATAAACTAATGGATCTGCAAAAAATCAGAATCCTATTCGCACGTTTAGTATCTTAAAAACTATTACAAATCTCCATCTCGCGAAAATGGGGCGTGGCCAGGCACTACGTCACTATACGCATAGACACGGCGATCTCAATAGACTTGATGTTCCTTACTTGTTATAATTATTATAAGTGTTTTCGAAGTTTTGTTTGTTTTGCTTACTACTTGACAGTAGGGGAGTACAATTTGGTGAAATGTCAAAAAATTACAATATTCTCTCGCTCCTGCCGGGACGAATTTTCGATTTTGACCCTGCAGTTTACGATTAGAATTCATCGCCGACCTTCTCCTTTCCGTAGACACATATAACGAACTTCCACTCGACGTATTTATTTAGTTATCAGCGTTTAAAAATTCCATGTTTTTCGACTTTTCAGATTAAATTTGAAAGGTCCCAGAAAGCCATTTTCTTACGTCACTTGCGTATAGTGACGTCACAAATGAGCGCTCGGTTTTTGCAACTATTACTAATTTCACCTCCTTATATCTCGAAAACGGAAAACGTTGTTAATACGAAATTTTAAGTGTATAGTGAGAACATCGAGTACTATATGAAAAAGTATAAAAACCATATAAAAAGAATATCATGGAACAAGCTCATTGAAAACTAATTTCTGTCATTTTCTTTGTTTTATTTTTTTTTAAACATTTGAAACGGCAAGAAGTAAGCTTTTTTTATTAAATGTTAATATGAGCCATTATTTCGAGTAGAAGAAACAAATACCTGCAAATTAATTTTTTTATTGAGCGAATTTCTAGAATACCAATATAATCAGACTCTAGTATTTTATAATTATTTCTTAGTATAAAACTAGTAAGTAAAAATATAAAATTTGGTACACGCTCGCATTATAACGACATCTGAAACTGGATTATATTTTGAGCTTATTATGTTGCAGGGTTGGGGGTAAATATTTTGTAAATAGGTAACGCAAGCTAGTAAGAGTCCAGAAATTTGGGATTTGGTGTATATACTACAGTGGCGGCTCGTCAGGGGAGGCAGGGGAGGCTGAGCCTCCCCTTGGAAGAACCACCATATCTTCAAAAGTAATATCTTAAGAAATTTCTATTAGGTATATCTCAATTTTCAATATTTTTTATTGTTTATTATTCATTAATTAATTTTCAGTTTATATATATATAACATTTTTGCATTTCCTTTCCACAAACATACCTATAACGTTACAGTCCGGATAGTCTTTGTATGCATATTTCCCGGTCGGCCGGTCTTTTACTGAATGAACACTGCGGTTCGCTGGAGGCTAATACGAAATAGCTTCCAACTATACCGCATTTACTTATAACACGAATGACCTTGAATTTCTTTGCGCTGTGTAAAATAGCAACACTTGGAATAGCCAAGTATGAAGCTAGCCTCCAGATCTCAGTTCTTTATAGCGCATGTGCACAGGCCATTCAAGAGTCAGGTGATTCACAAAGAAAACGAACTGACGTCTGACAGTTGCGTTTAGCCGGTTATAAGAACAACTTGACGTATAAATACATAAAACATTTGATAGGCGGGCTAGAAATAAGTGCTCTAGGTGAAAATATTCCCAACAACATGTCTTGTTGTCCAGACGTGGTGGATTATTTGTTATTAAATGGATTTACTACTCTTATTTATGACGAAAAGGTAAGAATTAAAAGAAATGCCAGGCCTACACCAGCAATGCTTTCGTTAGTTTTTAAAAGTGGTAAACAAAACAGAGGGTTTTGTGATAACAATTATAAAAAAGTCGAGTGGTTAACGGCATCAACAGTTAGAAACAAATTATATTGTTGGAGATGTTTATTATTTACTAATGATCAATTCTCAATTTGGGGCAGGGCCGGGTTTAATAATTTGCAAAATTAGTCGCGAGGTTTAGAAAGGCACGAAAAATCCCAGGAGCACATTTCATCTTGCATTAAATTCGAAATGTTTGGTAAACAAAATATTGTAAATTTCTTGGATTCTGCACATAAGAGAGAAATAGAAAATGTTAACTAAAAGGTCCGTGAGAATAGGGAAATATTAAAGAGGTTAATAGATGCCGTTATATAGTTATCTTCACAAGAAAATTCTTTCCGAGGACGTGACGAAAAACGAGAATCGTGCAATAAAGGAAATTTCAAAGAGCTGGTAGATTTTTTAAAAACTTATGACCCAAAATTAGAGAACTTTTTGAATAACGCCACTATTTTTTGAGACAATTCCGGTAAGCTTCTGTAGAATGATCATTTTCAGCACTTAAACGCATAAAAACATTTTTACTAGAAACAAAATGAGTCAAGACCGCCTTTCAAATGTATCGCTTATTTCAATAGAAAAACGTTTTTTGTCGGAATTGAGGAAACGCGATTCATTTTATGATGAAATAATCAACCATTTTGCTACTTCCAAAAATCGCAGGTTACCACTCATTTATAAAAATATTCAGGCTTTAAAGCAGAGATTAATATAGGTAGTTGTTATTTTAGAAAAAATATTTATTTGTGTTATTTATTTTTTAGGAAATATTTTTTATAATTCTCCATAATATAGAGTTCCGCGGTTATATTTTTTTTATATAACTTCTTTCTCAAAACTGTTTTAATTTCCATTAAAACTTATAATTTTACACGCCTGGCAGTGATAATGAATACAATTTTTTGTTTGTAGAAAAACACATTAATTTTTTTACCAAAACTGTTTTTATTTTTATTAAAAGTTATATAATTTAATTACAAGTGGGATAGTAGGACTCCTTTGGATACCGATACTCGAGTCGTAGGAACGAGAATTTCATGAGAATGATTTTTTCATCTCATCATATTTTCTATTTCCTTTTCATTCTATTCTTTTATTAGTTCTATTCTCTCAAGTCGTGAATCGGTATCCTGGCGAACAACCCACGGCAAAAAAATGTAACGCGCCGTTGTAATACCTCAGGGGTGGTGGGGAAATGTACAAATTGTAGTCATATTGCACATCAGTTGTCTTTCAGAATATCAAGCCTCCTCTGCAGACAATATCACGAGCCGCCACTGATATACTAGAAGTCAAAGACACGATTTTCTTTATAATATCTGCCACCCCCCCCCTACGACCGCCCCCCCTCCAGTCCATGTTAAAGGAGTAGACAAAATAAAATTGTTATTTAGTGTATGTACGAGAATAAAAATTGTCAAAAAATTTAGATCCCTATACCACCTTAGGCAGACGATTTCAAATATTAATATTATTAAAATTCTATTAGCAATTACTTCCACATGTGAAGTGTAGTTATAGTATCAATATGTTTTCGTTTGAAGAGACTTGGACGGGAAATCTAGGTGGGGAAGTAGTGACTCCTTAGGCAGCGGTTTTTTATTATACTCTGCGCTACGAAACGAAGAGTAATATCCGGTAACATCCGCTCGTAGAGATAAAATTTTCATATTGCTGTGTTGGTGATCGAATTTTGAACAAACTTCAAAATGTCCGTCGGTATGTCTGTCTGTCCGTCCGTCGTCGGTCCGTGCCCGCACAGGCGGAATTTCATAAAATCCTGGCCAAAACCCCAACTAACAAAATCGCTCCTAACCAATGGTACTATTATTTTCGAGAATGTCATGACCTTGTACCATCCAATGGCAGAAGCGGCATCTATCTATGAAATCATATGATTCAGTTATATCAATCAAAAGTAGGGGTTGTCTGCTACTGAATACTAGTTCAAATATTAATTTACTAGTTCTGTTGTACGTCATTGTAATTTCGAAAATGGTTCACAACCTGTACGTAGCTTTATTCCCTACATAAAGAATTTTAGTTTTTGTTTATTTTGTTCTTTTTGTAAGGCTACCAATATTAGTTAATATATTTTCATAAGTTTTCAAATTCTCGAATTACAACAGACTATAAAGTTCGAAATCTAATAACTTTGGTGAATATCGTAATAAAAGTCAGGCCTGTCGAGAGGAAGGGGGGGGGGTATTTCCCCCCCGGGCCCGGTGGTTTTTTAAGGGACCCGGTGATTTTGAGGGGGCCCGGGCTGCGCCTGAAGTTGGAAATTTGCATTTGCATTAGGTAAAACGAGAGAGGTATACTTTTAAATGATTAGTGTGATGTAAATTACAATGAGTTCTGAATGACCTGTAATATTTAGAATGAGATACATTGTTGTTGAAATTGTTAGGTAAAGGAATATCTCTCCCTGCTCTTTAAAATTTCTATCGTCATAAATATTTATTCTAAGGAATGTTATCCCGCTCCCGCTCTTCAAAATTTCGATTAAGATAAATATTCAATTCTGAGGAATACTCCCCTCCGCTCTTCGATATTTTTATAGAGATAAATAGTTTATTATTGTGAATGCCACTCCCCGCTCTTCGAAATTTATATTGAGGATTGGTGGGAGTCGTATGTTATTACATTACTCCCCGGGCCCCGATTTTCTCTCGACGGCGCCCTGTAGAATAAATTTCAGACAAGAATGGGTCGCTTCGGAGGACAAACGACGGAAATACTTCAAGGAAATTATTTCATAATTACGAAGAGTAATATAATGTGTAGATTGTACGCAAGTCAGTTCAAGATTTTTTGTCTAAAAACAGCAGTCATATTTGACATAACAAAAAATGTTATCTGAGATTTTCCTTCAGTAACTGATAGTGGAGGGATTATACATCACAAAACCACAAAATTCAGTGCTAGGGGTACCGGGCAACCCCCCAAGATATCGCCCCTACGGTGAAGAGAGCCTTGTTTTGCTGATGACTCGTTAACAGTTGAAGATATAAAAAATGCTAATTATAGAAAACAAAGCCTCACTAATTGCCTAAAGAAAAGTCCTTTTGTTATTTTCTTGTATATGCCATGGTTTTCGAGAAAATCGATATTGAAGAAAATCGCAAGGTTTGTATTTTTAATGCGAAAGAATTTTCGTTTATTTGAATTTTTTTGCGCGCGGCCTATAGAAGGAACTTAATTGGCTGAAAACCAAACATGCTAGGAAGAGGGGTCAGAATGGGTTTTGGAGGGGATTTAGAACGCTCTTTTTGTTTCCATTTTTGATCGCTATTGATATCTATTGGTATATGGAAATAACAATGTAACATAGTTACCTCTTGTGTTAACTATTCACAGGCCCATAAAAAATAACTGACTTTAATATGAGTTACAAGTGCATTGTCTTTTAGTTTAAGGTAGTACTTCAGCGCAGAAGGAGTTAGGAATGGAAATATTCACGTGTACAAGTTTGCCAGCATGTTGAAGTTAGCCAAATTTTGGCCAATTTTTATTGTGTGCTAAAAATAAACAGAAAGACCCAAATATCTTGAAAATTTAGCTAAAAATTTTCTTTTTTTGAGGGGTTCAAAATGTGTCGAGTTCGATGAAAGACGCATGTTTCGTGGTTCATGCGGGATATCGAGATAAATCCTTATAAAGTTGCAACAAAACGCCGAAATTATACTAAGTTGAAGCGTGAACAATTCTGCAGTTATTGATATAAATTACCGCGAGTATGGCTATTTCATATAGGTGATATTTGATTAAATTGTGTTGGTTGAATAAAGCAACACAAAATAGTGTATATAAACAACTCGAGAAAGTGTACTGCTTGAGTGCTTGACTGTAAAATAAATACCTGGATTCGTCCCTTCTTGAAGTGGGTGATATAAAATAAGCAACGCCAGATGTGTGAATGAAACACATAAGTTTTTGTTTATATAGTATTAGCATTGGCTTATTTATGTCTTTACTAAATTTTAAACAAGAATTGGAGAAAAGATATTAAACATAATATACAGGGTGTTTCACTTAAAAGTCCCCAGGCCATTATCTCTAAAACTAATAAAGATATTTTATTTTTGTAAATGGCAGATGATTGATACCAAAGAAAGGTTTAAATAACGGTGATTAGAATTTTTCCTCAACAGCACACAGATGGCGCTGCGATGAAAAACTATTTTTTGATGGCTGGAACCTTGAAACATAAGTCATGTGATTAAACAATAATTTGTGAATAATTTTGATGGTATAGAGAATTTACAAAAAACAAGCCGTTTTGGAGTTACATGAGTTTCTTTCATTAACGCCAGTACACGTGAATTTTGATAAATCCCTATAATTTATTTATTATTTATTATAGAATATTGGTTACCAAACACTTTTTTTCAAGATAAGGAAAGTGATATAATACACTATCATAAAATTATGTTTACCACTTCCGGCCAAACCGGAACTAACATGATGAACCAATATCCATATGTTCCTACATATTACATTTTTACTTCCCTCGCATACCGAAGGGAAGTATTGTATTCGAGAAAAAATCACCCTCCGAGATTTTTACGGATTCTGACGTTTCAGATCACGGAGATTACGAAAATATAGGTTTTTCAATTCCGTCAGTCTGTCTGTCTGTCTGTCTGTCTGTCGGTCTGTCTGTCTGTCTGTCTGTCTGTTGGTGCATTTACTAAAAAACTACTTGACGGAGAGCAGTCAAATTTGGCAGGTAGTTGACGCTACTGTCAGCGCAGAAATGGTAGAAATTTCACTGGAAAATATACAGGGTGGACCGTCAAAACGGAATAAATAGTGAAAAAATTTTTTTTTCGCTCAAATTTAAAATTTCCACGTTTCATGACGCGCTAATCCTATTTCGGGAAAAAAAATTTTTGAAAATTTTTTTCACCATTTTTGAAAAAAATTTTACCAAGATAAAAAAAAAATTTTGTTCAAATTTGAAATTTCCACGTTTCATGACACGCTAAACCTATTTCTGAAAAAAAAAAAAATTTGAAAATTTCGCCATTTTTGAAAATTTTTTTACCAAGATGAAAAATTTTTTTTTTGCTCAAATTTAAAATTTCTACGTTTTATAGCATTCTAAAACTATTTAAAAAAAAAATAATTTTTTTTTACAAACATTTTTGAAAAATTTTTTTCTACTAAAATGATAATTTTTTTTTTCAAATTTGAAATTTCCATGTTTCATGGCATTCTAAGCCTGATTCAGAAAAAAAAAATTGGAAATTTTTTGAAATTTTTTTTTACCAACATTTTTGAAATTTTTTTTACCACTAAAATAGATGGATTTTTTTTTATTTCTTCAAATTTAAAATTTCCACGTTTCATAGCGTTCTAAATCTATTTAAAAGAAAAATTAGAAATTTAGTATTACTATTTTTAAAAAAATTTACCACTAAGATAGAATTTTTTTTCTTTGTTCAGATTTAAACTATCCACGTTTCCATGGCATTCTAAAACTATTCAAACAAATTTAAAAATGATTTTGAAAAATGTTTAAAAAAATTTGAAAACATTTTTAATTTATTTATCACTACTATAGAATAGACGAAAAATTTGGTTTGCTCAAATTTAAAATTTCCACGTTTCATGACATTCCAAACCAATTTCGGAAAAAAAAAATTTGCAACATTCTGTTACCAGTTTGGAAAAAAAATTAACACTAGAATAGATGGAAACTTTTTTTACACAAATTTAAAAGTTTCACGTTTCATGACATTCTAAACCTATTTAAAAAAAAAAACATAATTTTTAAATCTTAAACTTTTACCTATTTCAGACGAAAACATTTTTAATTTTTTTTTAACATTTTTGAAAAATTAAAATAAAAATGAAATTTTTTAACCACCACTATACTTCCACTCCATTACGCGAATGTTGGATTGATGTGACGGATGGCAATAATATCTGACATATACACCTATTATACTTTTATTGAAAAATGCACAGGGTGGTCATCCCAAGAAATAATTCAGTCATGGTGGACATTTGTAAAGGTATTTGCGCAAGCCTGCCGTATGTGGTACCTGTTATTTATTATTGAGCTTTTGCTGTTGGATGAGCAATCTGTATATTTTTTTGACCAAAACTTATCAAGTTTTCTTTGTAATAATAGCAATAACTATATTCCGATTATTATTCTCAATGTCATTTCGTAATTATTAATTTTTTAGAGTGACCGCCATGCACAAATAACGAGGGAAGTTCTGTGTAAAGACCTTTACCGATTTTTTTTTCTAATAACGCTTCTAATAAAACGGCTCCCAGAACTTAAAGTAAGTAAGACAACAAAGAAAATACACACTAATTTAGAATGGGCTAAATTTATATTAACAATTCAGTAAAGAACGTAAACAAAAGTTTTATAAACAAGCATTTAAAAACTATCGAAATATTATTAAAAATGAAATTAAACTAATTTCTTTCTTATTAGTAGGTACTTATTATATTAAATGTTCAAAATTTCTCCTTTCTTCGTGAATACACATATTGTACCGTTTCAGTAACTCTTCATTGCAAACTTTTTGTAACGTATGTCTATTTATAGCAGCAACACTTGCATATATTTTATTATACAAATCGGCCATATCCTCAATGGGTTCAATGTACACTACACTTTTTAAATACCCCCAAAGGTAAAAATCTAATGGAGTCAAGTCAGGTGATCGTGCTGGCCATCTGACTACTCCATTAGTACCAATCCATCTCTGAGGGTACATTTCATTAAGACAATCTTTGACTAGTACTGAGTTATGGGGTGGTGCACCATCTTGGTGAAACCAAATATTCTCCTGGTTATGAGGGATAGTCTCTAATAATCCTGGCAATACATTTCTCAAAAATATATCATATTTTCTTCCATTTAAAGTCCCATGGAATAGATATGGTCCAATAATATATGAATTTAATATTCCACACCACACGTTAACTCCAAAAGTTACCTGATTTCGGGTCATTCTCATCCATCTAGGATTATTTTGTGACCAGTATCGGCAGTTATGCTTACTCACAACTCCGTTGTTGTGAAAACGGCTTTCATCGCTCCAGAGCACATTTTTTAAAAAATTTGGGCATTCTTCAGAAAGAACTGAAAATTCAGCTAGAAAATGTAATCTTCGTTCATAATCACCAGACCTTAAATGATGGATCAATTTTAATTTGTATGGATGGTATTTATTTGATTTTAACATTCTATGGCACGAAGATATCGACAGATTAGTTTCCGATGCCAATTTCCGGAGAGAACATTGAGGATTGTTGACAACACTATTTAACACCAAGACTGTATTTTCATCGTTTCTAACTGGCCTATTTCTGTTACGAGTAGTTTTCTTAAAACTACCCCAGTTTCTTAAATTTTTAAACAGCATGATAAATGTTTTTTTATCGGGTGTAGGTCTATTTGGAAATCGTAAACAAAACAATCGTTTTGCTTGTCGGGAATTTCTTTTGCATTCACCGTATATTAAAATCATATTTAACTTATCTTCATTGGTGTATCTAACCATTTTTTAAATTTATTTTTTTTTATTGCCTTATTTGGATTAATTTGCTTTGAATTGTTTCTAAGTACACTATTTCTGTTTAAAACTATGATTGAAATGCACCAACTACAAACTTTGTTTAATAACTGTCAAACTTAAAATTAAATCAATACTAATATCTCTTAAGTAGATTTTTCATTACCATTCTAAATTTTGTGTGTATTTTCTTTGTTGTCTTACTTACTTTAAGTTTTGGGAGCCGTTTTATTAGAAGCGTTATTAGAAAAAAAAAATTTAATATGTAGAAACATATGGATATTGGTTCATCATGTTAGTTCCGGTTTGGCCGGAAGTGGTAAACATAATTTCATGATAGTGTATTATATCACTTTCCT
Source organism: Stenurella melanura (assembly GCA_963583905.1). NCBI lineage: Eukaryota > Metazoa > Arthropoda > Insecta > Coleoptera > Cerambycidae > Stenurella > Stenurella melanura. Next base: position 81,409,120 of record OY757316.1, on the reverse strand, counting down.
TATCTTGAAAAAAAGTGTTTGGTAACCAATATTCTATAATAAATAATAAATAAATTATAGGAATTTATCAAAATTCACGTGTACTGGCATTAATGAAAGAAACTCATGTAACTCCAAAACGGCTTGTTTTTTGTAAATTCTCTATACGATCAAAATTATTCACAAATTATTGTTTAATCACATGACTTATGTTTCAAGGTTCCAGCCATCAAAAAATAGTTTTGCATCGCAGCGCCATCTCTGTGTGCTGTTGAGGAAAAATTCTAATCACCGTTATTTAAACCTTTCTTTGGTATCAATCATCTGCCATATACAAAAATAATATATCTTTATTAATTTTAGAGATAATGGCCTGGGGACTTTTAACTGAAACACCCTGTATAGGTAATAGACATAATATTATATAGGTGATGAAATAGAAAAACTGCCCAAAATTGGAACCGATTATTTCAAGGAAACGACACACAGGGTGAGCAAACTATCCCTTCGGACCTCTTTTTCTCATAACGCGCAAAAAAAATTGTTACCGCGAGATAGGGCCCTCCCAGCAACTCCACCGTAGATGGATATTTACTTTTGGAGCGGTTAATAAATAAAAAAAGAAAGGGGAAAAAAATACAAAAATAAAACAAAAAATAAAAGTTGCCAAATTCAGAGACACAAGAAGCAGAAGCATCTCGTAAACAACTGCACCACACCCCAGCCGATGATGACAAATGGAAACTTAATAAAAGCATGGAAACTTAAAAGAAGCATCTCTCAAACACCTACACTTCCCATCATATATTCCCACCCAATGCGTCATGGGGCTCTCGCTGCTGACAACAAGCATGTCCAATGTCCAACCCGGCATATGCAGCTGGTCCGGCGGTATACAAAACATCCGAGATTTGGTTCCGGCACGCGGTTTGGCCGCCCGTTGGGCGTGTTCGAGCTGCGTCTTGGAACGAACCTCCATGGATGCCCGGAATTGGCAGCAATGCCCACCATACTCGGGCAAATCAATCAATCAATAAAAACAGCAGTCGTATTTGTCAAATATTATCCATAATATTCCATGTTTCCAACATTATATAAAATATTTCACGAGTTTAAAATTCTGCAATAAGTCATATGCCCTTAGGCATACTTTCAGAGTAAGCCCAAGAGTCTAGGAACAAGGACATAAAAGCAAACAGGGAACGTTATTGTTGAAAGTTCTCTTGAGCTGAAAATATGGAAGATGGTCTAAAATCTCTTCGTTTCCTCAGATCCTTCCATTGCAGATATTTCGAGAAAAACCCAAAAGAAAGCGCATTAGTAAGGAAATATCCTAGCGAATTGTAAGAGTTATTTGAAATACCTACCCTCATAATAAATGTATATGTCCATAATAAATGCATTCAACTTGTATTTTTCTGTTTTATTTGCCAGTTTAACCTGAAATCCCATTAATAATAACACAGACACACAAAAAGGAAAAGTCATCTGTTACCGGAATCCGACATGTAATTTCTACGTATTTCAACGTGCTGAACACGAATCCGATGTCCGTTTAGCTCCATCACCCACCAATTTTAATATCGTAAAAATAGCCTGAGAAACATGGATTTTTTTAGGTTATTTACGCTATTTACCGGGTCCCGGTAACAGATCGCTTTTCTTTTTTTGTGTGCCTTGTAATTATTTACTTTTAATTTGTAAAAAGTTCATAACCGTCTCATATAACTGATAGGTTTTGGCCAGTAGTTTAGGAAATTCCGCCTGTGTGCGACGTGCGTCCGTCCGTCCGTTTGTCTGACATGTTTCTTATAAGCACTATAACTTAAGAATGAAATGATGTCCGATTGTATTGAAATTTGAACAGTCAGTGTTAACTAGAGGAGCTCTGTTTTTGAACAAAATTGGTTGTTAATTTTTTAATTTAATTATTTAAATTTTTTTTAAATCTATTTTTTTAATTGCTTAATTAAACAAAAAATGTCTAAAATTAATATAATTGGCAAAAAAACTGCGAAGAGATATCTATAGAATGTGCAACAATTATATAAAAAATGGAGTAAATTGACGAAGACTATAATAGTCCAGTAACCTTGTCATCAAAAAGGAGGGTTAGCTGACATCAAATCGGGTATCTATGTTTTTTTATATGTTATATACCATTACAAATTAATGTTAAATTCAAATGTATCACCTCTGCAAACCTCCGGATCTTTGGTAAAGAATCCAAAGAACTGCGAGATTTTTGCCTTTTTTGAGTTCTTGTCGATTTTGACTCCTAAGGCCTACTTTTTCGGCAAAAAACAATTTAATACTTCTTTAAAGTAGACTGAACTTGCTAAAAGTTGTTGCCAGAACGGACTCTCTAGATCTAATAGTCTCCGAGACACGGCTGTTTAAAGTTTGGCAAATTTCTCATGTTGCGCCATTTTTAGCGATTTCTCCGGTTTTACTCAAAACATAATATAATGTTTTTCTGAAGTGAAATACATATTATGTATCTACCTTCCTGTACATATTTAATGTGATGTGCCAGGGGGCCGAGCCCCCTGCTTCCCCCCGACCGATTCGCCGATTTTTTTGTCGGGGTGTAGTAAAATATCAATCTTGAATCTATTTGAAAAATTAGTAACAGAAAATAGAGATATTTTATATAGAGATATGTATTTTTTATAGTAAGTTAACTATAAACATACACTCGCAGGCCTCGAAGTAGAATCAAACGATAAAGCGTTGGACAATCTCTTCTAGGCTCAAGAAGAAGAAGTAAAGGAGATAAGAGAGAACAGCGACACAGACGATACGGACGACACTTCCAGACCGTCCAAGAGAGCTAAAGTAGTTTGAAAAATATAAGATCTGTTTGTAACTAATTTTTAAAATTAAAAAAATATATATTCCTTCCAGTTTTCCGATTCATTCAATATAACAGTACCTACTATTTTATTTTATTTTTTGAATTTTATTTCGCTCTGGTAAAATGAATTTTCTGGACCCCGTTATAGTAATAGTAGGTATTTCACAGATTTTTAAATTAAAAATTGCTAAAAATGGCAAAATATGTAAACTTTGCCAAATTTTGAATAGCTGTATCTCGGAAACCATTTGGTCCACAGAGTCCATTCTGGTACCAGTTTCTAGCAAAGTTAGTCTACTTTGAAAAAGTATTTAATTGTTTTTATCAAAACATTAGGTCTTAGGGGTCAAAATTGACAAGAACTAAAAAAAGTAAAAAATCTCGCAGTTTTTTGGATTTTTAACCAAGATTCGGAGGCCTGTCAAGATCGTAAATTTGGATTCAATATTAATTTATAATCAAATACAACACACTAAAAAAACATAGATACCCGATTTGATGACAGGTAGGATGTATGAAGTTACTGGATTATAATGTTTAGCTTGTTTTATATAATCTGTTAAGAATAGCAACAGCCGAGACCTTTATATATTTGTATTTAAACATTTGTGTCTCCCCATTAAAATTTGGCAGAGATATTGTATTTTAATCAGGATTAATCAACAAATTAATATTTAAAGATATTTATATCTGTAGTTGTTTTTGCATAAATGTATTTGTAATCTTCTAAGGCAGGCACGTGTAAATACTAAATTTTTAAAAATATTTTAAGTATATGAAAAATGGTATAATAAAATATAAATATAAAACATAAGTAGACGTTTGCAAATTAATAAAGTATCCTTAGCCTAAAATATGTTACAATGATCTCTGGCGACAAACAAATTATCTGAGCAGAGAAAACAATTTACAGGGTGTTAAAAAATACCTCCTACGAGATACGTGTAGGTAAATTAAACTATTTTATGACGATAATGCTTAATGATTTATATCAATAATCGTTACCAAAGTCTTTTTTTTACAAATATTAGCAAAATGCTTTAACATCTGAAACAATTTGTAAAGGTATTTTATACAAAACTTCCCTCTCTCCATTTGGCATCTTTTATTTATTATAATCTTCGCAAATACAAAACGAAGAGTATAATATTGCACATATTGTCTAAATGTTATTTGTGGCATTATCTTAATTTTTTTTCTTCAATTCTTTGGGACTTACCGCCACATGTATGTTTTCTTTTTAAGCGGTGCTCGGGGAATCTACAAAATATCACAATTAACCAGTATGTTACTGGTAAATAACCTCTACGCCTGTGACTTTTACGTCAAAGGATCAGTTAAATGTTGATTTTTTAAATAAAGAACACAAATAAGTATAAAAACTTGAAATTAAATATTTCGCCGACGTTTCGGAAATTTATTCTGTTTCCTTTTTTGTTGTACAGACATCTACGGAACAATTCAGGCATCTATCTTCATTCAATAATATTATCGCGAATTCTTTAGTTTTTCTTTTTTTGCTATCTGCCTCTTTTGTTAAAATTTTTGCCGAGTCCCAGTTTATTCTGTGTCCATTCTACCAAGCGTGTTCGCAGATTGGGCGCACATCAAAATTATATAAGAAAAAATGAAATTCAGAGGTCCAAGATCTGCGAACACGCTTGGGAGAATGGACACAGAATAAACTGGAACTCGGCAAAAATTTTAACAAAAGAGGCAGATAGCAAAAAAAAGAAAAATTAAAAAAATCCGCGATAATATTATTGAATGAAGATAGATGCGTGTCGAATTGTTCCGTAGATGTCTGTACAACTTGGTTACCGATGTTAAAAGAAGAACTTCACAAACTTAACATTGTATAAAAACTAAAAAAACTGTTAACTATATCAACAGTTCTATGTAAATAGTAAGTATCTATGGATATTGAATATAACAAACATTCTTAGAGCTATGTATTTATCATACACAGCAAAAAATATTTTTCAAAAAAAGCCTTGAAAAAGGAATAAATTTCCGAAACGTCGGCGAAATATTTAATTTCAAGTTTTTATACTTATTTTAAAAAAGCAACCTTTAACTGATCCTTTGACGTAAAAGTCACAGGCGTAGAGGTTATTTACCAGTAACATACTGGTTAATTGTGATATTTTGTAGATTCCCCGAGCACCGCTTAAAAAGAAAACATACATGTGGCAGTAAGTCCCAAAGAATTGAAGAAGAAAAAAAATAATATTGCACCTTTCTAAAACCGGTAATATTGCTCGTAGAGAAAAAAATTTTCATATCACTGTGTTGTTAATCGAATTCTGAACAACTTTCAAAATGTCCTTCCATCTGTCTGTCTGTCTGTCGGTCCGTCTGTCCGTCCGTCCTTCTGTCCGTCTGTCTGTCCTTCCGTCACGTTTCTTGTAAGCACGATAACTTAAGAGCGAAAAGTCCGATAGTATTACAATTTGGACAGTAAGTTAGTGTTAGCTAGAGGAATAACTCTATTGTTTTTGAACAAAATCGATCAATAAATAAAAAAGTTATTAATTTTTGAAAAAAAAATAATTGTTTTGTAATTAAACAAAACATGTTTGAAACTAATATCATTTACAGAAAGAACTGCGAAGAGTATCCTATAGAATGTGCAACAATTATATAACAAGTGTAGTAAATCGGCGTAGAGTATAATGGTTATCTTGTTGATTATATATTTTGTTGATTGTCGGTCACCCCTTTTTAACTAAAGGTATATCAGGTAGTGTCGGTAAAAGTGTCAACTATAAGTGTTTTGAACTCACCACACTTTACCACTATGCTACACATGGATAACAACAATCGAGAAGATTATGAATAAACTAGGAACGGATTATACACTGGGAAAGAACTGCAGAACAAAAGACAGAATACAATAAAGAAATATCAAGGATATACATTATACACACTGCCAGATTCAGAAACAGAAGAAATAAAAGACTTAGAAGAAACATAGGCAAGAAGATGATCATAGACGGAAACTTAGAAAACACCTACACTTTCTATCCTATATTTCTACCCCATACGTCATGTGGCTTCTCGCTGCTAGCAACAATTGTTCCCAAATCCAACCCAGCGCACGTAGCCGCACCCAGTCCGGCGGTTTATGAAAATATCCTGATTGGATATCTGGAAGTGGCAGCAATGTCTAACGTCTCTAGCTAATCAATCAAACAGTACTGAATTGTTTTTTGCTACTCCTGCCATAATATGGTATATTTCTCGTTTCAAGACTTCAACCACTTCTTTATCTGCCCTTCTTTGACGTACCTTATCCATTTCGCAAATACACTTGTTGGTATTTGGCAAACAAGGGTTTAATAAAGATTATTATTATTATTATCACTAAACTATAAGAAGGCTACGTTTCGTTATACTCTCCTTTTAGCAGAAACAAAATCAACACTATTGGGTAAATAATGCATTAACAGGGAGGCAACCTTAAAATCACATGTCCAAATTTTTCGACTAAAAGATCAATCACGCACTTTTTTAAAATTCTTATTTCTAAAACTTCTAGTAATTTTTTTTCGAGTTCTGTTCGTCAGTATACTATTAAATCACCCACAATAAAGTGGCCGCCACTTTCGGCACCTTAGTTTACGCTAGTCATTTTTGGTATAATTTTCTTTGGTTACATAATACACAAGAGAGCTTCTCATGCATGGGATATTATTTTAAAATAAGGGACGTGAGCGAAAAAGTATTGCCGAATACATCAGATAATTTGTATTACATTACATTTTTTATGAAATATTTAATTTTTTCTTTCTTTTTCAGGTGAGTACTTCACTTCTTGAAAGGTTTAACAGACATGGGTAAGAGATAAATAAATATATTATTATAACCGTTACAAAAGCATAAAATGAAGTCTTGAACAATAAAAAAATTTTTCGTTTGCTATATATACCATATGTATGTAAATCGGGGTGAACATTTTCACACATCGAGTTGGGTGTCAGTATCATTAAACACGTCATTATAATATATGTCCTCAAAAATAAAGCTGAGGTTCCTTATACAGATTTCCATTTTAAAGTCTCGTTGTCGAAATATTATTTTTCAGTCATTTATATTGTTCACCCCCTCCTCCCCTTTCAATTTCCAACCATCTATACTAAGTGTCTGATTTTTTCCTAATAGTACTTTTTAACAAGTATTTTCAATGCTAATTATAACGAACACTGGAACATAGGTACTTTTATTCACTATAATTGTTTATTTGTGGCATATTCAGATTTTATTACTTTTTGTTGGGTATTTTGCCACAAGGAACTGTCATGGTTGACGGTCAAAAAAGTTTTGAGAACGGAAGTAAATTTTCTTCCGAAACGTTAACTGCCTATAGCTATCATTTTCATTTTTTAATTTATAACGTTGTTCTAGTTTATATATTTTTAGGTGTGAGACTTTTTGAAAGTCAAGTTATTCAAGAACCAACCTCTGTCTGATCCGTTTGGCGCAGAGGTTTTTTCATTAAAATTTTTTGTATATATTTCAGTGGCAAAATACCCAACAAAAAGTAAGAAATAGGTACTTTCTGTGAAAAAAAATGTAAATCCGTTTTTGTTACCCATATATGCTGATTAAAATTGTTCCCCATTGGGGTTTTGGAAACCGTAAGAGATAGAGAGTCGGTGGCCAAGTTGCGCTATGTACTCGATAATATGCCATAAAAATTGCAAATACACAAGTATTCGAAAAAATCTAAATTATGGATTCTTTGAAGTATTGCGGTTATTATTGAATTTCTTAAAAATTCAGGAATACTTTATTAGAGCACTTGACAATGTTCTACACGCCTATAGTATCCTATAGTATCCGTTTTATTTGGCAACGTTACGTAGCCTCAGGACCATCCTCAACTTGTAAATATGGACCTTCAATATTTACACCATTTTTTGGAGAGCATTTTGTAATACGAATTTAATGACATGCACTTAAATATTTTCCAACGTTTCATTACACTTAAACCATTACATGATTATAATAGGTTGCATGAATACGGTCCTGTATGTTTTATTTTTTTAATTAGATTTTAAAGGGCCTTCTATTGATAGTAAGTGTTGATTTGCTGGACTATATTTACTGATGTTTTATAATGGTTTTAAAATTCTTAAAAGCTAATGAAGTGTGACAAGATGTAAGTGCATTCCTGGACCAACAAGTTCCCGGCTAGTGGGTTGATAATCAGGGTGCAATGAAGTGGTCTGCTACGTCACCTGACTTAATACCGTGTGATTATTTTTCGAGAAGCACTTTAAAAAACAAAGTGTACAAGGGGCCCATCAATAATTTGAACAATTGAAGCAAATAATTCCAAATTGTTTTGCCTTCTTGCCTAGAAGTAACATTGGACTTGCAGTACACATCAACAGAAGATTAAACGAATGCCTTAATAAAAATTGGAATTTAATTCAATACCTTATAACTTGTTACAGTTAGCTTCTAACCTCGTTTTAAACATTTTGATGCCATTATAAAAATCGATAATTAATGTCGAATGAACAAATAATACAAGGCCTCTTTAAAGGGAATAAATAATGAAAAAAAATGTTTTGCTCAAATTAAAAATTTCCACGTTTCATGACATGACCTACTTCAGAAAAAAAAAATGAAAATTTTTTGTATCAACATTTTTGAAAATTTTTTTACCACTTCAATAAGCGGAACACAATTTTTTTAGCTCAAATTTAAAATTTCCACGTTTTATGACATTCTAACCCTATGAAACATATTCAGGATTTTGCAAACAGCGGAAAGAAAAACTATCTATGAGAACTAAAGGAAAAACTATATGTAAAAATATTAATGAAATCTTTGCATTCTTTCGATAACCTGACTTCTGGTTATGCTAACAAGTAAAAATTCTTATTTGCCATTCTCATTTTAACACTAGCATCCAACATAGTCTCCTACGGCTAGGCAGATTAAACTAGTATCTACATGATCCCCTACGATATGTAAATTCAGTTAAAAATGAGAACAAAGGCCTGAAATTAATTTATTTACCTACCTTGTCTTTAAAATTTTTTTCATTCTAATGAATTCATAAAATCTCATTCAGTTTCTTGGAAACGTTTTTCGTCCTTATTGTGGATTCATCAGAAAAGCCCAAAGCCACTCATACATAACGATGTTCCATGCAAAACATCGTTATCTAGCTCAAAACCGGGGCAATAAATTGGTTTAAAATTGTTGCAATGCTATCTCTACACATTTGTTAACAAAATATGTTAATGTGAAGATTAAATTTTAATAAATGTAGAAAGTGTGAACTTTTCTTTAAGACTATGTCAGTAAAATGTGAGAGGAGTCGTTGGTTAACGTCGAGGGCAGACGTAACGTACCGTAGGACGCTCCCGAAAAAGCTGGGAAAAGAAAATTTAGCGTAAACTGAGATGTCATAATAGAAGAACAAAGTTCATTTGGAATTAATATTTGAAAATTACTGAAAAGTGTTTTATTACTTTTGAAATTGTTACTTATACGTTCAAAATAGGATCTACATAAATATCCCACAACAGGAAGGTTTCAACTGGCAACTGTCAGGTAGTCCATACAAACAAAACAACTTATTTACAAAGACAAAAATATATCTCAGTAGGCCGACCAAAGTTAGAAAATGTCTAAAGGTGATTTCCATTAGAAAAAAAAATACACCAGGGTCAGCACATGAGAAATATCAATGTTCAAGCGAGTGCATCCAAAACAAAGTTGTAGAAACAAATTGGTGTACAAAAAAATGTGAAAAAAATCGGTTTTTCTCGTTTATCTGCGAATGTAACGTTTTCATGGAAAAAAAATTCAAAAAATAGTTGTAGGTATCTAAAAAACCTACAAAATAAGGACCACTGAATCAAAATCCGTTTGTTAGATTTCTTAGAAAGCAAAAAAAAAACATTGAAAAATGACATTTTTTAATTTTGCAATAACTTTTACAATAATTAATTTATGGTATCAACAATCTCAGGATATATGAGTCATAATGTGTTTAAAAAGTGGTCGACGGATGAATAGTTCCGAGAATATTAAGGTGATTTGAATTCCCCAAAATGAGGCGGTCCCATTTAAATTTTACGAAAAGCTTTCTATTCTTCAAGACTTGTACTATCACTGAGCTCAAAGCCGAAGTTAAATATTTTAGTTAAGTTGCTTAAGCACGCCGTTGAAAATGATGCATATTTCTTCGTTATAAACAAATGGAATAACTGTATCAATTGTTCGTCTATCGAAATGTAAAGTGGATATTAGCGTAGCTAGCATTTTTATACGAATTTTAAAAAAGTCCCTCCGATCTTCAGGGCTTGAGATAATTTTTATTTTTCAAAAAATTCTCGCGATCTTATTTTTTAACTTACAGAGCTGAAACTTGCAGGTATTGCACTTGAATACTTTAAATTTCGATAGAAAAATATAAGCAATTATTTCACCCACTTTTTTCAATTTAATTTCGACGAGGCACACGAATATCGTATTTATATTTTTCAATATGTTAAGTAAGCCCTCAAAACGCGAAAATGTCATTAATTTGATATTTTCGTTGGTTTACGTTCTTTCCCACGACTCTCTTCGTCTGTTTTATTTTATTTTTATTTTTAGGGATTTGCTTTGTTTTTGGAGTTTGTAATATATGTGTGTTGTATCATCACATGCACATTTCAAGTGGTAAACTACCGTCGGAAGTCGCTGTATAAATTTAAGGCAGTCAAGTCGACAGTCTAGGCGGTAGTCACGGCAGTCGCTCCAGCACAGGCGCAGGTGCAGTCTAGTCAGTAGTCGCACAGGCGCGGCAGTCCATGTACAAGTTTTTACAGATGGTTGACGGCTCCAATTATTTCAAAAAAAAACGTAAAAGATTAAATTATTAAAAAAAACTAAGTGATTGAAATTTTCCATATCTGTGCCAAGAAAAAATAAAAATATACTTCATGTGCTATAACATGTAAAAGTTTTAACGCAATATTCAAGCATGTTAATTTTTTTATAAATGTATGTTTACTTTCCTCGCTTACCGAAGGGAAGTATTGTATTAAGAAAAAATAATCCTCCTTGATTTCTTCGGATTTCCGCGTTTCAGACCATGTAAGCTACAAACATGAAGGTCCCTCAATTCCGCCAGTTTCTCTGCATCTCTGTCAGTCTGTTATCTCTCTGTTGGCGCTATAGACTACTGGCAGAAAGGCGGAGCTTATCTGTACGTGACAGCTAGCGTTCGCAGTGGCCAAGTAGAAAGTTAATTCCTGTGTCGTTTACACGTACGTGAATAGGAGAATCCTTGTTTTTAATAAATATTTTATTATAAGCTTTTTAAAAACGCGCAAATCTCTGGGTTTACTTTAATGCCACCGTAGTGGGAAGTGTTGGGAACGCCGCAGCTACAATTGACATTGTCAAAATCAGCAGTTTAGTATTTGTTATTGTGTAACATAATCTCCGGCTAATATCATGGAAAAATCATGCGGAGATGTTTGTTGCGTGGTTAACTGTGGAAATAGATCGAATAATACTAAAAATATAAAGTTTTATTCATTTCCCACATAGGGGAGTCAAATTAGACAAGAAGGACCCAAACTTCGACAAAATTCCCCGATCGATGATTTTTGCTGTCCACAAAGATGTGGACAACAAAAAAGCCACCGCGAGAAATTGTGTGGAAAATTCTTTATTAAACAATTTAGGTGCAATACGATACTTCATGAATAACTTTTTAAATTAAATTTGCATGAAAGAACTAACCATTGGAAAGAACACAAAATTTTATGAAAGAAACATATATGATATAATTAAATTTGCATGAAAGAACTAACAAAACCATTGGAAAGAAAACAAAATTTTATGAAAGAACTAACAAAACCATTGGAAAGAACACAAAATTTAATGAAAGAAACATATATAATATGTGCAATAATTCGTTAATTAACGCTGCAACTCGCGCCACGTCGGCCGTCCGTTCACGCTGGAAATGCTGCATAATTTCCCTCGGTGGCATTTTGATATTTTGTTCTCCACACCGTTCTGAACACGTTTCAACAAAAATCATCGATCGGGCCATTTTTCCGAAATGAAAATCTCCTTTAACAAGTCTGTATAAACTGGAGCAGGGGGAAAAGTGGATCAAAGCATGAAATACAAGATATGTGTGTAGTTAACAATTCAAAATATTCTGAGACAATACTAATTTTGTTAATTAATTTTATAGCTTAGGGGATCCTTATGGCAACCGAATAAGTGCTCAAAGATTTGCACATTTTATAGATAATACAAAATCGGGGACCATCCATTAAGCTCTAGTTTCGCGAAATCAATTTTTCCATCTTGTTACTCAAAGAAGGGCCCGACAGAAAAGTCAATGTTAAACTTTAAACAATGGTAAATTTTCATTGAGTATTAATAATTAATTGTTTAGTCACATATACAATATATTACAAAAAACGAAATGTCATCTCACCTACGCAAAAAAATGTTTTAACTTAACACAAAAATAATATTCACTCGAACATTACATTTACTCACTACGGAATTGTTTGTACTTACTGTATATGACAGTCGCGGCAACAAACAATTGTTAAATTTTTGTAAAATCAGGAAAAACACAAATCGACGCATACACATAAATATAAAAGTCACAGGAAGTAATTCGGAAATGCTCCACTGAAGCGCTAGTAGTCATTCTGTCGCTACTCTATAACTAAAAAACTTCTTGACGGGGAACAGTTAAATTTGGCAGGTAGTTGACACTACTTCCAGCGAGGAAATGGGTAGACTTTCACAGGGTGGACCGTCTAAATATAATAGATAATGAATATTAGTAAATGTGTTTACGCAAACCTTCCCATATATTTGGCATCTTTTATTTAATATTTATTGTTTTCTGTCGGATGACCACTCTGTATATTTTTTTGACCAAAAGTTATCAGGTATTTTTTGTAATGATAGTAATAACTACATTCCGATTATTATTCTCATATGTAGTATCTTAATTAATAATTTTTTTGAGTGACCGCCCCGTATAAATAAAGAGGGAAGTTCTGTGTAAACACCTTTATCGATTTTTTACACCCAGTTTGTTTTAAAATTTTCCGAGAAACATTATCAACATTGTATTAGTGTCGATAATGCAAAAACTTATAAACTCTCGTCATTATACCGTTCGTTTTAGCATTGAAAAATGCATGAAGGCATGAATGTAGAACGTTATGGGAGCGGTACTGATAAGACTGCTGGAGTACTTGTTTCAGATTAATGTAACACATTTAATTTTATATTTATTGTTTAGTCAAGATTTTCCTTTGTTATACTCTAACGATATCAAATGTAAGTATACTTTATATGATCTTGAGCATCACTCACAAGTATTTATTACTACGCAGGAAAGATAAAAATTGCATTGATTTGTTCATAATAATCTAACTCGAATATGCAACGTTGGCTTTATGGATCTGCATGCATTCATATTTATTCAAAGTAAGCACTTAGGGTCAACGAACGTCTGACGAATTTAATTAAAATATACTTAATATCTGAATTAAATACTACAGCAGGTGTTTCTCTGGCTTCAGTTTTCGAGCTAGCCAGACATCCAAGACAGGTAGTGTCGTGGCAAATGAAGAGCCGGAATAGGCAGGGTCAGGAGAACTAAAATTTAATTAATGCAATTGAAAACAAGCTACTTTTACCGGGAGCGAATTAAAATGGTTTTAAGGAATAACATTTTCGGCGTTTGGCTGGCCTAAAAGTTGCAGCAGAAGCAAATTAATTTTTTTGAATTGTAATGAATAGTTGACGTAGGCCAAGAGTAGATTTCAAAAATCCTACAGGATTATTCACGTTTTTTGGACTTTTTTAATAAGAAAAAAAAAATCGGTAAAGGTATTTATACAGAACTTCCCCCGTTATTTGTGCATGGCGGTCACTCTAAAAAATTATTAATTACGAAATCACATTGAGAATAATAATCGGAATATAGTTATCACTATTATTACAAAGAAAACCTGATAGCTTTTGGTCAAAAAAATATACAGAGTGCTCATCCAACAGCAAAAATTCAATACTAAATAACAGGTGCCAAATATGGAAGACTTGCGCAAATACCTTTACAAATGTCCGCCATGGTTGAATTATTTCTTGGGATGACCACCCTGTATATTTTTCAATAAAAGTATAATAGGTGCATATGCCAAATATTATTGCCATCTGCCACATTTTCAATTCCACATTCGCGTAGTGGAGTGGAAGTATAGTAGTGGTTAAAAAATTTCTTTTTTTTGAAATTTTTTAAAAATGTTGGTAAAAAAAATTTCAATTTTTTTTTTCTCAAATGGGTTTAGAATGTCATTAAACGTGGAAATTTTAAATTTGAGCAAAAGGGAATCTTTCCTTCTATTCTGTAGTAGTGGTAAAAGAACATTACAAATTTTTACAAAAAGTTCATATTTTTTAATTATATAGATTTAGAATGCCGTGAAACGTGGAAATTTTAAATTTAAGCAAAACATTTTTTTTCATCTATTCTGTAGTGATAAAAAAAGAAAAAATGTTTTTAAAAATATTCTCCATTTTTTTTTAAAGGTTTAGAATGCCACGAAACGTAGAAATTTTAAATTTGAACAAAGAAAGAAAATTTCCATCTATTTAGTGGTGAAATTTTCAAATTTTTTTTTCTGAAATAGATTTAGAATGTCATGAAACGTGAAAATTTTAAATTTTTTTTCCATCTATTCTAGTGGTATTTTTTTTTCCAAAATGATAAAAAAATGTTCCTATTTTTTTATTTTTTTTTATTTATATTTTTCCAATAGACGCCGAGAATGGACGATATGGTCCCCGAAGACCGGTAACGATGTTAAATCATTATCTATAATAAGCAAATCCGTTAAGAATTGTGATCTGTGGAGTATGTACTCACATACCAACTGACTGAGATATATTGCAATTTTCAATAGCAGTTTTAGAGCTTAAATAATAGTTCCAATTAATCAAAAAATTGTATTATTTTTTAATCGATTTTAAAGAATTATAAAAAGGAAGACGTTTTCAATTCGGCCCATATGTATGTCTGTTGATTCTTTACTCTAGAATGACTTATGCAATTTCTATGGAAATCTTTTACAAACCACACGGTATGGCTCGGCAATGGCCCCATGTATCAGTTTCATTAAGCTACATCTAGCATAAAGTGAGCAAAAAGAGGAGGAAACATTCTGTTCTAGAATTTGGCGGATTTTGGTGGTAAAATTGTGTTAAATTTAGAGTGGCTAGAACTGAATCTGTTGTCAAAAGCTAACGATTCGAGGTAGAGCTGCTATAATTGTATAACTTTTGCAGACTTGTGTTAAGTAGTAAGATAATGATAATTATTTACTGCTGTGTTTCCAAAACAATCAGTACAATCCAGTCTTCAAGCGCCATCGGCAGGGGCTCCCACTTAGGACACAGATCTGAACGAATGTTTGGTGGAATTTTTCTTACCATTTTTGCATATGTATCAGCTCTTACATGGACGAGATTATTTCCCTAACCTTGTATTTACAATAGTGGATCACAATATTTAAATTTCATGGGTTTTAAAATCGCGATTCTATGAAAAATATAAATAGTATGAAGTGACTTTTATAAGAACGAATCGATCAATCAACTTCTTATATAAAATTATAATAAAAGAAGAATGATAGGGAAGATAACTTTTTACGGATAATAAAAAAAGTACTATAAAATTTGAGAGCGAGAATACACTTATATAGATTAGAATAAAAATTATTTATTTATGTTAGATATAAAGTAAACAATATTAGCGTTTTATGGAATGTTTGAGGAAGAAGTCGTAATAGCCTTAATTTTTCTTCGCAACTTCGTCTCCCTTATTACATAATGTAGTGTACAACTCCCCGGTCGGAGTTGTACACTATATTATGTAATAAGGTTCGACGATGTTGCTCGAAAAATTAAGATCGAACTTCCTTCAGGTAAGTCGATTGATCTATTAATTTTTCTTCGCAACTTCGTCTCCCTTATTACATAATGTAGTGTACAACTCCGACCGGGGAGTTGTACACTACATTATGTAATAAGGTTCGACGAAGTTGCTCGAAAAATTAAGATCGAACTTCCTTCAGGTAAGTCGATTGATCTATTAATTTTATTAATGACTGACGACGTGCAGTATAATGTAAACATAATATGTAGGTTTGCAATCTCAAAATGTAATACTTGTTTAAATCGCATAGTGACTCAATTCATTATTCATCTCCAGGACACCATATCGGTTCCGTAGAGTAGAATAATAATAACGTCAATGGGCTTGTTCCATGATATTCTTTTTATATGGTTTTTATACTTTTTCACATAGTACTCGATATTCTCATTATACACTTAAAATTTCGTATTATTAACTTTTTCCGTGCTCAAGATATAAGGAGCTGAAATTAGTAATAGTTGCAAAAACCGAGCGCTCCGTTGTGACGTCACTATAGGTACGCAAGTGACGTAAGAAAAATGGCTTTCTGGGACCTTTCAAATTTAACCTGAAAAGTCGAAAAACATGGAATTTTTAAACGCTGGTAACTAAATAAATACGTCGAGTGGAAGTTCGTTCTATGTGTCTACGGAAAGGAGAAGGTTGACGATGAATTCTAATCGTAAATTGCAGGGTCAAAATCGAAAATTCGTCCCGGCAGGAGCGAGAGAAAATTGCAATTTTTTTACATTTCACCAAATTGTACTCCTCTACTGTCAAGTAGTAGGCAAAACAAACAATACTTCGAAAACACTTATAATTATAACAAGTAAGGAGCATCGAATCTATTGAAATCGCCGAGTCTATGCATATAGTGACGTAGCGCCTGGCCACGCCCCATTTTTGCGAGAGGGAAATTTGCAATAGTTTTTAAGATACTAAACGTGCGAATGAGATTCTGATTTTTTGCAAATACATTAATTTATACTTGCACTTTCGATTTATGAAATAAAAAAAAATGCAGAACAAGCCCATTTTGATCAAGTGAACCAAATTCCAATGCACTGCGTGAAGTACTTAGAAGTACATCTTGAGAACTAACTGACGTTTAACAGACATATGAACGAAACTGTGAGGACAGTGTATTCCCTAGCCAGGAGTCTGTACCAGCTCGTAGCTAAGGATAGCAGATTGAAATATAATAAAAAATTTGATTTGTATTCTAGTGAGGTCGGTTCTAACATACGAGGTGATGGTATGGTGCAGCGCGTCGGCCATGGTGGTAAAATAACACTCAACTTGAGAATAAATTTCTCTGCGTCATTCTCTACACCTCTTTAGAGAACTACTCACGTTGCAACCTTATAATAATAGACTCCATATCCGAAGTAAAGCATAGATTGGCGCACCCTTTCTAAATTTTCAACATATGAAAGAAAAGAGATCAGAGAAAATTGCTACCAGAGGAGTATCTGATCAACCTAAGTCTGGCATTTGTTTTGGCGGACAGGGCTTCCGTGCTTTCCGACCGATACCACACGGTAGCCGCGCCGGTAATAATTACAGCCACTCCCCACGACCTGTGGGGTTAGTGACGGTAAATTCCTGAATCGTGTGCTCTAAGTAGACGAAGGGACCCCAAGATAACCGCCTTCTGCATTTGGCCTGCAAGCCATTCGGCTGATTTCTGACAGGACGACATTGTCTTCAGTTCTGGGAGCAGCGTAGGCTTCATACCTCCTAGTGCATCGTATATTAGGACGACCATCTTGACCAAGTAGACTGGGTACAGCACTTGGAGCTCGTACCGGAGATCACGGTATTTGGTCCGTTTTCCCTCCTCTTTCGAAATGATGTTTGGCTCAGCAAGTGCCGAGAACTCGATCACAAACATCACCTTCTTTTGATGGTCCAGAAGGACTATATCGAGCTTGTTGGCTTGAATCAGCCTGACTGTCGAAAACGAAAAGTTTCAATAAATTCGGCGCCTCTCGTTCTCGACAACGGACTCGATGTCTTCGGGGACGTAAGACAGCACTAGCACTGGTGTCTGGTCTACTCCGTACGAGTGCCGTAGATGACAGTACAGCACCCGCAACGCCGCGTTATCGCGATGGATGTAGGCCGAAATCGCATACACCAGACATGCAGAAAGTAAATGCATGAGCAATTCCTGCGCCTTCTAAGACAGTTTCGGGGGTGTAATTATTATACGGGCTGCTGCTGTCTGTGAGGTGGTGGAGGTGCGCAAGCTTTAGATGTACAATTTTGTCAACACAATTGTGGCGGCACAGGTATTCAGTGGGTGCAAGAAAGGTACAACCCGCTGTGACATGTTGGATAGCGTCGGGGGCATGGAGGCATTTCTTGCATATATCATCGGTTACACTCGAATCTTTGACGATATGTTTTAAAGTAATTCTTAGTTTCAATTACCTGATCTTCTATGGCCATGATGAAGCCTTCGGTCTCCGGGAATAAGTCCCTTCGACTTGGCCAATAGTTCGACGCTTCTTGATCGACATTTCGGCGGCGAGGTCGTGGGGATATCTTCTATGAAAGGCCTTCTGCATCCATGCAGTTATTTGCGGGGCGACACTTCTGTCTTTATAGGGTTATCATCTGGGGTAACTGTGCAGAGATTCAATGGTGTGTAACCGTCATCAGCTCGAGTGACTGCTCTATGGAGGGGAGATGTCTTTTGTTTTTGGATAAAGTATTTTTGTGGACTTACGACTTGTTTGCGCAATAGAAATGAGAGGTCAATTAGACCCTTTCCACCTTGGGCCCTTGGGATCGTTTTTCGATTCCCAATTTAGGGCTATGGGTTCGATATCTGGTCAATGTGGTTCTTGTGTTTCTCTCGATGTCCTCTATATCAATCTTCGTCCACCGATTAATGCCAATTGTATATGACAGGACAGGGATTACATATGCGTTAATAGCCTTCACTGTGTTTTTGGCACTTAACTTAGTTCTAAGGATAGCATTCAAGCGAATCATATATGTGTTGTGTATCTTCAGTTTCATAGTCTTATGCTCTGTACAAACTGATTGATGTACACCCTGGTCTTGCACTTGTCAAGTCCAAATCCCATGTGTATGTCTCGAGAGAAGATCTCCACAGTTCTCAACAAGGAGTTAACTTGTACCGCTGTGCTGGCGTATACTTTGATGTCGTCCATGTACAGATGATTGACTTCATATAGAGCTTCTCTGCCACTCCTGAGGTTAAAACCGTGTTGACTCGCATTGAGCATATGGAAACAAGACTTCAGAGGTAAGTAAAACCAGAGTGGACTTAAGGAGTCCCCCTGGAAGATATCCATTTTTATTTTATTGAAGTCAGTCACTGTAGTACCATCCTTATGACTAAGCAGGACCATTGCGACATTAAATGATGGAGCAGGTTAACAAGTGAGGGAGCCGCTTTATATATTTGGAGTACTTTCACCAACTAGGAGTGCGGCACTCAATTAAAAGCCTATCGGTAGTCTATACAGATTCAGCAAATTTAGTTTAAGGTACGTAAACTTGTTTCTGCGCAGATAAACCACGCCTTGTCGTAGAACAATGCAGGGCATTGGTATAAAACAATAGCGCCATCGCTTGAACGCGTCGAGTTGTGAACAGCGCACCCATTCTGCTTTTAATAGCGTAGCTGTTTAGACGTGTGGGAATGAAATAAATTAATCTCAATTTCGTTATTAAAATGCCGTGTGTTTATACAACTGCAGAAAAAGTGCAAATTGTGAAGTGGTACTTCGGGGGCTATTCCACTGAAGACACAATAAATTTATTTACTGTGGCATATCAAGACAGACCAATCCCCTGAGCTAGCATAATTTCATACATTATTAAAAAAATTGAGCATTTCGGGTGTAAAAAATACTGTCAACCCGAACCCCGTCATCAACAAATGAGCGAATAACGTGAAATTCGCGAAACTAATGTCTGTGCACTTGTTGAAACTAGTGAACCTTGTTCTAGCAGGCAAATTGCTGATGAAGTTGACATGAAGGAAAGAACTGTAAGAAATATTTTGAAAAGAAATGGGTACAGTTGTTTAAAGTTCAAACAACGCAAGAAATATTTCCCGAGGACAATTTCAAACGGATGGAATTTTGTGAAATCATGATAAATAAAGTGAATGAGAGTGAAAACTTCTTAAAGAATATATTGTTTACAGATGAACCATCCTTTTCATTACATAGGAAACACAACCCATCCGTAGTACGATATTGGTCTCGGAAAAATAAACATTTGAGTGTTGCTGTGCGAACTTAGTATCCTCAAAAGTTGAACGTTTGAACGGGAATTTTAGACAATCATGTTATAGGCCCACTGCTAATCGATGGCAATTTAATGGGCAACGGCAACGGCTGCCCAAGTCACAATACCTTAACTGTTATTAATTTTCTGGAAAGAACATTTCCCAATCGTTTAATAGCTACGAGGGGAATGATAAAATGCCCCCCCAGGTCACCTGATCTAGCACCCCACGATTTCTTTCTGTGGGGCTGTTTAGAGGAAACCGCGTACAAACATGCGTTTGAACGAGCCAGTAATTTAGTCGAATTACGGGAGAAACTTATCCAACTTTGTACAAGCATTACTCCAATCAACTCAATGATATGAGAGGTTCATTGTATAATCGGTTTGGCTATTGTTTGGCACAAGAAGGTGGTTTGTTTGAATCCTTACTTCATTAATTTATTGTTTGATCATTATTAGTTGATTTTAGTTTCTGAGGGTTATTTAATTTTATTTTAATGTTCTATTTTTGTAATTTAATAATAATAATTTATTTTTTGATAATTGTTAGTTGATTTTAGTTTCCGAGTTATTTAATTTTATTTTAATGTTCTATTTTCATTTCGGTTTTAATAAGAATTATTGTTTTATTCCCATAGCATTAACGACTAAAAAAGAAACTGCAGAAATGCCTTCAATAGAAGAAATGATTTGTCAAAAATGTGACAAATGACTTCTTCGCTTTTGACGAAGAGATATTGTCTCGTTTCGTATTAGAAATTATTACCTACGTCCGCACCCATCCTTAGTTCATGCCGTGCTAAATTCAAGTCATTGTGTGCCTCTGCTTTCACGATTTATGGAACTAGCGGGGCGTGGTTAATTACATCGTTATTCCTATACCCTAAACTGTATTTCTGAATCTGTATAAGCAGTATGTAGGTGCCTGTGCTTGCGTTCTCTGGGATTTTTTAATGCATCCTTTTTGTTCAGCAGCAATAATAATAATTATTATTATCATTATTATAATATTATTGTTGAACCTAACTCACAAGCTCTAATTTTTCTATTTAAGGACAGGTTTGCATTGCACCTCGCAGATTCTGCATTTTTTCAATTACAGTCGCAAGAGGTGATAAAATCTCATTCACCTCATGTCTTAAATAAAATATTTCTTTCCGCTGTCGAACAATATTAAGCTAGGTGAAAGTTGCCCAAGTTTTGTCATGCTCATCTGAAATCTTCAGGACAGCACATAAACTGTTCGAAGCAACAGTACTATTATAAAATTATTTGAAAATAATTTTTTATCTAACAATAATATTGCCACTGGAATATTCTTTCTATAAAATGAAAAGTAAGAAAATCTAACTTATTTTTAACCAACGTATAGATTTTGGATGACCGGTTGAATTTTTTTCATTGCATTAAACGCGCCTCACTGCCTCAGTCATTTTCAAGCTCTTTAACATCTTTTCATTTATTGATTTACTAGGGATGTAAGAAATTAACAGATTAGTAATTTTTTTTAAATGCAAAACCTTCTTGTAATATTTGTTGTCAAATAATTTCATTTGGAATAGCATATGCCAAAAAGTGTTTATATCTGCTGCTGCGATTTTCACCCACCTTCTTTTTGTATAAGGAAGTTAGTTTGTAAATCGCATTATTTGCGTGGGAAACTCAAACCAAGTGCAATTTTTCAACTTTTTAGAGCGCCCAATGTCTTTTATTTAAATAAAGGCCCATCCTGTTTCTTATTTATTATCGAACAAAGTAATGTTATGTAATAAAACCAAATAAGATTCATACAACTCCCACAGAAAAAGCAGGGTAACTTAAGAACACGAATGATCGCCTACGTCGAAGAACAACACGCATACGCATCCGATGTCTTTGATATACGATTAAGTGTACACACGTTTGTATCGAATTATTTTAATATGAGATAGGTATTGAAATTGTAATTAATTGCTCATTAATAATTCTATGCATTAATCTTTCATTAATGTAATGTTTGTACAGGGTGGGGTTCAAACAGATAGATTTATTATTCATTGGTCTGTGAAAATGTATTCTGTAACTGAAAAGCGTCCATTCATTTTGTTGAAAATCTTAATTTAATGAAATATGGATTCTTAAACAAATACGCAAATGTATCTGATATACACTTTCTAAATTTGTATTTTTTACACAGCAGTTTTCATTAAAGCTGGTCAATGAACCGTATAACATCAATGTTCACCAGGAATATACCAGGCCAAAGACAAGCGAAAAAGTTCATCACCTATTCGACAAAGAATGCCTTAAGACTTCTCGAACTCGAAAAGTGCGACTTAATGCTGATAATGATCTTTATGTGAAAAAAAAAATTTTTTTTTGAAATTTCGCATATCATTTCTATATTTTGTGAATAGTTAAAAAGAAGACCTATGTATTATTTTCTAGAATAACTATCTCATTAGGTAAAATATCTACCTGTCAAGGGATCGTAAACACAACTCTTCTGCCTGGCACCGATCGGCCGGGTTTGCAACTAATTGTAACACCAACTTTGAGTAGATAGTGTAAGTTTAAAATATGTTAGTTCAAATTGAAATTTTTCTAGAAGCTCATTTGAGGTATGTATTTTAATTTAATATATCGCATAAAGAAGATTTTGAATTGAGATATTGAAATATATTATTTTATTTATGGGGTGTTTGACATAAATTTTTATGTCATTCTAGCTTTGTGTAGATTGATTGATTTGATTGATTTGCCAGCGTAAGGTGGGCATTGCTGCCAATTCCGGTGCAGGGAGATTTGTTCCACCACGCAGCCCGATCGCCCACCGATCATCCCACCGTGTGCCAGAACAAACCCCCAGTGCTTTTATATACCGCCGGACCAGCTGCATACGCTGGATTGGACATTGGACATGCTTGTTGTCAGCAGCGAGAGCCGCATGACGCATGGGGTAGGAGTATAGGATGGAGCGTGTAGGTGTTTGTGAGATGTTTCTTCTTGTTTTCCTTCTGTCTTCATCGGATGGAAAGTGTAGGCGCTTGTGAGATGCTTCTTTTAGGTTTTCGTGCTTCTTTTTACTTTCAGGTTTTTGTGATATGCTTCTTCTTAGTTTCTGTCTGTGATCATCTTCTCTCCTATTCTACTTCTGAGTTTTCTGTTTCTTCTGTTTCTGAGTCTGGCAGTGTGTATATCCTTGATATTTCTTTATTGTATTCCATTTTTTGTTGTGCAAACTTTTCCCAGTGTGTATAATCCTTTCCTAGCTTATTCATAATTCTCTCGACTGTTGTAATCCATGTGTAGCATTGGCCTCCCTATTTTCAGTTTGTTGCTGTTCATTCGCAGCGCTTTCTTCAGTAGGTGTGTCGTGTCCCGTCTTTGGACATGTCTCCAGTATTTCATTGCGTATGATTCTATTCTTTTGATTATTGTTCTTCCCTCTAGTAATGTTGACGTTTTCTGTCGTTTTTGTGGTTTTCCTGTTTTCGCTAGCAGTTGGATAATGTCCCTTTCAGCTCTTCTCAGGCTTCTTCGGTTGGCCTTTATCGTTGCTGCGTTTTTGAGTCCATATATCATCGTAGTAGGCATTATGATGGTCGTGTATACCTTTTTGGTTAGGCACCATGGTGGTTTGTTGTCCTCAATGAAGGGTAGTAGAGCTCTTGTGACTCTGTAGGCTGTTTTGACTTGGTCCAGGACTGTGGTGAATAGTCGGGGGGATAGGGGACATCCTTGTTTGACTCCTATATTCTTCATTTTTGATTCCGTCGTCTGTCCAAACCATTGTATTGCAGTGTTTTCGTGTAGGCATGCTTTTATTATTCTGTTTATTAAGTATTGCGGTACTCCCCTGTTGAGCAAAGTGTTGACTATAGCCTCATGCCTTATAGTATCAAATGCCTTTTGGAGGTCAATTGAGACTATATATAGTTTTGTTCCTTCTTTCCACTTTTCTTCCAGGATCCGTCTGGTGGTGTACATGTGGTCGTCTGTCGATCTACCCTTGATAAATGCCGTTTGATAATCTGGTAGTTCGCCGATGTATTTTTCCATTTCTCTGAGGAGGAATTGTGCGTAGTATTTATACCCTACACTGCTGAGTGTTATTCTTCTGTAATCGTCCACGTTTTGTGGTGATTTGATTTTAGGGAGCGGTATCTGTATGGTTGTATTCCATTCCTCAGGCAGGGGTGTGGTTTCCGTCCATGCGTTGGTGATGATTTCTAGGATTAGCTGTTTTATGTTGTCCGGTCCATAGTATACTAGTTCGTTATTTATTTTATCTATTCCCGGGGCCGTGTTTCTTTTAGCTCTGGCCATTATTTCTAGTAGTTCGTCTTTTGACGGTGGCTTTCCCAGAGGCCAGTGGTCCATTTCTTGTATTGGTTCTATTTGACTTCTCTCTGCGTTTCCTTCTTCTAGTTTCCTGGCCCAATGCTGCAGTGGTATGTATTTTCTTGACTGCGTATTGTTGTTTCTCCTGTATGTTTTGGGGTGTCTAAAGGTTTGGTTTAATCTCTGTCCTGCTGGAGTGGATTCTATGTTTTCGAAGAATTCCCTGCATTTTTTTTTTTTCTGTTCGTGCCTCCTCTCTGTGTCTCTTCTTTCTTTCCTCGCTTCTATTATCTTTTTGTCTATGTTTGGTGTATATTGTTTTCCTGTGGCCTTTATTTTCTTTAGTTTTTCGTAATTTCTTTTCGTGTCTTTTCTTTTGGGCTCATAGGGGATTTGTTCCTTTTCAACGTTTTCCTCGCCGCTATTTTGATTTTTAAACCCATTGTTGACCAATTTAGTTCCTTTCCTGTTAACTGTTTTTCTATCTCCTCCTGGTATTTCTTTTTTATTCCTTTGTTTTGCAGCAGTGAGATGTTCCATGTGTCATTTGCTGTTTTGTTGTATCTTTTTTTTCTTTTTTTCTTCTTGTTTCTTTATTACTAGTGTTCCATATAATATTTTGTGATCTGTTTTCCCTTATCCCTGTCCCTTATTTTTCTATCCACTAGGATATGGTCTATTTGAGGGTTGATGTTTCCTTTATTCCAGGTATTAAGGCAGGTTAGGTTCTTGCTCCATGTGTTTCTAACTGTTAGATCTAACAGATGTGTCAAGTTTTTTAGCAAGCTTCCATTATCGTTTGTCCATGTGTGAAGTAAGGTTTTTCCTATGATATTCTTGTCTTCATGTGTTTGGTCGTCCTTTCCTATATGCGCGTTGAAGTCTCCTAGTATTATTGTGTTCATTTTTCTATTCCTATTTCTTCTAGTCTCTTGGGTAATCTGCCTGAATACTCGTCCTGCCCGTTTGTCGGTGGGCACATGTACTCCTAGTATGCATATGTTTTCCTTTCCAATTTGTAAGTCTGCCATGGTTATGTCTTCGTTTACTTTTCTTGTCTTTATCTGGATAGGGGTGTTCCGTCTTATTGCCCATGCGACTCCTCTGCTGGTTTTTTCTTTGTCCCCTCCACTTAGATGCCATTTGTAGTTTTGAGTAACTGCAGTTCCGTCTATCGTGTGTGTCTCTTGTATGCATGCAACGTGTATGTGTTCCATCATAAGAACCTCATCGATTTTTTTCCTTTTCTCTCTCGTTATGCATCCTCTGACATTCCATGTCGCCAGAATGATGTCATCGTGTTGTAATTCTTGACTGTTGGCTTACTCTGTTCTTTGTGATATTTGGTACATGTTTATGTGCGTTGCTTCCTCTAATTCTGGGCGGGGTGTTATAGCCCCAGTTCGAGCGTATGTTTCTTCTGGTTGTTCTGCTTCATGTTTTTCTTGTGCAATAATCGCGCTATCGTAGTGATTTCTTTCGTTTCAGTGCTTCCTATATACTATCTCTAGTGGTGTGTTCTCTCTTCCCTGTTGGTTAGTAGGATGGAAGATTATATGCTCTCCTTCTTCTTGATGTACTATTATTGTCCTGTTTTTCATATTTGTTGTTACTGCAATTGTTTCCTACCCCCCCCCCAAAAAAAAAAAACTTCTCTTCTCAGATCTCGAATGAATGCATTTATTTTTCCCGTATTAGAGTTGTATCTATTGTAACGGGGTGCTAGTTCATGGATGGATGCCTGCATGAATGGCATGAAATGGTCTAAGTGATTTTCGATATAGTCAGCTACTTGTTTTCGTAGGGTTTTCGTCGCATTGGTATGTGCCTGTGATGTTATATTTTCTCCCTCCAGTTGGTGGTTTAATGCTCCATATAGGCAGTTTCCGTCGCCGTCGATTTTTTTGTACCAGTAATTGACGTGTTCTCGTTTCAACGTCCTGTATTAGTGTGTCCATTTTATTTGCCTTGTTTTTCAAAACCAATATTAGCTTGCTGTAAGAAAGTCTTTTTATTATGTTATCTGTATCGCGGTAAAATAACTTTTTACAGCGAGTTGCAAATGAGAAAGCGGCCCGAGAGAAACCTCCGCACACCCTGTATATTGTTTTGATTTTTGTAGTGCCTAATTCAAATTCCCCATATAAAACTAATAACTCTGCAGCGAGAAACAAAAAGTTTATAGTAAATAAATTATTTCTTAAACAAAAGTACCCGTTCCACATGAAGAATTCATTCATTCGCGTATATGTGAAACAATGGATTTCCGAATCACAACATTCTTCCCATCTGTGAAGGTTTAATAAATATATCTTATCTGGCCATTATTTCTAGTAGTTCGTCTTTTGACGGTGGCTTTCCCAGAGGCCAGTGGTCCATTTCTTGTATTGGTTCTATTTGACTTCTCTCTGCGTTTCCTTCTTCTAGTTTCCTGACCCAATGCTGCAGTGGTATGTATTTTCTTGACTGCGTATTGTTGTTTCTCCTGTATGTTTTGGGGTGTCTAAAGGTTTGGTTTAATCTCTGTCCTGCTGGAGTGGATTCTATGTTTTCGAAGAATTCCCTGCATTTTTTTTTTTTTTTTCTGTTCGTGCCTCCTCTCTGTGTCTCTTCTTTCTTTCCTCGCTTCTATTATCTTTTTGTCTATGTTTGGTGTATATTGTTTTCCTGTGGCCTTTATTTTCTTTAGTTTTTCGTAATTTCTTTTCGTGTCTTTTCTTTTGGGCTCATAGGGGATTTGTTCCTTTTCAACGTTTTCCTCGCCGCTATTTTGATTTTTAAACCCATTGTTGACCAATTTAGTTCCTTTCCTGTTAACTGTTTTTCTATCTCCTCCTGGTATTTCTTTTTTATTCCTTTGTTTTGCAGCAGTGAGATGTTCCATGTGTCATTTGCTGTTTTGTTGTATCTTTTTTTTCTTTTTTTCTTCTTGTTTCTTTATTACTAGTGTTCCATATAATATTTTGTGATCTGTTTTCCCTTATCCCTGTCCCTTATTTTTCTATCCACTAGGATATGGTCTATTTGAGGGTTGATGTTTCCTTTATTCCAGGTATTAAGGCAGGTTAGGTTCTTGCTCCATGTGTTTCTAACTGTTAGATCTAACAGATGTGTCAAGTTTTTTAGCAAGCTTCCATTATCGTTTGTCCATGTGTGAAGTAAGGTTTTTCCTATGATATTCTTGTCTTCATGTGTTTGGTCGTCCTTTCCTATATGCGCGTTGAAGTCTCCTAGTATTATTGTGTTCATTTTTCTATTCCTATTTCTTCTAGTCTCTTGGGTAATCTGCCTGAATACTCGTCCTGCCCGTTTGTCGGTGGGCACATGTACTCCTAGTATGCATATGTTTTCCTTTCCAATTTGTAAGTCTGCCATGGTTATGTCTTCGTTTACTTTTCTTGTCTTTATCTGGATAGGGGTGTTCCGTCTTATTGCCCATGCGACTCCTCTGCTGGTTTTTTCTTTGTCCCCTCCACTTAGATGCCATTTGTAGTTTTGAGTAACTGCAGTTCCGTCTATCGTGTGTGTCTCTTGTATGCATGCAACGTGTATGTGTTCCATCATAAGAACCTCATCGATTTTTTCCCTTTTCTCTCTCGTTATGCATCCTCTGACATTCCATGTCGCCAGAATGATGTCATCGTGTTGTAATTCTTGACTGTTGGCTTCCTCTGTTCTTTGTGATATTTGGTACATGTTTATGTGCGTTGCTTCCTCTAATTCTGGGCGGGGTGTTATAGCCCCAGTTCGAGCGTATGTTTCTTCTGGTTGTTCTGCTTCATGTTTTTCTTGTGCAATAATCGCGCTATCGTAGTGATTTCTTTCGTTTCAGTGCTTCCTATATACTATCTCTAGTGGTGTGTTCTCTCTTCCCTGTTGGTTAGTAGGATGGAAGATTATATGCTCTCCTTCTTCTTGATGTACTATTATTGTCCTGTTTTTCATATTTGTTGTTACTGCAATTGTTTCCTACCCCCCCCCCCCCCCCAAAAAAACTTCTCTTCTCAGATCTCGAATGAACGCATTTATTTTTCCCGTATTAGAGTTGTATCTATTGTAACGGGGTGCTAGTTCATGGATGGATGCCTGCATGAATGGCATGAAATGGTCTAAGTGATTTTCGATATAGTCAGCTACTTGTTTTCGTAGGGTTTTCGTCGCATTGGTATGTGCCTGTGATGTTATATTTTCTCCCTCCAGTTGGTGGTTTAATGCTCCATATAGGCAGTTTCCGTCGCCGTCGATTTTTTTGTACCAGTAATTGACGTGTTCTCGTTTCAACGTCCTGTATTAGTGTGTCCATTTTATTTGCCTTGTTTTTCAAAACCAATATTAGCTTGCTGTAAGAAAGTCTTTTTATTATGTTATCTGTATCGCGGTAAAATAACTTTTTACAGCGAGTTGCAAATGAGAAAGCGGCCCGAGAGAAACCTCCGCACACCCTGTATATTGTTTTGATTTTTGTAGTGCCTAATTCAAATTCCCCATATAAAACTAATAACTCTGCAGCGAGAAACAAAAAGTTTATAGTAAATAAATTATTTCTTAAACAAAAGTACCCGTTCCACATGAAGAATTCATTCATTCGCGTATATGTGAAACAATGGATTTCCGAATCACAACATTCTTCCCATCTGTGAAGGTTTAATAAATATATCTTATCTTAGAAATAAATAGAAATAACACTTATCTTTCATCCTTCCTACTAGCCACTTTGGGAGGGTGGTCGGTCGTCTTAGGTACATGCACTTGTGGATAATTTACGAGTTTATGACCTGGTCCCATTCAACGTGTTTATTTTCTTTTTATCCGAGTTATGTTGCCAGATGTCTGTACCCTTTGTCGAGCTGCCCATATACGCCTTTAGTGATGTCATAGTTAAATATCAAATATCAGCTATATGAATTAGCCAAATTTATGTTAATATTTATCAACTAATGTAGGATTTTCCACTCTTTAATTCAACACATTTTTGCGCGTTTCACACCGTGTTTACTCTAGTTTTTCGGGATTTCATGGGATCCACTTAAAAACGCGTCTGCCTTCATCGACGACCGAACTGAACTCCATGTCATTCTAGCTTTGTGTAGAAAAACAAAAAAGTCTTACTTAGTCATGTCTTGCAAAATTATTTAAAAAATACCTTAAACCTTCATTTTTAAGATAAAAAGAAAAGCATAGGTACCTTCAAGCGCCTTTTCCAAATATAATATTTTTTTTAACGTGCGACACATTGATCCATCACAATATGATTGATGCATTGGCAGACCGCACGCGGAACATACAAGTGGCATTTTAGTTTTTTTTTTATAATTTAATAGTAAATGTATCTAAACATGTTATTTATAATATGTGGCGATTTTCCATTCTATAGAGGGTGGATTCCACCCCTCTTCAGGTACGCCAAAACAATATTCCGTTGGAACAGGAATAGAATAAAATATTGGGAAAATAAGGTTCTATATAAATTTTTAATATAATGTTAAAGTTATAGCGGTTTAAAGAGTGCGGTTTATCTTGAGAAAACAAGTATTTCAAAATGGTTTTCATCGACAAACTAGAGAAGTATCAGATTTAGCCAACCAATGCCAGATACTAAAAAGAAAGCTCATACGCTGAGGATGAATTTTCATTTATTATCTGCCTTATTAATATTTGTGGAGATACGAAAGTTTAAAGATGTCGTTCGAACGTTTATATAGGACTAAAATCTTTTTCCAATGATTATTATCCACCCCGTGCACTTTGAGTCGCTCTGAAATGCGCGGAAAATAAGAATTATCCGGGAGTTTCGTACGACCGGACACATCGATCGATAATTCTTACTATTCAGAGCCGATAAAAAAAATAAAATAACATAACATGTAGAGAAGAGTCTCAGCTCTAATGTGGAACTAATAAAAAAATTCATACATTTTTTTTTCATAGAGAAAAAAGTGTTAGAAGATGGCTTAGTAAACTTTATACAGTTGATTTATTCGTATTCTTTGAGTTTTACCTATTTCTCCCGTAACAATGAGTGCTTTTTCACTGCATTGATTTGATTCCAGACATTTTAATCTATATTTCGTGAAAATGTCATTAAAGAATGTCAAGAAACAAATAAGTTGTATATGTTTTACTGTAGAATTGTGCATTTTCCGAACGGATATGAATAATGTAAACGAATTCAAAAAGTAGTGCATACATTAAAAAACTCTAAAGTCATTCGAAAGAATATGTTTTATTGTACTTTAATCTAAAAATTAAGACTGTGCTATTATTATTAATTAAGATATAGCGAATTGAACTCCAAAATTTGGAGGTGACTGATCGATGAAAAATATACCCTCTACTTTGTTCGCAAGGCATATTTTCCCAGCAAAAGTAATTGCAATATAATGTTAATTGGATTAATATATTATTATATAAGAATATATTAGCAAAATTAATTATCATTCTAAGGACTCCCGGCAAAGATATGAATAAATCTGTGGATCAACTGTACTCTATGATAATTTTTTTAATGAATTTTGTGATTAGTTCCACATTAAAACTAAGACTCTTCTTTACATTTGATGTTATTTTCATTTTCTTAGGGGCTCTGAATAGTAAGAATTATCGATCGATGAGCCCGGTCGTACGAAACTCTCGGTGAATTTTCATTTTTCACACATTTCGAAGCGGCTCAAAACTGTGGAAACTCGATTTATCTTCTAAACGTCTTAAGTAAGACAAATATTTGTAAATACCTTTTTTGTAGAGAAAGGGACGAGCTACAACTTTTGTTGTAAACTGTTTTCTCTATTTTCATTATTTTGACCGTTAAAAACCGAAAATCAAAAAGTTTTAAAAAATCTTTCTCAATTCTCCCGGAACTTGGAAATGCGAAGAATGCAGCATCTCATTCTCCAGGTTATATTACCTACCTAAATCCCGGAGATAATTCCTTTATTAAATTTTGTTACCCTAAATGGTTAATTTGCCTGTACTATTTACGTTCGTTTGCGATTCATTTGCGAAAATAAGTGACAGTAACTTCGTAAAAATTCTTTTTACATTTGTGAGCGATTGTATTGTTTTCGGTTGCGACGCTGTTGTTTCCAGGCAAAAATTATACGTCCTAGCAGCCAAATGTTGGAATTTCGAAGAAATTCTGTTTGCGATTTGTTTATGAACATTTTGGATACATTGCGTTGTTTTCATTTTGACGCTAGGGTACACCAGGAAAAATGTGCAACACTAATGCATATGTTTGTTGTTGAGTCTTGCTTATAGCATCCGTCGTAATTGGTAAATTCGTAAGATTATTTGCATTTTCATATGGTTTGAACATTTACTCTGATTCACGGTAGTATCACAACATAATTAAACTTGTTATCAACATGTGCCACAGAAGTTGCTTAATAAAATAAATATGTACTCGGAAGAGCATACATACCATTACTAATAATTTTAATGTTATGTGTAATATATATATTTTTCACCACAGTCCTGGACCAAGTCAAAACAGCCTACAGAGTCACAAGAGCTCTACTACCCTTCATTGAGGACAACAAACCACCATGGTGCCTAACCAAAAAGGTATACACGACCATCATAATGCCTACTACGATGATATATGGAGTCAAAAACGCAGCAACGATAAAGGCCAACCGAAGAAGCCTGAGAAGAGCTGAAAGGGACATTATCCAACTGCTAGCAAAAACAGGAAAACCACAAAAACGACAGAAAACGTCAACATTACTAGAGGGAAGAACAATAATCAAAAGAATAGAATCATACGCGATGAAATACTGGAGACATGCCCAAAGACGGGACACGACACACCTACTGAAGAAAGCGCTGCGAATGAACAACAACAAGCAACAAACTGAAAATAGGGAGGCCATACTACACATGGATTACAACAATCGAGAGAATTATGAATAAGCTAGGAAAGGATTATACACACTGGGAAAAGTTTGCACAACAAAAAATGGAATACAATAAAGAAATATCAAGGATATACACACTGCCAGACTCAGAAACAGAAGAAACAGAAAACTCAGAAGTAGAATAGGAGAGAAGATGATCACAGACAGAAACTAAGAAGAAGCATATCACAAAAACCTGAAAGTAAAAAGAAGCACGAAAACCTAAAAGAAGCATCTCACAAGCGCCTACACTTTCCATCCGATGAAGACAGAAGGAAAACAAGAAGAAACATCTCACAAACACCTACACGCTCCATCCTATACTCCTACCCCATGCGTCATGCGGCTCTCGCTGCTGACAACAAGCATGTCCAATGTCCAATCCAGCGTATGCAGCTGGTCCGGCGGTATACAAAAGCACTGGGGGTTTGTTCTGGCACACGGTGGGATGATCGGTGGGCGATCGGGCTGCGTGGTGGAACAAATCTCCCTGCACCGGAATTGGCAGCAATGCCCACCTTACGCTGGCAAATCAATCAATCAATCAATGTGTAATATATATATTTGTTCACTCATATTATTATTTATTTTTATATACAATATGTACAGAGTGATTCCATTTTAAATACAGGAACTTGGGTAATGGGTATATTATTGAAAAATAAATACTGTTTGTCATACATACCTTTTCACAATCCTTTGTTGAACTTCACATGTTTGTTAATCTGTTAGTGAGTTTGCTTCAAATCTTGCAAGTCAAATTTGAACCTCCTCCAGATTGTCACGTCATGACAATACATTTTGAGGTTTTTTATGGAAAATTCCAAGACTGTGGACAGTTTATATTGTCATCCGATTCTACCGAACTTAAAAAATTCAAAATGGCTGCGTTAATATGGTGGGTAGGTTGTACCATCTGAGGATTATCGAGGTTTCAGATTATGAATATTTGATCGAAATTTAACGACTTAAAATGGTGGCGTCAATATGGCGGCTATGTTTTATAATTAGGGTATAATTCGTCTGAAAATCGGTATGTGTAATTTTCGAGATCTCAGAGTATAAATGTTGAGCCGAAATTTCAAAATTCGCAATGGCGGCTCCATGACGACTAATAGGATTTGTCATTTATGGGTAGGGAATTTTATTAAATGGCACATCCGATTTATGTATTGGATGTGGTACTGTTTCCGAATCGAGCACACTAGTCAACTGGAACAAGACCAAAAAAGAAGAAAATAAATACATCATTTTAAAAAATTGAAAAATAACCGTTTAAGAACCAACTGAAACTGTTTTACTAATATTATTATTTTCGGCAATTCTGTAGTTTTTATTTATGTGTAGGAAAATATTCTTTTCAGTTTAATAATTGGCAAAAATTGTTTTTTACTATTCACCATTTTAATATGAGTAGTAGATGGAGTTACCACTATAGAACTTCAAGCACACTATACTTATTCGCAAACAAGGAATATGGATAAACATTTAGTTTAGCATTTCACACTGATATACAACACAATCAGCCCAAAAATGCTAGAATCAATCCCACTAGAACAAGCTGGTTTTCGATGAAAAAGAAGCTGCACAGATCAAGTTCTCTCGCTAACAATATGTATATAAGCTAGGTTCCAAAAACTCTGCTATGTTTATAAACCTTACAGCAGCGAATGATACTGTCTGAAGGCAGGTACTGATTTGCAAACTTCTTCTCATTATACCTTGCCGCAAACTCGCACAACTACTAGACGGAACACTGACCAACAGAACATTTCATGCAACTATGGGCAACACCAAGCTTAGTACTGGCGCCCTTGCTCTTTAATATGTACATTGCCAATATGCCGATATCAAGATGCCAAAAATTTGGATAAGCCGACGAGTGGGCACTGTCCACACAACATAAGAGCATGGAAGAAACGGAGGAAATACTAACAAACGACCTAGCTACCATGGGCTAGCTACCTTCTGCAAATAGAGACTCCAACCTAGCCCAGCTAAAACAGAGACGGTGTGTTTTCACCAAACAGAGAACTCAAAGTTTATTTCAATAACAACCTGTCACATAATAAAACTCCGAAATATTTTAGGAGTCATTCTGGACAAACTTTGAGCTACAGACAACACTTGACTAAGGGAGCTGCGAAACTCCGTACAAGTTCTGTGGCACCATTCGCATCCACTCTTCGTGCGTCTGCCTTGGGGCTGATCTATTCGATAGCGGAATACTGCTGCCCAATATAGCTTAATAGTGCCCACACCAAAAAGGTCGATGTCGAATTAAACCTCATAATGAGAATGATACAATTAAAACTACTCCTGTCTTCTGGCTTCCAACGCTGAGTCACATTTCTCATCCACACTTACGTAGGCAACATGCTCTTGTCAGAAAATGTAAAAAAATAGAGGACAACCCACTACTACCAATCCATCAATTCTCTGACGACATTAATATCGGTAGACTCTGATCCAGAGTCCCCAATCACTCTGTCACCCCGAAACCTTCAACATCGCCACTTCAATATGATGGAAGTATTGGGAAGAAGAATGGGAGGAGGTTTCGCCAAGACAAGGTAGAGGACTGCAGTGTATTTCTGATGAGCCTGCCGGTATCGATCTCCCCATAAAAATTTAATTCAGTATAAACAGAATCAGAACCGGGCATGGAAGATGTGCAGACTCTCTCCACAGATGGAAAGTTAACCCATCCCCACAATGCGACTGTGGTGCAGATAGACAGTCGATCAGACACATAGTGGAAACATGTCCCTTGAGCGCATACCCAGGTCAATTTGAAGATTTCTTGAACGCGACCTATAATGCGATTGATATATTTGTCACCTAGATGTTTGCCTATAACACATAGTGAGCACGTAAAGGTTGGAATAAATTCATTAAAATAGTTACCAAACAAGTGACAAAAATTCACTCAGACCCGTCGATTTTTAAATGCATGGATGGATTGGTAGATGCGGATCAATAGAATGGCCAGCTAGATCTCCGGACCTAACACCATTGGATTATTTTTTATAGGGTTACTTTAAATCCAAAGTTTATTTTAATAGACCGAACAATATTGAGGACTTAAAAGACAGAATTACTTACGAAATTGGAAGAATTGGACCCGAAACAATTATTAACGTTTTGCGAGAATTTCAGTTTCGACTTCGACATTGTCAAGAAGCAATTGGCTGGCAATTTGAACATTTAATCTAATTATTTTTTGCTGTATTCTTAAATTCTTGTATTTTTGTTTTATTACATTGTTATAAGTAGTTAAGATTTTTTCTCGATAATTTCGTCATGCAATACTCCCTAGAATTTAACGTACTATATGCAGAAAAATGTGCTCTTTCAAATGACATTTTAAAAAATGGGGGTTGCCATAAAAAAAATGGCGATGACGTCATAACTTTAAAAAAAATATTTGCAGCGCTTTTTTTTTAAATAAACAGATTGAGAAATGTATTTAAAAATCGACGGGTCTGAGCGAATTTTTGTCACTTGTTTTGTAACTATTTTAATGAATTTATTCCAACCTTTACGTGCTCACTGTATACTGTTGTGGTCGTTGTATACAAGTTTTATAAATTTCATATACTTTAAATTTATGTGTTCTATTTTTTTTCAAACTGTATTGTTGTTTTTGTTTTTTATATTCTAAATATAATGACTGATATCTTTATTATTGTCTATGCGATTTGTATACGCCATACGATAAATAAATACAATAAAAATAAAATTGTTAAATCATTTACTACAGTCGGACTGCTCTCATATCGCCTGGCATGATGCGCGTTGCGTATATATGACGAACTATTTTGGCCTTTCGGACGTATACCGCAAGTGCAAAGAAAGTGCTAGAAAGAAACTGGCCATACAGATCGGACCGGCCAAATAGTGACATGGGAAGTGTCTCACCCATCATATTTTGTTTACTTAAATATGGCAACATTTCACCTTTAATAAGTAATTAAAAATCGTGTACAGAATATACAAAACTATCCAGAGCAACGCCACTGTAAGACAACTCGTACTGGCAGTACGCCAATTAAATTTTATAGATTTGCCGGATGCCTGTACACCAAGCAAAAAATAATTGAAAGACAAATAGTAGTTTTCTCTTCTTTACTAGGTGGCAAAATAATTTAAGGTGGCCATTCCCTAGAAAAAGACATCCGATAGGGAAATATTTATTATTTTTAGTCATAACTTTTTTTTCTTAGTACGTTTATTAAAAAAAACTATAAGAGTACCTAAGTAGAACTATAACAAGACTATTACTATGAATTTTCACTCAATAATTTTAGTGGTTTGCAAAATAGCTCGATTTAAATTTAAAAATTATGTTAATCTTCCCATTTCGTAGTTTTAAATCGAGCTATTTTGCAAACCACTGAAATTATTGAGTGAAAATTCATAGTAATAGTCTTGTTATAGTTCTACTTAGGTACTCTTATAGTTTTTTTAAATATACGTATTAAGAAAAAAAAGTAATGGGCAAAAATAGTAAATATTTCCCTATCGGATTTCTCTTTCTAGGGAATGGCCACCTTAATGTTTAATGTTTGGCTTATCCAGTGTCAGTTTGAAATTCATAAGAAAAGACCAAAGGAATTGTTCAAAATCATAACATAACACCAGCGATGCCATAAGCGCCGACCGACAATTTTTAGAGCAACTTTTTAATTATTGTAAATATTGTTTTACTACTTTATATTTTAATTGATAGGCATGCTGTAAATTATTTATTTATAATAAATGATATTAGTTTAACGAACAACTTCGTAAGAGATTCAATAACCTACGGCTATGCTAGCGGCAATATTAAGAATCAACCAAGAGCTTATAAGTTATAACAAGGGACTTGTAATGGTGAGCCGAGTAAATAATCAACTACTTTCGTTTGAGGTAAGCGCATAACATATCTGGTTAACTATATTCGTATACAGGTACCGCTTGCAATATTCAAATACGTGTATTTATCATACACAGCGAAAATGATTTTTCAAAAACTCCTTGAAAAAGGAAACAGATTAGATTTCCGAAACGTCGCGTCGACGAAATATTTAATTTCAAGTTCTTATACTTATTTATGTTATTTATTTTAAAAAATCAACCTCTAACTGATCCTTTGACTTAAAAGTCACAGGCTTAGAGGTTATTTACCAGTAACATAGGTACTAGTTAATTGTGATATTTTGTAGATTCTCGAGCGCCGCTTAAAAAAAAAATACATGTGGCAGGAAGTTCCAAAGAATTGAAGAGGAAAAAAATTAAGATAATGCCACAAATTTCAACAATAAATCCATTTGTTGTTATTTGGTTTATAAATAAATGCAAAAAAGTTGCCAAAATGACATTAAAAAAAATTCTTAATGTCGTCGGAAAGCTGCCGTCGAGATCTACATTTTGAAAAAAAAAATCCATTTTGGACTTAATGGCATAAAATGGCGGGCAATTCAAATTTTGTATAACAAATTCATTTGTGTCCACAGAGTTCAGTATCGGGCACCAAAATTTCAGACTGTTTAACATCCCTGAGCGTTTAAATGAAAACGCTTTTTAGCCAGTTTATTCAATTTTGTATGTTATTAGTACTCAAGAGACTCAAAACCAACGCAGATTTGTTGGAACAGGAGATATTCGCCTTTTTACCTAAATAAACGCTGTCCAAAAAACCAAATTATTTACAAAAAAAAACGCAATAAGTTTAGTCCACGACTACCAGATATATACTCCTGGTGAGAAGGTATGAAATTATAATTTTGCTGTTACAAAACTATGCATATCAGTGTCCTTTTTATACTCCTCTACTAATATTTAAGGTCAAATAAAAATTCGCTACATTTTGTTATTTCCTCATTTTAACACTGAGCTCAAGATCAATATTAGGTAATAAAATTCAATTAAACGAACGACGCGCAACGATGAAGTTTTATTTCACAATTTTTGAACAGTTTTTTAAATGCTGTTCAATTTAAACAAAAAAAAAATGTAATCCTTTTCAGTGACCCAGTTGCATGTAAATCTACAAATGTTATACAATTATGTTAGCTGTATTGGATTCATCATTATGGATTTTTAAATTTTATCAATTACTCCGAAAATATCTAACTGTTTAACTCCATCCTGCGCCTTCACCATAACTTCCGATCGTTCTCGAATAGAAAATACTTCTTTTCGATTTTTGCTCGCCTTATAATAGACATAACTACCCCCGTATCATACTCTATATTTTACAAAAATACGAAATCGTTTGACGCAACCCAGAGAAATCAATGCAATAGCATAGAAAGAAACCATATACAACGAGGTCCATAAGTAACGAATAAATTCATTATCTACATAATTTACAATTAATAAGTAAAATCCTAAAACCCGTCGTTTAGTTCAGTGTTGAGCTTTGTGACAGACGCGTGTTTGGTGGCTCCTACAAGGTATCGAGATAAATCCGGATAAAACGGCAACAAAACGTACGAAATTGTATTGGATTAAAGTGTAGACAATTCTACGTTGATTGATATAAATTAGGACGGGTCTGGCTATTTCATATAGTTGATATTTGATTAAATTTTGTTGGTTGAACATAGCAACATAAAGGCGTGCATATAAACAACCCGAGAAAGTGTAACGCCTGGCCGTAAAATCTATAACTGGATCGCTTCCTTCTTCAAGTGGGTGATATAATAAGCAACATACGGCCAACAGTGGATTAAACAGATAAGTTTCGTTTATTTTAGTTTAGTATAGTTTAGTTTATTAATGTAGTCTATTTCCTTATTTGAATTGAAAAAATTAAAATTGAAAAGGTATTAAACATGGGAAATGAAATAGAAAAATACGCAGAATTGGAAAACGGAAACTAAAACTAAAACTGATTGCTTCAAACACAAACCAATATACAGGGTGTACAAAATATTCTCTCGGGCCTCTTTCTCATAATCCGTTGAGTCTTTCGGTTACGCAAAGAATTGAAATTTTGATATTATTAGGATGTGGTGATAAAACAAGAACGCAGAAGCAGGTATGAGAAATCTTCGGTACTAAGTATCCTGACCGTCGCATTTCTCAGGTTAGTAGAGTAAAAAATAAATTTCGTGAATTTGCAAATGCCACAGATATACCTAAATCTGGTAGGAAACGCATTTTAGACAGTGAAAAGAAATTGGATATATTGTTAGATAACCCACATAAACCTACAAGACAAGTTGCCGCCGATAATGATATTAGTAAAAGGTCCATATTGCGTCTTCTAAAAAATGAAAAATGCCGCTCATATAAAATTCATTTGGTTGGCGAAATGAAGCCTTTGATACTAAAATCATGAGATGAATACAATTTTTTAATTATCAGAATTTAGATGTGGCACAGTTACAGATATGACTTTAAACTCTGACAAATTCGTACAAAGAACGGACATTTCTGCTAATATATTATATTTTTAAGTGTCTGTAAGTTTGTAACGTTTAAGTAATAAACTGTTAAAATCACCGTGGAGTTAAGCCATAATAATAATTCTAACCTGCGCCTTAACACGTGAACGGTTAATTATATTTGTACAGTGTATACTCCAACGGTTTTAAATAATACCTTTTTCTTACAATTATGAAACTCAAATATTTAAATGTACGTGTATGTAATGTAAATATAACTCGGCTACATCATATTTAACCGTGGAATATGTTAGTAAACAGGTTATATTAAATAATACACGTAAAATACGATATGAGGAGAATTTATTTTAATTACTTCCACATCCACGTAGTGGATTGGAAGTATAGTAATCGCAAAAAAATTTTCAAAAATTTTTATTCGTGAAATAGGTTTAGAATGTCATGAAACGTCGAGATTTTAAATTTGAGCGAAAACAATTTTTCTGTCTGTCTGTCGGTCTGTCTGTAACTTTTTTTGTCCGCACGCTTTCTCCGGAACGGTTTAAGATATTGACCTGAAATTTTGTACACGTATATATTACAACGAGATCTGGAACTGGATTGTTTTTTGAGGAAATCCGGTGAAGGGTTGGGGGTTAAATAGGGGTAAATAGGGGGAAATAAGTAAAGCAAGCTTGTAAGAGTACAGCAACTTGAAATTCGGTGTATGTACTAGAAGTTAAGGCCTCAGATTTTTTTATAATATTTTTCAACCCCCCACCACCCCTACCCCATTAAAGGGGTTGATAAAATAAAGTTGAGATATTCATTTGAAATTTCGTACACGTATGTATTATAACGATGTCTAGAATTAGATTATATTTTGGGATGATTCCGTTGAAGGGTTGGGGGTTAATTTGGGGTAAATAGAGGAATATAAGTAAAACAAGTTGGTAAGAGTACAGAAACTTGAAATTCGGTGTATGTAGTAGAAGCCAAAGCGTCAGATTTTTTAATAATATTTTTCAACCCCCACCACCCCTACTCCAATTTGAACAGGGTTGATAAAATAAAATTGAGATATTCATTTGAAATTTTCTACACGTATGTATTATAACGACATCTGGAACTAGATTATATTTTGAGATAATTCCGTTGAAGGGTTGGGGGTTAAATAGGGGTAAATAGGGGAAAATAAATAAAGCAAGCTGGTAAGACTACAGAAACTTGAAATTCGGTGTATGTACTAGAAGCCAAGGTCTCAGATTATTTATAATATTTTTCAACCCCCGCCACCCCTACTTCATTATTAAAAGGGTTGATAAAATAAAATCGAGATATTCATTTGAAATTTGGTACACGTATGAATTATAACGACATCTCTGGAACTACATTATACTTTGAGATGATTCCGTTGAAGGGTTGGGGGTTATTTAGGGGTCAATATGGGGAAATAAGTAAAGCAAGCTGGTATGAGTACAGAAACTTGAAATTCGGTGTATGTACAAGAAGTTAAGGCCTCAGATTTTTTTATAATATTTTTCAACCCCCACACCACCCCTACCCCATTAATGGGGTTGACAAAATAAAGTTGAGATATTCATTTGAAATTTCGTACACGTATGTATTATAACGACGTCTGGAATTAGTTTATATTTTGAGATGATTCCGTTGAAGGGTTGGGGGTTAATTTGGGGTAAATAGGGGAATATAAGTAAAACGTTGGTAAGACTACAGAAACTTGAAATTCGGTGTATGTACTAGAAGCCACAGCGTCAGACTTTCTTATAATATTTTTCAACCCAACCACCCCTACTCCAATATGAAAAGGGTTGATAAAATAAAATTGAGATATTCATTTGAAATTTGGTACACGTATGTATTATAACGACGTCTGAAACTAGATCATAATTTGAGATGATGCCGTTGAAGGGTTGGGGGTTAAATAGGGGAAAATAGGGGAAAATAAGTAAAGCAAGCTGGTAAGACTACAGAAATTTGGGATTCGGTGTATATACTAGAAACCAAGGCCTCAGATTTCTTTCTAATGTTTTTCAAACTCTACCACCTCCGCTTCATTATTAATGGGATTGATAACATCAAATTGAGATATTCACTTGAAAGTTAGTACACGTATGTATTGTAGTGACATCTGATTGAGATGACTCCATTGAGGTGGTAGGTTGTAAATAGTGGAAAATAAGTACGGTAAACTAGAAACTTCATTTTTAACGTATATGGTAGAAACCAACTCCTCAAACTTTTCTATGACATCTACCCCAAATATTATTAAAATTCTATGACCAATAATTTCCACATACTAGAGTGCAAATATAGTCAAGATGTTTCGTTTAAAGTGACTTGGACGAATAATCTGGATGTGGAAGTAGTGATTCCTTAGGCAGCGGTTTTTTTAAATAAAGTGCTTAAAAATGTAGTATTTTATGTAGATACATTTTTCGAGAAGATTTATAGGTAATAACACAGGATGCTGGTCACGTTATAAACTGACTCAGGACTCAGATTATTTATAGTATTTTTCAACCCCCTACTTCATTATTAAAAGGGTTGATAAAATAAAATTGCGATATTCATTTGAAATTTGGTACACGTATGAATTATAACGACATCTAGAACTAGATTATTTTTTGAGATGATTCTTTTGAAGGGTTGGGGGTTATTTAGGGGTAAATGGGGGGAAATAAGTAAAGCAAGCTGGTATAAGTACAGAAACTTGAAATTCGGTGTATGTACTAGTGGCAAAGGCCTCAGATTTTTTAATAATATATTTCAGCCCCCCACCAGCCCTACTCCATTATTCTAGGGGTTGATAAAACAAAATTGAGATATTCACATGAAATTTAGTACGCATATGTATTATAACGACATCTGGAACTAGATTATATTTTGACATGATTGCGTTGAAGGAGTGGGGGTTAAATAGGGGTAAATAGGGAAAAATAAGTAAAGCAAGCTGGTAAGACTACAGAAACTTGAAATTCGGTGTATGTACTAGAAGCCAAGGTCTCAGATTATTT
The DNA here is from genome assembly GCA_963583905.1 of Stenurella melanura. Classification (NCBI taxonomy): domain Eukaryota; kingdom Metazoa; phylum Arthropoda; class Insecta; order Coleoptera; family Cerambycidae; genus Stenurella; species Stenurella melanura. Next base: position 81,366,401 of record OY757316.1, on the reverse strand, counting down.
ATAATATTTTTCCACCCCCACCACCCCTACTTCATTATTAAAAGGGTTGATAAAATATAATTGAGATATTCATTTGAAATTTGGTACACGTATGAATTATAACATCTGGAACTAGATTATACTTTGAGATGATTTCGTTGAAGGGTTGGGGGTTAGGGGTAAATAGGGGGAAATAAGTAAAGCAAGCTGGTATGAGTACAGAAACTTGAAATTCGGTGTATGTACTAGAAGCCAAGGCCTCAGATTTTTTAATAATATATTTCAGCCCCTCCATCCCTCCTCCATTATTCAAGGGGTTGATAAAATAAAATTGAGATATTCAAATGAATTTAGTACGCATATGTATTATAACGACATCTGGAACTAGATTATATTTTGAGACGATTCTGTTGAAGGGTTGGGGGTTAAATAGGGGTATATAAGGGAAAATAAGTAAAGCAAGCTGGTAAAAGTACAGAAATTTGAGATTTGGTGTATATGTTAGAAGCGAAGGTCTCAGGTTTTTTTATTAGTATTTTCCATCCCCCACCACCTTATTAAAAGAGTTGATAAAATTAAATTTAAATTTTCAGTTGAAATTTGGTACATTTATGTATTATAACTACATCTGAAACTAGCTTATGTTTTGACATGATTGCGTTGAAGGAGTGGGGTGAGTAGAGGTAAATAGGGAAAAATAAGTAAAGCAAGCTGGTAAGAGTATTGCAACTTGAAATTCGGTGTATGTCCTAGAAGCCAAGGCCTCAAATTTTTTAATAATATTTTCAACCCTTCCATTACCCTTACTACATTATTAAAGTGGTTGAGAGATATTCACTTGTAATTTGGTAGACGTATGTATTATAACGACATCTGAAACTAGATTATATTTTGGGATGATTCCGTAGAAGGGTTGGGGTTAATAGGAGCGACTAGGGGAAAATAAGTAAATCAAGCTGATAAGAGTACAGAAATTTGGGATTCGGTGTATATACTAGAAACCAAGGCCTCAGATTTATTTTTAATATTTTTCAAACTCCACCTCCGCTTCATTATTAATGGGATTGATAACATCAAATTGAGATATTCACTTGAAAATTAGTACACGTATGTATTTTAGTGACATCTGATTGAGATGACTACATTGAAGGGGTGGGAGGTGGTAAGTTGTGAATAGTAGAAAATAAGTAGGGTGAACTAGAAACTTAATTTTTAACGTATATGGTAGAAACCAACTGAACAAACTTTTCTATGACATCTGCCCCAAATATTATTAAAATTCTATGACCAATAATTTCCACATACTAGAGTGCAAATATAGTCAAGATGTCTCCTTTAAAGTGACTTGGATGAAGAATCTGGATGTGGAAGTAGTGATTCCTTAGGCAGCGGTTTTTCAATATAATTTTCTACCATATAGGTAACTCATGTATGGACTTTTTTAGAAAAAATTAAAGTGGAAAGTACCATGTACTGATAGCGCAACTTCTGAAAATGAGATTGAGACAAAAATAAAATTTAATGAAAAACAGATTATGCTTAATTTGTATGAAACGGGGTCCTGTAGACAAATGTTTTGAGACATCGTTTGCTATATTTATTGATTGCTTAAAACTGCGTGAAAAAATAAGTAATGAAATCAAGATGATCTATGATCTAGAACTATGTCATTTGGAAAAACAAATAATTTTCTCGGTTTTGGTTTGGCACCGAAATTGCTATTCTAGTTTTACTAGAAAAGGAAATATAGAATATTTAAGGAGAAAAATAGAGAAAGAGAAAGAAACTGAAAACACTTCAGATGAATGGAATGCCTGTCCATCAACTTCTTCAGGGCTGTCTTTACGTACATTTTATTTTTTACAATAATTTTATTGTTAGATAGACCTTTGCATTTTCTATAGTGACTTTCGAGTATATTGCATTTGTTCGGCACATTTAAAACCGTAAATATCACTCTTATAGAAAAAATGTTCGTATCATTGTGTTTGTTGGTGATCGAATTTTGAACAACCTTTAAAATGTCCGTCCTTCTGTCCGTTTGTCCCTAGAGAAACCCTATTTCGGCCGTTATAGCAATGTTTCCATCATTTATTAACAATAAAAATGTTTTTCCCGTCCTTTTAGGACCCAAAAATGAAGTTTTAAACATTCAGTCACTTTACATTGGGGGTTGATCTACGTCAATATATTTTTAGACTATCAGGGGGTGTTGCTGAAACAATGAAGTACAAACTGAATACAGTGTTAAGAAACAACCCCGGGTTTTCAACATTTCAACATTTTTGTGTGGAACACCCTATATATTATTGCATTTTGGAATTCTGTGTAATTTTCTGAATCCAACGATGCCAAATAAGTGACATTTCAAACATAATTTTTTTTTATAATATAGTTTTTAGTTTTCCATTTAAGTGTACCATGACGGTTCCGATTTATTCTAAATGATCCGTGTAATGCTACAAAAGTCGAAATCCCTTTAAAAACACTAAATTGCGTGATTTATGAGCAAATAAAATTCACCAAAATTGTTTTTGGGGCAAAATTCAATTTATTCAAGTGGAACCATATCAGTACCTTTAATAGTACTATTAATAAGGAATTTATTCATATGTCGTATTAAAATGTGCGATAAACAGAAACAAAATTACAGCTAAAAGAAAATAAGAAAATACAATTTTGTTCTAATTAAATGTTAAGAAGTAACTAAGGTGGCTTTGAAAAAAATGAAATATTTAGATTGTCAAACATTTGTTGGTTTAACGGTGTTTTTATTGTCTTTAAAAATTGTTTAAAATTCTTGTTAATTGTGTTCAAAATGCCGCAAATTTATATAAGAGATGAAAAAGTGGACATGTTAATTATTTATGGGGAAAGTAAAAAAAATGCAATTGCAGCTATGGACCTTTATGGCCGACGATATCCTGATAGACAATGTCCAGTGAAAAATTATTTTGAACGTGTTGAAAACCAATTCCGAAGAAAGCCCAACAATGATCTCGAAGAAAACTCCATTATTGACGAAGGAACGGAAATTAATGTTTTGGCTCGAGTAGAAGTTGATAAGACTGTTTCCTTAAGGCAAGTTGGGTTTGAATTGAAGCCGAATTTTGCACAAATACCACTATAAATCTTTTAAATACCAATTGCACCAGCATTTGTACGAAAGTGATTACGAACGTAGGATGGAATATTGCAATTGGATTTTGTGTAATAACGTGTAGCGAAACATGATTTTTTGGGACTGATTTTATTTTCTGACGAGTAATATGTGTAAAACTGTGTATATGTATTTATTTTCAATTGCTTATTTGACAATTTGTTTTGTGTATGTAATTCTGCGTCAATTAGTAATTCTTAGTCACAGTTTACAATTATTATTTTATTTGTTAGGTACTTGAACGAATTCTATTAGTTTTATATAAGTATCTACTTAGTGCAAGTATCTTGTTCTCGTGTTTTTAAACGTATAAGTGGTGGAATAGCTGTTAAGCTAAACTTCGCCTTTTAGATTATGAAATTGTATTTCTTTTTTCTAATAAAGACCATTTCTTATTATTATTATTATTGATTTTGTTCAAATGGTAGACCCTGTATGTTTTGACATAAAATGTTTCAGCAATCAGTTACTTACACGCTGAAATTCATTCAACTTTGCTTCGACATTAATTTTTCAAAAACCATCGAAGAAAAGTGATCACAATGAGTTATAAAATAAAAAATCGTCAGTTCCAATTTTCGGAAGTTCGTATGCAAGGTTTATTACAAAAAAATATTTACTGTAAAAAAAACTTTTTTTTAATATATTTCTAGAGCGCCAAAAAACGAGAAAGTGGCGAATTTTCAATTTTTAAAAATTAATTACATTGGAAATATCAAGTTTACGAAAAGAAGTTATCGCACATTTCTTGTTGGAAATCGGTAAAAAAAATATTTTCAAAAATTGTTTGGTTGAAAAATGTAATATTTCCTTTTGTTATAAATAAAAAAAATTAAACAATATCATACCAAGTTGCCGTCTGGTAACATAGATTTTCATTATCGGTAGTACCTCTTGAACTGATTCCAGCACAAAACTGAGTCCGAACTGTATTCGAAACTCATGCGCCCATACCTCCTGCTCTAATAGGCGTTGGTAGTGGAAGTAGGCCTATGCTAAAAACAACATTTAAATCAGTTTACGAATTTTCCTCCTATCAAATGATCATATTGTATTGTAATGTTATACTATTTATATTTTATATTGCTGACCAGTGATCATATATGCACATGCACACACCTTATGACTTGCCACAGTGTTTTGTAACACATTATGTGGTGAAATAAAACCTGAAATGTATATCAATATCAGTTAATATTAGAAATAAATAGAGTTTACATATACTAAGAATGGAATTGTCGTATGAGGCCAATCGCCAGAGAAATGATTCAGTTATTTATTAGTGGCTCAATAGATACATTTTGTATTGAAACATATTCCTTATAGGATTTTGCAAACAGCAGAAAAAATAACTATATATAAGAAGTAAAAGCAAAACTATGTGTAAAAATATTAATGAAATCTTTGCAGTGTTTTCGATAACCTGAATTCTGGTTATGCTAGCAAATTAAAATCCTAAAATGAATTTGTTTAATTTCTTATTTGAAAATTCTCATCCAACAACTAGCATCCACACAGTCGCCTACGGCCAATCTGATTAAACTAGTATCTACATAATCTCCTACGCTCATGAAGATTCAGTTGAAAATGAGAACAAAGGCCTAAAATGAATTTATTTAACTACCTTGTCTTAAAAATATTTCATTCTATTGGATTACATTTTCATGAAATCTATCATTCTGTTTTTACTTCCCTCGCATACCGAAGGGAAGTATTGCATTCGAGAAAAAATCACCCTCCGAGATTTTTTTGGATTCTGTCTGCCTGTTGGTGCATTAACTAAAAAACTACTTGACGGAGAGCAGTCAAATTTGGTAGGTAGTTGACCCTACTGTTAGCGAAGAAATGGTTAAACTTTCACTGGAAAATATACAGGGTAGACCGTCTAAACGGAATAAATAGTGAAAAATTTTTTTTTGCTCAAATTTAAAATTTCCACTTTTCATGACACGCTAAACCTATTTCAGAAAAAAAAAATTTGAAAATTTTTTTACCGCTAAAATTGATAAAAAAGTTGTTTTTTTTTTGTTCAAATTTAACATTTCCACGTTTCATGGCACTCTAAATCTATTTTTTTTGAAAATTTTTTTTAGCAACATTTTTGAAAGAATTTTTGTCACAAATAGATGGAAACATTTTTTTTCTCTTTTCAAATTTAAAATTTCCACGTTTCATAGCGTTCTAAATCTATTTAAAAAAAAAAGTTGAAAATTTATTTACCATTTTTGAAAAAAAATTTCCACTAAAATAGATGGAATTTTTTTCTTTGTTCAGATTTAACATTTCCACATTTCCATGGCATCCTAAAACTATTCAAACAAATTTTAAATGTTTTTGAAAATTTTTTTAAAAATTTTGAAAACATTTTTAATCTATTTATCACTACTATTGAATAGACGAAACATTTTTTTTTTGCTCAAATTTAAAATTTCCACGTTTCATGACATTCCAAACCTATTTCGGAAAAAAAAATTGCAACATTTTTTTACCATTTTGGGGAAAAATTTAACACTAGAATAGATGGAAAAAAATTTTTTTGCTCAAATTTAAAATAATTACGTTTCTTGACATTCTAAACCTATTTGAGAAAAAAAACATTTGAAATTTTTTTTCACCATTTTTGAAAAAAATTTTACCACTAAAATAGATGGAATTTTTTTTCATTTGCTCAAATTTAAAATTTTCACGTTTTATGGCATTCTAAACCTATTTAAAAAAAATATGTAATTTTTAAATTTGTAAACTTTTTTACCACTACTATAGAATAGAAGGAAACTTTCCTCTTTGCTCAAATTTAAATTCTACGTTTCATGACATTCTAAACCTATTTCAGAAGAAAACAATTTTGATTTTTTTTTTACCAACAGTTTTGAAAAATTTCAAAAAAAAATGAAATTTTTTAACCACCACTATACTTCCACTACATTACGTGAATGTGAGATTGAAACTGTGACAGATGGCAATAATATCTGGCATATGCACCTATTATACTTTTATTGAAAAATGTACAGGGTGGTCATCCCAAGAAATAATTCAGTCATGGTGGACATTTGTAGGTATTTGCGCAAGCCTTCCATATTTGGCGCCTGTTATTTTTAGTATTGAACTTTTGCTGTTGGATGAGCACTCTGTATATTTTTTTGACCAAAAGTTATCAGGTTTTCTTTGTAATAGCGATAACTACCGGGTGAGTCACGAATTGCGCTCGCCCCGATATTTCCTAAAATATTTGGAATAGAAAATTGAAATTTGGAGGCCTTATTACACGACTAAAATGACATATTTTCAATAAAAAATCAAGTTTGGTGCACATCCGGTTTGACCGGAAATGCCCACAACTTTCGATTTTTAAATGGAACACCCTATATATTTTTACATTTTTGGAATGTAGAGGAAGTTTTGAATACAATACATCCATTTTGGTCACTTTTTGATAAACATTAAAAATTTTATTAAAAAATCTATTTCTGAATCCAGAGTCCAAAATAGTGCCCAAAATATATTTTAGTTTGTGTGCTACGTTACTATAAAAATAAAATGAGCAATATGATTGCATTACTTAATTCTCTAGAGGCGTTTAAAATTTTTAAATGTGATTTTTACCCACTAACGCGGTTTTTTTAAATGGGAATTTAATCGTTCACCAACATTTTTAAATACCTCATTTTCATACGAATCTAATGATACCAAAATTTTGAAAATCCGCTCAGAAATATTTGAGATTTCAGCCAAAATACAATGCAACCAAGCTTTTAGAAACATGCGGCTAATAGATAATAGATTAGTGGGCTTCGGAAACTAAAATGGCACATTTCTGTGTAAATCTGGTAACATTGGAAAAATCATAGTAGCCATTGAATGTAATAAAACAATATCAGCTGTCAGACAGACTCGTGTAGTTATAGGCAATCTTGAGCTATCAAACATTTAATAATTGTGAGCGCAAAGAACGTTACAATTAAGTTTAGCATAGGTATGTGGAGGTAAACACAATTACATCCACAAGGACATTTGCAACAGAATGCGACATCAGTTCGGTTTTCAGAGTTTTACTTAAATGAACATAAATATCGGGCCTATAAATAAATAAAAATCAATTCCGTTTGAACAATTAAACTTAAACTAGGTAACAGTAGGTATCTTTAAAATAATTAATATAATTAAACCATAAATTGACATTTATAGATATTGTTCAAAATGTCCACATTCTATACACAATTCGGCTCTGCGTACAGTTGCTTGAATGGCTCTACGCAATTCAGCCGGCGTTATTTCATTAAGAGCCCGTACAACTTTATTTTGCAGCTCTTCACGGGTATTTGAAGAAGTTTTATAAACTTTATTTTTGAGAGTGCCCCATATATAATAGTCGAGGAGTGTTAAGTCAGCTGACCTAGGAGGCCACCTGATATGACCTTGATTTGCGATAAGGCGTTCACCATGCAAGTTTTTTAAATATTCCATCACTCTTCTGGAATTATGTGAGGGAGCACCATCTTGTTGGAAAAACAGATTTTGTAAATAGGCAAGAGGAAGTAAGTCAAGAAATTCTGCTGTCTGGTTTTGTAAAAAGAATAAATATCGTTCGCCAGTAAGTGCTCCATCAAAAAATATGGGTCCAATTATTCGATCTCCAAGTACTCCAAGCCAACAGTTAAACCCAAATCTTTCCTGAATATTCCCCCACCCTACCAACCTCGGATTTTCTTGAGCCCAGTACCTAGTATTATTTCTGTTAAACATACCTTGGTTTGTAAATTTACTTTCATCTAAATATAAAATATGAAAAGGCAAACCTGGGTTTTGTTGTACTGCATTTAAGAACCAGTTGCAATATACTAGCCTCCTGTCGTTATCATCTCCATAAAGATGTTGGTGTATTTGGTATTTATAAGACCGAAACTTATGTTTCTTTAAAATTCTGCAAACCGAAGACTGACTAATGTCGCATTCCATTGACAATTCCCTTGTTGATGTTGTTGGGTGTACCATCACAAATCCTAATACATCAATTTCTTTGTCCTCACTTACAATAAATGTTTGATGGTCATCTTGTTGATTGGGTTCGTTTCTTAATTCTTGTTCCACTCTGGCAAACAAGTGTCTGCTTGGATGACGTCTGTTGGGATAGCGTTGCTGATACAGTTCTGCAGCTGCAGTTGAATTTTTGAGACGCTCTCCATATATCAGTAACATATCGACCTTTTCATTTCTACTAAAATTTTTCATTTTCTTTAATTTTTACTCAAAGAGATTTCCGCAACGCTTTATTTTGTATCTGTCTGACAGCTGATATTGTTTTATTACATTCAATGGCTACTATGATTTTTCCAATGTTACCTATTAGGTTACCAGATTTACACAGAAATGTGCCATTTTAGTTTCCGAAGCCCACTAATCTATTATCTATTAGCCGCATGTTTCTAAAAGCTTGGTTGCATTGTATTTTGGCTGAAATCTCAAATATTTCTGAGCGGATTTTCAAAATTTTGGTATCATTAGATTCGTATGAAAATGAGGTATTTAAAAATGTTGGTGAACGATTAAATTCCCATTTAAAAAAACCGAGTTAGTGGGTAAAAATCACATTTAAAAATTTTAAACGCATCTAGAGAATTAAGTAATGCAATCATATTGCTCTTTTTATTTTTATAGTAACGTAGCACACAAACTAAAATATATTTTGGGCACCACAGCACTCTGGATTCAGAAATAGATTTTTTAATAAAATTTTTAATGTTTATCAAAAAGTGACCAAAATGGATGTATTGTATTCAAAACTTCCTCTACATTCCAAAAATGTAAAAATATATAGGGTGTTCCATTTAAAAATCGAAAGTTGTGGGCATTTCCGGTCAAACCGGATGTGCACCAAACTTGATTTTTTATTGAAAATATGGCATTTTAGTCGTGTAATAAGGCCTCCAAATTTCAATTTTCTATTCCAAATATTTTAGGAAATATCGGGGCGAGCGCAATTCGTGACTCACCCAGTATATTCCGATTATTATTCTCAATGTCCTTTCGTAATTAATAATTTTCTAGACTGACCGCCATGCACAGATAACGAGGGAAGTTCTGTGTAAATACCTTTACCGGTTTTTTGGAAATGTTTTTCGCCCTTATTCTGGAGCTCATCAGAAGGGCACAAAGCCACTCATAAAGATGTTTCATGCAAAACCAAGACAGTTTCTATGAATAAGTATGAAATAATTATATTTGACATTGACTGATAAGAACAACAGATCTTCACCTATCTATTAGCTAAGTAGTATTGGAGTCTATATACTCTATGCATGTATTATTATTTGTTTGCTTATTGTATTGAAACACATTCTTTATAGGATTTTGCAGACAGCAGAATGAGAATTTTCAAATAAGAAATTAAACAAATTCATTTTAGGACTTTAATTCGCTAGCATAACCAGAATTCAGGTTATCGAAAAAATGCAAAGATTTCATTAATATTTTTACGCATAGTTTTTCTTTTAGTTCTCATAGATAGTTATTTTTTCTGCTGTTTGCAAAATCCTATAAAGAATATGTTTCAGCATAATTATAAGCAAACAAATTGAATCTCTAGAAATTAATCAGGATGTGGAAAAAATGAAAAAAGTTCTTAAATTATCTAGTTAACAGTTTGGTAAGGAAGATGTTGATGTTTGGATAAATTATGTGGAATTATATTTAAATAACCATAAAGTATTTGAGGATAAAAATCCATCATTTGATGTTAAAGATAAAATACTGGAGATTTATAGAAAGGCCGATGAGGCCTTAAAATTTGGTGGTGATGCATTCTTGCTATCTGATTTTAAAGAAAAGTTTAAATCAATTAGAAACTCTACGGACATTTAGCATATGTGAATGGAAACCTCCATGTCTTTCCAGGAGTTGAATATAAATTATGAAAGACAGCAATAAATAAGGTATGTAAGATGTAAAGAGGTGTTTCTAATTTATAACATTGTTATCAAATTGATAAAAAATTTGAAACATCTAAATAAAAAATAAGTTAATAATTAGCAGTTTTTAAGTGAAATAATTTTTATTATAATGTTCAATATTAAAGTACAAAAGTACAAATAATAATTCACTTTTAAACATAGATACATTTTGGTCTAAATTTTATGTTCTTAATTTTTCGAATCCACATTTCGACTATACACAGCTTTATTTAAGGAAACAGGTGTTTTTTCGCTTTTTGTGCTATATTTTTAAAAGTATTGTGAATTTCATAAAACATGATCAAGAAAAACTCTCTACGATTTCGAATTTCATTGATACAATTTTATGAAACCAATTTTTCTCCTGATTCTGAAAGGAATACTTTTAAAAATAATTTTCGAAAATTTATGTCGCAACTTTTTTTCGAAAACCTTATTTAGTCGATTAGGTTCTATGCTCCAATATAGTTAGGGAGCTGACGCTTAAAGAAACAATCTCGTAATTTTTTTTCCAATAGTTTTCGTTATATTGAAGATAAAATTTTCAAATTTTGTTGGGAGCTGTACCTCTATAAAGTACTCTATGTAAACTTGGTAACGGCCAAATATTTTTTGTTTCTCAATTATTTTTCATTATTATTAATATTTGATTAGCTGTAACTTTTTTATCACCCTGTAAAATTACAGAATACTTAAACAATTTTACAGAGCAGTGAAAGGGCTGCAAAAAAGGTACTCTTAAAATTTTTTTGTAATATCGTTCAAAATACAAGAACTTATCGTTTTTTCCCTATTTGTACTTAATGGTAAGTTGGGTTATATGGGACCAATATGAACTCAGGAATCACAGGTTCTCGTCCGGAACACCCTGTATAGACGGAATCCGGGCAGTTTTCGAGATACGTAAATCGAAAAAAAAAATGTCGAGGTAACCGCTTGGCTTTAATGGTAAGATTTTATGTACATATTCCACATGCCGGGAAAAATAGAGGCAGAAAAAGTTCAATGGAGGTACTTCCGTGCGTGAATTAAAAAAAAAGTGAACCGTAACCGGATTCAACAAGATAAAATATTTTCCTTTCGACGTGTAGATCGTTGGAAAGATAGTGGCAGAAATTTCGGACGGGCCACTTTGGAGTAATTTGAAGTCAAAATGTCGAATTTGAACTTTTTCTGCCACTATTTTTTCCGGCATGTGGAATACGTACATAAATTCTTACCGTCAAAACCAAGCGGTTACCTCGACATTTTTTTTTTGATTTACGTATCTCGAAAACCGCCCGGATTCCGCCTATATATTCTATCATAAAAAATGTTGCAAATTTATTATAGAGCTTAAATACCAGACTGCAGAAAGTTACGACGATATCGTTTTTTTAAGCGTCAGCTCCCTGACTAACTAACCTCTAAGTATATTGCTAATCTAAATCCTACCGACCGCCACTGCATTATAAACATTACTCTTTCATATTCGACCGTAAAATAACTTCTGATAATAGGTATTCCTTGGAGAAAAAAGAAATGCAAAGTACCCAGACGGATTTGTATCATCCTTTATTTAATATTATAACAAACTGCGTAATACCAAACCCAATCTCGACAATAATACGAAATAAATTACAAGATAAGGCCCGTTTGAAAAACTCTCCAAATCCGATTAGAAGACCACAATACAAAGTGTCCGATCGGAATTATAACTTATGGTCTTTCTCTGTGGGTACGACACCATACCACTCCAACTTGATTCCTTGCACACAGGTAGCGACTTTAACCTTACAGCCTATAAGGTTTAAAATTGCTCAAGATGGCTGCTATTGTGAGGTGTGATGTAGGATGTCCAGATGTTTCTTTATAATGTTTCCTTTGTACCTAAAAATGCAAGTTGGACATAATTTATACGAGTTTTAGGCTGGGGGCAGGAGGGTAACATTTATTTATATGATTTTTTTATCTGACATTCATTATGTATGCGTCTATGGTGCTATGGGATTTCATATAGAAAACATTGATGATTTACTATTGTCCGCTATATAAAATGTTTTGCTGTACGTTTCAATAGAGACGAATGAATATTTAGTATTTACAACTTATAATAGTTTGCTTTGTATATTTCATTATTATACAGGGTTTGTCGGTAGTGTGTGGATTGTATATCGCGAAAAACATCATATAGGCATTGAATACCTATAATGTTCAGATATTCACGTGAAAACAAATTAAATATTAATATATTTATATTTATTCATACCTATAATGTTAAAATTAATTCTTGAACAAATGGAAACAAAAAATACTTTTCTTGTTGTAATTTTGGCACAGTAGCTCCTTTGCATTGTGAACATTGTAAAAAATGAAAATTCTTTCACCTTGAACGAATAAAACTTTATATGCGTTTATGAAAATCACATTAACCCAAAACGGAACCTTTGGATACTCGATTCTCCGCTTTTTGTTTATTATTGAATGCGTTATTAATAATAACATTGTTACCTACCATGTAAGTATTCAGAGAAGCAGTATTGTCTGTAACGAATTACAGATTTCTGGATGATTGGAAAGTAAAAACCGCTACCTAAGGAATCACTACTTCCACATCCAGATTTCTCGTCCAAGTCACTTTAAAGGAAACATCTTGACTATATTTGCACTCTTATATGTGGAAATTATTGGTCATAGAATTTTAATAATATTTGGGGCAGATATCATAGAATAATTTCAGGCGTTGGTATCTACCATATACGTTAAAATGAAGTTTCTAGTTTAGTCTACTTATTTTGCGCTACTTTCCCCCCACTCCTTCAACGGAATCATGTCAAAATATAATTTAGGTTCGCTTATACATAATACATATGTGTACCAAATTTCAAGTGAAAATCTCAATTTAATTTTATCAACTCTTTTAATAAGGGAGTGAGGGTAGTGTGGAGGTGGAAAATATTATAAAAAAAACCTGAGGCATTCGCTTCTAGTGTATACACCAAATCCCAAATTTCTGTACTCTTACCAGCTGGCTTTACTTATTTTCCCGTAGGTATTTACCCCTATTTAACCCCCAATCCTTCAATGGAATCATTTCAAAATATAATCTAGTTCCAGATGTCGTTATGATTTATACGTGTACCAAATTTCAATTCAATATCTCAATTTTATTTTATTAACCCCTTTAAGAATGCAGTAGGGGTGGTGGGGGGTTGAAAAATATAATAAAAAATCTGAGGTCTTGGCTTCTATACACGGAAGTTTCTGTACTCTTACCAGCTTGCTTTACTTATTTTCCCCTATTTACCCCTATTTAACTCCCAACCCTTGAACGGAATAATCCTAAAATACAATCTGCTTCCAAATATCATTTTATAATATATGTATACCAAATTTCAAGTGAATATCCCAATTTAATTTTATCAATCCTTTTAATAATGGAGGTGTGGTGGTGGGGGGATGGAAGATATTATAAAAAAAATTAGGCCTCGGCTTCTAGTACATACAGAACATTTCAAATTTCTGTACCCCTACCAGCTTGCTTTACTTCTTTTCCCATATTTACCCCTATTTAACCCCCAACCTGTCAACAGAAACATCTCAAAATATAATCTAGTTCCAGATGCCATTATAATACATACGTGTACCAAATTTTAAGTGAATATCTCAATTTTATTGTATCAACCACTTTAATAATGGAGTAGCGGTGGTGGGGGGAAGAAAAATATTATAAAAAAATCTGAGGTCTTGGCTTCTAGGACATAGACCGAATTTCAAGTTTCTGTACTCTTACCAGCTTGCTTTACTCGTTTCCCCTTTTTACCCCTATTTAACCCCCAACCCTTCAACGGTATCATCTCAAAATATAATCTAGTTCCAGATGTCGTTATAATACATACGTGTACCAAATTTCAAGTGAATATCTTGATTTTATTTTATCAACCTTTTTAACAGTGGAGTAGGGGGGGGGTTGAAAAATATTGTAAAGTATTTTGAGGCCTTGGCTTCTAGTACATATACCAGATTTCAAGTTTCTGTACTCTTACCAGCTTGCTTTACTTATTTTCCCTTATTTACCCCTATTTACCCCCCAGCTCTTCACCGGATATGTTAAAAAATCAATCCAGTTCCTGATCTCATTATAATATATACGTGTACAAAATATCAAGTCAATATCTTAAACCGTTCCAAAGAAAACGTGCGGACAAAAAAAGTTACAGACAGACAAACAGCATTTTTTTTTGCTCAAATTTAAAACCTCTACGTTTCATGGCATTCTAAACCTATTACAAGAAAAAAAAAGATTTTTTTTTACGATTATTATACTTCCAATCCACTACGTGGATGTGGAACTAAAAAAAAAGCCCCGGACATTTTTTGCTAAAGTACAAAAACATGTCAGAAATTTTATGTTATAGATGATAATAATAATATTGCAATTACAAGCTTTACATAATTTGCTTCTAAAATCTGTAATGATTTTAGACTATGTTGATTTTTGCGATGGTGTACGGTTTTTAAAATATAAGTAGCGAACTTCAAATAAGAAACACAAAATATTTAAACAATACCCATCCCAACAAACACAATTTTTTATAATCTGTAAATATTTAACGTTAAGTTTCAACGACCAACTTAAATGGATTTGCAAATAAAAGTGTTGAAATATTTATGTCATGCTTTCCAAGATTAAATTTACCATTGTTGTTAATTCATTGTTCGTTTCATTGAGAGGATATTATTTATTGTTATATATTAAACTTGACCTTCTATGAAAATTTCTGCGTATGTTCATTGATAAATAAGATACATTTCAATAATAACAATTCAAATATTTAGCACGACTAATTTAAAATTTTAAATAGTGCGTTTGCGAATTTTACGTACGTTGCTTTCCATCGCTTAATTTTTAAATTTTGATGATAACTTTGTGTCACGGTCTTATTCTTGTTAGCAACGTTTTAACAAACATATTGTGATCTATGCATTATTGCAGTTGGACGCCATTTGTACCATAGCATAGCACGTTGTGGTTGTCTGTTTGGCGTACGGCTTCACCAAATCTTCTTTCCATCAGCTCCTTGGTAATATCAGCCCAATTTTTTAGATGTATAATAAACAGTCCATTGATATATTACATTCACCTTGCATTTTGGATTGGACAAGATTTTTTTTTTATGTGTAGAGGGGTCCAGTGTGAGTATAAAACTCTGTTTTCGGGGTTGAAAGCCCCCCCCTTCCCCCCTATTTGGCCCCCATCTTGAAAGAGGGGGTGTAAGCAGGTTTTCCGCGATATTTGAAAACCGTGTCTCGAAAAAAAAAAAAATTTAAGACTTTTTTTGTAGATAATTGAATTCTCTACAATGTTGGTCTAGATACTTCTTACCGTGAAATTGAATGAAAAAGCTATAATTAAAAATTGACTAGAATTTTCAAGAAAGGGTTATTACTTTTTTTATATTGATTTTGCTGAAAAAACACATCAGATGTTTTTTGTAGATCATTTTATTGCGAACAACTTTCTCTGCTGATTTTTTAAATTTCCTTTCTTTGGAAAACCGTTAGGGTGCTGCAAAGAGATCAAACCAATATTCCATTCAAAACGCGCGAAAGGGTGCAGGCCAGAAACTACTTTGACTACACGTTTTTTGCTGATTACGAAAATCGTGGTCCCGAAAAAATCACCCCTTAGCGGGTTGTTCGCGATAATTTTAATTAAAATCAAAAAGGATCCTATGAAATCCACCTTCTTTAATATTAATTGACAAAAGTGGTTAATTTATACCAAATATAGGCAAATCATATGATTAGGGATAATCAAACTGGGTTAAAACCACCCCACTTTGATATATAAGGGATATTCTCGAAAACTGCTAATCCTAGAGAAAAGTTTCAAATGTTAAATTGCCTCCATTCTTTATCCTACCACTAAAAACTATGTTATGATAATGTAGATGTACCTAGTATCGTAGAGTCTGATGGACACGACAAGGATTTCATACAATTTAGGCCGGAGCCATGTTGCCGCTACGATATCTATCAACTTTACTCAAAAGGGGGATACAAGTTACCCTTCAGACTCCCCAAGATGAAAATAGACAAAATTATACTTACTGTGATTGCTACAGTCTGCTCTCTCTGTCGAAATCTTATGTCGGGCGGTGCACTTCTAATGAATATATCTTATAATTAGCACTTTCTCAGAAACACTTCTTAATAAGTAGGACCGTCGATGGATTCTGAGTATTCGGAAAGGTACAACAACGTGACGGAATCAAAGGCGACCCGTAGTATTTTCATTTATAGAAATACAATAAAATAAATAAATACATAAAATGTAAAAAATATAAATATCCAACACTTAACTAATGCATATAAGGCAAACATCAGAGAGCACCACCACTCGGCAAGCCGTTACTTCCGGTAGGATCGTAACTCATCCGGCGTCGAGAGAACTACGACAATCGACTGTACAAAAAGATTCAGACTCCCAGTCAGTTATGATTGAAAAATGTATGCGTAACTTTTTGAAAATTTGAAAATTATTCACTTTTAATTGTACACTGAAATTATTGCAACGCTTGCTTGAAATCCCTGTCAGGATGCTTAAAGAAGCTATTTATATGAGTTCGATGGTTTTCCTGCTTTCACAAACTTACTAACGGCATCGAACCTAAATATACTTTTTTACCGTCGACTCGCCTTCGAGCGACTACTAGGCGATGTCCGCCTGAGCCTGGGATTAAAAGTATTTTGGGTTCGTTTGAATCGACTTTCCGACTTTGAATTTTTTGACTAATTTTATGCACGTTCTAGTGGTTTGGACAAGAATTATGCTCTCCCACTTTGAGGATAATTAAATGAGGATTTTGGTTTTTTATTGGAAAAACCGTCCCATTGATTTTTTCCTAAATTTTGACGTTTAAAATAACTAGTCGCTACATCTTGACTGAGGATTTCGCCCTGTTAACCACTAAATTCGTGGTACTTTCGAAAAACCAAATTCGTGGAACTTTCGAAAAATTTGTCTAGGGAAGCGGTTTTCTGTTTCGTGCAAGTGTCTTTATTGTACTTTAGAAAAACCATCAAGAAATGAAATTCGTGGTACTTTCGAAAAGTCTGTCGGGCGGAGCGGTTTTCCGCCCTGTGCAACTTGAAATTTTTTTAGTACTTTTGAAAATTCGAACGACGGAGCCCAAAGGCGATTGACCGTCGTCCTCAAGACGAAAAATTTTTTGGTCATTTTTAGTGAAATCTTTTTTTACGCAGATTTCGATGAAAGATGATGCCAAAGGTGGTTATAAATATTTTTAATGTTTCAAAGCTGATTTTTTCATGGGATTTTTTGTCTGAATTTAATTTATTAGTAAATTGGATATTTTTCCAAGGGATCGTTTGGGTTCAATAACAATAACACAGTGAAAATTTGAGACCAATAAGTTCCGTTTTTGAGTGAGACCAAATTAAACGAAGAAATTATTGTTTGCTTACTTCATGTTTAATGATTTATCCAATAGACGTAGATAACGAGAGAAATGGCCCACGAAAACAGTGTTAAATTATTATTTATAATAATTAAACCATTCGACGAATCATTATGAAACTCACGCTTTCTGACAGTAGATGAAACAATTTAAAAAAATTCAAAGATTGCACCTGTAGTATTTGCAGACATATGGCGATTTCTATTACCACTTTAGAACTTATCTAGAGTGGAAACTTCCTTTTTCAGAAAGCTGTAATTAAAATCGATTCCTTGCAGCACTGACTAATTAAAAATGACTTTTATCAGCGAACCTGAGCAAGAATAGAGCACATCCACCGGGGTGTGATGTTTATATTTATATTTTTAAAGATTTTGCATGGTTTTTAAATTTAGGCTGCTGTTTCCAGCCCACCATTTTGAGTTCTAAATTCCTAATGCAAAATTCTTAATCGGTGACCTCGAAAACCACTGTGTGCAACATTTTTAAGTATTTCTTTACGATTCTTGCATGATATCCCTTAAGGAATTTAATTAACCTTAGTTTAGAAAAAGGTATTGTGCCTGATAGATTTAAAACTTATTATTCCGGTCCCAAAAGTGCCTAATACAAACTTAGCACAAGAAATGCGTCCCATCACTATGTTACCATTTTGCGAAAAACTCTTAGAACTAGTAGTATATAATCAAATACTAGAATATGTAAAATGTAACAGTTTGCTGTGTACATATCAGTCAGGATTCAGGGACAAACACTCTTGCGAGACTGCATTACAATGTGTAATATCTGATTGGAAGGAGGACATAAGTCAAGGACTTGGCATATGTGCTGTCTTCATAGACCTAGAGAGAGGTTTTGAGACAATTGATCGCCATACGCTAATTTTAAATCTTAAAAGGTATGGATTTTCTGGCACTACTTATGTGGTTGGAAAGTTATTTATCATTTAGATGCCAAAAAACAAAATATGATGGTCAATATTCTGAAAGCAGCTATAACAACAATGGAGTCCCGCAAGGGAGTGTTCTTGGTCCTCTGTTATTTATCCTTTATATTAATGATTTGGGTAAAGTATTAGTCAATTGCGTATGCAATCCATGCGTATCATCTTAGGTGTAAATCAATTTACACATATTAACACAATGTTGGAAATATTAGGTTGGCTCGATATAAAAAAGAATATGTATATTCAAACAGTGTTATTTATTTACAAAATATTAAATAAGATGGTACCAAATTATTTATCCTCGAGGCTAGTGAGTGTAAATGAAGTCCATTCCTATAACACTAGGAATAAAAACAACTGTTATGTATATAACACAACTAACACCCTCACATACAATAGCCTATTTCATAAAGGTATTATTTAATACAACTCTCTACCCAACCACCTGAAAACTGTTAATAACATTCGTTTATTCAAATCGAAGCTTATTAAGTATGTAAAGGAAAATATGTAAATATAGATATGGATATATATGTGTACATATATGTATGTATATGTATATATGTGTATATAAAATGCAAGTGTATGTTATTCGTAAGTTGTTTATATTATTACTTATTATTATGTTATTTATGTTATTCATGTTATTAGTAGGTTAGTCATAAATTATTATTATTATTATCATTATTATTAATATTTGTACATTACTGGGAGACATGCACTAAATTAGTGCATCTACTATTGTATTTACTTTACTATTGCCATGTATTATCTTTTAGATAAATAAACGCTATTCATTCATTCATTCATTCATTTTCAAGTGTAGATTAGCCATGAATCTGCCATTTTAAATTTTGAAATTATAATATCAAAATCATATTCAACGATCTCGAAAGGCTCAATTCGATTTGGAAATAATTAAATCACTTAAATTATTATCGTTATCACACTTTGAAAATTGGTTTTATTGGAATATAAATATTTTTCAGTTTTTTCAAAAATTTTGAATTTACACGTTTTGTTAATCTGACTTGAGCTATTTTATATCATCATTGCAGCTAACGCTGTAGTAAATTTTTAGGTCATCGGCATAGAGTAGATGTGGGCACTGTAAGTTTATAACTATGTCATTGATAAAAACATTGAATAGAAGTGGGCCAAGGACTGAGCCTTGAGGGACCCCTGATTCGGCATTAAATTTGACAGACTTGTGTCCATGGTAAAAAACATATTGTAATCTATTGCTTAAATATGAAGTAAAGAATGAAACAAACTCATACGATAATCCAAAATTTCTTAATTTATTTAATAAGATACCGTGGTCAAGCTGTCAAACGCTTTGGAGATACCTGTGTAAATAACGTCGACTTGACCACCTCCATCCAAGACTTCACAAAGATACCGAGTCATGCACAATAAATTTGAAGTCGTAGACCTACCTGGATGGCTTGATATTTTATTTTCTATGTTAGGAAAAATATAGTCGTAGAGAACGAATTTGAATAGTTTAAAGAAATTATTAATTATGGTGATTGACCTGTAATTTTTTATGTCTTCTTTGGAATTCTTTTTGTGTAAAGGGCATATTTTAGATATTTTCCACAGACTGGGAAAAATGCAATTATTTAAGGATAGTTAAATATATATGCTAAGGGACCGGCCAATATTGAGACGCAGCTGGACCTGCTGTAAATTTTGGCTTTAATTTTTTGCTCCCTTTAATAACTTCTGCCTCTGAGATTGTAGGTATGAATAAATTTTGTGCGTCCACAGGTTCACTTTCGCCACCCATACTGACATTATTAGTTGATGCAAAGTATGATTTGAAATATTCTAAAAATGTATTTACTATATCTTGGGGGTCATTATGTGAGGTATTTTCATATGTCATACTGTTAGGTATTGACCTTGTTTTTGACTTATTATTAGTGTAGGACCAAAACATTTTTGGATTATTTTTTGTTTAATTACAAAACATAAAGAATATTTGTTTTTAATTTAAACAATTAATAACTTTTTTTATTTATTTATATTATCAATACAATCAGACTTTTCGTTCTTAAGTTATCGTACTTAGAAGAAACATGACGGACAGACAGACGGGTGGACATTTTGAAAGTTTTTTTCTCTTCGAGCAATATTTAACCGGTTTTAGAAATGTGCCGATCGAATGCAATATACTCTTCGTTTTGTATTTGCGAAAAGTATAATAATACACTCGTTGTACCTTCATATTCAACATCTCCATGCGAAAAAAGTTCATACGATAAGCGTATAGAAGTTTAGTTTATAGAACCCTGAAAGCAACTGAAAGTTAAAACTAAAAAATCCTACATTAACCGTTCTTTGCCAGCAAGCCCTATTATAACTAAGTAAATATTTTACTGACCTTATCTAGTTAACGATTAATTTTGTAATTTGTTTTTTGTAAAGCGTTACTTTTCTTCTTTGTTATTTGACGATTTCAAATACTTGTTGAGTCTAAATAAATAAATGTATTATTATTATTACTATAATTATTGTCTTCATAAAAACTCGACATGCACTGTGCAATATGGTCTCGGTATGTTACCTGCACTATATTTATTTTCGTTTGCAGAAAAAGTGTGAAATTCGCTCCTGTTTAATGAATTCTTGTGGTGTTCATAGTGACCACTATCTCGCCCGCAGTGTCTCCAAATTAAATGCTTTCATGTCGAACAAGCCGATAAAACCTGCTGGGGATACCACTATAAGGACTTTTTGTTTTCTCGGTATTCACCGAACCGCGCCAGACCCAAAACGGAGATGATGATTCGTGTACGGGGACTTATCAAAATATTACGCATTATAAATTTACTGATTTGATGGTAAATTTTTGGCAATTTGTGGATTTTGTTATTATAGTATACAGGATGGGTTTAGACACTTTAGTCTTCGTGATCTGTTAACTTGTAAGAAAGTTTCGTAATTATTTTATTCGCGATTAGCCGAGAATATTCGTGGAGCCAGTTTTATGTTTTTAAAAAAACTTACTACTTGCTTCAAAAAAAAATTATATCATATTCCGAAATTCTGCGTTAACAGTTAAAGATAATTTAATTAAGGTATTATTGTTTTGTTAAAGTGTCTGTGACGAAGTTGGTATCATTTATCCAACTACCCAAAAATCTACAGTTTTTGTTATGGGGTTTTCCGGACCTTTAAACTTACGAAAATCCACAATAAATCATGAAGTACTTAATATCTTGTTTTTAAATAAAACCATAGCACTTCTGACGAAAAGTTTCACGGGAATACAGTTAGAAAATTTTCTTGTGTAGAATATATGATTTTTTTCTACGGCTTTGGCAATAAAATGTGAGAATTTCCAGGAATAAATACAGCAACAGGAAAACTTAAGATACTTGAGAAGAAATAAAGATGATGGAGGCAACTATTCTTCTAGGGTTAGCAGTTTTCGAGGAAATGGCATGTGAAAAAATTCGACCAATGAACAATGTTACGCGCATAGCACTTATTGGATATAATAGCTTATATTCTCTTTCTATTCTCTTCTATTTCCGACTGTAGTTACTAGACTGTATTCTCAGGCATAGTTAGTAAACAAATTGAATTGTAGAGTATTAATACATTGCAAGGAATTATGTTAAATGGGTATGATTGCATAAACAATACAGGTAGACTCATTGTTACCTCAGGGGCGGTAAATAAAGTTGAATTTCCTTTATGTAATTAGTCATATTACATACAAATTATACATTTAATATTTTAAAATTGTTTCAAATTAATGTTCAGCGTATCCCATATTATCTTGTCCTTCATGTTTGACCGATGTAACGTCTATTTCATTCTTCACAAGAGAGCCTACATTTGTTCTTTGTTTGGCATTGTAACAGATATTTGACATTTTGTTGCTTAGAGTAAATTTTACTCATTGTAAGATAATGTAAAAAATGTTAACTATGCTTTTACAATTTATACAACATTGTTTAGGCAAATGTTACATATAAAGGTACATTTAGCTCATAAAAAGATACGTTAATACACAATCAATAATGGCTAAAAACCATATTTACAAAATAATTATCACTGCGGCAACTAAAATTAAATAGACCGAGACGGTAAATCAATTGTTACATATGTAGACACAAATGACATAAAGCTACATATAGGCTCATAAAGTAAAAATGTACTTACAGTCGTCCGTCACAAAGTCACGACAGTTGCTATTTCGGCAACAATATACAATGTACATTATTCGTAGCATTTATTTAACCTTTCAGAGAGTATTCTCTGCTTAAAAGAACAGCTTTAACTTCCTCTTTGAAACTTCTTAAATGGGTAAATAATAAACCACAATTGTCTTCTAATTTGGGATATTCAACCAACGCATTGTACAATGTATTCATTTTCCAATTTTTTAAATTAAAAATAAGAATTTTCTAGATATATGAACTCTAATGATAACACTTTTTCCATTTTTTCCACTGATGTACAGTCTGGAAATAGGTGAATGAATGGAGCTGCGCCCTCTAGCTTGATTTTCATGAACTTCGTCTGATTTCGGCGTGAATAATGACTATGGACATATCATATATAGGTGGGGCGTGGGTCATGTATTAGTTCTCTTGCAGCAAAGAATATATTACTGTTATCATTATTATTTTATTTTAAATTGTACTTTTGTCAATTTAAATTTAAAATTTTTCTTGTTCTCATGACTTTCGAAATGGCGGAAAATTAAAAAAATATCCACCCTGTACAACTAGTGTAATAATGTAAGCGGATAAATTAGAAAATAGGAAGTTTTTCTGGATATTATCCCTTACTTATTTATGTTGTTTTATATTATGAAATATTTATCTTATTATTTAGTAGCGATCTAGTGTATACAATGTAAAACATTTGTATACTAAAATCGTTTTCTAATCTAGCGAAATAAAGAAACGTTGTTTTAATAACTTTTTAACCTCTTGCTCTGATTTGCAATAGATATTCTAAAACTGTTCAGCTAGTAGTTTCGTCTCGACAACAAAAAGATTGTCCGATTTATTAAGGCCAATATCCATATTTTACGTAATATTGATGCATTTTTTTTAAATAAAAATGTTTCTTTCAAAAACTATAACATAATTGACAAACATTAAAAATTTATGATCTATTATAGACCGAACTCCCATGACAAAAAAGGTACTTCATCGAACATCTCAAATTTCAAAGTGAAAATGGTTGCAAAACATGTAAAAATCATGTTACGCCCGCCAGACTAGTAAAACATTGTTAATTGTTATTTTTTATGAATTTTTGAATTTAGCTTAAAGAAAGTCTACTTTTCAAAACACCTGCTTGAAATTTTCGCAATTTGTGGTAAATAATGAACCATTTTTGAAAAAATGTGTCTTCATTTTTAAACATGCATAGAGTATACAGGGTGATTCACGTAGGCCATTCATTAGACGTTTTTCAACTTGCAGTTGGATTAGAAACTTGAAATTTGGTATGCAGCCATAATCGATCATGCCCGTTCTGTCTAAAATATTTTCAGTCCTCTAACTATACAGGGTGTGCTAAAAATTGGTACCAACTTTCTTATTTTAAATGGAAACCTATATTTTTCTTTACATGGTTCGATTGGTCTTCTAATTCTGAGTTTAGAGAACCTAAGCTATGTTAACTTATCTATTACAATTTTTGACATATGTCCAATTTTTTGAAAAAAATTGCCGCTGTAGTAGTTTACGAACAAATTTGTATCTCGCAAACCTTTCAAAATTATGAAACCAAATTTGTGAAGCAGTTAGCTGGAAGTCCAGGCTAACTTTTGATGTCCCATCGGTGGTCCCATTTTGTACCATATGGGCGCAGTCGATTTTCAAATGTCGCAATCAAAAATTGTCAAAAAGTCAATTTTTTCAAATGGCACCTACTATTTTTTTCCACACCATTCGAAAGAAAATTGAATTTTAGGGTGAGTTACTTAAGCATTCCCTATACCTAATTTCACCCCATATCGAGTTATTCAATAAAAATCAAGAAATACCTTATCTTGCCGAGAGATTCCTTACTTCATCAACTATGCCATGGAAACAAAAGACAGTTGTAATAATTTTTAAAGAAAAATATGGATTCTTATTTAATTACATACAACACCAAAAAATTATTCTTAACGTACAAGAACAATGTTGACGAAATTCTGACGTAAATGTTCAATGTGACCACCATATTTTTGTTCAAATATTCTATTATTCTACTTTCAACAGATTGCGTAGCACATCTTTGCGCCTACCATTTCTGACGCCAGAAATCAATGCAAAATTGAAATTTAGGGCCACTTTTATTAACATTGTGTATGTCTATGTACAGTCGTTGAGTTATTGGCATTTTTTGAAAAAAATATTGTTTTTTTTTCTCAAGGGTAGTAGGCTTTGAAAACAATCATTTAATTTTAATTTTTATTCAAAAATCGTATTGCAATAATAAATAATAACAACAAAATAACAACAAATAAACAGATTAACAAAATAATTATTTCAATACAAATGCTCAATGTGTGCACCGTTTTCACTGACAGAATTTCAACATTGTTCTTGTTCGTTAATAATAATTTGTTGATGTTGTGTGTAATTAAATAAGAATCCATATTTTCCTTTAAAAATTATTACAACTGTCTTTTGTTTCCATGGCATACTTGATGAAGTAAGGAATCTCTCGGCAAGATGAGGTATTTCTTGATTTTTGTTAAATAACTCGATATGGGGTGAAGTTAGGTATAGGGAATGCTTAAGTAACTCACCCTAAAATTCAATTTCCTTTCGAATGGTGTGAAAAAAAATAGTAGGTGCCATTTGAAAAAATTGACTTATTGACAATTTTTGATTGCTACATTTGAAAATCGACTGTGCCCATATGGTAAAAAATGGGACCACCGATGGGACATCAAAAGTTAGCCTGGACTTCCAGCTAACTGCTTCACAAATTTGGTTTCATAATTTTGAAAGGTTTGCGAGATACAAATTTGTTCGTAAACTACTACAGCGGCAATTTTTTTCAAAAAATTGGACATATGTCAAAAATTGTAATAGATAAGTTAACATAACTTAGGTTCTCTAAACCCAGAATTAGAAGACCAATCGAACCATGTAAAGAAAAATATAGGTTTCCATTTAAAATAAGAAAGTTGGTACCAATTTTTGGCACACCCTGTATAGTTGGAGGACTGAAAATATTTTAGATAGAACGGACATGATCGATTAGGGCTGAATACCAAATTTCAAGTTTGTAATCCAACTGCAAGTTGAAAAACTTCTAATGAATGACCTACGTGAATCACCCTGTATAGGCTCCAATACTAGTTAGCTAATAGATAGGTGAGGTTGTTTTTATCAGTCAATGTCAAATATAATTATTTCACACTTATTCATAGAAATTGTCTTGGTATTGCATGAAACATATTTATGAGTGGCTTTATGTCTTTCTGATGAGCTCCAGAATAAGGGCGAAAAACGTTTCAAAGGCTAAGCATTTCCGAGAAACATAATGATAGATTTCATGAAAATGTAATCCATTAGAATGAAAAATGTTTAAGACATGATAGATAAATAAATTCATTTTAGGCCTTTGTTTTCATTTTTAACTGAATCTTCATGGTCGTAGGGGGTTATGTAGATACTAGTTTAATTTGCATAGCCGTAGGGTACTGTGTGGATGCTAGTGTTAGAATGAGAATTGTCAAGTAAGAAATTAGACAAATTTATTTTAGGATTTTAATTTACTAGCATAACCAATTTGTGTTATCGAAAGAATGCAAAGATGTCATTAATATTTTTAGTTTTTCTTTTACTTATAGATAGTTATTTTTTCTGCTGTTTGCAAAATCCTATAAAGAATATGTTTCAATACAATTATAAGCAAACAAATAATAATTCATTTTTTAAAAATGTGTCTGTTTGACACCTCCTTGGTTTTTGTTTTGAAATGAAGTTTAAGATCTCTTCTATCTATTACAGCTTGTCTGGCCGACAATTTTTGTAATTGTCTGAATTAATTTTGAATGCATCAGGATCAATCGCTGGCATCTCATAACACGTCTTAAAAAACAACTGAAGTTTAAGATCTCTAAGCATAAAAATTTGCCACTTATTGAGAAAATGCTTTTCACCATGTCAGACATTAAAAAATGTGGTGGCGACACCTAAAAGATAAAGTCTTTCGTAGTGAAAAACATTTTTTCGCTGAGGGATCAATTTTTATGCATAAAAGAAATCTCAAACTGAATTACAGAAAAAAATTAAGGTGGTGTTTTGACGCGGCGATTCTAAAAGCTTATTTTCAAAAGTCTCACATTTTTTCAATGACGGACTTTTTATGCATAGAGGAGATCTTAAACTTCAGGTGTTTTTTTTAAGGAGGTGTTTGTTATGAAATGCCAGTGATTGATCAAATTTAATTAACAAAAATTGCCAGCCAGGCAAGTTGTAATAGATGGAAAAGATCTTAAACTTCATTTTAAAACAAAAATCAAGGGGTTATGAACTGCACTGTCATGAAAAAAGTAATTTATAACAAAAGGTCTGTCAGAAGCTAATTAACAAAAATTGTCAGACAAACAAATTTTTTCAAAAATGGTTCATTATTTACCACAAATTGCGAAAATTTCAAACAGGTGTTTTAAAAAGTAGTGTCTTTTTTAGCTAAATTCAAAAATTCATAAAAAATAACAATTGCGGGCGTAACATGATTTTTACATATTTTGCAACCATTTTCGCCTTTTAAATTTGAGATGTTCGATGGGGTACCTTTTTTGTATCGGTCTATTATAATAAGTTATGAAAAAAAATATCAAGATGAGGTATATTTCTATGGCGAATATCTATTTAAAGCTATTTAAAAATGTAGAAAAACATTTTATAAATTCACTTTCAAGATAATTGTTAATAATAACAATATATTTATTAACCAGAATTATGTAAAGTAAATGTCAAAATAAAAAACATGAAATATGAAATACAAAATACAATTATTGACAAAGTTCATATAAGGTGCAATATGCAGAAGTGATAAAAGAGAAATTTTTTGCGATAGAGAAAGTCACCTTAACACGTATATCATATATCCTTTCTACTGCTATATTTTGTTGAATTACAATTAAATATTCTGACCGATACTTTTGGAGTTAGAGTGGAGGGACAGCGAGTTTTCAGAAAAGTGTTGAAATAAACATAAAAAACAATTTATATATTTTTGCATTCGTGCCTTAACAATATTTCACTTGACACCCCACGCGATGACCTTGCACATCCTTGTAACATCCCATTTCACCGCCGGAAACTAACTCCCAAAAATTAAATTGTACCTTTAATACTTCATGTCTGTAATTGGGCCACAACTTCCTACAACTGTGCCACATTCCAACTTTCCGTTTTGCCAATTTTAGTACGAAAAATTAAAAATGAAGTTGAGTACGATACGAATCCTTGAAAACAGTCGTATTGTCCATCACTACCGAGCACCATTTCGGAAGTGGTTAGTGTGATAACATAAACATCTGGTAATATAATACATCATCAACACATTCACCAATGAAAAGCAACGGACTGGCTTGTAACGAGTGGAAGTAGTAACATAAGTAAAGCAAAGGATGAAAAGATAAGTTTTATTTTTAAGTTCTATTTATTGGTTTATTAATCCTTGTCACAGGACAGTTTATTACACAACAGAGAAAAAATTTAAAGTGAAAATGAAAAGGTAATAAATATACGTAATGAAATAGAAAATATCCGGAATTGGAAAGCGGCAGTTGAAAGTAATTACTGAAGTAACAAACTAATATACAGGGTGTGCAAAATATTCTCTCGGGCCTCTTTCTCATAACCAACCCGCCATAAAAACTTCTTTATCGCGATATAGGGCACTTCCACCGTAAATGGATATTTACCTGTGGAACGGTTAAAAAAAGCACCTGCGGCGAGCAAATGCATGTATGTCTTGGCAGACAAAGTGAACGCAAGCTGGCAGAAGGAGGCGCACACTTCTAGATTCAGACCCGGAAGACTTGGAGGAAGAATAAATAAGGAGATGATGATAGACGGAAACTTTGGATCCGGCACGCGGTTTGGCCGTCCGTTGGACGTGTTCGGCGGACGACCAAGCTGGATGCCCGGAATCGGCAGCAATGCTCATCTTACGCTGGCAAATCAATCAATCAAAAGGAACTAAACTAGAAACTAGAAATTATTCGTGGAGTTATTGAATTTACAAAATTACGTAAATGTGACAATTTCGAGGAAAATAGGTTAAGGTAAATTGAAAATTTGAAAATCTAAACTTTATGTTATTTATAACGACGATAGCCTTCAAAAAAAGATACTGTTATGTATTACACCCCCTTGAAACTGGAAATTGCTACTCCTATGCCTAATAGTGAGTTACTGGAAACTTGCAGAAAAAGATAGACTTTTCTAGAATGTGGTGAGAAAAGATTCTTAATTGATCTGGAGGCAATTTCAGAGTATATAAAGCGCGATTACTGGCGCAGAAGAAAAAGTTTACTAAAGTGAAGTTCTATAAAAGTGACGTTCGGTAAAAAGTGAGGTTAAATATCAAGTAAACAAAGTGTAAAGGTTATTTTGAAGTATTGTATAGTCAGTAAATTATTAAATAAAGTGTTAGTGGTTTATCTCTTGTTGAAATTATTTTAGAACCCACGGATTCATTCAGGGTGTTTCCTAAAAGGTGGAAAACACGCAACAATACGTTTAAAAGTAGGTGTTCAATGTACGTACTGTATAAAATAATATGTGTGAAAGATTTTCATTTGTTTTATACCTATAATAAATTTTTCATAATACTAAATAACATTAGTATAGATATTTCTTCGAAACTATGTAATTACATACGTCTCAGGTGTTAAACTTATCAGCTTATTAACCATGAAATACTCGTTATTTTATGCATAAAGTATTAAATTTATGTTTTATTAAGTTGTACTTGTCTCCCTTCTATTTCTGCCGTATCTGTGTTTATTGTTGTATCTACCATTGTGCTGTAAACGAACCGGGGTTTGTTCGTTTGTAGGTTTAGTGACGAAAATGCAGTTACATGAAAATTGCAATAATTTTATAACCCAAATACCTCAATTGTTTGAGAGTACAAAACTATTTGGTAAAGATAATTAACACATTCTTTAAATTAACCAAAACTGTATACATTCAAAGAAAATAAAAAACGAAGACAAATTATTTAGTTGTACTGTTTTTCAAATATAATAGTAGACGTTTTTTAAATCAACAAAATAATGTAAACTTCTTAACAAAATGTATCGGTTGCATTTAGATTCCACTCACATGAGTTGACAAAAGAATATGTTGAGTTGAATAAACTTCTAATTTATTTTAAGAGGATCAATTTAATAAGTTATCATATTTCTTTTCATTTAACAAAATAATGTATTAAATCAATGGACACTTTGTTGACTAAAAGAGGTATTTATTTTGATTATTATCAATGAAAGTATTTATTTAATTAAAATATATATTTAGTTGTGGTTATATGACACTTATTCATTCCAGTTAAAAGTCATTTGTTTAAATTAAACAATATCTTTTCTCTGTGCATTTCTCCCGCAATTTTTTCACTGACATTTTGGGGAATTTTTTGTACATGTAGAAGAGAAGTTCTTCATTATTCATTAAAAAATTAAATATTTAGAAATTATTAAACACTATTTTCTTAAACCGATTGGTTTGTTGAAGAAATATGAAAATTATTTAACTAATGAAAAATTATTTTAAAAAGTTCCAAAATATATAGTCAGTCAACTTATTAGTAATCTCTTTCTACTGTTATATTAAATTACATTACTGATCTGTACTTTTATGACTGACTGTGATTATAGAGAGAGTAATGAGAAAGATTGCCAAAACTATTAAAGCAGAGGAATTTAGTCCAATGCTTGCAGCATTTGAAAAAATATTAGAAAAAGTGGTATATGTACAAATTTTACAATTCGTGATAGACACCAATTTAATATGTAAGTTTCAGTCTGGGTTTAGAGAAGGTCATAGTTGTGAAAGTGCGTTGCAGTATGTAATCAATGAATGGAAGGAAGCATTAGATAAAGCGACTGGTATAATTTTGTTTAGATTTAAAACGTGCGTTTGAAACGGCAGAGAGATTATTGAAAAAATTGCAAGGTTATGGCAAGGATGGCGTTGTACATATGTGGTTAAGTAGTTACTTGAGTGAAAGTATGCAAAGTATGATGAGTATGTATCGATTGAAAGAAGTATAAATTTTGGGGTACCGCAAGGCAGTATTCTGGGACCATTATTATTCATTTTATACATTAATGACATACCAGCTATGTTTGATAACTGCTGTTATCATTTGTTTGCAGATGATACGGTTATTTATGTAACAGAGGAAAGCGGTGCGTTGTTGGTGAATAGAATGAATAAAGTGAGTGAATGGTTAGAAGTCAATAAACTAACGTAATGGAAGTAATCAGGGAAATATCTAGGAGTTATCATAGATGATAAACTTAAACATGTCATTTACTCTAGTATAAATACTACATCTTAACATAACTCTCATAGCCCTGTTCTTCAACTTCTGTAAGCGATCCATGTCGCCGTGATTTGCAAGATACAGAACAGTACTACAATAATAGTTAGAGTGAGGTAATTTAATAGTGTTATATATCAATTTTCTACTTTCTGTAGATAAATACCAACTAACTCTTTTTAGGACATTAATCTTCTTAGCTATCTTTTTACACACATAATTGACATGATTACCGAAAATCATATCATCACATATTAATATTTAAATATTTATGTATTCATTTATTAGTCTAGTTAGTTAATAGTGGAATCGCTTATTATTAATATTAAATGAATACTGAACATGTTATACATATTTAATTAATCTTCTTGGTTATCTCCTATCATTGTGAACATGTATAGCCAAGTGCTAAATAAACGACTATTATATTATATTATAGACATGAGCTTTTATTGCTATTCTTCATTTCCAAATGTATGCAGAGAGTATACAGGATGGGGCAATAGTGCGTCGAACCTCGATATCTCGAGTTCTATGATAGCTAGAAAATTGCAAGTAAACTAGATAAAATAGTCTATAACTCGAAATTATTTTCGAACATACAGGGCGAGCCAAGACGAAATTACAGGACCAAGTGCCTTTTTTAAATGGAATGCTATGTATATCAGTACATTTTTTGAAGCCTCTTTCTAGGCTCTATTCATTCCTATATTAGCATTGAATATCTTCCAACCACTTGAATGTAATGATTTTTTTTGTTGAAATAATGCAATCTGCAGATGGATATTAAAAAAATCACCACAGTCACAATTATGGGTTTTAAGGAACACTTATGTGATTACCAGTTACGAGACATCTAATTAATGTTTTTGAATCATTTTTATTTCCTAAAACTGTACAGGGTGGCCAAAAATTATTTTTCGATTAAGAATTTTTTAAATTGAATTTTCTCAATTTTTTCAAATGGAACACCCTGTATATTTTTCAACGATGCGATGTAGAAATGAAAACGGACATTTTTGGTAAATACTTCCCTATAAATAAAATCAAACAAGTTCAACATAATAAAAATGTGCTAACTAAATAATAATTTGCCGTAATAATAGTTTTTTGGCTAATTAATTATTTAA
This sequence comes from Stenurella melanura, assembly GCA_963583905.1. NCBI lineage: Eukaryota > Metazoa > Arthropoda > Insecta > Coleoptera > Cerambycidae > Stenurella > Stenurella melanura. Next base: position 81,334,233 of record OY757316.1, on the reverse strand, counting down.
TATGGCAATATTATCATGTACTTTGGTGAACATTTATTACTTTTGAATGCAATTTTCATTCTTTGATATATCATTATTTGGTATCTAACAAGTATTTTTCATATTCACAGTTTTTGTTGCTTTACAGTGCGAGGTTTAATTTGGTAAATAAAATAATTAATCCCAAAACATAGAGGTAAACTAAAATAAAGTTATAAAATTTGTCAAAACTTTTAAGCCGCCAAACATGACAATTTCTTCTTTATGTATTTTCATAGTTATCTGAAACGTTAATTCATATTTATTTTATTTTTACTTATTTCGTCTCTAATTATCCTCGCATTTATTCTCGTTTAAGATAATAGCGGGTTCTTTTAATTTTTTTTTTCGTAATTTCTATGTCCATTAAAGCCTTACGCTGAAAGGTCTAGATGACTCACCTACATAATATTTTCCGCACTCGCAAGGAATATAACAGTATAAATACAAATTTTGGAAATTTGAATCATATTTAACAGTTTGGTTTTCAATAAAACCGATCGTGGTGTGCGGACATTTTTGGTATCTAACAAGTATTTTTGATATTCACAGTTTTTGTTGCTTTACAGTGCTAGGGGTTTAATTTGGTAAATATAATAATTAATCCCAAAACATAGAGGTAAACTAAAATAAAGTTATAAAATTTGTCAAAACTTCTAAGGCGTCAAACATGACAATTTCTTTTTGATGTATTTTCATAGTCATTTGAAACGTTAATTCAAATTTATTTTATTTTTACTTCGTCTCTAATTATCCTCGCATTTATTCTCGTTTAAGATAATAGCGGGTTCTTTTATTTTATTTTTTTTTTCGTAATTTCTATGTCCATTAAAGCCTTACGCTGAAAGGTCTAGATGACTCACCTACATAATATTTTCCGCACTCGCAAGGAATATAACAGTATAAATACAAATTTTGGAAATTTGAATCATATTTAACAGTTTGGTTTTCAATAAAACCGATCGTGGTGTGCGGACATTTTTGGTAAGTACTTCCCTATAAATAAAATCAAACAAGTTCAACATAAGAAAAATGTGCTAACTAAATAATAATTTGCCGTAATAATAGTTTTTTGGCTAATTAATTATTTAATATGGCAGTATTATCATGTACTTTGGTGAACATTTATTACTTTTGAATGCAATTTTCATTCTTTGATATATCATTATTTGGTATCTAACAAGTATTTTTGATATTCACAGTTTTTGTTGCTTTACAGTGCTAGCGGTTTAATTGGGTAAATATAATAATTAATCCCAAAACATAGAGGTAATCTAAAATAAAGTTATAAAATTTGTCAAAACATCTAAAACGTCAAACATGACATTCTTTTTTATGCATTTTTCATAGTCATCTGAAACGTTAATTCATATTTATTTTATTTTTACTTACTTTGTCTCTAATTATCCTCGCGTTTATCCTCGTTTAAGATAATAGCGGGTTATTAAAAAAAAAAATCAGTTCCGTTGCGTTCTTTTTCCAAAATCTTCTTCATATTGTAGATTCTTCGAATTCTCCCCTTCAAGCGTAATTTCTATGTCTATTCAGCATTACGCTGAAAGGTCTAGGTGACTCACCTACATAATATTTTCCGCACTCGCAAAGAATATAATAGTATAAATAAAATTTTTGTAAATTTGAGTCATATTTATTTTAACGGTTTGGTTTTCAATAAAACCGATTTCTCGCACTTTGTCCAATAAACCATGTATAGATCGAATTACTACTAAACACGTAAATTCAATGTAATTGGTGAATATTCTCTTTACTTTCAATGCTTGTCAACTGGCTGTCAACAAAACTCTCGGGATATTGGTTATTTACTAGGACAGTTTTCAAAAATTGTTATTTCTCTATGATTAAAATTACATCATTTGAAGAAATTATTTATTATAATAGTGGAGGTAATACTAAAATCTCTAGGAAACTGTTTTACTATAGTAATTTTTTTGCTGGAACTTATTGAAATAAAAAAAAAATTGAGACCTTTCCTTCTAGTATATGCATCAAATCCAAAGTCTCTGGACTTTTACTAGCTTGCCTGTGAATAACTATACAACCTCTTTAATAATGGAGTGGGGATGGAAAATGTCATAAAAAGATTTGAGAGCGTGGCTTCAAGTATATACTCCCAATCTGAAGTTTCTAGAGTCTTCTTAATTTGCTTTACTTATTTACCCCTATTTCACCCCCAACCCTTCAACGGAATAACGTCAAAATATAATTCAGTTCCAGATCTCTTGACATACTTATGTCTACCAAATTTCAAGTCAATATCTTTAATTTATGTTTTATATCTAAAAATGTAGTGTGGGTGCAAATTGTCATTAAAAAAAATTGAGACCATTGATTCTGGTACATACATCAAATCCCAAGTTTCTGACTCTTACTAGCTTGCTCTACTTATTTACCCCTAACCCTTCAACGGAATCATCTTAAAATATAATCTGGTTCCATATGTCGTGATAATACATACGTGTACCAAATTTTAAGTAAATATCTCAATTTTATGTTATTAACCGTTTTAATAATGGTTAATAGTGGTGGTAAATATTATAAAAAAATATGATGCCTTGGTTTCTGGTACATACACGGAATCCCAAGTTTTTGGACTATTGCTAGCGTGCTTTACTTATTTTCCCCTATTTACCCCTATTTCATCCCCAACCCTTCACTGGAGTAAACTCAAAATATAATCTAGTTACAGACAGACTGACCTATCGACAGACAGAAAATTATTTTTCGCTCAAATTTAAAATCTTGAGGTTTCATGACATTCTAACCTATTTTGACAAAAAAAATGATTTTTTTATGATTATCTATTTCCACTCCACTACGTGGATGTGGAAGTAAAACTACGATGGTGTTATGAACGCTTCTTATCGAAAAAAATCAAGTTTATTAAGAAAATATCGAAATATATTAAAATTTGCTAAACAACATGTGTTTCAGATCCTGTACTTATAACCCAGATAGCACAAGATATTCTAAGAATAATCTGAAAATCTTCCCAAAAAATATTATTCGATTAATTATAAAAATTATCTTTATTTAAATTATACTCTGAATAACTAAATAATTTATTATTATTTTTAGAATATCTTGTAATAAATAACATTAGAATAATTGAAATACATAAGCATAGAATATATTTTGAATATATTTTATGAATAATTGCAAAACTTATCTTTGGATTATTTTAAAATTACTTCATAAAAAAATATGGTAAAAATATTTTAATAAGAGGAGTATAGAATATGTTTTAAATATATTTTATAAATAATTTAATAGGTTAACTTTTGACTAATTATTTTGAAAATATAATGTAGATATATAGAAAGTATGGTATAATGTTTATGTGGTCCTTATATCCATTATTTTAGTTTCATGACTTGTGTAACAAATAGGTAAGTACATACCTATTATACGTTTTTATATGTACGTTTTTTTAAATAAGGTGTATTAAATAAGGCTGTTTCATAAATTTTCCGATGTGCCCATATAGCAGGTTTAATTTATATTCATGAGTGTTCCGCATAAATTCGAAATTTTTGTTATTGTTTGAATTATTACAGGAAAGTATTATTCAAATAAAAATAAAAAAATAAAATATGACTTTTTGTAGTTACACCAACACAAGGGAACTCTTTATTAAAAAATACTGCAAAGTGTTGCGCAGGCGCGTAAATTGTAAGTTTCCATGGTGTTGTAGGTGTGCTTGACAATTTGGGGTTTGCTTGTTTTATTTCATTGTTCGTTATGTTTGCAATTATGTGCAATTAAAAAACAATTAAAGAAGGTAAGTGAATCGATAAATTTGTTGTCTATTTAAATATATGTATCTTGGATATAGACAAATCATTTTTGTCACGCCATCAACATCAATTAACCTAACCTAACTTTATAAAGCTATTTTAGCTGGTTTTAAAAAGAATATTTGTGTCCGTTATTAGAAAGAAAATAGGTATTAAACTTCACTTCTTCTTTACATGACAATCCTTTTTTTAAATATTTCTGTTAAAGTAGTATTATATGATAGGCAGTATTATATGCAACTGAAAATAAACGGTACGCTTCCGATTGATCTTTGGCTAAACCTATTACCTACTAGGTCAGTGTCACTTTTAATGTTTACATATTTTAGGTTCATAATTTATTCTTCGCTTACGCATTATCATTTGAAAAAAAAAACAACAAACACAAAGAATGGCCTACTAATCAGTTTCGACCGTCCCGTGCTGGAATCTTAAATTCAGATGCGTACACTGCAAAAAATTTTGGTGTAAATTTACCCCAAAAATAGGATGCAACTTTTCTACCTCCTATTTTTGGGGTGAAATTACTTTCATATGTAAAGTTACATGTCAAAGGTACATTTAAATTTCTGAGTTAATTTCAAGTGAAAAGTTACACATAGACGTGTAATAGTACCGAGGAATCTTACACAATATTTGGTAAAAATACCCATGAAATTTACATTAAACCGGTAAAATTCAAACGGAAATGTAAAATTTACCAGGAAAATTACGGAGTTCGGGTAAAATTATAGAGCAAACTTACATGTTAGAGGTAATAATGACCTGTAAAAATACCGATTAATTTTACATGATGTCGGTAAAAACACTGTTGAAATTTGCATTAAACCGGTAAAATTCAAACGAAAATGTAAAATTTACTGGAAAAATTACAGAGCAGAATTACATGTAGATGTAATAATAACCGAAAACATGTCAGTTAAAACTATGTCAAATGTCGCTACGTAGAGGTAAGCATGTCTATTTATTATATATAAATATACCTACCTATAATTAATTAAGTACAGGCACACATTTACGTAAATTTAATAAAGGGATAAAGTTTTTATTCTAACAAATTGAATATGTTTCAAGAAATTGAAATAGTGAAAATTAAACATTCCTTATTTGAAATAAGTCGCTTTCCTAATGATTAACTTATTAAACCCTGTGTAATTAAAATTTTACTCAGAATTTTAAATACTTATGTGAAAATTGCAAATGATCCCAAAAATTGAAGGCAAAAGAATTGCCTCCTATTTCAAAATATTGGCGCATTGTGGACCCCATCAAAAATATTTCAAATTATATTAAATCTTCACAAAAAAAAATCTAATACTTACCTATTTACATCAAAACGACCGTCTTTTTCATTAGTTCTGAGCGTCAAAAGTTATTTTTCTTGCACACCGACCGTGCCAAGGAAAACAAAAACAAATATTTATAAAGATTTTTTTGCACGTTTTTCAAAAATAAACAACTTTTGAGACTCAATACCACACATAAATTATAGACTTGTAATGCTGGTTTTAGAAAAAACAATTTCGACGTTTTATGAGATGCCTATTTCAATAATGTATACGATTTGTATATAAAGTTTGTATTTTGCACGAGATTTTATAAAAAGGGTCACTTTATATAGGTACTTGTTGCATAAATAACCATTGACATAATGCTAAGCATAAACAATTAGATGCATTGAAAAATTACTTTACATTAATTGCTATAATTCCAAAGATATTTACACTTAAGGTACTATCACTTGATCGCATCCTTGAGATATTCTTCTGAAATAAAGATGTTAATATCAAAATAATAACTAAACACATTAAGGGAAAAATATATAAGTATATTAGAACATTTGTTAATACAACTGTATGAGTATGTTATACAATGTATGTGAAGTAACTAAAGTTGAGATATTTTATTAAATTATTTTTAAACAATGACCCGGTTTTAAAATTTAATGAGCGTTAAGTAGAGCCATTGTAGCAAAGTTAAAAAAATACTTTTAAAAATCGGCTACCAACTGATGAGGGGGACAAAATTTGGGATAAACACGATTCTCAACCACTCTGTGGTATGTCGTTCAGGAAAAACATTTGTACAATTCATTTTTATTTGCCATAAAACATCGAACTTGTCCAGTGTACACAAAAGTAGAAAATCCCTTACATTAATATGGCAAAATATGTTATTTGAGGGTTCCAAGGAAAAACCTGTATACCTATAGAGAATTAAAACTAACCAGAAATAACACGAAATAAGCAATACTTTTAATAAAAATTTAGAACTCCCGCCAATTAGTTACCAGTCGGAGTGACGTATGTCAATTGTTTTAATCCTTGTGTAGTATTTAATCTTTTCAAAAGATCTACAGCGGATAGATAATTTTCATTCTCAAATGCAAACTTTAAACGTTTTCACTTAGGCTTTTATTAAAATTTTAATGCAAACACTGATGTTATTTATGATTTTCTAATAGGTACATATCACAGTGAATTCATTGTCACCAATAAAGTGAAGTGAAACTAATACTCTGCTAATTACTTACCTTTGTTTGACACTGATGACTGAGGGTATGACATTGTGCTGGAATATTTGTAAAATTAGGGTGTATTTTGACTATTTGGCACTATACCGTGATCCAAATACGGGTAACGCACCAAAAACTAACTAATCGCGTATTGAAGTGTACCTAATACAATCTATTGATGGTGTTTTACTGTGTACATAAAATAAAGGTAAGGTATTGATAATGCCCCCTCGCGGAAGATAATGCAAGGAAATGATGCATCATAGATGGTAAATATAAAATGCCACTGTGTAAAATTCCATACACGTAGATGATACTGCACTCCAGAAATGTAGGAATTTTATTAACACACAACGTAAATGTACAATGATTCTGTGAAACATTACCTCTAAATTGATTTACCAGGCAGCTTTACCCAAAGTATTGGGTAAACAAAATGTTTCACTCTTTTTGCTGGTAAAGTTACATTAAAGTTATTTGTAATTATTACACGCAACAACGGTAAATTTACCTCCATTTCTTACAGTGTTCACCAAAAACTGGAATATTACATTAATGCAAGGGAATATTACATAAATACAAGGAAATAATGCACCGTAAGTGGTAAATATACAAAGCCACTGTGTAAAACTCCATACATAGAAGTTACTGTACACTAAAAATATGGGAATTTTCCTAACACACAAAGTAAATGTACAGTGATTTTGTGGAACAATGCCTCTAAATTGATTTACCGAGGAGGTTTACCCTAAATATTGGGTAAACAGAATTTTACACTCTTTTTGCTGGTAATGTTACCTTAAAAATATGTGTAATTATTACACACAACAAGGGTAAATTTACTCCCATTTTTTACAGTGTATATAAATTCTGTTCTGTTTTTATAAATTTGCTCGTGGTTTATAAACTACCATTAGCACATGTCTATAAATCAAAGTTATACTAAAGTAATAAACAATTCTGTTTTTTAATTAATAGGTGAACAATCTGGCGAGATTGGGTGGTGGAACGTATTGAGGATGCAGAAGATTTTTGACAAAACTTGTCTCGGGGGATGTTCCAATATTATTTATTTTACATGGGCATAGAAACTGGAAAGAATCTTTGGAGATTCTATTTTATGCAATGTGATAATTGGTAAAGGCTACGATTTTATATGCACATATTTTTTTCTGTTTTATTTAGTGTGAATGTGTGTCATTATGAAACCAAAGTTGACATATCCAGTTTCTCCATACTATACTGCTTAATTGTCTAAGGCTATAAAATGTATGGGTATATGGTATATGTACAATTTCAGATGCAGTTTAAAAAAATAATATTGAGGTCAGTTCAAAACAAACATGGACTGAAGTGTGTATTTATTATATCGTGCATCTCCTAACAACTGAATTTACTATTTAAGTTTTGTTCCGTTATTGGAATTTTAGAAAATGTTACGAGTAAATATTGTAACAAATAAATCTTTAACCCAATTATTAGGAGTGTCTTATTTTGCTTTTATGTAATCTATATATTCCTTAACTAAAATATTTATAAACTGCCTGAAATGTAATTATTGTATTTTTTAAAGAATAAGTTCAAAATACGGACAACTGGAACACTCTGTATAACAAATTATTCCAAAATAAAAATATTTGTAGTTACTCGTAAGGAGGTCATTTCCTAGGAAGAAACATCCGATAGGAAAATCTTTATTATTTTTGGCCACAACCTTTTTTCTTAGCATGTATATTTTAAAAACTATAAAATTAGGTACCTAAATTGAACCATAACAAGACTATTACTATGAATTTTCACTCAATAATTTCATTTGTTTGCAAAATAGTTAGATTTAAATTTAAAGATTTATCTTCCTATTTCGTACTTTTAACAATTTTGGAAACGAATGGAATTATTGAGTGGAAACTCAAGTAATAGTCTTGTTATGATTCTGTTTAGGTAGTCTTATAGTATTTTAAATGTACGTGCTAAGAAAAAAAGTAATGGTCAAAAATATTATATATTATTCTGAATTAATATAAAGATAACCTGAAAATATGTTCCAAGATTAAACATAAAAATATCCTAAGAATAATTTAATATTATGCACATATAGTTTGGCATTAGTATAAAGAACTTGGAAATATAATCTATGATTAACCATAAAAATATGTTCTCGAAATATTCTAGATTCTCCAGAGTATACTGTGTGAATTATTCCGAAATTATTCTAAAGAGACATATAGTTGTACCGTTTGTTACTTCTAGGAATATTCTTAAAAGATAATAATTATTTTCGTGTTATTCTAAGAATAATGAAATATTATGTAGGAATAAGTTAGGAATAACATAAGTTTATGTTTGTGCTATCTGGGAACATATTAAAACAGTATTCAGACAAAAATTATCATAAACTAGTAAAAGACCCTAAATTTTATCAAAAATAATACTTCTTTTAGTCCTGTCGGAGACAAGAAATGAGCCTTATCTACCCACCCCGTTTCCAATACTCTAAAAAAAATCTAATATTAGGCCCATACACAATGCTCGATGTATTTAGGTAATCTTGAATATAAATATTTACAATCGTAAACTGTAAACATAAAATTAGATAATTAATTACAAATAAAAATCAGTTTTATATTTGATTCGTAGTAAATAGGAGCTCAAGTACCTATTTCTTATCATCCATCGATTTACGTTCCAAAACTAATTCATCCCAGACTTAATCTCCATCAACATAGTCGTAAGTCGGGAGAAACCACCACCTTTCCTTAAATATTTTCACACCTCCTCGTACACCGAAAACACCATTGAGTTGCCTGACCGCCCAGCATCCTAGCGTGCCGTAACAATAGAGATCTGCCCCCACCCCACTAAAGTGTCTGACTCAAACGCTGCTGCTCGCTTGTTTTTTCACAGCCATAGCTATAACAACCTGTAATCTCCCCACGGGTAACCAGTTGTTACGTTACTATCTAGAGAGAATGAGCGCACGCCGCTCGGCCTGCTTGATTCGCGATTTAGCACGTCGCAGGTGAATAACAAATGAATGACGATGATGTGTATCGAGAACGCCTACTTACATCTAGCCTGTATGAAGTTGGCTTCGGATATTGTATTTTCATTTAATAGGCGGGAAAAGTGAGACATGTGTTTTAGTTTATTAATAAACCCAAGAATAATAATGTGAACTCTACTCTGTGTTTATAAACTCGATATTTATTCGTACAAATTCTAAGTCTGTGATAGTATGTTATAGTGATACTTTTTGGACAGTTCAACTGATTTTTTTATTGTGATATTTATTTTTGAGGATATACCAAAAATGATGCCGCCCGGGAAGAGAAACGGCAAGAAGAGAGTCAAAAAACAAAATGGTATGTGTAATTGTGTAGTAAAACGTTTATTTACATCGGTGCATGTTTTGACCCCGGCAAGAGGGGATTATCGTTCGCCAATCTGGTCGACTGTTAAATGATGTAATTATTTATATGTATGTCATTTAGGATAAAATTTGAATGGATAAGTTCATAACGAGAACGAAGACAGTGATCTTAACTATAGATTGTATTGAAATATGTTTAAATTAAGAACGGAAGACCTAATTTGTCACCCGTCATAATATGCAAAGAAATATGGAAAACTAATGTGACAGTGTCATCGCTGCTTCTGCCTTGTGTGATTGTTTTTCCGTTGAAGCTCGAAAGCCGAGTGGAAAATACGATTTTCCGAACAGCTGCACTTTTAACTGTGTCAATGGTGTGTCATAAAATATCAAAACCGTTGGTAAAATCAAAAGCGCACACCTGTAAGCTGTTTTATCCTTTTTATTACATGAAAATACATAGCTGGTACAGTAGGTAATACATACCTATCTACCTTTTGAAAGGTACCTAACCACTTGCTGGACGTAGGGGGTAAGAGAAATGAGGGTCACATTGTGCTTTTGCGTGCCTATAATAATATGTTTTTAAAAGATAATTTTACAAAAAATATCATTGTGATTTTGAGTAATAAGATTGCCTTTAATTTGTTTTTTTTTTTTGTTTCTCTACCATAAATATGGACCGAAATACAATTATTTGAATAAACGCTTGATCCTTTTAACTTTATTATAGAAAAATGTAGGTACCTAGTTAAGTACCCACTTGAAATTCAGAGAATACTCTCTTTGAAAAAAATTACGATAAATATGGACCGAAATACAATTATTTAAATTAACGCTTGATCCTTTTAACTCTATTATAGAAAAATGTAGGTGGTTAAGTACCCACTTGAAATTCAGAGAATACTCTCTTTGAAAAAAATGTTACTCTTTTTATAGGTTATGTGCATAGTTTTGTTACAGCAAAATTATGATTTCACACCTTCTGGGGTATCACCAGGAGCATATCTGAGTTTTGAACTTCGAAAGCCTATTGCACTTTTTTTTATAAACAATTTACTTTTTTGAAGAGCGTTTTTTTAGGTAAAAAGATGAATATCTCAGGTTCTAGAGGTCCGATCGGAACAAACAAAAAGCCAAAATCTTCATAATTAAAATTCCAATAAATCTGCGGTTTTGGGTCATACCTATGTACCTACATATAAGTACGTACCTACATAACATACAAAATTGAACAAATCGACTAAAAGGCGTTTTTTTTTTAATTTTAACGTCCAGGGACGTTAAGAGTTCCCTTCAGACTTTCAGAAAATATACTTTTTGTTGAAATCAAAACACCCTGAAATTTTGGTGTCCAAATATTGAATCTTGCGGACACCAATGAACCTGTTATCTAAAAGTTGAATTGCCCGCCATTTTATTAAGTCCATAATGATTTTTTTTTCAAAATGCAGATCTCGATGCCAGCTTTCCGTTGACATTAAAACAAGTTTTGTTTTTTTTTTAAGTAATTTTAACCACTTTATTGGCATTTATTTATAAACCAAATAACAACCTCGATAACAACAAATGAATTTTTCGGCCATTTCAGATAGACGAAAATTAACTTCTTTTTTAAAATTCAAGTTCTCGCAATTCTCTTTTTTCTGTAATAAAAATGTTTCGAAATGTTTTTCAAAATGGCCGAAAAAATCCATTTGTTGTTATCTGATCTATAAATAAATGCCAGAAAAGTTGCCAAAATGACCTGTTTTTTTCATACCAACGGAAAGTTGGCTTCGAGATCTAGGTACACTTTAAAAATTTTATTTTGTTCAAATAGGCTTAGAATGCCATGAAACATGGAGATTTTAAATTTAAGCAAAAAAAATGTTTGTGTGCACGTTTTCTCTGGAATTTTATTGACTTGAAATTTGGTACACGTATGTATTATGACGAAATCTTGAACTAGATTTATCTTTTGAGCTAATTGCCATGATAGGTTGGGGTTAAATTGGGGTAAATAAGAGAAAATAAGTAGATCAAGCTGGTAAGACTACAGGCACTTGGTATTTGGTATAGGTACTAGAAGCCAAGGCCCCGCGAACACAGTGTCAAATAATTAAACAACTCGTCGGATCATTGTGGAATTAAATAGGATTTGATTCTGATGACAGACAAATTTATTAAAACAAAATTCAAGCGTATCGGTTAAGAATTGCAAGTTGTAGAAACCCATCCGACCTCTCAAACATCACCGCCGGAGACCCTTTTCAATTTTGAATAGCAATTTTAGACCTTATTAAAAGCTCAAATCAATATAATAGTACATGGAAATCGTATCAAACGGTGTTGCCTTGCATCAAATGAGGTAGTTCTGGTTTTTTCATATGTTAGTAGTGATGAAATGGTAATGACAAATCCAAATTTTCCACCTCGAAAGCCCTTCGGATCATTGTTAAGTACTTGAAAATCCATTAAATTTTAGGACTTTTTTTAGTTTTTGTCAAATTTTACCACCAAGGACCTGTGTTAGGGCAAAAGTCACTATGCACACTTTTAAGTATACTAAATTAACAATAAAATGAGAATAATTTGGTCTTGGTAGGCAAATAGTTACTAAGATATGGCCATTCAAAGTTTTGCACAATTTCACAAAAAAAAAGGAAAGATGAGTTGGGATGCTGGAACCATCAGCTCCTCAAGCCCTGCTAAATATGATTTCCTGTAACCGCAAAAAAGGTTGTACCAGCAGTTGTGGTTGCAGGAAAGCAGGACTCAAATGCTCAGCTGTTTGCAACTATTGCAGTGGCCAATCCTGCAAGAATATACCAGACCTGATGTGTGACGACATTGATAAACCATTCATTCATTGATGACCCACCATCAGATCACGATTTCGACCTGCCTGAGCAGGTCGACGAAGAAATGCTACCGCAGCAAGCTGCCCCCAAAAGGAGTGCTGTGGATTCAGAGGACCAGCCTGGTCCATCAAAGATATACAGGAAATACGAGTAATAACAATTTCCCTCACTGTACTGTACATTATATACAATCAGGTGTTTCATAATACTACATACCTTTTAAATATTAATGTTTTAATTACTAAACTGTTTATTTTTATAAATTAAAATGCTTATTTCACTAACTAAGGGTGCTTTATTTTGCAAACATTTCTAATACATATTACCTCAACAACTTTGAACAGCTGTATCTCAGGAACTATCAAGTCTATTTAGACCCAATTAGTCTCATTTTGTTGGAAATTTAGTGCACTTTAATAATTTATAAGGTGACTCTTGCCATGAAATAAATCGATCTTTAGGGGTCATCATAACTGTCAAAAAAAAAAAAAAAAATCTTTTTTTAGAAATTTTGCAAACCTTTGAATGGCCGTATCTTAGAAACCAATTGGCTTACTAAGACCAAATTGTTCTCATTTAATTGCAAATTTAGTCTACTTAAAAGTGTGCATAGTGACTTTTGCCGTAACACGTGTTCTTGGTGGAAAAAATTTACAAAAACTGATTTTTATGTATTTAACAATGATCCGAAGGGCTTTCGAGGTGGAAAACTTGGATTTGTCATTACCATTTCATCACTACCAACATATAAAAAAAACGGAACTACCTCATTTGATGTAAGGTAAAATGTACCAATTCCAGGGTTCCCACCAACCTGGAAAAACCTGGAAACCTGGTAAAGTCAGGGAATTCAAAATGTGGTCCTGGAGACCTGGAAAAGTCAGGGAATCCAAGAAATTTCAATAAAATCCTGGAATTCCAAGCATCACGTAAAATATTTTGAACTGACTTTCTACTGTACAAAAAAAACCGCTGCCTAAGGAATCACTACTTCCACAGCCAGATTTTTCCAGTATATACACCAAATCTGTACTTTTAGCAGCTTGCTTTACTTATTTTTCCCTATTTACCCCTAATTTAACTCTTCAACGGAATAATATCAAAACATAATCTAATTCCTTATGTCAATATAATATATACGTATACCAAATTTCAAGTGAATATTTCAAAATTTTTTTTATCGACCCCTTGGGTTGATAAAAGTGGAGGGGTGGTGGAGATGGGAAATATTATAAAAAATTTTGAGGCCTTGGCTCCTAGTACATACACCAAATTTCAAGTTCTGTACTCTTACCAGCTTGCTTTACTTATTTCTCCTTATTTACCCCTATTTGCCCCCCAACTCTTCAGCGGAAATGTTCAAAAACAATCCGTTTCCAGATCTTGTTATAATGTGTATGTGTACAAAATTTTAAGTCAATATCTTAAACCGTCCCGGAGAAAACGTGCGGACAATAAAAGTTACAGACAGACAGACCGACAAACACAATTTTTTTTTGCTCAAATTTAAAATCTCGACGTTCCATGACATTCTAAGCCTATTTCAAGAAAAAGAAATTCACAGATTTCGCAACCATCGGGACATTGAAAATGGTAACACCATACATAAAACATAAACTTTTCCAGCTACAATCCACTCTCGATTGCGACACCGCTTTACTTCGACCTTAAATGAAAACTGGTAACTTGACACTCTGTGATATATGCAACCCATATTAAATTTGCATATATCAGCCGTTGCATACACGACAGTCTCACTCCACCGCGACACCGCTGTCTTTTGACTTTGAATGAAAACTGGTATCTCGACCCTCATATGCGAAAATACATTTCCAATGTTAAAGATTTCAATTTTTTTTTTACGATTACCAAACTTCCAATCTACTTAGTGGATGTGGAAGTTATTACCTATTAGATTTGAATTTTATATATTTCGCTAAGAAATATAGGTGTAATGTTAAGTATTCATTATTTAAAATAAATAACAAAAATTACTTTAACGGTTTTCTCATATTTTTTCCATGCCGATCTGATGATAATACAAATACATTAATATCCACTTATATACAAAGTCGTATTGGAATGTACTATATTTTCATATTTTGGTCCTGGAAAATTTAAATTTTGTTCCTGGAAAGTCAGGGAATTCAAAATTCCAATGTTGGTGGGAACCCTGAATTCCATAGACTATAAAAATGGTACCATTTATTGGAAAAGAACCTTCCTTTGTCAAAACGTTACAATTAAAATCGATTTCTTCCACAATTAACCAACTTAAAATGACATATCAGCGAGGAAAATTGTCCGATAATAGAACACAACCCAGTGTGTTGTGCAATAAGAATACATTATTAGAAACTGGTATAGTTTTTACTTAAAAATACGATTGATATATTTAACAGGATCACAGATATAGTGACTAATGGGGAAGCTAATTACCCCTAGTAGGCTTAAGTATGTACTTATCTTCGTCAGTCCCCGATTAGTGCGTCAAAAATAAGTCACTCCAGGTGTTTATTTGTTAAATTTAGCTTTGATCCGGACTTAAATATGGCACTATGTTTATTGTTACTTTGAAAATATTAACGTTAATATAATTGTCGACAATTGGTCTTAATTATTAGATACCTTAGTTACTTTATATGTACATGTAATTTAAAACATGAAAACCCTCAAGGCAGTATCTACTATTTCACTCATGCGGTTTTGCAGATACCTGTTATTACCTTTCAATTTAAACAGCTCTTTATAGCGTTTTCTAAATAAAGATAGTACGCACCGCATCTACTATTGCAGCAAATGAGTAAGAAAATGCAAAAAAATAAGCAATATCACAAGTTTTAACAGAGATTTATATATAGCCATTAAAAACTATGTAGGTAAACGCAAACAACATTTTGCTGTTATTATTAATGCGGATAAATAATAACATACTGGTTATATCTCGGGCTATATTATACCTAGTATTAGACGTACGCGAACCTCCCATTTCTCGCCCAAGAAACACAATTTCCGAGACAATTTCACAATCAGATTAAAGAAATAATACTTAATCATACCTATATACCTACATATACATTAAAAAAAGTATGATACTATTATGATTGCGAAAACAAGTACTATTTGTATTTATTGTTTTGATTCGTTTCTTCTAATAAACTTTCCCTACTTCAAAAATAGACAAAATAGTAGGTATGTTCTCGGTACTCATGATTTAGTGATTGTTGAGAAGTTTATCTTATCTTTCTACAAATACGATATGATATAAAGCGTTTGACTGAACCAAATGTGGAGTGTGGAGTAATTGGCTAATGTTTTGAATTGATCACTGATAGTGCAGGCAATGAAGGCAACAGTTTGTAAAAACCTCGCAAAAATTAATAAAAGGATCATCTCCGGGATTTAAGTAGGTAATAACCTGTAGAATGGAATGATGCATTCTTTGCATTTTCAAGTTCCGTGAAAATTCAAAAAAAATTGGAAAAACTTTTTGATTTTCGGTTTCTTTGCTCTAGCGGCTAAAATAACGAAAATACAGAAAAAAGTTTTCAACAAAATTTGTAGCTCGTCTCTTTCTCTACAAAAAAGGTCTTTACAAATTTGTATCTTACTTACTTATAGTTTTGAGCCGCTCCGAAAATGCGCGGCAAATGAGAATTCTCTGGGAGTTTTGTACGACCGTACACATCGATCGATAATTCGTACTATTCAGAGCCGCTAAAAAATGAAAACAACATAAAATGTAGAGAAAAGTCTCAGCTTTAATGTGGAACTAATCACAAAATTCATACCAATTTTTATCATAGGGAAAAAAGTGTTAGAAGATGGCTTAGTAAACTTTATACAGTTGATTTATTCATATCTCTTAAGTTTTATGCATTCTGCCTTCTTCCGTAACAATGGGTGCTTTTTCACTACATGGATTCGATTTCACGCACTTTTATCTATATTTCGTGAAAATTTCATTGAAGAATGTTAAGAAACAAATAAGTTGTATATGTTTTACTATATAATTGTGCATTTTCTGAACGTGTATGAATAATGTAGACAAATTCAAAAAGTACTGCACGCATTTAAAAAAACTCTCAAGTCATTCAAAACAATATGTTTTATTGTACTTATAATCCAAAAATTAAGACTGTGCTATTATTATTAATTAATATATAGCGAATTGAACTCCAAAATTTGGAGGTGATTGATCGATGAGAAATATACCCTCTACTTTGATCGCAAGGCATATTTTTCCAACAAAGGTAATTGCAATAAAATGTTAATTGGATTAATATATCATTATATATAAGAATATATCAGCAAAATGAGTTATCATTCTAACGACTCTCGGCAAAGATATGAATAAATCTGTGGACCAACTGTACAAAGTTTACTAGGCCATCTTCTTCACACTTTTTCTCCATGATAAATTTTTTTATAAATTTTGTGATTAGTTCCACATAAAGCTGGGACTTTTCTCTACACTTTATGTTATTTTCATTTTTTTGGGGGCTGTGAATAGTGAGAATTATCGATCGATGAGCCCGGTCGTACGAAACTCCTGGAGAATTCTCATTTTTCGCGCATTTCGAAGAGGCTTAAAAGTACAAGTGGAAAACTCGATTTATCTTCTAAACGGCTTAAGTAAGACAAACATTTGTAAAGACCTTTTTTGTAGAGAAAGAGACGAGCTACCAATTCTGTTGGGAACTTTTTTCTCTATTTTCATTTCATTGGCCGCTAGAGCAAGAAAACCGAAAATCAGAAAGTGTTTCTAAATATTTTTTGATTTTTCCGGAACTTGAAAGTGCAAAGAATGCATCATCTCATTTTCCAGGTTATTACCTACTTAAATCCCAGAGATGATCCTTTTATTAATTTTTGTTACCCTAAATGGCTAATTTGCCTGTACTATGAAGTGAATATAAATATTCAGGAACTGTTAAATTAAAGGATCTCCAATTTGGAACTATTTCATGGAGCACTAGTAGCACAGAAAGTTATAAACACTGCCTTGAGGTTCTAAGGTAGTCTGGATGTTGAAACGGTTGTATAAACCAGAGAAGAATCTCATAAATACAATAATAATAATATATTGTTGGTTTAGCTGGGAAGTAAGATTTGTATAAAAGAAATTTCGTCTTTCGAACTCAGTCTCCTTTTATGTTTTACTCCGATTTCTAAAAGCTAGAACCCAGGCTAGGGCTTGATATTATCAAGACGTAGACAGTTTTTATTATTCTGGATCACCCTATGTATCACTTTTTTAAATAAATAGGTCATGTATAGCAATTTTTGTATACTATGATAGTCACTCAATCACTTTTTATTTAAAAAATTCCTTGGCAGCCCTACACCCCGCCAAAAGTCTGATGTTACTACCAGACACCTCGTATATTGATCTCCTTACCCGCCTAGTTTCTCTACAGGCATACCCTTCATCTCAATTGAATCCTTTTCTAAAGTCGTAAATAGTGGACGTGCTTATTGGTAAAGAACGTAAAATTCGCACCCTGTATAAGTCGAATTCCGCTCACAATACTATTTTCGTCGACTTCTGACTGTCTGAGTCTGCATAGGAGTTAAAAAGATGACATAACACTCGCATCTGCATTGGACGAACTAAAATTATCGTAGGCACCTGCGATATTTGCCACAATATTATTTATAGAACACTATGAACTCTTTAGTGTTTTGTTATGTCTCATCCTCTAAACAAGAATTTGAAAGCTCCTACACATGTGTACAGGGTGATAACATTTATATCGGTCGTTTAATTCAGTTGATAAATATTGTCTCCTAAAATAAGTTATGAATCGTATATTATTTTTATATGTCGGTTTAGAGAAACTAAAATAGTGACCGATGTAATTTGCTGTCGGCCAAAAAACATTTGTTAACGGAACACGTTTTTTAACACCTATTTGTTTTCTTTTTGCACCTTCTTAGATATATTTAGCTCGTTTTAGTTAACTAATGAACTGTCAATTCGAGATTACGTATGTGACAAATATACTACTCCATTACTGATGTTCATCTCTGTAACACACCAAATTTGGAAAAGATGATTGGTCTCAGGATCGTTAGAAGAGGCGGATTTTTCTACTGTTGCATTATTAATTATTTTGGTGTATCACAAGTCATTGAATACCATACTAAATCCTTCATCACAGCTAAACCAAGCTCATTAACTTAACTGTTGAAACTAATAATGTAAATTGAAAGGCATGATGGTAATTCATGAGGAATGAAAACTCTCTAAACTTTGTTTAGAAGTATCAACTTGGAAATTTGCAACTTGACGTTGTGACGTTATCAGTTTGACACCATTTTCGAGTACCCCTATTCATTTATGACGGTAATGTGTTATTTCAGATTTAAAAAAGGCCAAAATTCTATGTTTATTTGTTAACTTTAATGTATATTGATAGACTGACAAATCACAGTAGGTAGTGAATTATTTAAAGAGTGAATTGAAAATACAACACGGTTTCTATAATAATGAAATGTATAAAATACAATAGTGTTGCATAAATAGGTAAAATACCAAAGTGTGTTAATCAGGGTTGGCAGTTTTAAAACAAAATGTTTTAAACAAATGGTTAAGTGTTTAAAACACAGTAACCTGTTTTAAACACATTTGTTTTAAACACGTTTAAAACAATTGTTTTAAACATAATTTTTTCAATGCGTTTTTTCAGTGTGTTTGATAGACAATTTTCGGAACATCGTTGTATTTGATAAGGAAAAAAAAATAACAATAAAATAAAAAAATATGAACTTTTATGTAATGCAATAAAACTAGTTATAATAATATGGTAGTATAATAAGTACAACGAACGAAACATATTACTATTATATATAGGGATGGGACGGATATCCGGTCCTGCTACTGCATCCGGCCTATCCGGCTTCCAAACCGGATATTCGGCTCCGGCCGGATATGAAAAAATATCCGGTCAACATCCGGCCAAAAAAAAACTATCCAAAATGCATGAAACATAACTGTTATTTATTTATTAATTGTCAGTTATATATCAAAATATTTATAAAATTAACAATGACCTAGAAACTACAAACAAAATAAATAAATATAAAAAAATAAGTCTTAAATTCTTCAATAGGCCTACATGTGATAATATGGATATATAATATATTAATATTAAATAACACTGAAAACAAGAGATCAAAAAATCAAAAAACAACATAAATTCTTAATTTATAATAAATAATATGAATAATATTAAAATTTAAAATCAAATTCTTTGGTCCTAACAGACTAGTAGGTAAGTATGGTATAAATACTAAATAGTAATAAAATAATGGAAACTAAAACACAATTTTCGCGATTTGAACTGTAAGTGGCAAGAAGGGGTTAATGTTAATACTAATAACGATAATTAATTAATGGTAAGTTATGGTGAACAAACATTAAAGTTTCACCATTTGCGGCGTTCAGCCTATTACGGTCACTAGTAAATATATTACCTGCTTCGGAAAATAATCTTTCACTATATACACTAGCACTTGGAGCACACAGATAGGTTTTCATTAACTTTTAAAGCCTGGGGAATTGCTCACCATATTGACTTCACCATAGCACTGGATCACTCTTTCTATCAATAACGGGTAAACCCAAATATGACTCGACTTCTTTAGAAGGTGAATTTGATGACAGAGAAACATTTCCATTTGTTTTGGTTGTTTTGGGCTTTTTGATAATTTTATTGTAACAGTCCCAAATCGATATTTTGTTAAGTTTTGCAACTTTTGCAAGTGGTTGATCATCTTCGTCATCACTTTCACTTAATAGTTTCAAGCCACCTGAATCTCCCTTTTCATGATTTGTTCTAATTTCCCCAACATGTTGTTTTTGACATAATATCAATTCAATCAGTTCATTTTGTACAAGCTTTTTATTTGTATCATTAAAAAAAATTAACTTGTATCTTGGGTCCAAAATTGTAGAAATTTTATAATATTTTTCAATATTGCCAAATCAAATATTAATTTCATCAATTAATTCAGATTTCATTGTACCTAAACCACTAGATATATGCTCATTGAGATATCGCTTCAAGGTTGTTATGGCTGGAATAACTTCAGATATGTAAGAATGATTTGCACTACAACCTCTAGTGATTTCCTCAAACGGTCGTAACAAGATAACACAGTTTTCTAACAAGCTCCATTGATTTGTAGTCAAATTTTGCAAATTGTTTTCAACTGCATATAGAGTAACCGCTGTTTTCTGGGCATGTAAGCGTTCCAACATATAAAATGTTGAATTCCAACGAGTTGGAACGTCTTGCATCAGTTTCTGGTCCTGCACGTTTAATTGCTTCTGGATACATTTCAGCTTATAACATGCCAAAGAGGAATGATTGAAATGCATAACAATTCGTCGACTCACAACAACCATGTCAATCACAGCTCTTTGAGACTTTAAAGCTGCCTCAATTACTAATTGTAATGTATGAATAAAGCACCCAATATGGGGCAAATTTGCGTCATCGCAGCCTTTTACCATATTTGTGCCGTTGTCTCTAACAACTAAATGAACATTTTCCTTTGGAATATTCCATCCGTTCAGTAAGGTGGTAAGCTTGTCACAAATATTCAAACCTGTGTGGGAGCCTTCAAAATTTTCACAATTTAGCATAGCATGGTGCAATTTTAGAGAACCGCATTCATCATCGGCAATAAAATGAACCGTCAAACTAATGTAACTCTCATTCGTATATGGGCAAGTCCAAATATCTGTAGTTAAACTTACATTCGGGCAGGACTTTAAGTTATTTAATATTTGTACCTTTACTTGATTGTAAATGTTTGGAATGATTTTGTCCCTGAAATAATTTCTAGTTGGTATTTTGTAATTAGGTGCAATATTGTTAAGTAATCTTTTAAAGCCTTTTTTTTCAACCACACTGTTGTCCAGTGCTATCATTTCTCCAATTAAATAATGATATTTGACAGCTCGAGGATTTTCAATATTCAACACTTGCATGTTGTCGACTGCTGTAGTGATGGAAAGCTGCTTTGTTGACGTGGAAGGTTTTGTATTTGCAAAACTATTGTCAAGTTCTTCGTTTTCATTTACGCCTTGGTCTTGACGTTCTCCGTTAAAATGATTTTTGTATTCAATTGGATGCACTTTTTTTAAGTGAAATTTTAGTTTCTTTGTCATAAAAGTTTAAGAATAAATATATCAAATTCACACTTTTGTCCGGCGGCATACTAATAAGAAGCGGTCGGTATCTTTTAGGTTTTTTTGCGACCTTTTTTGTATCGCTGGATTAAATGTGGTCCTTACTATACCTACGATCATGAAAAAATTACGTTTTATTACTTGCACCAATGTGCATGAGTGGCAGGACAGGACAATACGGGTGCGACTTGAATTTAATTGTAAATATCGCGGTCTGCTCATAGATAAAGCGACTGCTTGAAAAAGCAAAATATCCGGCCGGATTATCCGGCCGGACCGGATTTTGCACTGGCCGGATATACTGTATCCGGTTATCCGGCCAAAAGCACATCCGTCCCATCCCTAATTATATAGAAGATATACCGTTATTATTTATTTTCTAAAGTGTTAATTTTAAAGCGATTAATAGCAAAAAAAAAGTCGAGTGCAGGAAGGTGGAGCTATGTATTCCCATGCATTTTGACCTGCTGAACATGAATCCGATGTCCGTTTTGCCCGATAGGCTGTTGTATTTTTCCTAACCTCAAAGAAAAACACTGTAAGAATGCCCGAGAAAATGAAAGTGTAGCTAAAAATCTGAAACATTTCAGAGGTACGTAGAATGGCGAGAGAAATCGAATGGCGCAAACCAGAATTCTATAGCTTTTTTGGTTTTCGATATAGAGCCTCGAGAATTGCGAACAAAACAATGTTTTTCCTTCCGGTGACTTTGAGCTGCTCTATCTCGAAAACGAAGGACCGCAGGGATGTCTGGTTTGCGCCATTCGATTTCTATCGCCATCCTATGTACCCCTGAATTTTTTCAGATTTTCATTGTTTCGGTGTTTTTTGAGGTTAGGAAGAATGCAAGAGCCAATCGGGCAAAACGGACATCGGATTCGTGTTCAGCAGGTCAGAATTCATGGGAATACTCAGGTCTGCCTTCTCCCACTCGACTTTTTTTATGTGCCTGTGTAGTCAATAACCAATCACCAAAAAAATTATTACACTATTGCACAACTTGACGTATTTATTACACCGAATTGGCCGAACCGTTGTCAAGTATCGTCCTCGTCTTATGATGCAAAATGGGCATGGCTTATAGAATAAACAATGTATTGGGTCGACGCGCCCGTATAAATTTAAGTTTAAAAACATATTTTTTATGGTTTAAAACATGTTTTTTTCAACAATTAAAATCCACGTCTAAAACACATTGAATTATTTTACATTAAAAAAAACGTGTTTTTTTATTAAAATAGAAAAAAGCACAATTTTTGCCAACCCTGGTGTTAATTCTTCCTCTGAATATTCTGAATATTCCACGTCTCCTATATTTATAATATAATGACGTCAATAAATCAATTGGCGAGTTCTCACATTTTCGTTGGTATAGTATTTCTACTGTCAATTTGAGAATTCAGTGTAAAGCCTTGCTACCAGGATAAATCCTTACAAAGCCTGATGTGATAGAATAAGACCCGAGAGCATGCTTGAATATTGCAAACGATGCAGGTATACGAATATAGTTAACCAGATATGTTAAGCGCTTACCTCAGACGAAAGTAGTCGCTTGTTTACCTGGCTCACCATTACAAGTCCCTTATCTGCTTTTAGTTCATTTTTAATATTGCCGGTAGCATAGCCGTAGGAAATTATATTTATTTACTTTTATTGAATCATTTATGGAGTTGTTCATTAAACTAACATTGTTTATTATAAATAAATAATTTACACCATGCTTGTCAGTTAATATATAGTAGTAAAATAATATTTACAATAATTAAGAAGTGGTTTTAAAAATTGTCGGTCGACGCTGATGGCCATTGCTCGAGTTATGAAGTATCCCTTTCTCGGTCTTTTTTATGATTTTCAAACTAACTTTGGATAACCTAGGTATGCGTGATTGAAGAGAAATAGTAGTACGCCCATTGTTGATCTTTCTCTGAGTAATTTATTATTCTTTGTATTTTCTTTTCTAAACAGAGTACTTATAATTGAATGTTTAAAGTATTTTAAAACGAATTTAACTCAGATATAACAAAGTTTTACTGCCAACCCTGTTTAAATTTCAAATAAATATCTATAAGTTATCTCCACTCTCGTATCAAGTTAAAACAATTTTCATTGATATATTCTGTGTTTAATTCTTTGCAAGGTCGTTTTTATTGTAATACCTTTCAAGCATTTAACACAAAGCCACATAAGTTTGTGAATAAATTGTTGAATAATGGGCTCATTTAGTAATATCTCTTTAATAAGTGTTTTTTCACGGTTTCCATAAAGAACTTTTCACTTGGAACACCTAAAAAAAATTAGCTCAATCGGACAAGAATTGGCCAAAATATTGCCGTCAGAAAACGCCAGACTCCCTCGCGACAAATTCACCGACGTGACGTCACCGGCCCCGTCGAGCGCAGTGATAGCCAGCGAGGCCATTGCATTGCAATATTATTAGGCTTATAGGCTTAAAGACGATCTGAAATTCGAACGCTCAGAGCAGATAATTACAACATACTTTGTTTAATATTTTACATTCTTCGTTTACATCATATCAATCGGATTTTTGTTGTATATTAACAGTTATACTTCAAATTAATATAATGTGTGATAGTGATTATATTAAAGCTGATTCATCGAATATGCCAGAGGTAGATGTTATCATGATTATGGATTATTTTAACTCAAATCGAGACTTCATTAGCGCCGAAATAAGGGGTGTGAAAATGCAGCAGTAAGTATTGACATTTATTTTAATGATTAGAAAGAAATTTTCGTTCATTGTTCAAGGTCTGCCCGTCCGGATTATGGGGACAACGCTATAGGATACGTTCAACTGAAGCGAGAAAGTAGCCTGTGCTATTTGCAAGCAAAAATAACCCCTGAACATAAAATTAAGTCAAAATACTATCGACTGACTTGCGCAATAGATGAAAATGAAAGAAAGTTAGTTGAGGTACAGTGTAACGACTGTCCAGCTTTGGAAGGTGGTTGTAAGCATGCAGTGGCTTTTTTAATGTGGATTCACCGCCGTAGCGAAGAACCTTCCCCTACCGAAAAGGTTTGCCATTGGAAAAGATCTGTTTTAAGTGGCGCTACAACTACAAAGAAATGTATAACCATTAAAGACTTTGGTGCAACAGCGGCTGTGTTGTCTGACGATAGTCTTTCAAAAACATATATTAATGAGGAAAAAAACGGAAAATCAAAAACAGCACTATGAGGTACCATCAAACTGAAAATTATCATTCTGTATCTCTACATACACTAAAACTAAATTTTTTATTGGAAAATATCGAACATAATGCGGATAATTTTATTACATTTTGTAAAGAGCAAATAAATGAAGATATTCTTAGAAATATCGAAAAAAATACCAGAAATCAATCCATATGTAGTTTATGGTCGGAAATGAGGTACGGCCGTGTGACAGCCTCAAAAGCACATGATGCTGCGAAATGCTGTACTTTCGATGGAGTATTGGTGGAAAACATTTTGGGTGCTAAGATGTTTCAAACTGAAGCTATGAAACGTGGTTTGTATTTAAAAGTAGCTGTGCTGAAAGAACTGGCAAAAAAAACTGACAAAAAGTTCTACAAAGCTGGTCTGTTTCGTTCAAGTGACTATCCAATAATAGGAGCCAGTCCAGACGCTATTAATGAGGAAATGGTTGTGGAAATAAAATGTCCGTTTTCTGATAAAACTATTTCTAATTTTATTGATAGTAACGGAAATATTAAAATGAAGTACTTCTATCAAATTCAGTTGCAAGTGCATTTAACAAAGATACAAGGGTGTATTCGTAATCGCAAAACCTGATTTTGAGACAAGCAAAGAAATCATATATAAATATTATGAATATGATACAGATTTCGTTGTAAAAATGCTAAAATATTTTCTTGAATTTTTAGACAAGAAGTATCATACACTGTTGCCATAATTTTCGTGCCTTCTCATCTTTGGGCAATGTTATGAAAACTTTATCCGGTGCGGTGAGAGTAGTGTTTTTACACTCCGGAACAACACAGTACTTATAATTATTATTCCCTTTTTTATAATCCATTATCATATTTCTGTAAAAATCACAAAAATATACTTCGGTACGAGAAGTAAAATAAACACGACAGAGTAGCCTTGAAGAAAATTCAGACTGCCACTTCCCGCTGGAACGCAAACGGCTGGCGACCGGCGGCTGACGGGGCCGATGACGTTACGTCTGGCGCGTTCGCTTGTTGCTTAGCGCGGACTTTCGTAATTTTTTTAACAAGTAAAATAGCATCAGAAAATTATAAAATTCTGCATACACTATTAATTCAGAGCCCTCTTTCAGAATTTATAATAAAAAAAAATTGAGAAACGAGCCTATTGTTTTACCTGTAAATGTAATATTAAATTTCTTATAGAATATTACAGTCTTAATAATTAACTCCCAATAATTATACGCTACATAAAGACTGTAATTAATAGTTGTTTTTCTGAGGAAAAAATAATTACAGTATTAGCAAATAGCTTGTTGCTATTGGTAGGTAATGATTGGGTCCCCACTAGTTTCAGTTGTTAAATTGAATCTTAGATTAGAACTAGTAATTAATGTAAGTAGTGAATCCGAGAGTAAGTCTAAAAACGTGCCCTTTAGAACCTCTGCTAGATATAAAGTTTGCTTAATATGAAATATCTTTACAACTTTGATTTTGTTTAATTTCGAGGTCATGCGATAAAACGAGTTCAAATTGCAGACGGGGCGTGCTTGAGTATTTGATTCATAGTAGCTCGAAGCCTTAGTGACATTATTCTCTAAAATTAGAGTAAAGTATTGTTTCTGTAAAACATGACAGTTTCCAGGCCTTTGGAGATCACCTTGTAGGCTTATCTTAATGATAATATTCGTTAGTACCTAACATTTTTTATCAGCTATAACTATTTATCAAGTAAACGTTGCTGATATACCACAATATCGACCACAGTCCTTCCCTGTTAAGTTGTGTAATCCTTCAACTTAATCTGACAATCCGAATTATTTATTTAACACCGTTTTCGCAATTCATTTCTGTTGTTCTCGGCGTCTATTGAATAAACAATAAGTAAGTGTAACAAGCGGGATTATTTTTCTTTCGAAATAGATATAACTACTTAAGTATATTAAGAAGAAATACAAAAGAGATAGGCAACTTCTTTATTAGAAATAACGCAGACATGGCGTGGACGCGACGCGTTCAAAGTACACAGGAGAGACATCAGTCGTATGACGTGGTTATATTATCTTCTTCAGTAGATGAATATTTATTTATTTATTTATTTAATCATACATCATCCAACAGTACAAAACCATTTATAGGATGCAAATCTAAACTAACTTAACCTAACCTAACTAAAATATACAAATAGAAATTATGAAGGCGATTAGACTGCACGACAGTAGATTAAATTTCAGGCTGCTAGGCAAATATGTCCAATTCACTACAATGAGTTTCATAGCAAGTACAAATATTAAACAGAGGAGAAATATGTTAGATCTAGGAGTGGATAAATAAAAGCTTTGAGAATGACGAGAATTAATCCGTGGGACATAAAAGTTCAGTTGGCTTAATATTTCACTACAATCTATTTTATTATGCATCATTTTATCTAGAAAACGCAAAGCAAAGGACTCACTCCTTTCGGAAAGACTGGTAATATCAAATTTTTCAAGTAATTGATTTTGAGAAGCTCCAATTGGTGGATATGTACCTTCAGTTTTCCAGTTTAAAAATTTCAGAAAGCGGCGCTGAATATTTTCCAATTTATCATTATGAGTATTATACCCAGATTGCCATACAAGTGAAGCATACTCCAGTTTAGATCGACAGAAAGCAAAATAAAGCATCTTTAAGGTTTTCGCGTCATTAAAATCATGGCTGTTACGCAAAATGAAGCCTAACATTCTGTATGCATGCGAAATTACAGAATCAATATGGTTAGTGAATGTTAATTTTTTATCAAAAGTTACACCTAGATCCCTGAACGTAGATGGTCTGTTCAGCATGTCGCCATTAACATTATAATTATATATAATTGGGGACTCCTTGGTTGTATAACTCATAACATTGCACTTGCCAACATTTAGGTGAAGATCATTTTCATCGCACCAAGCCGATAACTTAGTTAAGTTGTCTTGAAGTTTTTCGCAGTCATTAAAATCATTAATCCTATACAACATCTTGACGTCATCGGCATATATTAAGAAATATACGTCTAAGTGATCACTGATGCCGTTAATAAAAATATTAAAGAAGAGGGGCCCAAGTATTGATCCCTGGGGTACTCCTGACGTGGCTCGGTATTCAACAGATTTATATCAATTATAAGATACGAATTGAACTCTATCAGTTAAGTAACTCTCAAGAAATTGAAGTAAACCGTCAGATAATCCGAATTTGTCAAGTTTATAGAGAAGTTTCCTATGGTTCAGTCTGTCAAACGCCTTAGAAAAGTCAGTATAGACTGAGTCTACCTGTATTTGAGAATCAATTGATTCAGCAATGTACTGACTAGCGCAGATTAAGTTCGTTACGGTGGAGCGACCTTTCATAAAACCGTGTTGTTGCGTAGATATTTTCAGTTGAACATGTGCATAAATGTTATCATGCAGTAGCATTTCGAAAGCTTTACCAAAGTTACATATGATTGTTATTGGTTTATAATTGGTAACATCATTTCTTTCACCTTTTTTATACACAGGGCACACTTTGGAGTATTTCCAAATATCAGGAAAATAGCATTTCCTAAGACATAAATTAAAAATTATGCAGAGAGGATATGCAAGAATGCTGGCACAGTCTTTCAGTAGAAATGCTGGAATTCCATCTGGGCCCGCAGTAAGTTTAGGTTTAATTCTTTTTAACGCCGTGCAAACTTCCGCCTCGGAAAAGCGTTTAATGTCCAAGCAGTCAAACGAAAGATTATTAGACATGGTTACATGGGCGTCCGAGATTTTAAGGAAGTAAGATTGCTCGAAAAAGTTAGCAAATGCATCGACGATATCGTTAGGGGTCTCCAGAGGTTCATTGTTATAAGTCATGTCTTTAGGTATGCTAGTTTTCCCTTTTTTTCCATTGATGTAAGCCCAGAATTTATTAGGTTCAGATGTGATATTATTTTCAATTCGATTTGTATAAATTTGAAATGCAATTTTAATATCCGACTTGATTTGTGATCTAAGTCTACGAAATTCAGTTAGCGATTCATTATTACCATGGCGTTTAAATAATATCAATTTCTTATGCTTTAGTTTTATATTTTTTATAATTTCACCGTTAAACCAAGGGGGAAACTGTCTTTCATTTTTTGGAGTTTTGAACTTGGATATGTTCTCATTAAAAACTTCAGTTAATTTCTTATAAAATAAGTCAACACAGATGTTAGCATCATCATAGTCATTTAGGAACGACCAGTTAATGTGCAGTAATTGTTCATACAGAAGAGGAAAATTTGCCTTTCGAAAGTTGAAAGAATTAGTAGATTTCATTGGAAATTTGACGTTCGGATTCACAAACAGAGTTTGACTGATATGACTGGTATAGTTTATCCAGTGTCAGTTTGAAAATCAAAGGAATAGTTCATAACACCAGCGATGTCATAAGCGCCGACCGACAATTTTTAGAATTACTTTTTAATTATTGTAAACATTGTTTTATTAAGTACTTTATATTAATTGATAGACATGATGTAAATTATTTATTTGTAATAAATAATATTAGTTTAATGAACAACACCATAAATGATTCAATAAAAGTAAATAATTATCATTTAACCTACGGCTATGTTACCGGCAATTCTACGGATAACATATCTGGTTAACTATATTCGTATACGTGTATCGTTTTGTACTATTCAAGCAGGGTCTCGGTGCTATTTTATCACAAACAGGCTTGGTAATGGTTTACCTGGTAGCAAGGCTTTAGACTGAATTTTTAAATTGAGGATAGAAATACTCTACTACGGGCCAATATTTGGAGAAAGACGAGATATTGTGTGCACTCTTTGTTGTTAAAAAAGGGAAGAAGATGCAAATGTATCGTAATGAAAGAATTAAATCCTTACCCTTACTGGTGGGGCATTTATTAGATTAAATATCTTGAGAGGCTTTCCCTTTGGTTTTACCAAAGATAATTTACCTATTTAGTTAAATCAAATGGGTATCATAATGGGTATTATTATTTTTATTTATCTGCTTACTCGCTTAGGTGGTGTCTATTTTTACTTGCGTATGTTTTTTGACGTATTTTATTTGCACCTCTTGCAGACATACATCTTAAAATAATTCATTGCAAATGTGTGCAAAACAAATCATAACTTTCCGTTTGTTTTCGACACAAAATGTATACTCACATTAATATTAATAAGCATGACAAACAAAATCGAATTTAAAATTTGCCAATTCATTTTTGCCAAAATTATGTATAATTAAACAAATGGAAATTTAGCCAACCTGAGGCCCAATCGCCTACCTCAAACTACTATAAATTACCTATACATTTTATGAAACATAGGTTTTCTACAGAATCGTTCTATTTTATAGGGAAATACCTGAAAAAATCGATAAAAACGAAGTGTAGAATTTTTGAAGTAAAGCTTCTTATGGCACCCTTCAGCTTAAAAAAATACATGGGAGGAAATCGGCGGGAGCGACACGGCCGAGTGCCCCGACAAGTCATCCCCTCACTATGCATTAACCATTTACGTGTGTAATTGGGTAATAATTAATACCTGTTGAATGATTGTATAATAAATTAAAATATGGAATTTTACTTCTGTCGTGCGTCGTCGACAAACTTCCTTTTTTTTCATAAAGTGGTGGTAAAAACTAATAATCTGAGTATTTCAAAGTCATTTATTATATTTTTGCTTTAGTTGCAGTAAACCATGTTTTTTATAGAATTCCGCAAACGGCGAAAACGGCAATCTATGAAAAATCAAAAAAAAGGAAAATGTATCTATGTAAATATTAACTTCCAGGCTTTGCACTCTTTTGATAATCTACATTTTGATAATCCTAAAAATTTAAATGTAGAATCAGTGCCCATTACAACAAATTTAAACGAAATACAAAACTAAACGAATCGGTGGGTGCTTCTCCCGAGTCCAGGTGGAATCTTGTTAACCCGACTTTGAAAAAGTAGGAAGTCCTCAATTCAACCCCTGTGTTTTTTTTTATGTATGTTCAATTACTGCTTTGGATTGACTTAAGAGAGTTCTGTGAAATTTGCAAACTATAGAATTTTGCTCGGCCGCGGTTTCATGTTTTTTTCATCAAGCTACGACCAGTACACAGTGAGTGTGACTCTCAAATACTAGACAAAATTTAAATTGTCGGAATAAGAACCACGTAAAGTTGGCAAACATTTTGAAATTGACAAATGGGCCGCAGATAGGCTAGGTCTATGGACAACATTTTAAAAATCAATCCTTGATGGTGTAAGGGAAGGAAAATATGCCAACAAACAAATTACGAAACTGCATTTTTATTAAATCAGTGGTAATAATAATAATAATGCGAACAATATTTTTTTTAAATCTAACGTACAAAGGTGTTGTCTTATATGGATATAAAAAATTCTGAGAAGTTATTTTTAGGAAATATTAATAAGATAGTCTAAATTTATACTGTAATCTCCAAATATGATGAAGTCGCCTATCGCAGATAAGTCTCACCAGTTCTTTCTAACACCGTACGTCACTCGTACATGATTGGTGTAATTGGAACTAGACATGTCTGCGTAACTGCTTAAGAGGGGACGGCTAGAAGTCGTCTTCTGCGCAGCTTTATTGTATCTGGCGATTACAGTAAAATAGCTATTCTCTAGTTTAAAATAGGACAAGCAATGTATTTATTTAATTAATAATGCAGAACTAACGTACCCTCATGGTAAATATTTCAGTTATTATACAGGGTGAATCGATCAATATAGAGAAAAGTACGCATCAGAAATTTTTGAAAATTTAGATGGTTACTAATGTCGGTGTGGCCAATACAACTAAAATAATTAGGAGCATGGAGTACTTCCGGTTATACCGGAAGTCTATACCAACTTGCTTATTTTAAATGGAACACCCTATATATTTTCCACTTTTCGAGATGACAATAAAATTCTGAGTTCAGGCATGTAGCACACCCTATATCTAAACCCAGTAGTTTCGAAGATATTTGACATTTTATAAAAAATTTGACAGGTGCAACGGTTTGCAAGAACCGTTATAACTTTTTCTGTGTAGGACATCCTCATTTGCCCTTCGGCACAGAGAAGGAACACAAGGAGAACTACGTTCTACAACTGAAATAAATTCAATAATATCATACCAAATGTTCCATTTTTCGCGTTACATTTTGTCAACTTCAAACCGCGAAAACTTGTTTAGGTCAAATGGAACACCCTGTATTTTTTTACGTCAAGTTGTGTAAAATTGAATTTCCTTTTTTCTGATACTAGCATTGAGGGGTTAAAGTTGAAGGTTAAAGTTTTCAACTTTTTGAAATATTTGCGATTTTATTAGAAATGCATGAATTGTAATCATTTCATCAAAATAGCCATGATTATAGAAACAATTAGTCATTATCTTATGTCAAAAAATGCCAACACGTTTAAATTACACCCACGAAGACTTTTTAAATTTATTTATTATTTATGGAGAATGTGATAAGGTAATATCAAGAACTTGCAGCACATTTGTTACTCGATATCCACAAAAACGGAAAATAACACTAATACTGAAACATGCGTATTAATGGAATTGAAGATATGCCATGAACTAAAATAGCAGAGATAAGATCAGTTTAAAACATGATTCCATTTTAATTTAATAATTGCTCAAAATTCCGCCCTTGAACCTCGACACATGTTTCGCACCTTCGGATTAGTTCCTCATGGATAGCTCTTCTAATTGAATCCTGTGATATGTTTTGAAATGTATTTCTTACTCTCTTCGATGGTTGTTAATAGGCTTTCATAAACTTTATTTTTAATAGTTCCCCAAATAAAATAATCCAGAACTGATAAGTCGGGCGAGCGAGGAGGACATAAGAAAGGTCCATTATTGGCAATCCATTGATCATAAAAAATTTCTTGTAAATAATTATTAATTAAATATGCGTTATGTGGGGGAGCACCGTCGTGCTGATAAAAAATGTTTCTATGTTCGGCGAGAGGTAAATTTTCTAAATAGTTATTATTCAAATTTTGTAAGATATTCAGATATCTTTCACCTAAAAAAAAAACAAAAATTTACCTATACATATTAACAGAAGAGAAAATTTAATTTACCGTTTAAAGTTTCCTGATAAAATTGTAATGCCACCACTCTATCGTTTCTTATGGTACAGTAAACATTGAACTGCCGACTTTCCTGAAAGTTTCGCTCTCTGAAGGATTTGAGTCGCTCCAATAATACGAATTGTGTCTATTAAAAAGTCCATTTTTAGTCAATTTTGCTTCATCTGTCCATATAATAGTTCCCAAATAAGAATCGTCGCCCTCAGACCTTCAGACCTTATTAGAATAAACTCACAAAAATTCTGTCTTAGGAAATCTGTTTCTTTTAATCCTTGAACCATATGGAATGAAAACGGGTGAAACTTATGTTTTAATAAGATTCTGTGAATTGAATCCTTGCATAGTCCCGATTCCAGAGCTGCTTGTCTTAATGACATCCTTGGAAAGGCATGAAAATATTCCAGAATGACTATTTCCATGTTTTCGTCATCAACAATAGGCTTTCTTCTTTGCATTTTTGCCTTGACAGAGCCATAATTTTTAAAATTTTTCCAGTATGTTCCAATTTACAGTGTTTGGTGACGGTTTCCGTTTTTCTGGATATCGAGTAACAAATGTGCTGCAAGTTCTTGATATTACCTTATCACATTCTCCATAAATAACAATTCATGAATTTCTAATAAAATCGCAAATATTTCAAAAAGTTGAAAACTTTAACCCCTCAATGCTAATATCAGAAAAAAGGGAATTCACTATTACACAACTTGACGTAAAAAAATACAGGGTGTTCAATTTGATATAGTTTTCGCGGTTTGAAGTTGACAAAATGTAACGCGAAAAACGGAACACTTGGTATGATATTATTGAATTTTTTTCAGTTGTAGAAGGTAGTTCTCCTTGTGTTCTTTCTCCGTGACAAAGAGCAAATGAGGATGTCCTACACAGAAAAAGTTATAACGGTTCTTGCAAACCGTTGCACCTGCCAAATTTTTTATAAAATGTCAAATGTCTTCGAAACTACTGGATTTAGATATAGGGTGTGCTACATGCCTGAACTCAGAATTTTATTGTCATCTCGAAAAGTCGAAAATATATACCTATATATATGGCGTTCCATTTAAAATAAGCAAGTTGGTATCGACTTCTGGTATAACCGGAAGTACCCCATGCTTCCTAATTATTTTAGTTGGATTGGTCATACCGACATTAGTAACCACCTAAATTTTCAAAAACTTCTGATGCGTACTTTTCTCCATATCGATCGATTCAGTTCCCGATGAGACATCCTGTATATGGAGTGAACTAAGTATACTAGTTTCAACAAAATTTTGTCTCTTATTAACTCGCCGTTTCGAGGTGGTGTTTCTTCTTCAGTTTCAAGAAGACAGTATCTTAGCTAAAGCTAAAGCTTTTTTTACATTTTGTCCTCCCATATAGTTAAAAAGACCCTCTGTACGAGATGAATAATGCCTTTTTTGACACCAAATGTTAAAAGCTTTCTCTCCTTCAGGGTGTCTACTAATCTGGAAAACCTGGAAAACCTGGAATTGTCAGGGAATTTATTTTAGTCAGGGAAAACCTGGAAATATCAGGAAATTTGTTAAAATAAGCAGTATAACCTGGAATTTGTACATTTAGATAATTATTAATACAAACTATTGAATCTGTTAGAAATGTTTCGAAGATGAACACTTCTTGATGCAAATTCTATATAGCTATATAAATGCGCGTGCGTACTTTTCCCGTTATTATTTATTGCTACTAGTTCCAGAGTTGATTGTCTATGGTAGTTCAGATAGTCTGGCCGCAATCAGCGCCGCCGCTGTGTGATAATGTCTGCGGCGTTACGTTGAAAATATAATATATGAATAGTAATACGGGCAAATTAGCCATTTAGCATAACAAAAATTAATAAAAGGATCATCTCCGAGATTTAAGTAGGTAATAACTTGGAGAATTAGATGATGCATTCTTTGCACTTCCAAGTTCCGGGTAAATTAAAAAAAAAATGGAAAAACTTTTTTCGATTTTTTTGCTCTAGCGGCCAAAATAAAGTTTTCAACAAAAGTTGTAGCTCGTTTCTTTTTCTAAAAACGGTCTTTACAAATTTGTATCTTACTTAAGCCGTTTAGAAGATAAATCGAGTTTTCCACTTATAGTTTTGAGCCGCTTCGAAATGCGCGAAAAATGAGAATTCTCTGGGAGTTTCGTATGACCGGGCTCATCGATCGACAATTCTTACTATTCAGAGCCCCTCAAAAAATGAAAATGACATAAAATGTAGAGAGCAGTATCAGCTTTAATGTGGAACTAATCACAAAATTCTTTAAAAAATTTAACAGAGAAAAAGTGTTAGAAGATGGCTTAATAAATTTTGTACAGCTGAAGCACAGATTTATTCATATCTTTGCCGGGAGTCGTTAGAATGATAATTTATTTTGCTGATATATTCTTATATAATGATATATTAATCCAATTACATTTTATTACAATTACTTTTGTTGGAAAAATATGCCTTGCGATCAAAGTAGAGGGTATATTTCTCATTGATCAGTCACCTCCAAATTTTGAAGTTCAATTTGCTATGCATTAATTAATAACAATAGCACAGTCTTAATTTCTGGATTATAAGTAGAATAAGACATATTCTTTAGAATGACTTTAGAGTTTTTCAAATGCATGCAGTACTTTTTGAATTTGTCTACATTATTCATAAATGTTCAGAAAATGAACAATTATACAGTAAAACATATACAACTTATTTGTTTCTTAATATTCTTCAATGAGATTTTCACGAAATATAGATTAAAGTGCGTAGAATCGAATTCATGCAGTGAAGAAGCGCCCATTGTTACGGGAGAAGGAGGATGCATAAATCAACTGTATAAAGTTTACTAAACCATCTTCTAATGCTTTTTCTCTATGATAAAAATTTGTATGAATTTTGTGATTAGTTCCACATTAAAGCACATCCACATCATTTTTTTAGCAGCTCTGAATAGTAAGAATTATTGATCGATGTGTCTGGTCGTACGAAACTCCCGGAGAATTCTCATTTTACACGCATTTCTGAGCGGCTCAAAACTATAAGTGGAAAACTGGATTTATCCTCTAAACGGCTTAAGTAAGACAAAAATTTGTGAAGATCTTTTTTGTGGAGAAAGAGACAAGCTACAACTTTTGTTTAAGACTTTTTTTCTATTTTCATTATTTTAGCCGCTAGAGCAAAAAAAAAACCGAAAATCAAACAGTGTTTCCAATTTTTGTTTAATTTTCCCGGAACTTGGAAGTGCAAAGAATGCATCATTCCATACTACTGATTAGTACCTACTAAAATCCCAGAGATGATCCTTTTATCAATTTTTACGAGGTTTTTACAATATTTTGCCTTCATTGCCTGTACTATAGATAGATTTTATATTTGTACTATTTCACTATTTCTATATTTTTGTTGTTGTTAATTCTGATTAAAAAAGAGAGACTTCTTTAAAGACTAAAAAAACAATGATAATTTTTGTAGAAATAATTCCGCTTGTAATTGGGTTCTAGAAAATAAATGTTTTAGTAATTAAATGCAAGAACTTTTTCTGATTATTTCATAGAATTTGTTTATATTTTTTTGATACTTTCATATTTGTTCGAATGTAAGAAGTTAAAAACCTGGAATTTAGATAAAATAATATCTGGAAAACCTGGAAAAGTCAGGGAATTTTAAGATTAAGATTTAGTAGACACCCTGCTCCTTCCTGTATACATAAATATTCTCACATGCTATTTAATTCCACAAAATTCTGTATTTAAAAAGTGACGGTGGTATGAGGTCATAAAAATATTTGAGGCAAATGTATTTGGGGACTATTTCAATTGTAATTGTTTGCAATTGCTGTTTTCCGCAATACAAAGCCGCATACCAATATAATTGGCAAACAAATCAATTATTGTTTAATATTTATTTATACGAGAGATTGTAATAATGTCCGTATTACAATACAATATGTAATTGTATGTATAAATGCTCAATATGACTTAATAATATTTGGCATAATGTGCGTCACGAGAAGATAATTTTAACCATATGGCAAGTCATTATTATTATTAATTTAAGAAAGCATTTTGCGATAAATCCTTTAAGGCAATGCAGACGTAATTTATAGCAAAACCTAGAAATTTATAATGGCGTACCCCCCAGGACGTGAAATTCATATTTATTCTACAGTTTCTAACTTCGCGTGTTTATTTTTTTTTAAATGAAGTAATACCGCCCGAAGTAAGGTTTTAACTGAAGTTTTAAACGATTAATCTTAATTAGTAACTTGCTTTATTTCGTATGTATATAGTGTAAGTATCTGTTTTACCTTGTATTTATGGTTAATATTGGCGTGGAAAAAAAATAGGCCGTCGAAACTTTACACGCCACTTAGTCTTTTAAACCAGAGACCGCACACTGTTTTAATTATTTTTTGTTTGCTTCTTATGGAACAAAAAGGTCGGGGAGCAGTGCATTATGAATTATAAATTTTTGCGGTTGCAGTTCATATTCACCATTCAAGATATTTAAATAGAATCAAATTCTATGTGGAACCTAAATACAATATCATATAGAGCCTCGAGTATCGAATATGTCGATAGGCCACGACTGGTTTAGGCGTAAAATAGAGGTTATAGAGTGACGTTTCTGTGATAAAGAAAATTATTCATTTTTTAAAGCTTCAAAGAGGCGCGCTGGCGCCCCTTAGGGACTAGAGCTGGTAACTCATGATGAATAGAAGCAGAAAATTAAGTAGAAAGAAGTTGAAAAGTGACAAGTGCGAGGTTAGAAATCCGAAAGTGTAAATATCAATTATAAACATTGTAAAGGTTATTTTAGACAGTAAAGGTGAATTTTATTTTATTTGAGAAAGAGTATTGTGTAGTTATCAGTAAATTATTAAAGAAAGTGTTTATCCCTTGTTGAAATTATTTGGAACCTACGGATTCTGAAAGGTGGTTTCAGGGGTGAAAATACACGTCAATATCAACGTGTAGGTAAGGCTATGAGTAAAGAATATATCTAATTTTCATTGGCCATTTTTGAATTGTTTTGAAACTTCATAAGGGGGACCTTTTGAAGAATGAATTTCTCTTATAGGCGGTGGGCCCATGACATCGAAAGTAGAAACCAGATTTTAAAAATTTTAATAAAAATTGACTGTAGAAAACCATACGAACAAAAGGATCCCATTATGGCGAGGTTTTCTTGCCGGAAGTATGTTTAATTAAATCAGTTATCATTAAGAAACAATAATGCTTCGCCGTTTTCTCGAAAATTGATTTCAATTGGAGCGTTTTTTAGGAAATTTCATGCTCTTTTCGAAAAACCTGGTATGACAACCTTTACTCTGCCGAAAATGTATCTCATGCCTATTTGAAGGAGGTGATAGGTAACAAAGTTTTACCGTTATAGCGTAAAAACATTTTTTTTAAATGTTCGTTTTTGTGAGCTGTTTCAGATTATCATGGTATGATAGCCCAAAAACTGTCATACCGGCTTATTGCATAGTTTTGACTCTCGGAATTAAAAAAAAATAGTGATTTGAATTTTGTTTTGGGGCCAATGTTTCTTGTAAAACTATTTATGTTCTACTTTTCTTACACCCAGCACAGTATAGTGTGGAATACTATATTACAAAGGTGGGCCAACTCGGGTCTTGCTAGAACAGTATTCATGGTCTCCGTGAGAGAGATTTGGGGTTCATTGAAACCATGCATGACTTTCTCTCTCTAGGTCCCAAATAGTTGAAATTTCCCTATTTTTGCTACATTACATACACAGTACACTGTGGTAAGGTCACCCTACAGCCTTTTTGAAGGTCTAGGTCATCCTGTCCCTTCAGCCGACTGTCTTCATGACTGTTGAATGTTTCAACGTTTCGATCAGTTTACTGCGTATCAGTATTTCAATAAGTAATACTTATTGTTTAAACGAAATTCAACGTTTGATAATAGAATGGATTTTTTTTTCGTTGTAAAATTAAGAGAACGTGTATAATTGCATTTTTTAATACAAGAGACTAATATTGTGTTTTTTTTCTATGTCATGGCGTCAACTTTCTTAGAGAACTGTATATTATAGTGAAGCATTTAAGATACTGTGTTGATCTTTACACTTTTTTTGTTAATATCTTAAAATGAAGTATTTTATTTGTGATAAGTTTGGTAGCCCAGATGACAAAGTTACTCCATTTACTGAAGCCTCATTTAGGAAGTGTCGAAAGTGTTTTAAATTATAGAAAAATTAAAAAAATGAAATGTCACGATATAAATTCTGTTGATTTAAGTAAAACTGGTTACCATATTACGTGTTATAGGAAATTTATGCCTTAATAGTAGCCAATAGTAAACCGGGAAGCAACTGTCGACGTGTCGGTCACGTGTTTAGGATTTCTTACCTATACTATTGTCATTAATATCACCCGCTACCATCAATTCTCTCTCATATTTAAATATTATTTCATTTATTTTTGTTTGAACCGAATTTTAACGTCTCCCTTATTTAAAGTATTTTTTTCTTTTCCAGGTAAGTCCCGAAACACCGTACTTGCTTTGAGTGTCAAATACGTGGTAAGTTTTAAGTTATTGATATACCTATACCGTGTGTCAGCGAGATCACTTTTCTTGCCACCATTTCTTTATTCTTTAACTGATTGATTGATTTGCCAGCGTAAGGTGGGCATTGCTGCCTATTTCGGGCATCCATGGAGGTTCGTTCCAACACGCAGCTTGATCGTCCGTCGAACACGCCCAACGGACGGCCAAACCACCTGCCGGAACAAAATCTCGGATGTTTTATATACCGCCAGACCGGCTGCATACGCCGTATTGGACATTGGACGTGCTTGTTGTCAGCAGCGAGAGCCGCATGACGCATGGGGTGGGAATATAGGATGGGAAGTGTAGGTGTTTGTGAGATGCTTCTTTTAAGTTTCCATGCTTCTATTAAGTTTCCATTTGTTATCATCGGCTGGGGTGTGCAGGTGTTTGCGAGATGCTTCTTTTCAATTTCCATGCTTCTTTTAAGTTTCCATCTATCGTTATCTCCATATTTTCTTATACTAAGTTTTCTGTTTCTGAATCTGGCAGCTTTTGTATTTAATTTTATTTTTGTTTTTATTTATTAATCGCTCCACAGGTAAATATCAATTTACAGTGAAGTTGCTGGGAAGGGCCCTATCTCGCGGTAACAAATGTTTTTCACGTTTGAGAAAAGAGGTCCTAAGGGATAATTTGCTCACTCTGGCAGTTTTTCCATTCCATCACCTATATATTTATTACCTATATATTATGTTTAATACCTTTTCAATTTTGATCTCCATTTCTTATTTAAAATTTAATAAAGACGTACATAAATAAACCAATGCTAATGATACATAAACAAAAACGTATCTATTTCATTCACACATCTGGCTGGCTGTTGCTTATTTTATATCGCCCACTTCAAGAAGGGACGGATCCAGGTAT
Organism: Stenurella melanura; assembly: GCA_963583905.1. NCBI lineage: Eukaryota > Metazoa > Arthropoda > Insecta > Coleoptera > Cerambycidae > Stenurella > Stenurella melanura. The sequence continues at coordinate 81,293,748 of OY757316.1, read as the reverse complement.
ACATTCCACGGTCAGGCAGTACACTTTCTCGGATTGTTTATATACACTATTTTGTGTTGCTTTATTCAACCAACATAATTCAATCAAATATCAACTGTATGAAATAGCCAGACCCGCGCTAATTTATATCAATCAATGCAGAATCGTTCACTCTTTAATTCAATACAATTTCGACGTCTTGTTGCCGCTTTATCCGCATTTATCTCGAGATCCCGTAGGAGCCACGAAACACGCATTTGTCACCGAATTTCACACACTTCGAACTCCTGTTTAATGATTTCTATAATGATAATAAAGTAAAAAATTTGTCCTAAAAAAAACGATCGAAAATGCTCTACTCTGAGAGAAAATAGATAGCGAACTATTGGAGTTATAGTTTTTTTTTTTAATTTGTAGGAAATAGATCCAAACATAAAGATATAAATCTATTGTTTAGGGTGTATAATATTCGAGATAATATTTATGTTGTCACTCCGGAACTTTAGTATTTTATTATATACGCGTGGCAAGGAGTTTAACGTACTGTATAAGCGTTACGTTGGGTTGAACTACGTACTGATTTCAAAATTTTCGAGCTCTTTCACATTCTGTGCTCCCACAACTACGCCACTGTGCGTTTAACATTTTTTAAGATTTATCGCTTGTTACCATTTACATTTTGCTACACTTTAGAATCTTTACCATATTTTCTGCTTTTAGCCTACTACATGCAGTCGGGTAAAAGTAGAAAAAAATATACACAGCTACCTATATCTAGTGAGAATTATAACTAATAGAAATAACATATGTATGATTTAAAATATTAGTTAAATAGAATTGTTGATAAAGTTTACTACAAACTAGAAAAAAATCTAATGTTAAAACTACATTAATTTTGGTTTGTATTATTTATCACTTGTACAGAATTAGAAATGTTATCTAATAATATATAAATAATAAATAAAAAAAATGGAACACGATATTTGAAATCGGTTTTAAACATCCTTAATTTATAAATATCCTTTATTAAATATATGGTAATGAAGTATATAAAAATCACATATAAAGAAGTACAGGGTTGCCCATTTAAAACAATGTCGTAAGGTTATTTTCGTATCCATAAATCTACATTATGTAGCTAATAAGAGTAGTTTTAATAATAATTAATAAAAATGATATTAGTTTTAGCCATTTTTTGTTTAAAACAAAACATGTTTTTTTTATTTAAATAATTAGTACTTAACTTTTTTATTTATTGACCGTTTTTGTTCAAAAACGAAATCTCGAATTTCATCTTATGCGCATATGACGATTAGTTTCTATTTTGGGCCCATGTGAAGTCCTGAAAATTTCATAAAAAAATATTAAGATCACTAGTGTGAGTTTTATTAAACTTGTCCAGTCATTTTAATTCTTACGGTTTGAATTCATTCGGATATGAAATTTTGAAATAAAATACACGCTGCAGGCATGGGTCCTTATGTTTTTGGGGCCGTTGAACACGATGGTCGTGGTTAATGGGGTTATTTCACAATGTATGTTTATGTTAAATGTGCATTATGTACAATCAGGGACACTTAAAAACTAAAAATATTTTGGGGAAAAAAAAAATTCTTTGCGGATACGTATTTTATTATTCGGTTTGTAATTTGAAAATATTAGTTCCCGCCAACAGTCGTGACGTGCATGTTTTCGCATGCGCAGTATAGCGTAGATCAAATATCTGTGTGGCAGCACTGAGTTTCAAACTTCACTAAGAAAAACTGGCAGCTAAAGTAACAGTGTAGCAGTTAGGTTAGTTTTTCTGCTGTTCTGTTTGTTTTGAGGTTTTGTTTCGGTTTGTTAATTTTTAAGACGTGTATGGAGTTATATAAAATCAGTTGTTTTATTTTTGCTTCAATAAGTGATCTAATTTTACGAGTATTGTTAAAAACATCAGGTATGTTTCTACCCCGAGAAAACGTTTATACTCATTTTAATTATATTCAAATATTATAATTTTACTTTTTACTACAGAAATGACAAAAAGTGTTTTATATAATATATACATATGTATGTAATACATAGTACGAGTTTATCAAGTATCATTAATAGATATGTTTTATATCTAATGCCAAGAAAACTAACCTCACATTTTTCATGCTCTTAAACTCGACACTGAAATAGTCCATATTTTTCGCAAAGTATTCCTGAATCATAATGTAGTTCACTTCAGGTAAATTTTCAGTGCTAGCTTTAACGAAATTAGGCTCCATAATGTGATAATCAGTAAAAAATGATGAACTAACACAAACTACAATAATAAACACAAAGCAAACTGTCATACGTGTGACTCCTCTTCTACCACTTTTGTATTGCCAGTGAGGAATCTTAACAAAAACAAATATTCCTAGATTTAGTTGTAAACCGTGACGTCAGAAGTTAATAAAATTTTAAATTATTGACGATACTTCTTATTGATTTATGAATAATTTACAAATAATAAAGAAATATTATTTACCAATACATTATTCTTGTATATTCTATTATTCAAATTGATAAATATTTTTAAGTTTTTCTTTAACATGAAATAACCCTGTTTTCAATACAGAATGCTGCATTTCTTCTTCGTATTAGCAAAAATGTGCTAGAAAATAGCAGAAAATGGGCAATACTTTGAGCTTAAGTGAGGTAAACTTTTAGAAACCATTTTTTTCTTAAGCTTAAACTAAACGAGATTGTAGTGGGAAAACATACCGAGAAATTCCTGACAGGCACGATGGTTCAGAATTCTTTTTTTTAGAAAAAATGAGCGAGAGAAAAATGAAAAACTCCTGAAAATAGACAAATATCTAGGCTTGAGTGAGTAGAACTTCGAGCATTCATTTTTTGTCTCATACTCAAACTAATTTACGTTGTAGATGGACACTTTTGGAATCTGGTGTTTGGAATCTGGCAAATAAATAATCTTATCACAAATGATCTTGGACGGAAAATATATTTGAGATTGAATCCTGAAAATTATACCCCAAAACTACAACGTAGATTAGTTTGAATTTGAGAAAAAAAATGGATGCTCGAAGTTCTATTCACTCAAGCCTGGATATTTGCCAGTTTTCGGGAGTTTTTGATTTTTCCCGCTCGTTTCTTCTGAAAAAAAAAAATGAACCATCGTGCCTGGTCGGAATTTCTCGCTATGTTTTCCCACTACAGTGTCGCTTAGTTTAACCTTGAGAAAAGAAAATGGTTTCTCAAAGTTTACTTAACTTAAGCTTAAACTATTGCTCGTTTTCTGCTACTTTCCAACACATTTTGGCTATTACCAAGAGATGCATTAACCACGACCATCATGTTCAGCGGCCCCAAATACATAAGACTGGAGAATGTACTTTATTCGAAAATTTTATATCCGAACGAATTCAAACCGTGAGAATTAAAATTACTGAAGTTTAAAAAAACTCACACTAAATCTTAATATTTTTTTATTAAATTTTCAGGACTTCATGTGGGCCCAAAATAGAAATTAATCGTCATATGTGCAAGATAAAATTCGAGATTTTTTTTTTGGTTGGACCACGCTAAATATACATCTATGATTTTTCCATTTTAATTAATAATAAGGCTAATAAACAGAATATACGCTTTGGTATAGCAATATCGGTAGAGTCGGATCAGGTTTAAAAAGACCCATGTATGAATTAATATTGCACATACGTTTTCACTATCTCTTGCACACAAACTTAAAGCCATAGCCTAAAGACATTGTCAATGTATGTCTACCAAGATTCTTTCCCACTTCTTTTGAGACGGAAATATGAAATGTACACTGAGGAGTGAGAAACATAGTCATAAGCTCAGTGATTCTCAAACTGCGTGATTTAACGACGAATATTATTTATTTCCGTGAACTAACACAACTCTAAATATGATAAACGTCTTTATATGAAATATTTAAGTTATTTTTAGTGGTAAATAGTGGATATTCATCCCTCAAACGAACAATGTTAAACCACTAAGTCTTACAATTTTCTAGTACGTAGATATTACACGTTTTAGAGTAGAATAAACACGATCGCGTAGCTCAATCGGTAAGATGGTCAAATAGCAGTAAATATAAATGGAGTTATTGCGAGATCGATCCCCAAGCACTTCCACTTTTTTTTGTTTGATTAATTATTAAAAGTTAATAATTTTCCGTCTTTATTTTCCCCAAAAATGTATCATTTATTGCTACTAGCGCGTGTTTATCTCTAATAAAATCTACTTTCTTACGTTATATATTAATACACGAATGGTGAAACGTGCGTCGAGTAGATAAATTGTTCAAGTGTAGTGTTTTAGTGTTTATGAAAACGTGTCAATGCGTTGTGCTTTCAGAATTGTTTTAATTTATTTGTTTTAAAATTATTGTTAATTTTTTTAATATCTATTTTGTCAACCAGAATTTTTATTTATTACCGCTAAAAGAAATATAATTTATTTTATATTATTCTCATAGATTTCAGATTTTTTTTTTTTTGTTATATGAAATATTTTATTTTTACTGATATCGTTTCCCTTACTAATACTACGATCCTATCCTTTCCTGGCAAGAAATGCCCAAACCTTCACGTGTCTCTTGCTGGACTGTAGCAATATTAGTCTTTGATTTCTTTTTCTGATCACTCATTGTTATTGACTGAATTGGGCAATTCATTTTTGTTATCAGTTTCATTTGTGCCCGGACCTATATACCTACAGTGTCCGTCGTAAAGTTAGCTACATATGGGAAAAATTTGTATTATTGTGATTTCTAAAAAATACTATATTGGGGGTTCGTTTCTTTTTTTACATGCAAATACCTTTATTCAACTAAAATACATAAGGTTTTTGTCGAAACTAATCAAATATTTGTGAAATAGACACAAGAGTTTATGATAATTAATGGTAGGGGTAAAATTTGCACTTTTTTATTTTCCTCATATCTGCTTCAAAATTGATATATGGGGTCCTTGTTGTATTCTATATGCATTTTTTCTTCATAAAATTTTTCGGTATCTTAACAATTTGACAAACTTTTCGGTACCACGGTCAACTATTTTTTACAGTCCTGCCAAACCGGTGATCACATGACATGTGTCAAAATGTATTTTTTTGTTGCTGGACATGCATATACGAACCCCCAATAGAGTTTTTAGGAATGTCAAAAATACAATTTTTTCCCATATGTAGCCAACTTTATGGACACTGTATAATCAGAATTTCACTAAAATTATGAAGTTACTAAATTAATAATCTTAACATTTTATGATTTCTTTAAAATTATTTAGCGACATCATTGCTGAGAACTGTTTGAGAACTACTGACATTTCTTAGGCATCAAATAAAATCTTAGTTCAGACGTTTTAGCGGCCATGACACAAGTCAGTTTAAATTGTACCCGACTTTACAAAGAAGCCGAATGGTATCCTTACTAGATTGAATAGGTCAAGGTTTGGACCGCGTATTCGGTACTCAACCTTTTAGAAATGTCTGTAAAAATAGTAAAATATAATAGCGTTAGTTTTAGTCCAGCCTACATAGAAACCATTCCCAATTCAATAGGTACAATAAAAGTTCTTCCATTTGCATTTCTTTACTTGTTTTGAATCGATTTCCATGTGGATTAACTGTTCAGATCGTTATCTGGCGCTGTGGTCAGTCGGTCTGTTCCCGAAAGTGACATTCCTTACATTATATGGTAATGAATTTGTGGCTCCATTAGTAACACCTTTACCAAACGTAATATAAAACCCAAAATCCTATATATCTTTTTGATTCTTCTGACAGTTAATTAGGAATCATTGTAGAAGCAGCCATAACCTAAGACGCAACGAAATTTGTGTTCTTTTTATGATGCTACTACGGGCCTTCATACTTAATTAAGTGTCAGAACTACAAATGATTTAGGTTTGTACCCTGTGGTTCCATTTCCCATTTCGAATTTACCATGGACAGGGACGGATTTAGAGTTACTTACATGCTAAAATTTATTTTTATGAAAACTTGGGAGGACCCATTATTCAGAATTTATTAAATTTAAGCAAAGCGAATAATAACATATTTTTCTTATTTTTTACAGTCAAAAGAATTTTCAAAAAATTGGATTTTCTACGGATATTTCATTCAAGGGTGGAGTCAATGAAATGGCTTTTCAAATTTCATCATTAGTAATAAATCTAGCCTCTAGCGAAGTATTATCACTGTAATTTCTCTCTAGATATATTTGTCGCTGTAACTATAATAAAAATAATAAGTAGACACTGACATATCCCATGTTTTATTTCGTGAAACATTTTTCCCACTTGTGCTTTTAAAGTCTTTCTATAAACTTTAGAAAATATTCTCCGCTTAACTAAGTTTAAGAATTGAGTTAAGGTGTTATTACCTTGGCGGTTCATCTGCATTAATGATTCGTGAATTTGAAAATTTTTTGAGCATTATACACGGCCTTTGGGAAAATAAACCGGTACGGACTTCTTTTCAGCATTACTTCTAATGAAATGGCTCAAATTCTTCATTTGCCTCAATCACTAGACTACTTGATAAATAAATTTCAGTTAAGAAATTTTTTGGTTTGTCAACCTCCTCTAGAAACACTCTATTCCTGCGGCCTCTTGTGCTAGGCTGACAATTCTGGGAATCAGAGGTCGAAGAAGTTATCTTTTTAATTACTTCAAAGAGGTGTTTTTCCTGAAGAATATTTGTCATTTTTTGTAAATTTTCTCCCGCTTGTGTTTTAGAAGTGGAATCTCATGTATATAGGGGTCGACATTTCCTCTTCCCACTTCTTGAAAGTAAATTCGTCAAATGGTCATTGCGTTTCGGTTTGTTGTGTCCTTCTTTTCATTCTTTTGTATCTCAGTGACACTTGAATCCTGAGATTCATACATACCGTTGTTGCCGGTAATTTTTGTCGAAAGATTCAGTATTTCACCGACAGCCAACATCTTCTTCATATTGACCTATCCCTTCTGTCTACCAATTAAGCGCTGATGTAACAGTTATTTACTTTAGAATATTTTGTTTTCTTTGGTCAACAAATTATATCTTTAAATGGCCTTCTGTCAATTTTCGCTCATGCTCTTGAAGAATTTGACGACAAGTAACACAAATATTCGAAGGAAATTGACGATTGGACAGATCAACATTTTTCTTTATGAATTGTCTTGTAGGTAATTCATGATGTTCACTGGTGCGAAAATGTTCCATATTCTTTGAACAGAGATTTATCTTTCTACCACACGGAGCACAGTTCTTTGTTCTATCCTCGTCATGCTCACATTGATGATTACAAGGATTCGGCATTTTTCAAAGCAGAACTCACAAAGTACGAAATTATACCGGCAGCGTAAACCAATGCACGGAAAATCGGTGATGTAATAGGTTTCTCGACTAATCGCATACTAAACAGACAGGCAGGGCGTTTCTTTATTTTTACAAATATTTCTTTCGCCTCCTGTGTCCATCTTAAACGTTTTAATTCGTAAATACATCACATTCATAAACAAGTCAACGACACGGGAAATAAATGTAAACAAAACAAGGACGCTCCAGTTGAGCAGCGATGTTTAAAACGGCGGGCTAGATAAAGAAGCGTCATTCGCCCCCTCCCCCTTCTCTGTCAGACTCCTTTATTTACAACGACTCGCAGAAATAATTATTGTCTCATTATGTAGTTGCGCTAAAAATATTAGAAACACCAATTTTTCTTTTAAAAATTCTTGCATCACTTTTCAGTACATACACGCATGCGCGCGCACACCCGCACACACCCGCACACACCCGCAGATGCAGGTATAGTATATACTACCATGGCCTCCCTTAACCAGTATAATGTGACATAGGAAATTTCCTCAAAAGAAAATTCAAATTCACGAGTCATTCATACAAATGAACCGCTATGATTTGGGGACTAAAATTTTGTATTTTCTGCTCATCTAATCTATCACTAGGCACGCTCCGTTTTCGTCGTTGTCGTACCGAAACTTTTCTCGTCTTCCTGACAGCTGTGTAGATAAGATCAGAATTCCCAAATATTGACCAACTGTTTAAAGTTTGATATATCCAAGTACAACCCTGTCCACTCTTTTGTATTCTTCACCATGCCTCTATATTCTTTGTTACGGACCCGGCGTTCGTATAACACGTTTTGTTAAAGATTTCTTGACCTTCATGGTAAATTTTCAAGCTGGGTTGGTGTGATGTTGCCCTGCACGATTCTACACGGTCTGCTGCCACCCTTTCGATATGTTTTAGATACCATAAAAATACAAGTATAATATAGGTACAGATTTGTTCATTACAAATTGGTGTTTGCAAATTAATTTATTATAATCCTTTAACCCATCCAAAATTACTTAAAGTACTCGTGCTTGTCATTTCGGAAAAACTTTCATTTTTAAATCAACCTTTCTTAGTGTTTCTAATGATTTAGAAAGTATGTAGCTATTCAGGATGAATTGTACAAAAGTAATGACGAAAATTGGAAAACGTTAGCAGCATAGAAAGATGTAAATTGATTTTGAAGTTTTTATATTATTACGTGTTAATATATTAATATGTCCTTACACTTTTTGGGTAATATGCATATGTGACTGTTTCACAATATATTAAACGCTTCTTGCTCACAACATTTTGTTAGCTGTTTTGCGGTCCATTCGTTATTCAAGTCGATCTCCATTTGTTGTATAGTGCGCCTGACAACATGGCACCATCTAACGCAGTTGTAACAAACGAATTGTAAGTTTTTAATATTCACCTGCTCTGTTTCTCATAGCAAAATTAACGGTAGCGCTGCAGTGCGGTATCAGCGTATTTGCTACAAGCGCTATCTATAGTAATTCGTAGAAAACATTCGATAAAAAGTCAATTTTGACTTCCACTTTCTTTTCTCTAAAGTAGGTATCAATAAGGATAATTAGGATAATAAAAAACACCTCTTTCGCTTTTTCATTAATTCGGGGCTCAAGATTTTTAACATAATTACGATGTTTTGACCACAACTTCCACTGAGCTTAAAGAATTGCCGAAATATGTCCCGAAGAACTAATATCTACTAATTCCACAGATCTCTCGTCTACTAAAAATCACTGTACAATGTTAAAAATCTACCAAGAAAGTAGATTTTTACCTAATGTGGTTACGCTACATGGTACGATATATGCTGGTATTCGTTGCGCGTCCGAAATCGACGTATCTCATATCAGCTGCTGTCAGTGGATCAAAGCCTACTAAACATATTGCATCCGTGTTCGTATTTGGTCTGTTCGGTCTGTACGTACATCCAACTTTTATGCATTCAGATCACACATGCATCCATTCATACAGTATAAATCTTTTTATTTTTTTTTCAAATATGTGTTAGCGTTTAGATGGTTTCTACCCCAAATAAGGCTAAAAATCACAAGATAGTATGAATTCATTGGAGTGTTAACTTCACAGGCAACGGTATATTCTATTCTGCCTAATGCACAACTTGAGTGGCGCCCCTGGCTCGGTTGCGTTCGGGATGTGAACGAGTATCCAACAGTTAGGTTATGTCATTAAGAAAGAGGCCCTAAAAGGGTAGAGGAATGCATTGCTGACATAGTTTATCTTAAACTTCTTGTCGGTATAAAAAATGCCGGTGCCTTTGTCGGCGCGGTAAAGAACAGAGATCCTGACATTTTCTATACGGATAAGAAGTTCGGAATAGAGTATATAAACACCTTTCGGACAGCCTTGGCTTTGGACTTTGGAATTACCGAGACACTGCGGCCACTAACAGCCTTTAAGTAGTAAGTAAATACGTGGAGTTGAAGGTCATTGTAGGTGTCTATGGAAAGAGGAAGATTGACGTTTTATCGACATCGTAGATTTCACAGTGGCAATGGGAATTTCGGCTCGGCCTGTGCGACAGAAAAATGGCAATTTTCGTAAAAATGGAAAACCATCCGTGCTTTAAAAATTCATAACTAAATAAATACTTGGAGTGAAAGAACTCGCGACGTCTTTATGAGAAGAGGAAGATTGGAGCTTTATCCTGATAGCAAGATGTACGGGCCAAATCGAAAATTCAGCTCGATGCGAGCGAGAGAAAAGTGGCTTTCTGGAACCTTTCAAATTTAACCTGAATGGTCGAAAAACATGGAATTTTCAAACGCTCGTAACTTAAGAAATACGTCGAGTGGAAGTTCGTTCTATGGAAAGAGGAAGGTTGGCGATGAATCAGCATAAATTGCAGGGTCAAAATCGAAAATTCGACCCCACAGGAGCGAGAGAAAATTGTAATTTTTTGATATTTCGCCAAATCATACTCCCCTACAGTCCCTCCAATGCCAGTTCCTAAAAATGAGAGGCGAGAGAGATAGCCGACTTTTGGGCGTTAATTGCGAAATCCATTAAAATATCTCCTCCGACCCCTCGAAAAGCCACATTAACGTGCTCTTCTTAGCTTTTGGTCGAATGGTAAACAAATAAATGGTGTTCTGGAGCATTTCTACTTGTATTCATGCATTCTGGAATTATACAATACTTAACATAATTTTTCTTTGTACTCGCATTGAATCAAACAAGAAGTACGTAACATGAACAATACTCCGAAAGACCTATTATTATAACAACTAAAAACCATCGAGTCGATTGAGATCGCCGAGTCTATGCGTATAGCGACGTAGCGCCTGGCCACGCCCCATTTTCGCGAGGTAAAGGTTTGTAATTGTTTTTAAGACACTAAAGGTGCGAATAAAATTCTGATTTTTTTTGCAGATCCATTATTTTATACTTGCACTTTCGAGTTAAGAAATAAAACAAAATGCCGAACAAGCCCATTATATAAGATCTCTGGAAAAGTGCAGTCATATGCTGCGAAATTGTTAATTGTTCTAACGATTTAAGGTTTTTGATATCGATTTCCATCTAAGTGTTAGTTTGTTGAATAAATAGCTTGTAGTTTGAATTGTTAATCATTCATTATATATTAAGTGATAAGAAATAATGTCACACGACTTCACATGTTTACCAAACTATTTATTTTACGAGAAGAGCCACATGATATCCTCTCCTTAATCTTAAAATAAACCTGGTACAGGAGTCCTGTATCTTTTTAACCAACATTTAAAAAATATAAAAAAGGATTCGACCCGTTTTTAATTTTTTAATGTTTGTTCGATAACCTTTCTAATAAGACTCAATCTCGGGCTCAATTAAGCAAACGGTGAAATTTTATTTCATAATTTTTTATGGCCGTTTTTACTCCCCTCGCTTAACGAAGGGAAGTATTTAAAAGGCAGTTTAATTTTTTGTAATGGACTGTAGTTAGCTGTTGCATATGTAAATATTACAGCATTTATTTGGTAACAGACTATATATAGTAAAATCCGCCGAAAATGTTAATAATAATTAATTGTAAGTGCAATAACTTTGTGCACAGCACTATAAAATCGTAAGCGATAGTTTCAACTCGGACAGATATCAAGTTACATTTTAACGAACTGGATTGTAGACTAACTCACTAGTCCCGTTTCCGTTATCTGTACTGTTTTAAACGGCGCACTCTGTATATAAAGTGGTTAATTGATTTTTTATATAACGTCGTGCAAACAGGAAATATTAACTTTTTCATTATTATACTATTAATCATTTGCGACAAAATCGAATAAGAACCGACTAAATTAGCATCGTCATCACAAAATAAGTTACGTAAAAAAAAATTGATCTGCTGACAAGTCTGTAACCTTGTTATTTCCGTTTTGGTAGATGATCTATGCTTAGTTAATTATACAACGGACATTTCATGCAATTTATTGAACAGTATGGCGGTATAGGCGCATGAGTTTCGAATACAGTTTGGACACAGTTTTTTTTGCTGCAGTTCAGGAGACACCACCGATTATGAAAATCCGTATTACCAGATGGTTACCAGGTCTTTATTTATAACAAAATAGTAGGTGGGCCTTAGACCAAAATTTTGTGTAATCGCGGCATGGCTAAATTCATGAGAAGTGTTTAGTTCAAAATAAACAACTTTTTTCCTTGCAGCAAAGTCCCAAAGTGTCGCGAAAGGGTGAAGAACGATTCATTTTCAGTTGCTTTCATTCCGTGTAAAATTCGATAGGCGTAAAAAAATACCCATTTTTTTCGTTTGTGTCGAGTTGAATTTTCGATTTTGCTCCTGGAATTTACGATGTCAATGGATCTCCGATTTTCCTCTTTCGATAGAGACCTAGAACGAGCTTCCACTCGAAATATTTATTTAGTTAACGAATGTTTGAAAATTCCATGTGTTTCAACTTTTTATGTTATATTTCAACATTTTCTGAGGTCCTGTCCTCTTGCCGAACTGAATTTCTGATTTTCTTAGTCCAATTAGAGACGTCGTGCGCCCTTATACTCGACGTATTTATTTCGTTATAAATTTTTGAAGAATCCATGTTTTTCAATTTTTACGAGAAACTCATTTTTCCTTCGTTTGTGACGAGCTGGATTTCCAGTTCGAACATTGGGATTTGGTATCAGAATAAAACGCCAACCTTCCTCTTTCCATGGAGACCTAAAACGATCTTCAATTCCACGTATTCACTAAGTTATGAACGTTTGCAAAATCCATGTTTTTAAATTTTCAAATTGCCTGCCGGGTAAGGCACGGTCCTGAAAGATCCTCGCGTTTACATCATATACAGGATGAGAAAAATTTACCGGAAATTGCATTAAAATAATTTCCTCATTTGTCGTCTCGCGGGTTTTTGACATTGTTGATTACGAATATGACATCGGAATTGAGAAATCAAAATGGCGGCGCCAAAATCATTTTATCATTTAATGTCTGATTCCGCTGAAAATCGTTATGTGGGGGTTATTGAAGTAGCAGGTTACGAATGTGAAATCGAAATTGGCAAATTCAAAATTGCGGCACGATTAGCCGGACACATTTTATCATTTATTTATTTTACAAAACTCTTTCAACATCGGTGTCGTAAGCTCTGCGGCTATATTCGCTCTCCATTTAATGTGACCAAAAAATGAGAAGATTCGGTAGAACACCATGCTTAAGGTTGGTCTGTAGGAGCAATTACCGCAACAAAGTTTTAAACAAATAAAACACAAACTTAGAATTTGAATACATTTAAAAAAATGCATTACTTCTGAAGTGAGGAGGTGCTCCCCTCCCAAGGGTACCCATGATTTTGTTCTTTAAATAGCACAACACTAATTGGTTTCTAAGTGTGTTTTCAATTTGTATCAAATAATATATCATTAGTGGAAACATTAGACTACTATCACTTTCGTAAGTGTCCGTCGGGCGCTTACAAATTATTATTGAAATATTTTATGTATAAATAGTAATTTACCATTAAATTGTTTTTAAAGGTTTTCTAAATACTTGAATAAAATTAAATTCGAAATTATATGTTTCGTTGTGTAGATTGGCGCCAAGGTATTATAAAAACCACATTAATAGATAAATCACAGTTTTGTCTTTAATAAAAATATCGCAAATAGTTGGATGGAGGAATTTGCATAAATAAATTAATAATTCATTTAAAGATAATAAATACATCGGCTTCAGAAAGTAACTATGTCATAGCCAACGTTATAGGTATTTAACTTGGTGTTTAATTATTTGCATAGTTTATTATTATAATAGCAAGGCGGAGATTTTTATCAGTTTTAGAAAATTTCTATAATGAATTTATATTATTTCCTTGATTGTCATTAAAACTGTTCAAAACCAATTAACATTAGACTTTTAATTGAGTTAGGTTGTTATTGGGGTGTAGTGCTTTCATCTCTGAACTGTTTTGTTTCCAAGTGATTTCTAAGAAATCGTGTTTGGAATTCTTGGCAATTTCAGAAATAATGTCAAGATATCAAGATATTTTATGTGCCTATTTGTTTTCTATAATAAAATACTCTGTTGATTTACAGCATGACGCATTTTTAAAGATTGTAATACCACGCGCACGCGTGTCCACTTTGTTTCTACATTTGCTTGTCTATTTATTTATTTATTATTATTATATAAACGTTGTTTGGTTTCCAAATCAGCCCTGAGGGAGGGGGGGGGGGGCAAGGGTTATCGGCACCCGCGTGCCAAAAACATTTTGTTAATATGTTTTTCAACACAGCTCTACAAATCTTCGTTTTGGCGCTCCTTTAGCGGAGCGCCCGCGTGCGATGCACGCGCTTGGGGGGGGGGGGTCTGTTCCAAATTATGAAAGTCCAGTCGCCTTGTGTACTGATCATTCTTTAAGATTTTTTTTGTCATCTGGGCATCGAAGTACTCGAAAATAAATCATGAATCCGAAAAGTTTTATTTTTTTTATTTTTTATATTGACTCTAAAAGTATACAAAATAATAGATAGACACAAGAGAAAATAACTTTTAAAATTCCCATCTTGTCATCACTGTTCTCTAGTTGTAGATGTAGAATATTTCAAACGGTGAAAATAGTTTTACAGAAGCGATACCTATAAACTAAAATACTTTATCTGATATTTGCTATTTAGTTTGTATATATATGTGAATGAAAATAGACAAAATGAAAATTAGTAATAAAAAAATATGTTTTCCAGGTATCATAAGTTTATTTTTTCACCAAACACCTGTGGTAGCATTTATTAATATTATTATAAAGTTTACTGTAACAAATTCTAGATACTTATATATAAAATTTATAGGCAGCCATTACTTGATGTAAATATGATTTTTTTAATCGCATCTTATGAACTCAGTAAAATATTAAAGGAAAATATATCAAAAAATGATTCTAAATGAAAGTTATACGACTGGTTGGTTTTGGCCATAAAAAAAGGCACTATGGCAAAAGTAATTTAATATAATTTATTTAAATAAAGAATAATTTAAAATTAAAACTAACAACAAATTAAATTGTCAAATGTAATTTTTTTTTCCACTAACCCAACATCGATCTGATCTGGATGGACTTTCAATGCGCTTTCGATTATTTACTTACGGCAACTGTTCTTAATTCGACTGCACTGATTTGATCAGGCTTCGGCTACTTTGGTACAAAATTCGTCACGATGTTGGAACCTCGTTTTGTAAACTTCATTCTTTAATTTTCTCCAAAAATAACAATCCAAAGGTGTAATATCTGGCGACCTCGGTGGCCAGAGCTCAAATGGGCTGTTTCTTCCTATTCAGTGTTATGGAAAATGTACGTCTAACCATTGCCGAACAATCCTAATGAATCGATGCTACATCTAATCGAAAATACGTTTCCTGTCTCACTTCTAATGGAAGATTTTCAATTGCTTCCGATAAGTCATAAACAAAATTTACAAATCGAGCTGCTTTTGAAATTGTAGCTCCCCGAGAATTGCACCACCACACCATTTGGGAATATTGGCTTTTACAAATAATTACCCAATGAGGATTTTCTGTAGCCCAATATCTGCAATATTGAGAAGACACTGTTCCATTTGTAGTGAATGTGGCCCCGCCTGTAAATATAATTTTATTTTAAAAAATTGGGCCATTTAAGAATGGACCCAATAACAATAATCTGCCCTCCATCGAGCATGTAATAATGTTGGCTTATAGAAGGGCTTTATTTTATGACAAATAAAACATCTTACCTGGTCGTCTTTTGAAAGATTCAATCGCAATGACATTTTTCTTAGATTGGCTCTAGGATTTTCACGAATTTCGGCCAAAATATGTTCTTCTTGGAGGTTCTGCCGATATCTGCGAGGTGGGTTTCCTTTATTTTTCCCAGGGCAGGGAGTCGAATGTCGTGTATTAAATTCTAGGGCAGCCTCTCTACTAGTTCAAATGCTGCCCCCAAACAGTTTTATTACCGTAATTATTTCTTGTAATGTTAAATGTTTACCAGGGATGAACGCGCGAAAATCGACCCATGGGCTAAAAATTCATTCATTCATATCTCCAACGCGAAGCAAGACATCGTGATTTTATATTAAACACTGTATATGTTTTCTTTATGTACCTATTTGTTGTTTTGTTTTCGTTGAGTTTTGTAAATGATCTGGAACGTAATTCCTATTTAGATTTTGAATTTAACCAAAAGGTGCCTTGAAGTGGAAAAAAACACATTTTCAAGAATACATAAAACGTCAGTTTAAACCATACGGTTTTCCCTATGTGTTTTTTCCAGCCAACCTGTCTATAGTAATCCAATGAATCCCCACATGGCCAGTAACAAGAAATATTACGCATGTATCCTCACTCAACTGGTTTTACAATACTGAAATCTCGATCCAACGATTCCCAGTAGCCAGAAATGTAAAAAGGGGGCGGTTTCGAGGATTTGGGGGTGATTAGTGGAGGGTAGGGAAGAAATGTATGTTGCTATCGTATTGAAGACGAATAGAAACAAATTTTTATCAATTTCGAAGTTTTTGTGTAGATTTTGTATCAGGAGAGGGGGTGGTTCCAACTCCGGGGGTTGATAACGTGTTGAATGGTCAACGTCCATACGTCCTCTCCGAGAAACCCAATCCGATACGCCCTCGCGTGCCTATAATGGAAAAACGCGAGGAGGTGTTCTTTCGCGTTTAGGGTAGTTCCCGGGGGTTAAGAGGCCTAAAAATATCACCATCGTATTCAGCACCCTCGAAAACGGGGGGTACCCAGATTTTGTGCTGGTTACAGCACTTCTTAAGTTTATCCCGTTTTTGCAACTTTTTCGTGGACTAGACTGACTAACTTTACATTTCTTGATATGTGTATTCGATATCAGTTCATTAGAATTTTATTAATTGTAGGTAAATGTTTGTTTACTTACTTGAAGAAGTTTGTATTCTGCGTTTTAGTCTCTTTATCTTTTGTTGAATTTTTTCACGTTCACTAAAATTCACTTTCTTCTAAATAATTTTAGGCATTTTTCACTGCACAATTTTTCTTGCTACTTATCTGTCTCTGTCTGGCACAAAGAAATGTTCTGAGGGCTGAGTTGGATGTATGTGCTGGCATGCAATAAGAAACGGCAACGCTGAGTCAGGCTTTAAAAACTGTGCATGTTTGGTACAGACAAATGATACTAGAGAGTGTTCTATTTGGAAAGGACAACGCGAAATATAATAATGCACTGCCATGACTTTATCGACATGGGAGATTTTCGTATTGTTACTGGAAACGGCCGTTGCCCGCTTCATACCGATCCTAGAGAAAGTGAGGAGTACATTTGATGTGTAGAAAACGACAATGTTTGCAAACTTCGTGTGTTAAATATTTCGAGGTGTATCAAAAACTGTGCGCCTGACAAAATATTAACGTTTATTGTGCAGATTTTTGGTGTGAAAGTCGCGTGAAGGAAATTGGTCGGTCGGATGGCATTGTGTAGGAAATGTAGTGTGTAGGATTATATGTAGGAAAGAACTCACCTCACCTCTTTTGCCGATATTTTAAAAATTTATAATTTTATTTTATCTACTTTTCCTTTAAATGTAATATCTGTTCATAAAGAAATTTTCGTCAAGGAGCAGTTTTATTCTTATTGATATATTCATATGAATCGACTCGTGAAAATTGAATGACTGAAAATTAATTCAAAAATAATTATTAAATACATACCTACAACTCGCATTTAACAAGTCACGAGCTGTAATATCTCTTCCGTTTCAATCTGAGCCGCGGGCCTCATATGGCCCGTGCAAGGACGAACGGGGTTAGACAGAGATGGAAAAGTGAAAACACTATAAAAGGTGCACCAAATTATAGTGCACACACCTTAAAGATCGTAAATTAAAAGCCTATAATCTTAAATTTAATAAGCTGTAAACGTGGGTTAGGGTTTTTTCCAAGCAGAGAATACAAGTATGAACGGTTTTTAGAAATTACTGATTTACATTGTGATACAGTCTTCATTATTATATAGAAAAATAAAATAAATGTGGAATGCCCCAGTAAATGACATTTTAAATTGTTGATTATTTTTAACATCTTTTCTGTCCAAAATTATTTCTAGATGAACATCAGATTTCAACTCTTCCCCCAGTAATTTTGCACAAAGAGAAAGAAAAAAAATTGTTACTACCGCTCTCTGAATAATTAATATACTTAGTAAATATAATTATAGAATTCTTTCTTGTTATATTTTTCGAACTACGGCTGTTGGCTAAAGACAGGTCGCTTGACAGACAGTTTTGGAAAGAGACGGTGGGACGATCTGTATGTCGTACACGTTTCATTGACATTATACTGTTTTGTGAATCATACATCATTTTAGTTGGTCTCCCTTTGCTGTATGGTGTGTCTGACAGCATCACTATATCTTACTGTTAGGCGTACCGTACAGCAATTGCAGACCGAATAATATTTGGGTAAGAAAAAAGATAATTCGAAGAACTGCACCTTAGCTCAAACTTGGGGAAGGAGAACAATTTTCGGCAAAGGAATTGAGTAGAAAAGTGTTTTAACCGACTTTAAAAAAAATTAAATAAGGAGGTTCTTAAATTTGTTCAATGATTTCTCTGCAATAGCTTAAGTGATTTCTACGGACACCTTTTACAACAGTAGAATTGGTTCGGTGGGTGCCCCCTATTGATTTCCTCAGGCTATATCTAGTATGAGGTGAACAAAAATCAGAAAGAAGTGTTTCTGTGTGAGAATATGGCGAATGCGCCTCAGCTACTTTTGTATTTAAATTAACAAATGGGGATTTTCAGAGCTGATACTGAATCTGATGTCAAAAGTTAACCATTTAAAATGACAAATCCAATTCGTCTGCCATTATAATTAATTTTATTACCCACTTCAAATGTGGCTCATTAGCTACCCTTTAGTATGGAAAAGAAGGACCACCCGTCTGAATCTTTCTAACAGAAGGATAAGAGAAGGAGGAGCAATAGAGAGACCAGCACAACCTCCAGATTTAACTCTCCTTGATTTTTTCATGTGGGATTACCCAAAGATTAAACTGTATATCAAAGACCATAAAAATATCGAAAGAGCAAAATGAATTTAAGAATCATTTTGATTCACTACAACATTTTGAATATTTGAAACGAGTTTATAAGAATTTTATTGAATTGTTGCTACAAATACAGAATATTAAACACCTTCTGCTGCATTGACAATTTTAAGAAATTACTAAATAAGTATATAAGTTAAAATTTTAATGACGTTTTTCCAGAAAAACAGTATTTTATGATAAAATTAAGAGGATTACAGAACAAAATTGACCTTACGATTAATTGCCAAGAAAAGAAAATCAACGATTTTTTAAATTTTTTCTAAATTTGAAACTCGCACTGTATAAGGTAAGGAATATCAGTATTTGATTATTTGTGAACTTTTAAATATACTTTCATTAAAAAAATTACAACCTACTCATTTGTAGTTCTCAATTCTTCTTCGTGTTTGTAACATCGCGCTGTATATGAAATTATGAAACTAACCAAGCAAAGTTTATGAAATACAAGACCATATTAAAGTATAAAATTTCTCAATTTTCGAAACCAATATTTAAAAGCACCTCTTTGTGCTGCGCGTTTCACATATAAATAGACGAAAAAGAGGCATGAATCCGTCCTTTGTCTTTCACAATGCAGTGTTTTTGTTGAAAGTTATGGCCGAAATATGAAACCTTTTGATCTGGCGTTGGAAGAATGTATATCTTTAGAAAAAGCAGAAGAAATGTTAAATTTTAAGACGATCAACATTCTCCGGAGGCTGCTTAGTTTTATATCAAGATTCCATACGCCGGTTATCCCCTGTATCATGTCGACGATCTCTTTTTCAGACTCTGAATTTGTTATAGTATAGTCGAAGCTACGTTCAGTAGCGGCGCCAATGGGCATCATACAATAAACACTCGTATTACTTAGTGATTTTATTTTGTCTATATCTATATCAAATTAATTACTCATTATGCACAAGTATATAAAAATGCCACATCCCAAACAACTTTGGCAATTTATTAACAATAGAAATAAGAATAACAAGCTAACCATTATATTCTTGCCCGATTTATTGCACTTTTTATATAATTGTTGCATATTCTATAGAATACTCTTCGCAATTTTTTTGTCAAGAATGTTAGTTATAGACATTTTTTGTTTAATTACACCATAAAACAAAGTTTTTTCAAAATTTAAATTATTAATAACTTTTTCATTTTTTTACCAATTTTGTTCAAACACTAACTTACTGTCCAAATTCCAGCACAATCGGACTTTTCATTCTTAAGTTATCGTGCTTACAAGAAACGTGACGGACGAACGGAGAGACAGGCGGACGAACGGACATTTTGAAAGTTCTCAGAATTGAACGAATAAATGAATGAATGAATAGCATTTATTTATCTAAAAGATAATACATGGCAATAGTAAAGTGATAAAGTAAATACAACAGTAGATGCACTAATTTAGTGCATGTCTCCCAATAATGTACTAATAATAATAATAATATATGACTAACCTACTAATAACATGAATAACATAAATAACATAATAATAAGTAATAATATAAACAGCTTACGAATAACATACACTTGGATTTTATATACACATATATACATATACATACAACATATACGTGCACACATATATATCCATATCTATATTTACATATTTTCCTTTACATACTTAGTAAGCTTTGATTTGAATAAACTAATGTTATTAACAGTTTTCAGGTGGTTAGGTAGAGAGTTATATTCAATAATACCTTTATGAAACAGGCTATTGTACGTGAGGGTGTTAGTTGTGTTATTTACATAACAGTTGTTTTTATTCCTAGTGTTATAGAAATGGACTTCATTTACACTCACTAGCCTCGAGGATAAATAATCTGGTACCATCCTATTTAATATTTTGTAAATAAATAACTTTGTTTGAATATACATATTCTTTTTTATATCGAGCCAACCTAATATGTCCAACATTGTGTGTGTCTAAGATAATACGTATGGATTTATTTTGTAGAATCTGTAGCCTGTAACAGTTTGCTTGAGATACATATATAACTGACGAACAGTAGGTAAAATGGGGTAAAATAATATACTGTTATATAATGTAACTTTAGTGTTTATAAAAATGTGTCTACTAAGTCTATAAAAGTACTTATCCA
This sequence comes from Stenurella melanura, assembly GCA_963583905.1. Taxonomy (NCBI): domain Eukaryota; kingdom Metazoa; phylum Arthropoda; class Insecta; order Coleoptera; family Cerambycidae; genus Stenurella; species Stenurella melanura. The sequence goes on along the minus strand of OY757316.1, from coordinate 81,272,738 downwards.
TATATAACTGACGAGCAGTAGGTAAAATGGGGTAAAATAATACTGTTATATAATGTAACTTTAGTGTTTATAAAAATGTGTCTACTAAGTCTATAAAAGTACTTATCCTATTTTTTACAAATTTTTTTAGAAATATGATTCGCATGATTTTTAAATTTTAAGGTCCTATCTGTTAATAATCCCAGGTATTTAATGTCATCTTGAAAATCCAGCTCCTTATTGCCAATTTTGATTTTTATTTGTAAATTAAAAAAGTTTTTATATATATTCATTTATTTTTAGCCTGTTGCATTAAATTTTTGAGTAAGCCTATTTAAATCTTCATTAATAGTGGAAATGTTATAATCTTCGTGGCTAAAGTAGATTAGCGTGTCATCTGCAAAGAAATGTATTTTACATTTGACTAATACTTTACCCAAATCGTTAATATAAAGGATAAATAACAGAGGACCAAGAACACTCCCTTGCGGGACTCCATTGTTGTTATAGCTGCTTTCAGAATATTGACTATCATATTTTATTTTTTGGCATCTAAATGATAAATATCTTTCCAACCACATTAAAGTAGTGCCAGAAAATCCATACCATTTAAGTTTTAAAATTAGCGTATTGCGATCAATTGTCTCAAAAGCTCTCTTTAGGTCTATGAAGACAGCACATATGCCAAGTTCTTGGCTTCCAATCAGATATTACACATTGTAATGCAGTCTCGCAAGAGTGTTTGTCCCTGAATCCTGACTGATATGTACACAGCAAACTGTTACATTTTACATATTCTAGTATTTGATTATATACTACTAGTTCTAAGAGTTTTTCGCAAAATGGTAACATATTAATGGGGCGCATTTCTTGTGCTAAGTTTGTATTAAGCACTTTTGGGACCGGAATAATAATGGAAGTTTTAAATCTATGAGGCACAATACCTTTTTCTAAACTAAGGTTAATTAAATTCCTTAAGGGATATCCTATGACATGAAAGAGTTCTTTTATTCATTTTAAGTCTATCTCATCTATACTACCGTTTTTACTTTGACTATAATTTCTTTTAATTCGTTTATTGATATCTGTTTAAAGAAAGAAAATGAAGACGAATATAGTGGTACAGTATCTGTCAAAATAGTCTCATCATTATTATCAATGTCAGCTACAATTTCTGCAATACTTTTAACATAATAATTATTTAGCACTTTAGTAATGTCACTTGGTTTATGGTAGTACGTATCATCTCAAACAATGCCACATTTTTTTTGCTTTTTGCATCCTAATATGTCCTTTAAGTTAGACCACATTAATTTTTAATTATTTTTATTTTTCTGTTTTTTCTCTACAAGCTATATTACCGGTTTTCGAAATGTGCAGATCAAATCCAATATACTCTTCTCTTCTTTTGTACATTCTAAATAATATAATATATTATTGAATGATCCAAAAAACATTGCTGATGCCTTTCCAGACTTTCAAAGTTCTCATATAGAAAGAAAGCACTTATTACGTGAAACTATCAATCCAGATGTCCTAACAGACACGTTTAAAGCAATTCACTGAAATTGATGAACTTAGCCATATAAAATTTAAACCCCCAAAGTACTGCTGGCCCGGAGAAAATACCTGTTTTTTCCTTCCTGACTGTGCATATCTTCTTTTAACACCACTTACTGTTGTATAAAGTAATTAATCTTTCTTTTCTTGAAAATCCTCTAAAATAGTATCCGTATATCAGAAAAATAGAAAGAAAATTGAAAATCATAATTGCCTTGATATCTTACTTCACGATTTCCTTGTGTTCCATAAGGTTAGTGCGGGGGCCTTTGCTTTTTTAGAATCTTACATGAAGATAAAAGACAGTTTGTACAATGTTGGGGTCAACAATCTGGTGAGATATCCATTACTTTTGAGATCCCACAAGGATCCATACTGGGACCGTTATTATTTGTTATATACATCAGTGATCTTATAAGTGATGGAAGCAAATTCACTGTACGCGGACTATCATTAAGTGCCCTAAGGACTGTAATAGGCTACAACTGGCATCAAACAAAATTAATACCTGATGTACTTGTACAATTTGCCTTTAAATCACTCTAAATAAATGTAACGTCTTTTTCTTTAAAACACAATGTTATAAAAAATGACTATTTTATTGATGAAATTTCTCTGAAGAGTCATCCATGAATGTGGAGTAATTTTCGATTCTAAACTATATTTTTCTGATATAAATGATATAATATATTTTCAAAAAACTCCAAAGAGCCTCTAGAACGTTCAACAATCTAAAAACTAGGCCGTCGAAGACGATAATCTAATTTTATATTAGTTTTTACACGAGCTACCATATATTACAAGTTACGTTTACACACATTATAGTTCTACAAACCATAATATTTTTATGTTATATATATTAGGTACATATATATTTATATCTTTCACCTTGTGATAATATATCGATAACAATATCTTTCTACATTTTTCTGGGTAACGCTAAGTAGTTTGGCAATTACAATTGTATTAATTATTACGATTGGCTTTATAGAAATATCAGATCACCTGATAATTTTTACTGTAGGAGATTCTCAGTAAAAATAATTATAAGATACACCTAATAACAAAACAATTATTTATTACATTATAATACACGATATGTGTAAAACGTTTTAAATGCCTCAATTCCGATAACAGTACATTTTTAAGCTCTTTTAGTATATCAGACCCTCTATGAAACTAGTTGCACGCCACAGGTTCTGTTGAATACCTGGCGCCTTTTACAACTTGCCCCACGTCTCTCGCCTCTGCCTTTTGAATAAAAGAATACCCTAAGAATAAAAAGTCCTTATAGTTTTGTACGGTCACTCCTCCCAGATCTGTAAGTGGTTAACGATTATTGTATTTTACTGTATATTAATAGAAAGCATAATTAGGCAATTGTCTAGTTATAATGAAAGTCTTTTTGAGACCTGTTGCAATTTCAATTTGCAATTTTCAGTATATTCCCTTTACCTGAGTCTTGTTAACGGTATTACAATAATAAATATTATCAATTGGTCTTTTGAGATCAAGAGGAGGTTCAAGGCTCCAGCCCTGACTAAGTAGTGAATGATTAATGAAATTTTTTTCTCTATGAATGATATTTACCGTCTTAGAAATATGCCGATCAAGTGCAATATACGTCGTTTTGTTATAAATGCATTGTCGCTGAGAACTTTTAAAAATAGCGTCCGTCTAGACATTTCCCATTTTTCAACATTTTACCCTCCTTTTTATCTATACAGTTCAAAAATATATTTTTTACACATCTTTTTATTTCACAATAAAAATAGTGACATGTACGCCATATTTCTGCCAACAGCGTGAGGATAGAAAACAGATGAAGAGTCACATGTTATTTTCAAAATAATACGTTGTTGTTGGTAAATTCAGTCTAGACTTGTAGGAACTAGACATGGTATATCTAATATTTTTGATTATGAAAAAGATGTCACAAATTATGTACAACTTGGCGACTGTCTCTAATTTTACAGGATAATTTATAGACATTTTAAAAATGCTGAATAATAATAATAGTACACCCTATAAGAGTGATAAAAATAGGTTGGTCTATGTTCACTAAGAATTAATTAATCAAAACGATCAGTCTGATTCTGAATAATGATGTATTGATAATGATTGGTTTGTTCCCATCTTATTTTTAATTAGGTAACTTAATTAAAGTGATTAATAAAAATAACATGCGGATATAAATTAGACATATTAATTTTAATAAATTTAATTTTGAGGTTAATTTATATTATAATTAGGCGTATAGGATCGGAACATTCGCAATTAATTTAAGACGTTTGATTTTAATAGATGAATTAGTTCTGGTATTTGATTTTGGATATTATTGAGTACACTCCGTTTCAGAAAAATCATTTATAGTATCGAATAATTTTGTGAAATAAATAATACAAACAGTGGCAATCAATATTTAATATACAGTTTGCATAACAGGAGGCTCATATTAGGCCTTCTTTAGTTGTTTTACTAATTTTTCTGCCCGAGGTACTAAACGTAATTTTGGCCGGAATTCTGCATTTACTCAATAAGCATTAAATCTGGAAATCCGGCAGCTCAAAATAAAATTTGTAACTTTTCGTCTTCTGGTCGTTTTTTCATTACGAGTTTTTGCATTGTCATGTTGGTAAATGGTGTTTGGACAGTTTCCGTAAAGATTAACAGCATTTGTACGGTGGGTGGTTATTGTATTATACCCAGATTTAATACTAATAGTCGTAAGGCATAATTAAAATACGAGGGTCATGGTATTGAATTGATGGAAAGCAAGCATCTGATAGGGAGGTCTAATATAAAACCCTAAGCCATTTCTTGTCCAATTCAAACACGCGTCGTTTTTGACCCACTCGAGGGATGAAGTAATCAAATAATACTTTAATCTAAATAATTTGAACGGGAATAGATATCTAACTTATCTCTGCACATACGAAATTATTCAATACAACTGATCATATATATACTTCTAATGATTTTAGTGAAAATAAAGATACTTTACTTTTATCTTCCTTAGACTACTAAGCATCAGAAAAATCATTTACAAATAACATAAAAAAATAAGGACAGCACTTCTAAGTTAAGGTGCATTTTTTTTTCTCAAGAATCATCATTGTACATTTGTATTTGTGCATTTTAATAAAGACCCTACACAGTCTCGCACTCACACATTTCTTTTGGTTCTAACTGAATCGATGTGCATTTGCAGTGTTTTGTGTTACATTTAGATTGTTTAATCTAAATGTAATACGTATGTAACTAAATGTATTATTTCTAGTACACCGCAATGCTGTGTGCAAAAGATAATAGATAACCAGTTTCATTTTCTTATCATTCAAAATCAGGGGGTTCAACAGGGGTTTTATCTTGCATATAAGAATTTTTCCGAGTCATACTCGAACAAAAAGGATTTGTAAAACAAGCTGGTCAAATTGGAAACCTTAATGTAAGCACGACTGTACTACTTTCTCACTCATGCTTGACACCGTATAGCGACCACGACTGTACCGCTCCACCACTCTTGCTTAAAACGAATGATAGCGGTAGAGACTCCGATCTTTTGCTCTAATCTCTAACCCAATCAAGAGCATTCGATTTTGTTAAAGTCAATTCGACCTATGGCAGCTGAAACTTAATTCACATTGTGACACTCATAAGGAAAACTAGTCTCGAGATGTGTATTTTTTTTATTATTTGCAAATTATATACTATAAATCAATAATTATACAAATACATTGATAGATTTATTAGTTCAGTGAGCTTATGCAGTGCAATTTTTTTGGTCTGAGTGTACATGAATTATTATTAACTGTTATTAGAACTATTTCCAAATATTTTGATATAAAAATAACCTGCTTTAAATTATGCGAGAGGTGAACTTAAAAATAGACATTGCACGAAAAAATGTGTAGTAGTAGGGTGCGAGACAATGTTTTTAATCTAATAATACACTAGAATTTATTAGTTTACGTTTGAAAATAAGGAAAGTTTGTTTTTTCTTATATTTTGGGTGCTAAGCTACCGTTACCACAAGTATTCAAAGTCTGTTAATAATAAATATATCTCACACCAAAAGGTAAAGTAATAAGTCCGCCGTTGATAGCTATTTTTTCCTGTCACAGACTCCTAAAAAAATATACAGGTATCTGAAAATTCTGTTATTAGATAAAGTATTTTATAAAAATTGTATTTTTTTTCCATTATAAAACTATTAGGTACAAATGCTTTGGCACTATTAAGGTTGGATAATAGGGAGAATCGTTCCACTTATATTTTTAAACTCCCCACAAAATTGTGGGAGGTTACTATACTGGATCCAAAATCGAAAATTGAGATAGAATCAAATCCTTACGTTTTGAGGTCCCAGAATCCCAAAAAAGTGGTTTTTGAACATGTCAGTGTGTATGTGTGTTAGCACGATAGCAGCGAAACCACTAAACGGATTTGGATGAAACTTTGCATGAGGGTTTATTTAATGCTCCAGAAAATCTGTCTGAAAAGGTTTTGGTTGAGATCAGATTACGTTTAGTGCCGTTATGGCACACAATTTAGTGTTTTTTTCTGCTTCAAAGATCCACCGGGTGGGGAGGTTCCAGCCGATTTCAGTAGCTGCTGATTTGTTTACTGTGCAAAGTCCTCTTGTGATAATTATCCGAGAAATTACAACTGGCAATAATAATTATACCAGGAAACGTAAAACTCCATCAGCCGCACCATTTTCTCCCTTTTCATTCTTGATCAGACTTTCATTGTAGTCTTTTAGGACTAGCTACTCAAAAATTTCCTGTCAGTGCACAGCCGATATTTATTTACGAAAATGGCCTGCATGACCATGTCATGATGTTACATTTACTTGGATTGCGAGACAACCTATTATTAACACAGATTTTATTTAGTATGTTAAGATTATGTTGAAGTTTGACTGCGTCTAAATTTGCCACAAGGACAATATAAACGATAAACAGTAAGGGCCCTAGAATCGAACCATGAGGGACTCTTGAGGACACGTACTACTGAATTGATTTAATAAAATCAACACCTAATCCGATAGAATCATCAAACTTGCGCAGCAACAAACCGTGTCAAGTCTATCGAAAGTTCTTGACAAGCCAGTTAGGTGACATCAACCTGAAATTCATGTTGTTCTGTTGAAAAACGCGTACTTTTTGCTGAACTATTGGCAAACTTTTGCTAAACACGTTGAATAGGGGATCGAACAGAAGTATCGAGGATTGAATTGAATTTATCTGATATTGCGGTGAGGCGTCTTTACAACTCTAAATTTATTCCCTCGCGGCTGCTTCAATCAAGTCCAGTTATTCTAAAATTCAGCTCTATCAACACATAATGTTTACATCATAGCCTGATCAATTTATGTTATTTTAATATAGGTACTTACATATTTACATTTTTTAACTATTCTCAATTTATTGTGTCCATTAGACTGTCTAGATATTAGCAATACCCCCTGCAGCTAATATGACAGTTATTTATGTTTATGTGTTTCTTATAATATTCGTTAACATGATGATGATACAGGAAATCTATTTGAAATTTGTGCGACTCTTAAAAATAAAATAATTTAAATATATTAATCGAAACACTGCTGGGTGGTACTGATGCAATCGAGATAATTAACCTATCAATAATAATAATGGCAACTATAAAATGGACGCACATTGAATAAAACTGCATTAAAACGTCAATGCCATCTTGAAATATTGAAATAATTACAAAGAAATTACACTCCTAATAATGACTACCGTATTTGCCTGTTCATTTCGAAAATCACCGTAATTCATTAATCTGTATCACTTTTATTATTCTTAATAGTCGAAAATTTACATGGGACGGCAATTTAAAGCGAATAACCAACAATTACTTATTATTTATATACTTTATTATAATTCATGTTGTGATATGAATCAAACCTGATGTTTATGTTGTTATTTTTAAATTGGATGCCTACGGGAAGGCAATTTTAAATTTCAAGACTTCGAGCCATCAAGACTGGTAGTTTGACCAAATGCCCTTCAACATTTTTTTAGATAATTATACGTAATCGCTTCGACGTTTATGCAGAACAGCCGGATATTGAGAATACAAGACCAGTCGAGCCTCATAATTGGCCCTAAAGTGTTAAAAAATAGACGTGAAAATTGAAGTCTGCTTGGTTCAGTTTCTTACTTTGTTTAAAAATTCAACCGGCTTTAGCGGTCGTTTTAAGGAGTGATTACGTCGTCGATATACTTTTAGTGCTTTGAAATGTTACAAAATTTACGCCGAACCTTGCATTTTGGACAGGAAAAATTTTTACTTCCCTCGCATACCGAAGGGAAGTTGTATTCGAGAAAAAATCACCCTCCGAGATGTTTCCGGAATTTCACGTTTCGGATCATGTAGATTACGAAAATATAGGTTTTTCAATTCCGTCAGTCTGTCTGTCGGTCTGTCTGTCTGTCTGTCTGTTGGTGCATTAACTTAAAAAAAATTACTTGACAAAAAAAATCCAAGATTTTTTTTTTGCAGAGAATTGAATTCTCTACAATTTTGGTCTAGATATTTATTACCGTAAAATTGAAAATGAAAAAATTATAATTAAAAATAGACCATTTTTTTAAAGAAAATTACAGTTTAAAATAAAAAGTTGTCTGGATCTGGGGTCAGACCATACTTTCTTATGTATTTTTCGACGCCGAACTCGAATCTATTTTTAGTTTTGCTCTATCGCGTCAGGATTTTGAGATAATCTAACCTAAAAGTGCAAAAAACACGTTTTTTGGCATATTTGAGGTTATGTAGCTTTGCGATTTTTTTTTATTCTTAAAAAAACATGTACCTGTGGGATATTAAAGTATAAATCTTCCTCTTTAAAATGCTGTTGAGTTTGCTCAAATATCTTTTTTTTGCCGAGATATCGAAATTTGAAAATTGTCTATTCATATCATATCTTTCTCAATACCACAGGCCTACAAAATTAGGCAAATTTTTTATACTTTTCCGAAGGTTTTCGGTGCGCTGAATCTGAATCAGGTCTCAGAATTGCTCTATCACGTCATGATTTTGAGATATCGTAACCTAAAAGTGCAAGAAACACGTTTTTTTGACATATTTTAGGTTATGTAGCTTCGAGAATTTTTTTCTCAAGAAACCGTTTGTAGGATCTTAAAGTACAAGTCTTCACCTTTAAAATACCGTTGAGTTTGCTCAAATATATATATTTTTTGCCGAGATATTGCAATTTAAATAGGCAGGCCATTTAAATAATGACCATAAAGTTTCCGTACTAATTAAATGTATTGGGAAAGGTACGATATGAGCAATTTTCGATATCTCAGCGAAAAAAAAAAGATATTTGAGCAGACTCTACGGCTTCTTAAAGAGAAAGATTTGTACTTTTAGATCCCATACATGGCTTTTCGAGAAAAAGAAAATCGCAAAGCTACATAACCTCAAATATGTCAAAAAACCGTTTTTTTGCACTTTTAGGTTAGGATATCTCAAAAATCCTGACGTGTGATAGAGCAAGACTAAACATACATTCAAATTCAGCGTCGAAAAATACATAAGAAACGTATGGTCTGACCCCAGATCCAGACAACTTTTTTTTTGTAAACCTGTGTTATCATTTAAGGGTTATAACTTCTTTTCTATTGATTTGATTGAAAAAAAAAACATCGGATGTTTTTTGTAGATCAATTTATTGCGAACAATTTTCTCTACTCATTTTTAAATTTTCCTTTCTTTGGAGAGGTGATAGGACGCCGCAAAGGGCTCAAAGCAATACTTCATTCAAAACGCGCGAAAGGGTGCAGGAAAGAACACCGGTCTGAAACTACTTTGACTGTACGGTTTTTGGGTCACTGATTACGAGAATCAGGGTCCCGCAATCCTAAAAGTTGGGGAACACCCTTAAAGACGCAAAAGACACCCCTTTTAGAGAGTTCTTCGCGATAATTTTAATAAAAATCAAAAAGGATCCTAAGAAATCTCCTTTTTTAATATTAATTTGCAAAGCCTGCTTTAATTTAGGGTTAATAGGGGGTAGTTTTACCCCCTTAAGGGTTGAAAATAATTTACTTTTGCCCGGCAATGTACTTTCAATCAAATTTGAAGCAAAAAGTAGAAAAAGTATATTTTTTACCAGTTTTTTTAATTTTAAGCTGATGATCTCTATACATATATAATTTATTTATATTTTGTATAAATCAACCACCTTTTCAAAGTAATATTAGAAAGGGAGGATTTCATAGGTCAGATGGCGTGGTGTCGTCAGGGGTGCTCTACAGTAAATAGAGGCCATCTAATATATTGCACGGGCCTCCAAACATCTGGTGAAACGTGATGAATAAGAAGAAAAACCACATCTTGCGTTTTCCCCACGCAGTAATATTATTATCAGAATAGGAGTAGCATTCAATTGATATTTCCGCATAATTACATTTAATAGCCCCATTTTGTTGTTGTTTTCGTCATATTACACGCACCAATCTTGTTATGTTGTCCAATTACAACATGTATATATAAACAGTAGGTACACGACTGATTGTTGATAAAAATGCATTAATTTTCGAACTTCTCAAATTTAGTCATGCCAATTTTTTTTTTACAATTGCAAGCACAAGCATATTGATTGACGGCTTATGTAGAAAGTTTATTCCGTAAACATGTTTCACATGTATTTTCTTATCTTAAAAAAGTTAATTGGTGACCTTAATTAATTGATTTTCACTGAGTCGAGGAATTAATATATCAAAACAGGTAATAATAATATACCCAGTGGTCAAAACTTAGTTGTTTAAGCCTATACCACAATCCGAAGGACCCTGAAGAAGGTGTAACTTTGTAAAAAAGTGCATCAGAGCAATTTTGTAGAGAAAAAAATTATCTACAAAGTATGTTAATCCCTTTTTGTGATGGCATCAATACTACAAATGTTATATGCATATAGATGCGTATTGTCACCAAATTGTATTCCTCAAAATTTATTGGAAAGCGTATAGGTTGTTTTCTACTCTTATTTCCTTACTTGAAGAGTTTCTTGAAACTATAATTATATAAGCCGATTCCTAGACAAGAAATATACCAGCTGACACAAATATCGCGAAAGACATGTTCTAAGATTGTTCCTTCAAAATTATAATTTATTTCCACATAGGAGACATTCCACTTGTGAGGTAAGCAGGAAATGATGTAGATGTAGATGAAACCATTAGAAAATCTTATTCGAATTGTGTTTGATTTCTTTCACAACCCGATCATTCTTAACTACATTGGATATTCTGAGTCAACTGCATAAAAAAATAGTCCACGTCTGAATCATGAACAATATGGTTTACGAATATGTTAAATAGTAGGAGTCCAAGAATAGATCCCTGTGTAACTGATGATTTGAAAGGTACTAGATATATTTGAAGCAGTCCCTTATATATTAAATGTTAGACAAATAAAAAATCCCTAGGCTTCTTACAAGAAGAGGTTCGTGGCATAATTTCCAGGTTCGAAGGTAGATCGTTGCTAAACTTTAGTCGTGGAAGAAGATCGATGTTAAATACATGATTTAAAATAGTGTGTTCGGAAATTTTATGCAAAAGTCAGTCACTGGCGACAGCAATGTATTGTATCAAATAGACTTAAGAAATGATTACATTTTTTGTAAATAATGTTATCGGCGAATCAAAGAATAACTGACCTTTCAGAAAAAAATAAACAATTCCTGTTCCTCAACTACTTCAACTTGTGTTGATGACTGTTGGTAACATGCTTTGATTATTTTTTTACATTTCAAAAAGTAAAATATAATTAAAATATAGAACAAAAATGTATTTCTCATCCCAATGAGTAAAACACTCGACAAAAAGGTATTCGTTGTTTCTACTACTTTGTCACACATTGTAGTACGATTTTACAGACTTTTTCCCACGCCTTTGTATCGATTATTAAATAATAATTATAACACGTTAATAACTTGATTTAATTAAGTTCTCATAAAATATTCTAGGAAATATTGTAACTGTATATTTAATGCAAATCTTACAAATTTTTATTTACATTTCTTGAAATCATCTACTATCTCAATATGAAATACCTATGTAGGGAGTGGATGAATTTCGTGTTCAAATAATTTTCTTTTTGATTTTTGGTATTCTCGTTGTCACTCGCATTTTATATTTGTTTGTTTTATTAATAAGTGACATTACATGGAAATGTTTATTTGCAATTATTATCATTCGTACTACATATCTAGGGTATTAGAAGAAAGTCGGCAATATATTACTATACAACATTCCAGTGAAAGTAAAGTAAGCAGAGGAATTCAGGATGCTGTCTTTAAACATGTGTACCACAGGGATCAGTATTAGGCCCTGTGGTACGGTTGAACTTCAAATATTCAATCATTTACCCACGTAATACAAGTTATTGTCTAAATGTTATTTGTGGCATTATCTTAATTTTTTTTCCTTTTTCAATTCTTTGAGACTTCCTGCCACATGTATGTTTTCTTTTTCAGCGATGCTCGGGGATTCTACAAAATATCACAATTAACCAGTATGTTACTGGTAAATAACCTCTACGCCGACTTTTACGTCAAAGGATCAACAGTTCTATGCAAATAGTAAGTATCTATGGATATTGAATATAACAAACATTCTTAGAGCTGTGTATTTATCATACACACCAAAAAAGATTTTTCAAAAAAGCCTTGAAAAAGGAAACAGATTAGATTTCCGAAACGTCTGCGAAATATTTAATTTCAAGTTTTTATACTTATTGGTATTGTTTATTTAAAAAAGCGACCTCTAACTGATCCTTTGACGTAAAAGTTACAGGCGTAGAGGTTATTTACCAGTAACATACTGGTTAATTGTGATAATTTGTAGATTCCCCAAGCACCGCTTAAAAAGAATAGATATACATGTGGCAGAAAGTCCCAAAGAATTGAAGAAGGAAAAAGTAATACAAGTTAGTTAGACATTTGAAACAAATGCAATGACGTTTTTGCTGCCTAAATATTTATATTCAAATTATTGTGGAAATTCTGGAAATAATATTTGGAACTGTAGTTAACACTATTAGAGATTAAGAGACCTGATATATTTTTGGTGTAAAATACACAGTGGTCCACTTTAAATAAATAAATAAAGAAATGACGGAAGAAAATGATATTCGGAATGTAGTTTTCAATATTGCCATTACTTTTATTAAAATACCTATATCTTCTTCCTCGCGTTTTTTATTTTTCTTAAATTAATTTTATTTTAATCTTCTTACTTATATTAACGTCCTGGCAGAGTTTAGCTAATACTATTCCACCACTCAATCATGACACATAGACGTTAACACAACATCCGTTCCCTACAATATTGCTATTTACCACAGCTGAGACTCGAACATAGAAGAAATAACAGCGACTAGACATGTTGTGGCACCCAGCAATGGTCTAGCTCACTGCTACATTCTCGGTAACACATTAAAAACGCCACTAAACATCTCTCCTACCGGAGAGTGGAGGTCATGATGTCTATTTTCCCTTTATTTACAGCTTTCTTGAATAATTCATCTAGACTACTCTCGTAGGTTTCCTAACCCTGAGATTTTTCTTCTCCCTACGTTTCGCTTTCCCTTGGATCTTTCCCCGCATAATGTTCCTCAGTAGTGAGTATCTATCTCCTCTCATAATATGGGCCAGATACCTAAATTTTCGTTTTTTGATGATATTCACAACTTCACAGCTTTTGTTCATTCCTCTCAAAACATTAAGGACCGTTACTCTGCCCACCCGAGTATCCTTTTGTAACATAATATCTCGAAAGTTTCGATGTTCTTCATATTGGTTTGATTCAAGGTCCACGCCTCCATATAAGAGAGTGGAAGCATTCTGAACCGTGAATTGATGGTTACATCATGGTTACAAAGTTTCCTTATCTTGTTAAACGCAATTTTAATACGTCATCTTATTTCTTTTGTTTGGTCGCTGCTGTATTGTATCCATATTCATAGCATGATTCTCTATTTGGGTGTTGTTGATGGTAAGATTAACTAATATTTTGAGCCTTTGTCACTATGATGAACTTTTTTTTCAACTTGATATTTAGACCACATTGGTTACAGTGATAATTCGTAAGTTCAACTAGATGTTGTAAGTCAACTTGCTATTATCCTGTCATCTGCATATCGTATTCTGTTCAGGATTTCTCCATAGATCTAGTAGTGTACCTCCATTGATTCAGATAGTTGTTCTTGGCAGATGGTTTAACTGTACATGTTAGAAGAGGAGATTGATATAATTTTTATGCCTCAGCTGTCCAGGTTCTTGTTTTTCAGGATTTGTATCAGCTGTTCATGCTTTACCCTATCGAATGCCTTCTCAAAATCAATTAAACAGGCATACACATCTTGATTCATGTCTGGGATCTTTGTAGCAGAACTTTCATTCCAAACATGGATTCTCTGGTACCCAAGCCTTTTCTAACCACATTTGGGGTACTTTTATAAGAAAAAAAACATAGGGTAGTCATCCAAGAGAAGAAATGAATAAAGAGTGCGAAATAGAGAGGGCAGTTTGTGTAAATACGTTTACATATTTGTTTAATGTGTATTAATAAAAGCGCGTTTAAGATAAATGCCATATTAAAAATATTTTAACTACAATTTTTGTTTGTGACTGTATTTGGCAGTGTAAACATCCATTAGTTCTCTCGAACGACGACGCCTACGGATGTTGGCAAAAAATAACTGATAGATCTTCGTTCGCTATTACCTATCATCTCGAGCCAATGTATGACTAAAGACGATGGCTTTGGTTCTGGCACACATCTCAATAAAAATCAAAACTAGTGCAGCTGTGCTCACAGGTGTGCGAGTTACATTTGCATAATATCAATATCAATTCTAACAGTGTTGCCGGTTGTACAGTAGTTCCGTTGTGTTAGGAAACTTTTACTAAATAAATATAAGTGCAGTAGTATCGCTAGTGAGGGGGTCTGTTAAGTGTACATTCAATCTCGTAACGGTTTATAATTGGACGGAAAGCTGCAGCAGAAATTAAAATTAACAAATCTCCCATAACATTTTTAAAGTTGCTAGAGAATCGAGCATATGTATGTATAAATTTACCCTTTATGGGGTCTGTTAAGTGTACATTCAATCTCGTAACGGTTTATAATTGGACGGAAAGCTGCAGCAGAAATTAAAATTAACAAATCTCCCATAACATTTTTAAAGTTGCTAGAGAATCGAGCATATTTATGTATAAATTTACCCTTTATGGGTTATTTCTTCATATTTACAAAATCTTCAAGTACTTTTGTGACTAATGCATCATCCTAGTTGGCCTCCCCTTGCAGTATGTCACGTCTGACAGCTTCACCGTGGATGTTTGTTGGGCGCACGGCCTTACAAAAGTTTTTCTCCACTAGTTCCTTATTCAATCAGGTAGACGGTTTAGAGTGCGTTCACTGCCCGATTGTGTCAATACGCAGTCTGCCTACCTCTCTGACGTACATGTATCGGAGGCGTAAAGAAAGAGATGTACTCGGAGATGAAAGAGAAAATTAGACTGGAAGCACGTCTAATCTTTGTGTGTGAGTTCATTTACACACCCACATACCATGATGTATTTTCCATAGATATTAAAGAGAAGTGGTAAAAGAACACCAACTGCCATCTCCACTGGTACAGTTCACATACTATCTATCCTATTCTCAAAAGCCTTACAGCGGTTTATGAAGCAATGGTACATACATTTTGCTTTTAGATAACGGTGGTCCAGTGATAAAAGCAAAGTAAGTTTAACATCTTAGTTACATTGGAACCATTGAATTTTAAGATTATTTGTGTTTGTATAAGGGGTATGGCTCTTGGTGAAAATTTATTTAGATATATCTGACATGTGTCGGCCTCCCTCGTTATCAAAGACTTTTAAGAACTAATCTAAATGTACCAATAACAACTATGTATATCTTTATGCATATTATGTTAATTAAACTTATATTGTGGTTCCTGGATTTGAATATTAATAAAGCTGTAATGTAAATAATGAGGGTAATACCAAATTCAATTTGGGTGTTTGTTTCTTACTTCCCATTTTTGACAGCTTTCTCATTTTCTAGAATTTCTACCAAATTGTAGTTTTTTCTTTATTAGCGTTGTGTAGAAGTTTGATGTTATCATTACCAGAAAAGTGTTCAACAAAACCTGTTGATTTTTATTATCTAGAATGTCTCTTCTGTATTCTTTTAACTTTACATCTATGCTCCTATCATTCAGACCTTTATAATAGAACGCATCGCATATTACATTTTATTTCATACACTCTAGATTTGTCTGTATGCTTTATTTTTACTTCCCTCGCATACCGAAGGGAAGTATTGTATTCGAGAAAAAATCACCCTCCGAGATTATTTCGGATTCTGACGTTTCAGATCGCGGAGATTACGAAAATATAGGTTTTTCAATTCCGTCAGTCTGTCTGTCTGTTAATGCATTTACTACTACTTGACGGAGAGCAGTCAAATTTGGTAGGTAGTTGACCCTACTGTCAGCGAAGACATGGTAGAACTTTCACTTGAAAATATACAGGGTGGATCGTCTAAAGGGAAAAAATAATGAAAAAAAATTTTTTCTGCTCAAATTTACACGTTTCATGACACGCTAAACCTATTTCAGAAAAAAAAAAAAATTTATTTTCACCATTTTAGAAAAAAAATTTTATCACTAAAATATTTTTTTGTCTTTGTTCAAATTTAAAATTTCCACGTTTCGTGGCATTCTAAACCTATTTCAGAAAAAAAAATTGTTTGAATTTTTTTTTACCATTTTTGAAAAAAAATTTACCACTAAAATAGATGGAAAATTTTTTTTCTTTGTTCAAATTTAAAATTTCCACGTTTCATAGCGTTCTAAACCTATTTAAAAAATATATTTTTAGAATTTTTTTTTACCATTTTTGAAAAAATTTTACCGCTAATACAGGCTGAATTTTTTTTCTTTGTTCAAATTTAAAATTTTCACGTTTTCATGGCATTTTAAACCTTCAAACAAATTTAAAAATTTAAAAATTATTTTGATTAAAAATTTTTTTGAAAAAAAATTTTTTTGCAAAAAATTTTAATCTATTTATCACTGGGTATAGAATAGAGGAAAAAAGATTTTTTTTGCTCAAATTTAAAATTTCCCCGTTTCATGACATTCCAAACCTATTTCGGAAAAGAAAATTTGCAACATTTTTTTTACCATTTTGGAAAAAAATTTACCACTAGAATAGATGGAAATTTTTCTTTTCCTCAAATTTAAAATTTTCACGTATGACATGACTGACATTCTAAACCTATTTGAGAAAAAAAAAATTGAAAATTTTGTTCACCAACATTTTTGATAAAATGTTTACCACTAAAATAGCTGGAAAATTTTATTTCTTTGCTCAAATTTAAAATTTTCACGTTTCATGGCATTCTAAACCAATTTCAAAAAAAAGAAATACCACTGTAGTATAGAAGGAAACTTTCCTTTTTGCTCAAATTTAAAATTTCCACGTGTCATGGCATTCTAAACCTATTTCAGAAGAAAAAGATTTTGATATTTTTTTTAAATACATTTTTGAAAAATTGAAAAAAAACGAAATTTTTTAACCACCACTATACTTCCACTCCACTACGTGTATGTGGAATTGAAAATGTGGCGGATGGCAGTAATATTAGGCATATGCACCTATTATACTATTATTGAAAAATGTACAGGGTGGTCATCCCAAGAAATAATCCAGTAATGGTGGACATTTGTAAAGGTATTTGCCCAAGCCTTCCATATTTGGCACCTGTTATTTAGTATTGAACTTTTGCTGTTGGATGAGCACTCTGTATATTTTTTTGACAAAACTTATCAGGTGTTCTTTGTAATAATAGTGATAACTATATTCCGATTATTATTTTCAATGTCACTTCGTAATTATTAATTTTTTAGAGTGACCGCCATGCACAAATAAAGAGGAAAGTTCTGTGTAAATACCTTTACCGATTTTTTTCTTTATCGTTGACTAATAACCAGGCCAAATTATTTACAATTTTTTAAATTAAGAAAGCTGCCAAAAAAGGGGAAGCAGATAACAAATCGAGACATGGTAATATAAATTTAATTAACATAATCTGCACAAATATATAAATTGTTATTGGCACTTTTAGATTGGTTTTTGAGGCCCTTTGGTAGTGGTGGAGAGACTGAAACGTACGTCGGATTTTGTGAAACTAAAAAACCAAGTGTTTACCTGATTAAAGGTAAAGAGGCTCACTGACTCCACTAAGTACTGTTTTAAATTTGTTTATTTATATTTGTACATATAATATTTTCCATAATATAAATAATGTAATTTTGCACGTCACTCCATTCCAATAAGCTCTTTGTGTGAATCGACATGTCTAGTTTATGTTTGTAAAATGTATCTTAGATCAACTAGCCACACAACGGAACGTTCCCTTCATCGTGGCGAATCTTTTAAATTAGGAACAATTGAGGTATCGTATGTTTAACCTATCAATGTTAACTTGGGATTTGAGCGTTGTATAAAATGAAGGAAAGGACGAGGCGTACAGTGAGTGGAATGACACAAGAATTATATAAACTCGGATGCATATATCATAGTGGCGGTAATAGTAAACTATTGAATTCCATTATTGAATAAGTGAGTACGTGTGGTTTCATTTTCTGATGTAATCACGTACACACACATACTATTTTGTGAAGAAACGTATATTGTTTTGAGGCAACGCCAAAGTAATCTTAGATTTACCATGAAATCGTGACTAAACAAGTTAATAAATGTACTGTAGAATTCTTTGCTTATTGTGATTTTTTATTGTTTACGTTGTTTCCTTTATTTCTGTTTTTGCGAGTGGAATGTTCCAAAAAATAAGTATTTAAGAATTTTGTATTGCCAATAGCAACTCTCATACATTCTCTCGTTAGTAGTCGTTAGTAAGAGTAAGTGAGGCGACTCAGTCACTGGGGACGCGGGTAGCAATGAAGAAAATGAAGAAGAGAGATCTTCCTAATAAGCAAATTTTAACTTATAATATTTTTTAAATTTTATTCGAGTCGACCAATGTTCAGCTTATTCTAATACTAATCGCCATTTTAATATAATGCTTTTTACGTGGATGAAGCTATTGTCACTATAAACTTCAATCGTATTGAATCGTATCCATAAAGAAGATGATATAATTTTTACAAGTTGATAGTGATGTCTGCAGTACAGTATAAA
The DNA here is from genome assembly GCA_963583905.1 of Stenurella melanura. NCBI lineage: Eukaryota > Metazoa > Arthropoda > Insecta > Coleoptera > Cerambycidae > Stenurella > Stenurella melanura. The sequence continues at coordinate 81,253,942 of OY757316.1, read as the reverse complement.
TCAATTAGAAGGTGCGTTAGGTCCACATATGGTAAAGAATTTTGACAGTATAGACTACAAACTAGATGTGTAGCTACAGTTGTTTCTAGCCTCGTATGGGTTCAGAATTTAGGACTGATATCATAGCAGATAACCATCTAGAGATTCCATTTTTAACATTAGAAATGTTTATGTTTTCGTATATGAGGTAGAGATACCAGTTTTTGTTCAAGGTCAAAAGACAGCGGTGTCGCGGCACAGTAGAGAGAAGACCAGTAGACTCACTTACTCTTGAGATTTGTTGTAATCGATTTTATTTTTTATGAATCCACTGCGCATCCGATATTTGTACGCTCATCTACATATACATTGCTCGAGCTAGAAAATGCTAATAAACTGGCCAACACTTACAATGACACTAAATTTTTTTTTTCGAAGATATCCTTGGCAGATGATTTATTTTGCGATTGAATTTAATGTTTACTGATCAATCAATAAGTAGCGAATTAAAATTTGACCTGCCTTTACTTAAATTTATTACATAACATCCACGTCTGACGTCACAGACTGAAAATGTATGACTTTATATTATTCAAGCAAAAATTTGTACACGGCTGCCGAAAAGGCCTCGCTACTATCGATTAGGCTGCTGCGCTTGCCAATTACATTACCTACCGTGTCGGGAGATTACCTAAAAGTTGTATAGCTATGCTGACGGTAGAACACAAAAGTGTACAGCTTGCTACAACTAGGTGCCTGCTTGCAAATAAATGATGTGTTAGAATTGTAACTAACTGATATAGGTTGTCTGTTGTACAAATTGAGTGACAATAATAATATCTCTTTATTTCAAAGTAATGTGTCGCGGTCGACTGAGACTATCATATGCAACGGCTGATATACATAAATGTAATATGGGTTGCATATATCACAGGGGGTCAAGTTACCAGTTTTCATTTAAGGTGGAAATACAGCGGTGTAGTGGATCGTGCTATTTCCGGAAAAAGTTAAAAAACTTTATTTTTTATGTATGGTGTTATCATTTCCAATGTCCCGATGATTGCAAGGATTGCGAAATCTGTGAATCATGGCTCTGAAATTAATGCGCCAATTTTGATGAAGTTTTGTGTAAATCCTAGCTCATTGTTTACAGCGTATTCTTAGAATTGATTGTCGTGAAACATTAAGAATAATAAGAATCCAGTGTCGCATTCGGAGTTTTTAATATTTCGCTGGGAAAATTTAGAACGCGTTTTACTAAGCGAACCCACAGAATCGTTTAAAAGGTTGGGCCTGATTCCATTCTTATGTATGTTTTTTACACTTGATTAATTATTGCTCTGTATTGGCGGAAGAGATTTCTACGAAATCTTTCGTAACCTGCGATGGCCCCATTTCATCAAGCTACGTCTAGTTTAAGAGGAACAAAAATTTGAAACAAGTTTTTTACATCGCAAATTTAACAAATGTGCTAGAGATAAGTAAAAATGATTTATAACAATAATGGTACAAATTATTATTGCTTGGCGGTCCGGTGGTCTCATTATAGTTTTTTTGGAAAGCTACGACCAGTGCACAATGGGCTGAACTCTCAAATTTCATTCATATATCGTTGGAATTGCTTTAAAATTGGTAGTTAGGCATTTTGCGAGTAATTGAGGTCGAATTTGATGTCAAAATTTTAAATTCAAAATAGCCTGCCATATATTTTATGGCGTCTGGTATTTGAGAATTCCTTGATAGCGAGTCTGGTGTTAAAGTAACCGGGCGACGATGAAATTTTATTTCATACGTTACGTGTTACTCACCTTTTTTTCAAAAGCAGCTGAATTGTTAAAAAAAAAAAGATGTCAGAAAGTAAGTTGTTGAAAACAGTTCCACTAAAAAGTAAATAAGTTAAGCGATACGCGGTCTTGGAGGGTTTTAGTTGTACTATTGAAAAGGTGCAAATGTTGACCCGAGAGTGCGGAAATCATTCGACAAATCGAATTGATAAAGAATTATTGAAAATATCTCAATATATACATTTCTCAGATTTAAAATAACTAAATATCCCCATTATCGCAGAAAAAAAGTAAGAAACGGCAACGTTTGTTGTACATTCGCCGCGAAATTCACATTCTCGATATAATTACATCGCGTCCGGGTCTTATCTACTAGAATACTAGAATCCATGAATGAAAAACCGATATTGACGCACCAACTGATCAAAATACATGGAATTGTTTATATTGTAGGATTTGCTTGAGTGATACTGGATTCCAAGCATACGTCATACCAAGAGATTGATGAAAAGCATTGGTAAATGTTTTTAATTTATAACCTGAGCAAGAATCGCTTGAAATTTGGCCGATGCCAGTGACACTCCAACAGTTGATAGGAATAAATCAATTTATTAATCTTTAATAAATAGTCAGTATTCTATTTTAGGCTATTGACTATGTCGAAAAAACAGGGGTAAAGGGAACTAATTCGTTAAAGGTGTTTTATTGTTTCATATGTTCAGTTGTACCCGAAAGATGATAATTCCACAAAGTGCTATTTTTAATCTTGGATTTTTGAGAACGGAACAAATTTGTCTACTTTTTAGTTTTTTAACTATAACTCAAAAACTATACATTTTTCGTATATACACATAATACGATTTATTTGTAGAGAATTAAATTCTCTATCGAAATTTGTCGAATTATCAACTTTCGGGTACAACTGAATATATGAAACAATAAAATACCTTTAAGTAATTGGTTTTTTATTCAATTACATAGTCAATAGCCTATTTAAACGTAAAGCACATCTGCCAAGTAAAAATTATAAGTGCTCAATCAAAATAATACTTGGTTAGTGACCATTTTAAATGCGTTTATTAACATAATTGGTATCTACTAGAGTCGGGTACAGTTTAAACGGACTTGTGTCATGGCCGCTAAAACGTCTGAGCTAAGATTTTATTTGATGCATAAGAAATGCCAGTAGTTCTCAAACAGTTCTCAGCAATGATGTCGCTAAATAATTTTTAAAAAATAGGAAAGATATTATCATAAAATGTTAAGACTATTAATTTAGTAACTTCATAATTTTAGTGGAATTCTGATTGTACAGTGTCCATAAAGTTGGCTACATATGGGCAAAAAATTGTATTTTTGACATTTCTAAAAAACTGTATTGGGGGTTCGTATATGCATGTCCAACAACAAAAAATTACATTTTGAGACATGTCATGTGATCACCGGTTTGGCAGGACTGTAAAAAATAGTTGACCGTGATACCGAAAAGTGGGTCAAATTGTTAAGATATCGAAAATTTTTATAAAGAAATAGTGCATATAGAATACAACAAGGACTCCATATATCAATTTTGAAGCAGATATGAAGAAAATAAAAAAGTGCAAATTTTGCCCCTACCTTTATTTATCATAAACTCTTTTGTCTATTTCACAAATATTAGATTAGTTTCGACAAAAACTTTATGTATTTTAGTTGAATAAAGGTATTTGCCTGTAAAAAAGAAACGAACCGCCAATATAGTATTTTTTTTTGAAATCTCAATAATACACATTTTTCCCATATGTAGCCAACTTTACGACGGACACTATAGGTATATAGGTTCGGGCACAAATTGTTAACAAAAAATTAATTGCCCAATTCAGCCAATAACAATGAGTGATCAGAAAGAGAATTCAGATTAATATTGCTACAGTCCAGCAACAGACACAGGAAGGTTTGGGCATTTCTTGCCAGGAAAGGATAGGATCCGTAGTATTAGTAGGGGAAACGATGTCAGTAAAAATAAAATATTTCATATAACACAAAAATAAAACTGATATATGAGGATAACGCAAATAAATTATTTTTCTTTTAGCGGTAATAAATAAAAATTCTGGTTGACAAAATAAATATTGAAAAAATTACCAATACTTTTAAAACAATTCTGAAAGAACAACGCATTGACGCGTTTTCATAAACACTAAAACACTACACTTGAACAATTTATCTACTCGACGCACATTTCACCATTCGTGTATTAATATATAACGTAAGAAAGTAGATTTTATTAGAGATAAACACGCGCTAGTAGTAATAAAAGACAGATTTTTGGGAAAAATAAAGTTTAAACAAAACTTGCGGCGTAGTTTAATAAAATAAAAATTTTAGAAGGCAAATTATTAACTTTAATAATTAATCAAATTAAAAAAAAGTGGAAGTGCTTGGGGATCGATCTCGCAACAACCCCATTTATATTTACTGCTGTTCGAGCATCTTGCCGATTGAGCTACGCGATCGTGTTTATTATACTCTAAAACGTGTAATATCTACGTATTAGAAAATTGTAAGACTTAGTGGTTTGACATTGTTCGTTTGACGGATGAATATCCACTATGTACCACTAAAAATAACTTAAATATTTCATATAAAGACGTTTTTCATATTTAGAGTGGTGTTAGTTCACGGAAATAAATAATATTCGTCGTTAAATCACGCAGTTTGAGAATCACCGAGCTTATGAGTGTACATTTCATATTTCCGTCTCAAAAAAAGTGGGAAAGAATCTTGGTAGACATACATTGACAATGTCTTTAGGCTATGGCTTTAAGTTTGTGTGCAAGAGATAGTGAAAACGTATGTGCAATATTAATTCATACATCGGTCTTTTTAAACTTGACCCGACTCTACAATAGTAAATGTTCACTAAAAATCATAGGGAACAGTAAAATAATGATGAGCGTCCAGTAAAACAATATATGTTGTATATAAACATAATTATTCAGTAAAAATTATAATTCTTTACTTAGTTGAAACAATAAATATTCAGTAAAATAATTCATGAGAAGTGAAGTGTAAATAAAGAAATTAAAGGATAGACTAGCAACCAAAAAGCTGAGCTATGTTAATTTAATTTATTAACATAATAACTTAATTTATTAACAACCCAGTTTATTGGTCTAGTCTATTAATTGTATTTGTTTGTTTATTAATTTATTTGTTTATTAATTTTTAGTTATTACACAAAAGAGAAAAATTTAAAAGTAATATTGGAAATGTATCAAATATGGGTAATGAAATAGAAAAATGCCCGGAATTGAAAAGCGGCCAATTGGAAAACGGAAACGGAAATTAAAACTGATTGCTTAAAAAGCCATATACAGGATGCACAAAATACTCCCTCGGACCTCTTTCTCATAACCCGATATAAAAAGCTATTATATTTTACCGCGAGATAGGGCCCTTCCCAGCACTTCCACCGTAAATGGATATTTACCTATGGAACGATTAATAAAAAAAAAAAAAAAATAAAAGCTGCTGGATTCAGAAACAGAAGAAACAGAAAACTTAGAAGAAAAATAAATAAGGAGATGATAGATGGAAACTTAAAAGCAACATGAAAACCGAAAGAACTATCTCGCAAACGCTTACACTGCCCGACCAATGATGACAGATGGAAACTTAAAAGAAGCATGGAAACTTAAAAGAAGCATCTCACAAACACCTACACTTCCCATTCTATATTCCTACCCCATGCGTCATGTGGCTCTCCCTGCTGACAACAACCATGTCCAATGTCCAACCCGGCGTATGCAATCGGCCCGGCGATATACAAAACATCCGAGGTTTGGTTCCGCCACGCGGTTTGGCCTTTCGTTGGGCGTGTTCGACGGAGGACCAAGCTGCGTGTTGGAACGAACCTCCATGGATGCCTGGAATCGGCAGCAATGCTCACCTTACGCTGAAAAATCAATCAGTAAAGGGCTAGATTGGAAAAAAGAGAAAGTAAATGCTGCAATACAAATATTTAATTGTGTCATAATGTGACAAAAATAGTCATTCGTTGTATGGACACATGCAGTTACGTCATCGTAACTGCGCCAAGTGAGCAGTAATGTTTCATCTATAATCTTTGGTGGTCTTTTGTTTCATTTCTAAAAATCCACTCGTAATTCTTCACAAGATATGGTATTTTTATTACATTCTGCTTTGCTTATATGTGGAATGGAAATACATCTTGTAAATTAGTAATAATAAGTTTACCGTATGATGCAAACCCTGTGGACCACAACACGTCTTAAAAAATCCAGTCAGTATATTATTTTCTACAAAAGTTCAACGTTTGTTTGGTTTCTGGTTCGCTGTCAAATGATTTAATCTTGTCAAGATCTCAGTGCCGTTGTACTCGATTATCTCCTCTCTGTTATACTGTTCCCATTGGAAAGCAAATACAATTTATATCAATTAGAGGAATAATAAAGTTGGGGATGTAATCAGCAAAAAGCTGAGGGTGCGACCCCAGTACTTGACGATAGAAATATCCATGGTTACCAACACATAGCCATGCATTAAATTTTTAATATAAAATCCCTTATTTCCTCCTTTCAAGGGTTATTAAATTCCGAAGTGCCGATGTCGAGGTCTCTGTTTTATATTTCTATGACCGCTATTTTCCATTTTCGAGCATTCACTGCATATGCTATTTTAAAACAATAAAAATTAAGACATAACCTCTTTTCTTGTTAGAAAACTGTGTACGAAAACTCAGGAAAAAATCAAATTTCGTCGAAATTGTATTAAAATTGGTAGTTAGGTATTTCTGGAGTAGCTGATATTAAATCTGATGTCAAAAGGTAAACATTCAAAATGGCGAATTCAACAATAAAACCTGCAGAGGCAATAAAGAACCCCGAGAGAACACTCGAGGACGACAACCTGTATACCGATCTGCCAAGGTATTTCAAAACACAAAAATAAAATCTGCAAAAGGAAGAGAGAGATCTAGGACAACATTTGAAACGCCCTGTATATCCAGCAGACACCAACTATTTTGATTTCCATCCGACTCTCGACTATTTAAGACTAGATTTTGAGTTGATAAAATTATTAGAGTTAATAAATATAAGTCAATACATTACGTTAATAAATTAAATTAATATAGCTTAGCTTCCCGTAGTCGCCTGGTTTGCGGTTGCTGGCTTATCATCCCTTCTTGGATTGATTTCTTGCACTTCACTTCATATATTTGTCACTGGTACGTCCCTATAGTTTGTTGTTGCAGGGTATCTTATGAGTTTATGACATAACCCCCTTTGGTATCTAGCACGGAGTCGGTCCTATTGCACGTGTTTACTTTCTTTTAGCAGAATTATATTACCAGATGTTTCCATCCCCTTTTCAAGTGGTTTATATACGCTTTTAATGATTCCATAATTAATTATCAAATCAGTTAGTGTAGAATTGTCCACGCTTTAATTCAACACAATTTCGCACAATTTCTCACAGTTTTAACACATTATATTCGAGATTTTGTAGGAGGCACTTAAAAACAACGCGCCTGCCTCCGTCGCCGACCGAACTCGGTGGGAGTTTTACATTTCGCATTAGTGGGGAAAAAAAATTATTTCGAAACTAAAATCACAGTCGAAAAGTTGGCTTTCTGAAACAGTTGTAGAAAAAACAAGTGTTGCAGATGATTGCAAAGAGACTAATGGCAAGTTATCACTCGGGGTTTTAACTCCCAGACCAAAAATTCTTTTGGTGTTAATCTTACGTGTGTAATTTTTACTAGTTTCTTTCATTTTATTTAATTTCACTAATTCCAAATTTCAGTACTTGCGACCCCTTCTTGAAACTTTGCAATAAGTTTTAATTTACTAACAGATCTTTTTCTTTCCAGGTGAGTACACGTGACATCCCCTACAAGTAATCACAGAAAAATGGGTAAGAAGTATAATGTACAATGATTTAATCTACTGTGATATCTACGTAAATATATGATGTTACATAAATAATATTCAAAGTAGATAGTCAGTACTTATTTACATATCGGAGTTTACTTAAAATCACAATTAAAAAAAGTGCTATCCAAACACGTATAAGTATTGCGTTTTAGTAATTCTTATTTATTTAAGCAAAATACTACAGATATTGTAGAGGAGCCAATGAAGTCTACCTAAGCTCTTGTGGCACGGGCGTTAAATTGTACCTCTTCCTTTTAACGAATCCCAGGACCCTAATCATCATTTAATGATTGTAATTAAATAGCTGGTATAAAACTAAATTAGTCAAGGGGAGAACCTGTTTCATCCTGAATTCTAAGGAAAGCGGCAAATTAATTTATTTCTATTCATAAATCTCCTGGAGATGCTGTAAAAAAATTACAATATTTTGTAACACAAAATTGTTTTTCTTCTTTATTATTAAAAGCTTTTATTTAACTTGCAATGTTAGTGTGTTAGTTTGTTTAGGTCAAATCTTGCAAGCTGAATTAGAATCGCTTCCTCTTATCCTAGGGAGTTTAAATTTTACACGTTGATTCAGTTTCGATGGCAATGCATTTTTATGATAGGCATGACCCAAGGTATACAGTGTGGTCGATTAAGTGTGCAACAAATGGAACATTTTTTAGTTGCGCAACCAAAGTTTAAACACCGCCAAAAGTTATTGCATCTCCGATAACCATTTCAAGTGCATTTAGAATGGCTTCAAGTTAAATAGTATACAGGGTAGGGCAAAAAAAGTGAAAATACAGACAATATAATTTCTTTTAATATCTTTAGATCTTTCATATGAAACTCCAAAAAATGGTCGAATTTAAAAAATCCAAAAATTTGTTTTAATAAAAATTAATAAGCTATTGGAAAATAAAATTAATTTTGGAGCAATTTTAAAATTTCCGAATGGTAGTTAAAGTGTTATAAAGCAGGGTTGAGAAAATTCATGATAAAGAAAATAAAATACGGCCGGTTTTTTTAATGACGATTTTTTTTATATTTAAAAAGTTTTACCTATTTTGAGTATCGTTGTCCACTGCACTGTAATAATTAATAATCGCGGCTAAAATCTGTCAGTTTATTCATTTTGCTGTTTTGTGTTAACAGCATTTCGAAGTTTTAGTTTTACAAATAAATATTGTTTATCAAAACTACACTTCGTATTTTTCAAAATATATATGCTTTGATTTGATATTTTTTAAATCGTGATTCTTTAAAATAAAAATCACTTGATGATTTTAATCTGATTTAAATCATCTCAACCCTGGTTAAGCTTATGACCATTTTACTTCTAACACCCTGTATAACATTCTATATAGTTTTGATAAATTTGCCGAAAATAATGTAGCAGTTTTCAAGATTTAGACTTATTATTCAGGAAGCACTTACTTCATGTACCGACGTAAAATTAACTTCTAGGCATAATATTGATATAGTTCTTCCAGGAAGTTTTATTTTTAGAAGTTATACAACTTTTCTACCGACACGGTTTTAGTAACCTTAAGTTTATTGGCCACCGGATCTACATTAGAATCGATCGATGATTTTAATAGACTAATTATCCAACTATATAAATTTAAGAGGAGAAACTGACGGATGTTCATTATAATATAAACACTTCTGAAAGACATATAAGGGCAACAAATTTTATTCATTGAGAAATCATTCACGACATCGTCGTTACTAATGTATATTCTGCAAAAAATAATTAATATTTTCACTCGATATTAAGAATCGTCTATGTGATTTAATTGATGTGGTATTCGTAATATAGAATGTCTGGAACATCGTAAGTCACACATATTAGTAAAATAGCACCCTATTTGGCAATGAGGAGATTTTACAAGCTGGTGATGTATACTAGTGTGTATATTACTATACTGTATACACTACATTAGTTTTAAGCTTTTCACATGGTTCGTAATTATGAAAGGAAATTTATCGAAAACAAATTTTTGGAAAAAATTGAATCGTTTTCAAAAACTTGATCGCTAACAATTATGAAATAAAAGTCACCGTCACACAATGGGGCCAAAACCAAGCAAGGACAAACATTCTAAAATTTGGCAGATGAAACGCAGATAGGCTCGGATTTATGGAAAATTATGCCTCAAGTGGGGTAGGTTGTAAGAGGTGGAAAAAAATATACCAATAAAAAATTTTCTCAATCAAGTTAACAGTGGGGAAAACATTTTTAATTTTTAGAAAATATTAAAATAAGTACTTCAAATGTATAAAAGAAATATTTTATAGGTAAAAAATACAGTACTTGGATTTATTTCATTAAAAAGGTAAAATTAACTAGTACCCACATGGTAAATATTAACCTATATTTTAAATTGGCGCATATATGCGCAAACTTTTACTAAAGATTCTTAAAAACGATCAGTTTTATTACCAAAATAAATTCAAATGTTAGCTGGGAATTGCTCGAAACCTAACTAAAATTGCATGCATGTATAACAAAAATTGAAATTTAATCTCTCGGTAAGAGTTTCCGTTAATATAAATCTATTGAAAGAGTGTACTAACGTGTAAATAAAAATAATTCCGACTTAAAGCACGCTCTGCAATAAGTAGTCAATTAAAGACGTACAAATTGGTGTGACGAGGAGCGGCGTGCTTCTCTCGTCTTTTTCTTAACGAAATATAATGCAGAGGATTTTAAGCTATAATCTCAAAAAAATATATAACGATTTTTGATTTGTGACTTTTTACTATCTGTATTTGGTTTTTCCTCCGTTGGGTATCGTCCCGTTAATTGGACTTTATTACTTAATACCGATATTGCGGTCAGTGTAAAAATGAACGACAAAATCAAACGTTACCTTGGGTTGAATATTTGTGTGATCGTACGCCTAACAGACAGTCTCGACAGGTGACGTTACACTGCCTGACGTACTGTATAGTAAAGAGAATCCCAACTGGAATAATGCATGGATCTCTAAACGGCAGTCGAGACTTTGTGAATAGGACGGAGAAGAAACACTTGACATCAATGGGTGTGGTGAACTTTTCTAATAATTATTTCTTTTACCTTCAAGAACACCCTCTCAACATTTCAGCGACAGAGATTTTTTGTTAAGTAAATCTAATAGTAATACAGTATTACTGCCACTTGCAAATACAATCTCCAAAAATCATCTCCTGATGATGTCAACATGGTTGACGAAACTTGTGTCGATTGTTACTATTCGAGTGTTACGTTTGTGGAAACTGCTTCAGAGGTAGGGTCACACCGAAGGTTTCAGCCTCTCCCCAAGAAATAAATACATTGATGCAATTAGTACTATTACATTGGAAGAAGTTCATCAAACAGTAAAGGAATTAACTAAAATTGAAATATGTAAAATATACTGACTAAACTGGGTTATGGAAAAAAAATCTCAAATGAATAAACCCTGTGCACTGCTCTAGGAAGCAGACATCTTCAAATACATTTATTGCCGTGGTAAATTTGCAGAAGTTCATATCTCTATGTCGTGTCAGTTTTCAAGGATCTTTTCAAACACCTTTGTATACTACCAATAATATATCATTATATGCACCTAATGCACATACTGATTAATAAACATGATTTTTATAGGGATTATCACGACGCAATATTCTGGATAAACGCTGTTTTGTACTGCAATTAATCATATATAATTTTCCAACATACCCACAATGCTATGCTGGATTTTATCACTTTATCCAAAATATGGCAGATTTACTACGTGTGCAAGGTGCGTCAGCAGCAAACTGCGATGCAGCCATAATTTGCTCTTCACTATGCGATTTAGAAACAATTAAAGTTAATAAGTCAATCATGTTAATTTGTATTCTATTTAAAAACTGATGTCATCATTCTGAATAATTGAGAAAGCAAACAAAATTTTCAATGAATTGTTTGTATGCACAACCACAAATGCGAATTGTACATGATTTATAAAATTGTCAGTAAACAATAGGTTTCATTCATTATTGACTTGGACGCTATGATTTAAATAAAATGTGCTAATTTTTAGCATCTGCTTGGCGAACTACATATTATCTCCATGAGTAATAATACATCATCCAGTGAAGTCGATTTGAACTAGGGCCAATTTGCCCGATTTGCTATTTGTTGTAACTGATGTAGGATCACTCCCAAGTAACAATTTAACATTTATTATTGTCAGATGGCTCTAAAACTCTTTTTAAGAGCCATGCTTCAAATTATTTTCTCCTTCCATCGTTCTAAAAACTAGGATGAAATTCCTTAAGTCATAAATGGACATCATGAATATCCGGAAGTCCAAATTTTAAATCCTATTCTCTGAGGTACACGAAGCCTTATAGAGAATTTGAGTCATTTACAGGGTGTTTCAATAAATACTGCCACGTCAAACTTCGAGTGTTATTTCCTCTTATAAAAAAGCGAAAATAACATATCTTTTCATCAAATGCTTCTTAAGCGATGTATGATCCTTTAAAAGAATAACAATTCCCTTTGGTTTTTTCGTATAGATTATGTTTTGAGATGATTCCGTTGAAGGGTTGGGGGAATTGAGAAAATCATGCTAGTAAGGATCCAGAAACAAGGGATTTGGTGTATATACAAGAAGTCAAGGTCCCAATTTTCTTTATGACATCTGCCGCCCCCTGCACCACCTAGAACATCCCCACTCCATTATTAGAGGGATTATCAAAATAAAATTGTGTTTTAATGTGTGTATGAGAAAAAACTTCTTAATAATTTTTAAGTTACCACCTGAGGGCCGACGATTTCAAATAGTATATTATTAAAATTCTATGAACAATTATTTCCACTTACTAGAGTGCAAATGTAGTATCAAAATATTTTCGTTTAAAGAGACTTGGATTGGAAATCTGGATGTGGAAATAGAGATTCTTTAGGCAGCTGTTTTTTTATAAAAAAAATTGTAAACAATATAAACATTTTCTGTCGCCAAAAGCATTTCATTTGCTTCCGCCTACTGTAAAGGGGTACAGCCAAATATAAATTTAAAACTATAAATAAAAAATACATATTGCTTCTGAGTAGAAAAGTTATACACAATCAAATTGATTTATAAAATACTCAGGTATGGTAACCTTAATGCAAAGTACTGTTACTGTTCTGATTGGTGCTTCTTACTAATTTTCTTACATTGCTTGTCTGTGTATTAAGCGCACGATATATTGCAATTTTCATAATTGTATGTAATTCATTTCTCGTGTATTTTATATAATATTTAAGTGTTAGTTAATTTGTTTTATTACACAATCAAGCGTGTGTATGCAATATACACCCTTACCTGCTTTTTTGATATATTTATTTGACTTATTGTGCATTGTTTTCTTAGTTACAATAATTATGTTTCCCGCCCTTGTACTACATCGTCTCATTAGTAGAACCTCTATTTCTCCACAATGAGATCATGTGGTAGAAAGGCGGTCATATAACTATGATTGAACTTCACTTAAGGTAAGTTCGTTTAATCATAGATTATATTTCCCTCCCTTCCACTACATGATCTCATTGGTGGGAAGTAGAGATATTACCAATGAGATCATGTAGTAGAAGGGCGGTCATATAATTATGATTGAACTTCACTTAAGGTAAGTTCATTTAATCATAGATTATATTTCCCTCCCTTCCACTACATGATCTCATTGGTGGGAAATAGAGATATTACGAATGAGATCATGTAGTTGAAGGGCGGTCATATAATTATGATCGAACTTCACTTAAGGTGTAAGTTCGTTTAATCATAAATTATATTTCCCTCCCTTCCACTACATTTATTTATTTATTTATTTAACAATACACTACCCAACAGAAAATTCCAATTACAGGGTAGGAAATAGTAAGTATTTACAAATATATAACGTATAAGTGTAGATTACAAAGTAAACAAATAAAAACAAAGATAAAACAAAACAAAAAAAAATTAAATTATGCAGCTAATCTTTTTATCGCAGCTACATTGCAGTGGAATATATCAAACTGATCTTGTAGTTTATTATAATTTTCACACATTTTGTATAGCGGCGAAAATTTCAGGACGTTGGTTCGGGGAGTTGGTAAATAGAACAATGAATTATGCCTAGAACCAGGTCTAGGAGTTCGAAAATTTAGTAAGTTTAAGATAGCACTGCAATCAGTTATATTATGTATTATTTTAAAAAGAAAAATTTGCTGTGAAATAGTTCTACGAGCCTCCAGACTCGAGAGCGAGAATCTATTTAACAGTTCAGTCTGAGGAAAGCCAATAGCAGGATAGACACCATCTTCCTTATGACTCAAAGTCTTTAAAAAACGCCTCTGAATTCTCTCTATGCTCTGTATATGCGTGTTATAATGGGGCGACCAAATAATTGACGAATATTCCAATTTGGATCGAACAAACGATTGATATAGTAGTTTCAGTGTGTTAATGTCGTCAAAATCGCGAGAACATCGTATTATGAATCCCAGCGTTCTGAAACTTTCATTAGTGATGGTATTTATATGACAATTAAATGATAGTTTGGTGTCAAATGTTACACCTAGGTCGCGGAATGTTGATGGACGTGTAAGCACTGAATCTTCTATACAGTAATTAAATTCTACATATTGGTGTTTATTAGTAAAAGTTAGGACATTACACTTTGTTATACTCAACTGTAATTTGTTTAAATCACACCATTCATTAGTTTTATCAAGGGCACTTTGTAATACTACACAGTCACTCACATCATTTATTTTATTGTATAACTTCATATCATCTGCATATAAAAGACAATTGACACCCAATTCCTCTGCAATGTCATTGATGAAAATGTTGAAGAATAATGGACCCAAAACAGAGCCTTGAGGTACACCGGAGGTAGATACTAATTCCGCAGATCGTTGTCCACGGTATTCAACATGGTGATGTCTGTTTTCAAGATATGATTTGAAAAATAACAACAAATTTCTTGAGAATCCAAATTTTTGAAATTTATAACATAAAATACTGCGATCTAGTCTGTCAAATGCTTTAGTAATGTCTGTGTAAATTACGTCAACCTGTGAGTTAGTGTCGATAGCATTAGATATATATTGAGTTATACAAAAGAGATTAGTTGATGTAGACCAATGATCTCATTGGTGGGAAATAGAGATATTACCAATGAGATCATGTAGTAGAAGGGCGGTCATATAATTATGATTGAACTTCACTTAAGGTAAGTTCGTTTAATCATACGTTATTTTCTGTAACTAAGTGTTGTTTGATTTGATGTTAGTTTATATTTTGATAAGCGACGTTATTCGTTCCCCATCTTTTGATAAAAATTACTGTTATTTTCAAGAATCCATATTATTAATTCATTTTCTCTTATAATTTTGATAAAGACTTTAAAGCATTTTTAGTACGGGAGCTGGGTGGCTTTTTCGGTACAGCATCGTCTTATGCTCTAGCAGACATTTTTATCGTCATGTCAATGATGACAATTCACATAATCGATTTCAGGCGGGGCACCCGTCAAGTACGTCACGAGTTATCAAAGTTGTAAATAATTGAAGTTATCACACGTGACCGTTACAAGATTTTTTTAGATCGAGAACATTTATTTAAACTTTTGAACACAGAAAATTATTCCCAGGAAGAAACTCCTGTCAGTTATTTAGACAGAAAGAAAAATGTTTCCATTTAGAAAAAATAACGATTTTTATTGTATATTTTATCTCAGCTCTAAACTCATCATTACAAGTTCTTTCTCTTTTTTAAAACGTAAATATATGCTACCTTAAAAACAAAATAAGGGCCACCCATTAATTATTAGCCCTTTGAGGGGGAGGAGGAGATCCATAAATTGTGACAGAGCGTGACAAGATGGGAGGAAGGGAGTCAAACTTTTGTGATGTCACATTATTTAAAAAATCGAAACAAATAATTACGTTTGCATTACTAGAAGTACCTATAATAAAATTCTACCGTATCAGAGATATATTGTATAATTATTGTATGTATGTGTTAAATATAGATAATAAGAATTCTACACTAAATGTTTTAATAAATAGTTGTTAAGGTAAGCTATAGCATACAACTCATCTAATGATATGAATTGTACATTCCATCACATTCAAGGGTGTATAAATACCCTTAAGTGATTTTGTTCTATTTATAACGAAAGGATACAAATGTTTTAGCAAAAATCTTATACTAGAAATACACGTTAAAAAAACACTTTCAAATCTGTACATTAAATGTAAATGTAAAATTTTGTTGTAAATAAATAATATTATTAATTATTATTGAGAGGTCATTCTTATTTTTAATAATTTATTATAAGTTTTCCAGATGAAAAATTATGCATCTCGAAACTAAATTCCCATCAGAATAATTTCTATACGTATTTAGAAAATAGAAAACGTACGACTTTACACGAAAGAGAAGTTAATCTTGAACTATGGCCAAACTGACGGGATGACATATGCCAGAAGTCTATTTTATCGAGATTTATGTTAGACAGAATTAATTAACTCACACAAAGTTCTTGTAATGGTGGGTTTCCAAAAAAGCCACCTAGCTCCCGGACCATGTAATAAAGGGACATTTTTTAAGTGCAGCAAAAATATAAAATGCATTTTTCTTTTATCAGTTCCTATTGGTTGTTTACTTCATTTCATTTTAGTATCACGGCCCCTCTTTTTATTATGTGTTTTAGCATAAATGAACACTATTACGAATAAAACAATCTACTAGTAATTTCCGCTGAAATAATGTTTTATATTTACCCTGTAATTTAATGGCGAATGTTGTTTCAATTGACCCACAAAAAATATGTCCATTTACATGGCAAGACACTCTGTATATGCAACTCATCGTGGCCGACCTTGTCATTATCTGGACTTACGTAATTGCTGCAATTATTAAGCCTGTGGCGTTTACGCGGTTTACTTATTCATTTTTACCGTTTTCTTTTCCTATAAATAATGTGACATTAAATTCCTATTGTTGTTGGTAAAACAGATAAGGAATGTTTTACGCCCTTGCGTAAATATTTTTAAGTACTTTTAATATAAATATACTAATAATTTTTATTTGTTTTTTAAAAAATTAGAAGAAATAAATTAAAAAAATTAAATTCGTTTTAGTTAATATCATCGAAAAGTACATAAAGCAATCTATAATCTGAAATAAAAATGTATGATGTACGACTTGATGCCACTAAACAACCGACGATTCAATTTCCGACTTTGCAATTGTTTTTTAAGCTTTATTATAAACGTTTTAATTTGAAACTTGGCTTGATAGTTTAGTTCTATAACGGGCATATCTAAAGTTTCGTTAAAAGTGTGCATTATTGTTCAAGTTATCATCAACGGGTTAAAAATGGATTCTCTAAAATGTCTTTGTTTTTCAATTTGGCGCATATTGATCAAACGGTTTGGGACAAATCTAGTTTTCTTCACAGTTTCGTTCTGAACAATTTGTTTCTCTTTTTTTATTGCGATACGGGTTATACAATCTAACATCAAGAAGAAACTGGGTTGAATCTTCGGTTGGTTACTTGTGAAACATCTTGTAATATTTAAATTATGTCGAAAATATGATTTTTAATGTTTCTATAAGTTTTATTTAAAACATGTTTCGGCTTTTTAGGCCTTTGTCAAGAGTACTCATTGTAATGAAACATATTCTATATAGGATTTTGCAAACAGCAGAAAAAACTATCTATGAGAACTAAAAGAAAAACTGTTTGTAAAATGATTGATTTACAATCTTTGCATTCTTTCGATAACCTGAATTCTGCTTATGCTAACAATTAAAATCCTAAAATGAATTTGTCTTTCTTGTTGGACAATTCTCATTGTAACACTAGTTTCCACACAGTCTCCTACGGCTATGCAAAGTAAACTAGTATCTACATAACCCCCTACGGTTACGAAGATTCAGTTAAAATGAGAACAAAGGCCTAAAATGAATTTATTTACATACCTCGTCTTTTGGAAAATTTTCCATTCAAATGGATTACACTTTCATGAAATCTATCGTTCTATTTCTTGGAAATGCTTAGCCTTTGAAACGTTTTTCGCCCGTATTCTAGAGCTCATAAGTCAATGTCAAAAATTAATATCAACAACTGGTAATTGTCTTGGTTCTTGCATAAAGCATCGTATGAGTGACTTTGTGCCTTTCTGATGAACTCCAGAATAAGGGGGAAAAGCGTTTCAAAAGCTAAGCATTTCCAAGAAATAGAATGATGGATTTCATGAAAATGTAATTCATTTGAATGAAAAATTTTCCAAAGCACGAGGTATGTAAATAAATTCATTTTAGGCCTTTGTTCTCATTTTGACTGAATCATCATAGCCGTAGGGGGGTTATGTGGATACTAGTTTACTCTGCATAGCCGTAGGGGACTGTGTGAAAACTAATGTTACAATGAGAATTGTTCAAGAAGAAAGGCAAATTCTTTTTATGATTTTAATTGCTAGCATAACCAGAATTCAGGTTATCGAAAGAATGAAATGATTTTAAATCAATAATTTTACAAATAGTTTTTCTTTTAACATTAAAAAGCATATTTTCTACATAATTTAGAAAAATAAGAACGGCAAAAACAATATTTTAAACATTTCTTTGTTTAAACAAGAGCTTTCCACCACACGGATTTAATCGAAAACTTTTTCCTACACTTTTTGAAATGTTTTCAACACGTTCCAGCAAAAATATTGCTATAATAATAGTTTCCCTATAAGCTCAAAATACAAAATCTGGTGTGAAGTCTCGTTATTATATAATACGTGTATCAAATTTCAAGGCAATATCTTAAACCGCTCCAGAGAAAATGACTGACCGACAGATATTTTTTTGCTGAAACTTAAAATCTCGACGAATCATGGCACCCTAAATCTATTCACTTATACTTCCACTCCATTACGTGTATGTGGAAGTAAAATAAGTACTTTATAATTTAAGCAATAATTTCAAGTTGGTATGCTTCATAGTCAGCTATTAAGACGAAATGAACTATTTCACGACTTCATGAAAGTCCTTTCCTTAGTGTTGTTTGTTGGGATTGACAATTTCTGCGATATTCTCCATAATTTCGAAGATCATGTTATGCATAATGAATTTTTTTTGATAGTTTTAATAATCCTATGTCGAAATAATTAAGCGAAACCAGGCAGCGAAACCGTAAAAGATTAAAAATTTTAATAAATTTTGTCCACTATTAGTGCAGTAAAAAAAGACCAAAAAAATGAAGAGATAGGTATAGTCTGTATACAGCAAGATTATGATTTTATCCTGTTTGGGGTATCACCGGGAGTATATTCCTAAGTTTTGGACCTCGAAAACCTTGTGCTACTTTTTTAATGAACAATTAAAGTTTTTTTTACCGCGTTTTTCGAGTTTAAAATGTGAATAACTCCTATTCTATAAGATCGGGACAAAGTATAAACCAGTCTCTTCGTAATAAAATTGCCAATAAATCCTCGTTAGTTTCAAGTTTCTGAAGTACATACATAACTATAAAACTGTAAAAACGAGAAAAGAACAGTATTTTTTTTCATTTTAGTGCCCAAGACCGTCAACTAGGCCAATTTGCATCAAACTTACAGAAAATGTACTTTTTGACGTAATAAAAAGACCCTGAAAAGTTGGTGTCAAAATATTGAACTCATTCACCAAAATTGCATTTGTTATCTAAAATTTGAAATGTCCGCCAATTTGTGCCATTAAGTCCAAAATGATTTTTTTTTTCAAAATATAAATCTCGACGCCAGCTTTCGAATGCAATTAAAAACAAAATTTCTTTATTGTAATTTTGCTTACTTTTTTTACATTTTTTTATAACTCAAATAACAACAGTTGTATTTTCTCGGCCATTTTTTTTTTAAATTAAAAAATTTTCATCACATCTGGTAGAGTATTTTGGGTCCTTTAATTTAAAAAAAGAAAGTTCACTTTTGTTAATGTGAACTCGAGATATTTAACTTTTTGCATGTTGGCCAATTGTTAATTAACTGATCCATATTTTGAGCTAAAATTTGGATTGTATCATTTCGAAACCTATTCATTTCATGTGACAAATTTAAAGAAATTTTAAGTTTTATAGAAACTTGTTTACAAGCATTATAATGTAAGTATTGTTAATTGAGCTAAAAAGTGATTTCTTAATTTTTTTCATACAGCTTAGTTGCAGAATGCAATAACTTCCTTGCTTCTTAAGATTCGGAGGATTTTTTTTTAATTTGTTATTTTTTCCCTAGCAATACGATGAGAAACTTAGTTTTTTGTTATTTTTAAAAAAATCTTCATAGAGCTTAGTTGCAAAATGCAATAACTTCCTTGTTTTTTAACATAGAGAGGATTTTTTTTAAATAACATAGTTTTTTGTTAATAATAATAATAAATATTTTATATGTTTATATACAACCAACGTTTGCTAATGTATAAACCTATTTTACCTGCGGAGCGAATGTCCATAAGGAGTTTTGATGATTTTTCCTATTTCCTCAATCAGTGTTTCATTATCTACATCTTCTTGCTGTATTGTCCAAATCATCATTCACAATAATAACCTAGTTGTTTTCAGCGCACCAAAAATCCACATGTAGTACGTGACAAAAAGTTGCCAAGTGAGCGCACTTCCATAAGAATGTGTGGTCAAAAAGACAGTCACTTTGTGTCACGTCACCCTCTTGTCAGCGACATCCGAAATGTTTTTACCATATTATTAATCCTCGCCTTTATAACTTTTTCTAACAAGTTATAATACAATATTTACTATTTACTTTTTTAAATAAAACTTAAAACATTATATTTTGAAGACAATATTAATTTAATCTAAGTATTCATATTTATATAGAAAAATAGTTTTTAAAAAATGTTGATACGGGTTTATACGTTAGCAATCGTTGCTACATGTGTACATATGAATTTGGAAATAAAAGATACTCATTTTCACTGTTAACAAAAAACTAAGTTTCTCAT
Organism: Stenurella melanura; assembly: GCA_963583905.1. Classification (NCBI taxonomy): domain Eukaryota; kingdom Metazoa; phylum Arthropoda; class Insecta; order Coleoptera; family Cerambycidae; genus Stenurella; species Stenurella melanura. Next base: position 81,233,272 of record OY757316.1, on the reverse strand, counting down.
CGTATTGGTAGGGAAAAAATAACATATTAAAAAAAAAGTCCGCCGAATTTTAAGAAACAAGGCAGTTATTGCATTTTACAACTGAGCTTTATGAAAAAATTTAAAAAAATCAATAAGTTTCTATAAAACTTTATTTTTTTTTTAATTTATCGCATGAAATGTGGTTTCAAAATGATAGTCCTAATTTTACCTCAAAATATGCATTTATTAATTAACAATTGGCCAAAATGAAAAAAGTTTAATATCTCGAGTTCACGTTAACAAAAAAGTAATTTTTTTTTTTTTAATTAAAGGACCCAAAATTCTCTACCAGATCTGATTAAAAATTTTTTTTTTAATGGTCGAAAAAATGCAATTGTTATTTGAGTTATAAAAAAATGTAAAAAAGTAACCAACATTACATTAAAAAATGTCTTATTAATTGCATTCGAAAGCTGGCGTCGAGGTCTAGATTTTGAAAAAAAAAAATTATTTTGAACTTTCTGAAAGTTTCATGCTAGTTGATCTAGTTGACGGTCTTGGGAACTAAAATGAAAAAAAAAATACTGTTTTTTCTCTCGTTTTTTCAGTTTTGTAGGTTATGTACGTACTTTAGAGACTTGAAACCAACGAGGATTTATTGGCAATTTTATTACGAAGTAAGTGGCTTTTAGTTTGCCCCGATCCGACTTATAGAACCGGAGTTATTCACATTTTAAGCTCGAGAAACGCGATAAGAGAACTTTAGTTGTTTATAAAAAAAGAAGCACAAGGTTTTCGAGGTCCAAAACTTAGTAATATACTCCCGATGATACCTTAGACACGATAAAATCATAATCTTTCTGTATCCAGACTGTGCAAATTAAAATGCTTTTTTTGCTGCACGATATGTTATTTGGAAAAAAATCGCGTATTTATTCTTACAATATACTTGTTTTCATATCTTACTGCATCAGTGTATAAACACCTATTTGATCTAAATATAATATTTGAATTTGTTATTTATGTCTCTTTCATAACAGTAGGGAAGCCCAGAACCAGAATTTTGGCCTCATCGCGGCATGAAGATTTCGAGTATTTTTAAATAGAGAAAAGAAAAACTTTTATTACTTCTGACATGCCTGGCGTTGCTAAATAAGCGAATTCGTTTATCGAACATGTAAAAATAAATAATCCATTTTTTTTATCGCGGCACGTCAGGTTCCTTGTTTTTCTATTAAAGGTAATGTTAGACACTCTAGGCAAAATAATAACTGGTATTTCCCGCCCCGCTCGCGTCCCTAGTGGAGAAAAATTTCAAATTTTCCGACACTTGGAATTATTGTCATCACGATACGTCAGTTTCCTACATAATTATATGCTTTTTCAGAAGAATCGGACCATAAATAATAAAATCGTGCCGCAATTTTGAATTTCCCAATTTTGATTTCATATTCGTAACCTTCAACGACAACCCCCACATACCGTTTTTCAGCGGAATCAGATAATAAATGATAAAAATCAACTGCCATTTTGGTGCCGCTATTTTGAATTTCTCAATTCCGATGTCATATTCGTAATCAATAATGTCAAGAACCCGCGCATACCGATTTTCAGCGGAATAGGACGACAAAAAAGGAAATTATTTTAATGCAATTTCCGGTAATTTTTTCACATCCTGTATATGGTGCAAATGTGAGGATTTTTCAGGACCGTGCCTTACCCGGCCGGTAATTTGAAAATTTAAAAACATGGATTTTTCAAACGTTCATAAATTAGTGAGTATGTGGAATGGAAGGTCGTTTTAGGTCTCTATGGAAAAAGGAAGGGTGTCGTTTTATTCTGATACCAAATCGCAATGGTGAACCGGAAATCCGGCTCGTCATGAACGAACGAAAAATGGCGTTTCTCGTAATAAATGAAAAACATGAATTCTTCAAAAATTCATAATTTAATAAATACGTCGAGTATGAGGGCGCGCGACGTCTCTATGGAAAGAGGAAGATTGGCGCTTTATCCCGATACCAAATTGGTCCGGCAAAATCGGAAATTGGGTTCGGCAAGAAAGAAGAATTACCTATTTGGACCTATCAGAAAATGTTGAAATTTAACCTAAACAGTTTCAAACGTTCGTAACTAAATAAATATTTCGAGTGGAAGCTCGTTCTATGGTCTCTATTGAAAGGGGAAGATCGGCGATGTGTCGACATCGAAAATTCAGCTCGAGACGAACGGGAAAAATGGATATGCGACTCAAAATGAATTTTCACCCCTTTCGCGACACTTTGGGACTTTGGTGCAAGGAAAAAAGTTGTTTATTTTGATTGCAATTAAACAGTTCATGAATTTAGCCATGCCGCGATTACACGAAATTTTGGTCCAGGTATCACCTACTATAATTGATAATTGAATTTAAACAAATAAATCTTATTTTTTCAATATGTAATTGAATGAATTATTTGCGAAACAACAGTTATTCAGTATCTACTGTAATCTCCTTGTTGCAAGCGAGGAGCACTTTAATTTAATCTTCGACTGACTATAATAATTTTGGAAAAGGAGGAGGTTCTCAGTTCGGCCCGTTTTCCATATCTGTTCAACGATTTCTACTAAATTTCTTTGCAAACTGTAGAGTACGACTCAGCAGTGGTCCCATATTTTTTCCATCAAGCTATGTTTAGGATAAGGCGAGCAAGACTCGGTGAGAACTATTAAAGAATATTCAAAGTTATGGCGAAGGTGCAGGTACTTTTAGTTTAGAAATAGTCGAAGTTATGGTGGAGGTGCGGTTGTACGTAAATAATCAAGTATTTTCGGAGTAGCTTGTGCTGAATTAAAGGTTCAAATGGTAAATCCAATATGCCTTCCATGAGTGCATAACAAAATCGATATTAGGTATTATAATAAGGTTCAGTTAACTGAACGACGCACGACGATTTTTTTATTCATAATTTTTTGTGACCGTATTTTTAATGGCGGTTCAATTTGTTTTTTAATATTTTAATAATTCTTCTGCTGTTAAACTAAACAGCAACAAAAGGAAATATGGAATCCACAAACTTCTTAACTTCACATTTTGTCGCTATACAACCCTTCTATCCTTAATAAAAAAATATATTTTATAACGATTTTTCATATTTTTGTGTCACATGTAATAGCTTATACATTTCTTATTAAAAACATGTTTAGTTAATTAATATGTTCAATGATCAAAACAGTCAAAACATATTGTCTATAATTATTTATTTGTGGAATATTCAGATTTTTTTACTTTTTCTTAGGTATTTTGCAACTGAAAATATTTAAAAATTTTAATGAAAAAACCTCTGCGCCCAAAGGATCAGACAGAATGTTTCAAAATGTCTCACACCTAAAAATATATAAACTAGAACAATGTTATAGACTAAAAAATTAAAATGAAAGCTATAGACGGTTAACGTTTCCTACTTCCCTTCTCAAAACTTTTTGAGGGCCAAACAATTTAAGACATATCCGTATCGTTTTTTCCCAATCCCACCTATTTTGCAATTCAAGATTCTGTTTTTCGTTTTGGTGTACCCTCGATTTAAAAAATACCAGTTATTAACTTTCTTTACGCCACCGTTGAGCAGATTAAACAAAACAGTTTGTGAGAACGCGTTCTCCGTAAAATAGGTTATTACGAGAGTATCAAGTACGCTTTTTTGCCGTTTCGAATTGTTTTAAAACGTAATGGTCAAACGCCATTATAAAACTGTATTATATTTATAAGTTATAACCTCACCAGCAAAAAGGACTGGCGTTTAACTATCCCAAAAACCCAATTAATTTTAAACACTTGGTACTAAACGCTTATAGACGAAGACCACTCCGAGGCGCCAGTGTTTCAGAACGCTTTGTCAGGCTGTACAACTTCCTTACCTGCTAAAGAAACTCAGCAGTCCCAGCACCATCTTCTCCTTCTCGATGTTCTTGCAGTGTTAACCGAGATTTCTTGGTGTTCAGCGATTCAAGTTTTGATTGTGCGCTTAAAAGTGGTAAAAAGTGACTTACTTTTGGTTAAAAAAAACATGGAATAGGACTTGGAATGATGTATATACACGTCGATGATCTAAGTAAGTGTTTTTTATTTTAAAGCAGTTCTTGCGCTGTATCATATGCTTTCGTTTGGAGGTCTGGTGAATAGGTGGGCGTTTTACTGAAGGAAAATCTGTTGTGTTGAAATACTAGTTTAATTTTCGTTTTATCAAATTTTTATCGTTGTGCGTATGTATTTATATCTAACCATTAATATCATAAATTATAATTTAAAAAAGTATGTGCTGTCAAAAATGTTAACAGAATTCTTTAAGTTGGTTTTCGAATATATATTTTTTTTCAAGTTTTTTTTGGGCATTGTTATTTTTGTATTCATGAAGAAATATTTAGGAACAAAAGAATTGAACATCCTTCCAAAATAAGGCCACAAGAAATTGTTCAATAACATTTTACTATCGCCCGATTACTTAAAACCTTATTAAGTATACTTAAGTGGCTATTCCCTAGAAAGAGACATTCGATAGGGAAATATTTATTATTTTTGCCAATAACTTTTTTGTCTTGGTACATATATTTAAAAAAACTATAAGAGTACCTAAGTAGAACCATAATAAGACTATTACTATGAATTTTCAGTCAATAATTTCAGTGGTTTGGGAAATAGCTCGATTTAAAACTACGAAATAGGAAGATTAACATAATTTTTAAATTTAAATCGAGTTATTTTGCAAACCACTAAAATTATTGAGTGAAAATTCATAGTAATAGTCTTGTTATGGTTCTACTTAGGTACTCTCATAGTTTTTTTAAATATACGTACTAAGAAAGAAAAGTTATGGCCAAAAACAATAAATATTTCCCTATCGGATGCCTCTTTATAGGGAATGGCCACCTATTCCCTAGAAAGAGATATCCGATGGGGAAATATTTATTATCTTTGCCCATATATTTTTTTCTTAGTACGTACATTTAAAGAAACTATAAGAGTACCTAAGTAACAAGACTATTACTATGAATTTTCACTCAATAATTTCAGTAGTTTGCAAAATAACTCGATTTAAATTTAAAAATTTTGTTAATCTTCCTATTTCGTAGTTTTAAATCGAGCTATTTCCCAAACCACTGAAATTATTGACTGAAAATTCATAGTAATAGTCTTATTATGGTTCTACTTAGGTACTCTTATAGTTTTTTTTAAATATATGTACTTACTAAGACAAAAAAGTTATTGGCAAAAATAATAAATGTTTTCCTATCGGATGTCTCTTTCTAGGGAATGGCCATTCACATCGGTAGAAAATACGTCTGATTTCATTTTCTGTTCATTTTTACACCGACCTCATAGTGAAGTAAAAAAAGGACATTGATGTGCATAGTTTTGTAACAGCAATATTATGATTTCATACCTTCTGGGGTATCACCAGGAGTATATATCTGAGTTTTGTACTTCCAAGGCCTATTGCGTACAAAATGGAGAATAAACTGGACAAAAAGCGTTTTTTGTTTTTGTTTTTTATTTTAACGCCCAGGGACTTCAAAGAGTTGCGATTGGCTTTAGAAAATGTACCTTTTGTTGAAAACAATACATCCTGGAATTTTGGTTACCAAATATTGAATCTTGTGGACACAAATGGATTTGTTATCTGAAATTTGAATTGCCCGCCATTTTGTGTCCAAAATGAATCTTTTTATTTTTCAAAATGTAGTTCTTTACGGCAGCTATCCGATGACAAAAAAATTTCTTGGGCATTTAATTATAAACCATATAACAAATAAATTTTCTCGGCCATTTTGAAAACATGTGCAAATTTTTTATCAGAAAAGAAAGAGAATTGCGAGAACTTTAATTTAAAAAAAAATGAACCTTCGTCACATTACTATCTCAAACATAATAGTCGCATTCCAAGAATAAAACTGTTAAGTAAGTCCTTTTATATGCAGCCCTGCAACAAATCTGTTCACTTCAAGTTTGAGACAGAGCGAATTATACAGCAAATCAATGTATTAAACGAGGAGTGGCGGCATAGTGATTATCTCGATTATTACATTATTTCCTGAAGAAGCAATGAAAGTAAATGAGATGCTTCGTAATTTCTTAATAAATATCATTCTTCAGTATGTAGTGTTTATTCTTTATTGAAAATTATTTGCAAGTAAGGATAGTCAAATTTTAGAACATTTTAAGGCTTTTCGCAGTTTTATTCTGTTTTTAATTGCCATGACAATTTGGTCTAGAACTTGAACAACCGAAGGTAGTACAATTGAGCGTCTGTTTTCGAATAGAAAATTAATTGTTTATTCTTTAAATTTAACTTTAAGATTTTTGTAATCAAACATGTAGAAGACAATTGGGTACAATAGTTTGTTTTGTATACGAGAAAAAACATAACTGCATAAAATAAATTTATATATCTGGCTTATTTACGAAAAAAGCGTTTGTGGCGATATTTCGAAAAAAGCAGTAACAAATTGCAGGTACTGAACCAATTCTGGACGCATCGGAGAAAAGAAATGAACAGTTTTGGACTAAAATTAAACCTCATAGAAATGTGTCAAAATCGATTAAACAATTTTAGTATACTCATGAATATTATGAGCTTTATACTAATCATCAGACCAAACGAACACATACAAAATACGTCTAGAAAAATGTTGGCACTAATAAACAACAAAGGGAGGCCAAAAGATACATTTGATTAGAAAGATATGTTTCACTTACAGGCAAGGCGCTGTAACTTTGATTACGTAAATCCTTACCTGCAATAATTTTTGGCATACAATAAACAATCTGAATTAAAAATCGCACCAACTATGTTAGAGGTGTTTCAGAATCTCATGAGCCGCGAAATGTGCAAAAGGCAAAGTTTAATCTGAGTTACAAGTATGTTTTTGAAGACACTGGAGGCTGCCTTGCTGTATACATAAACAAGAGCTCGGGATAAATTGTAAACAATAAATATAATATTTTTAAGAAGTGTAACTGAGTCAACAGGATGGATTATGTCTCTGCGCATATGAAGGTCACGGCTCATGAGGTTTTAAAACACCTCTACACACTAGCAGTCAGTCTGAAGAGTGATATTTATTAAGGAATTATGGAGCAATTTATTTAGTTTCATTGCATTTTCCGGAAATAATATAATGAGATGAGTCCTATGCCGCTCTTTATTCAATACAATGAATTATCATATAACTCTCTCTCTCTCTCTCTTGCACTCTCTGAAGTAATCAGATTATGTAAGTTGTAAGGTTGCATATAAAAGATCCCAACAACTAAGTATATTTTTCAAACGCGCTATACGTTGTTTGAAATAAAATGTCGGTAAAGCTTCAATTCAGCTAGATGCACTAAGACAATTCAATTTCATATCCTGAAAGAAAGTGTTGCTTAATGATGAATCTTCCCAAATTTCCACTTCGACTAAAAACAATGTAGGCTTCTTCAGTAAGAGGGCTAAGGTCCCATATCAGTCTAATCCAGAAAAAAAATCTTGCACATTTTAAGGCTCTGCCCTCTAGATTAAATATTGCGGTTATTATACTCTTCGCAGCTACCAAAACGAAGAGTATATTGCGTTAATGATAGAATTTTGAACAACTTTCAAAATGTCCATCCGTCTGTCTCTCGATCGGTCTGTCCGTCTGCTTGTCTGTCCGTCCGTCATGCGTCAGTACGTCACGTTTTTTACATTGTGTTGAAATTTATACAGTAAATTATAGTATTGTCTTGAGGAAGAACACTATTGTTTTTGAATAGAATCATAGAAAGTTATTGATTATTTAAATTTAAGAATATTATTTTTGTTTTGTAATTGAACAAAAACATAAAATTAAAAATGTTTAAAACTAACATTATTTATAAAAATAACTTCGAAGAAGATAACTACGATAGAATGTGGAAAAATTATACAGGGTATGGCAATAGTGCGTCGGACCTCGATATCTCGAGTTGGTGTCGAGTTCTACGAGAGCTAGAAATTAAAATAAAAATTGGAAGTAAACTAGATAAAAAAGTCTATTACTGGAAATTATTCATTCCTAAATTAGCATTAAATATCTCCCACAGACATCACAGAAATCATAGACCGTCTACTTATTCCTACTAATGAGCTCACTTCTCTTTGACTAACATGGGAAAACTCATTTTCTTCGTTCACAAGTTTTATTCTTTCACTTTTTATATTCGACATTTTCAGTTTCTGGAAATCTATCGAGAAGGTTTTGGAAGCTGCTAACATCAGGAGTCCTTCTTTCAGGATAACGTTGGTGATAAATTCTATTAGCAAGTAAACAATTTCTGTCTGACTCGCCCAAAACAAAAGTCATGTCTACACGTTCCGTTTTATTAAAATTCATATGGTAAAATTCCAAATATTTTAAAATTCAATACAAATTGTAACTAACGACCGATAAGTGTGATAAATGCTCCTACACGAAAATTTATACCAAACTGAGGTTTTATTGCTTGTCGAATAACGAAAACGGCAAAAAAATTTACAAAAAGACATTACAGTAAAGGACCTGTTAAATACTATTTACTCATTACAATGGATTGGAAGAAATGGTCCCACTAAATGGCCTCATTTCAAAATTGCATAAAGAAGTGTGTCAATCGTGTTGCCCACGTCGAACACCTGTTATAAATTTTTTCAATGAATAATTTGAAGGAACCTCTTTTTTTAAGTTTTTTCTTGAATTTGACATTTATTTATAAAACGAAAATAGGGAAGTACAATAAAATGTCTTTTCTATATCACGTCGTTGAAAAATATACAGGGTGTTCCCTTTGAAAAAATTGATAAAATTCAATTTAAAAAATTCTTAATTGAAAAATAATTTTTGGCCACCATGTACAGTTTTAGGAAATGAAAATGATTCAAAAACAATAATTAGGTGTCTCGTAACTGGTATTCACAAAAGTTTTTCTTAAAACCCATAATTGTGACTGTGGTGATTTTTTTAATATCCATCTGCAGATTGCATTATTTCAACAAATAAATTCATTACATCCAAGTGGTTGGGAGATATTCAATGCTAATATAGGAATGAATAGAGCCTAGACAGGGTGTCTACTAATCTGGAAAACCTGGAATTGTCAGGGAATTTATTTTAGTCAGGGAAAACCTGGAAATATCAGGGAATTTATTAAAATAAGCAGTATAACCTGGAATTTTTACTTTCATATAATTATTAGTACAAATTATAAAATCTGTTAGAAATGTTTCGCTGATGAAGATTATGAACTATATGGATAGATTTTTTATTTGTGTTAACTATTTCACTTCTATAATTTTTTCTGTTGTTGATTCTGATTAATTTAAAAAGAGAGAGTTCTTTAAAGGCTAGAAAACAATGATAATCTTTATAGAAATAATTCAGTTCGTAATTTAGACAAGGCGAAAACCTCGCCTTCATATGAAAAGAATGTCCCCTAAATTTTTTTGCATATTCACGTTCGGGACATGCTCCTGAATAAGGATCGTGAGTTTGCCGGACGAAAATCTTGTCCCAATTTGTGTGAACTAATTTTTTTAAACAAATTGCAAAAATCGCTTTTCCTTAATCAAAAAAGGTTTCTTGTCATGTTTTCGTAAAGTTGACCGTTTCCGACTTACAAACAATTTAATGTTTGGAAAAACGCAAAAACGGCCATTTTCAAGGTTGAATAAAATATTGTAAAATGAATTTTTTAAGTTCACCAAAATTCTGTACAACTTCTGAACATCCATTAACAAAATCCTGAAGAGAGTAGGTGCAGATTTTTTCATTCTAAAGCTTAAATTTTTTATTGTTAAATGAATAGACGTTTCTAGCAGGTCGCGCGCTCTTTTAATTGTTTATAAATCGGAAATGGTCAACTTTACGAAAAAATTACAGAAGACCCTTTATGTTTAAAATGACCAAGAAAACCTAAAACAAATTCATTCGGCGATTTTTGTATTTTGTTTAAAAAAAAAGTTTAAACAAATTGGGACCAGATTTTCGTCTGACAAACTGTTAATCCTTATTCAGGGGCATGTCCCGAACGTGAATATGCAAAAAAAATCGATTTTTTTTTCACACGAAGGCGAGGTTTTCGCCTTGTCTAATTGAGTTCTCGAAAATAAACGTTTTAGTAAAAAATGCAAGAATTTTTGCTTATTGTGTAATAATAATATTAATAATAATAATGTTTTTGTTGTAAGCCAATACAGAATACATACAGGCATACAATTTTACAAACTAAAAAAATACATGAAACTACATTAAATATTATAAATACTTCACTTTAAATAGTGAAGTGAAGTTAACTGACTAAGTCGAAATTATAGAATTCCTGTAAAGAACATTTTGAAATTACAAGCAAGTCAAAATTAGAGAATTCCTGTAAAGAATAAAAGCAATTGTCGCAATCTCAGTTGGCAGTTTGTTGAAAATTGTCCTATACGCATAGAAAGGACCTTTTTTGAAAGTGCATAGTCTAAATTTATTGATGTAAATGAGATTACAGCCTCTTGTGTCGTGGCTATGCACACTATTGTGTAGAAAGTGTGCTGCGTTAAGCTTAACAAAAAGAGCTGCCTCATAGATTAACAGACATGGCAAGGAGAAAATTTTGTTTTGTATAAAAATTTGACGACAAGACTACAGAATTTAGTGAGAATATTAACCTAATGATCTTTTTTTGAAGAATAAAGATGCGTTGCAACTCACAGATAGTTTTCCAATATATTATTAAATATTTCATGTGCGGGTAGGCCAGAGCAAAATAGATGTTTACTAGATATTTTTTATCCATAACACTCCTTAAGTCTTTGATGACAAAATAAGCAGAGTTTAGTTTTTTTTTTATAACGGTTTCAATATGGGGTAACCAGGTGAGCTGTTTATCTAAATACAGCCCCAAGAATTTCACACTTTGGCCTTTATCTATTGTTGTGTTGTTTAGTTTAATAGAATTTATTTATATATTTTTCTGAGGTGAATACATACTTTCATGTTTGTTCGAGTGTAGGAAGTTAAAAACCTGGAATTTAGATAAAATATTACCTGGAAAACCTGGAAAAGTCAGTGAATTTTAAGATTAAGATTTAGTAGACACCCTGCTAGAAAGAGGCTTCAAAAATGTACTGATATCCATAGCATTCCATTTAAAACAAAGGCACTTTTTCCTGTAATTTCGTCTTGGCTCGTCCCAATTTATAGACTTTTTTTATCAAGTTTACTTGCAATTTTTCAAAAATTTTCTAGCTATTGTAGAACTCGAGATATCAAGGCCCGACGCATTATTGCCCCACCCTGTATAATATATATAAAATAAACGTAGATACCCGATTTGATGTCAGGTAACCCTCCTTTTTGATGACAAGGTTACTGGATTATAACCGATTCAGACAATTTTTTCGCCGGTTTTTAGAAGAGTTTTTTTTCCAAAGAAGATTTGAATAATTTAGGGATGTAGGAGAAATTGTTGAAAAACGTTCTCCTACGTTCCTAAACCGATTGAAACAATTTTTTTCGGACTTCTAGAAAAACTCTTTTTTAAAAGCCTGTGCAAAAATTATTTGAATCGCTTTACGGATGTAGAAGAAATCGACGAAATGCGTGAAGTTATCTTTTAAGCAAACCAAACCATTATTTCCGCCCACCTTAAGTGAATGTCTCGTGAAAACTTTTAGGTTTGTTAATTCGAAAGCTGGAGTGGTTATTTTGTTGTACTACTCACACCACAGACAATAGCAGAAATAACCTCTCTCTGGGCGTCGTTATGTTTATATTAATCTAGGATTTAAGCTGTCTTTCGTGAAATATTAAAGTTGGCGCCACAGGACTTTACTTCTGGTTTATGAGATTATCAAATTTCTTGGAGCCTCACTAAATGCTTAATTTGTATATAAACATTTTATTGTGCTTAAATGGTATAATTATTTATATGTTTAATTATAGTCTGGAGGTTTTGTTTTTTTTGTCTGACTTGGGCAATAAATCTTTAAATACGTTTGTTATTTCGAACGCTCTAATTACATTGTTTGTTATAATTCTGACTGAAATGATTTATTGATAGAAAAAACAGCAACTTTTTCAATATTGATATTGAATATATCATTTTCAGTAGTCTATCCTTTTTCAGTACTGAAGTTAACCGTCCATAAATTAATGTATCCAAAGGTTTATAGAGATAAAATATATACCACAAGTATGTTGCATGACGTCAATGAGAATCTCTAAAAGTAGTAGGTACTAATAAAATTATTTAAATCTTATTTTCCACATTAATCAAATATTGAAATGTAATGTAGGTATATTTATAAATATCTCAAATTTCGTCAAATCCTAGAAATACTTGAGAACATTGCGGTTTGATGTCGTTTAACGATTAGGCACGGTGTAATAATATTATTTAAAATAAATAATCTAATGTACCTATTTGCCAAATGTTTGATGCACTTACTTGAAGTTTCGGACGTTCACTTGAACGATTTTCATTATTCATTTTTCCTTTTCATCAGAAATTCGTTCAAACAATAATATGTAACTGGTATGTATATAAATTTTTATCTTATAATAAGTACAGCTTTTCTGTCAAAATTTTCGAAAACGAAATAATATCAGAAAATACTTCCGTCACTTGAACGATTTTCATTATTCATTTTTCCTTTTCATAAGAAATTCGTTAAAACAATAATATATAACTGGTATGTATATAAATTTTTATGTTATAATAAGTACCTACAGCTTTTCTGTCAAAATTTTAGAAAACGAAATAATATCAGAAAATTGTTCTCAATTGGATATAGGGAACCTTTAACAAAATGTCCTTTTCTATAGATTTAAAAAAAAATGGGGACATCCTGTTTAAAATAACAGATTTCCGACCAACTTCCGGTATAACCGGAAATGCCACTATTTTGAAAATATGTTCCATAAATACTTATCTATCTCGTTGGGACTAAAATTTTCTTATCTACAGTGTGTCTCATTTAGAGTGTAACAGCGTAATAATTCTTTTGTTTTTTGTCCGATTTGAATCAAACTGATCTTAAAAGATAGAAGTCACCAAGGTCTATTTAAGGCCACAAAATCACTTTCCATCTATAAATGCAAGGCCATCTACGATCCTAAATTGTATGAAAAAAATCCAAAAATCATAGTAGGCATTTTTTAATCAAAAAATGTTGGTAACAAAACTTATTCGAAATCATTCAAAAGCCCTGAATCCGAAGTTTAGTTAAGTTCTGAATAAAAGGAAGTCTTGATGAAGAAAAATCCAGTCTCAAATTTATCGTTTTGATAAGCATGCTCTGACTCCTTTGTTACTACCGAGACAATGTTGTAAATGTCAGATTAGTTGTCAAGTAAATCTGTCGGCGTTTTGTCTGATTTTTTGTATTGTAGCATATTTTATTTCAATTAAAATGATTACAACTGCAGAAAAAGTGGAAATTGTTAGATTAGTTGGTGATAATTCTCGTACAACGAGGGAAGCTGCAGAATTTAATAATCGGCTTCCAGATCGACCTCCAATAGATCATGTAAAAGTTTAGCGAATTAATAATTTATTCAGTAGAACTGACAAAGCGTACAACTAACAAGAACAACGTGTGAGGGACCATGTTAGAGCAGAAATTTTTCAGTTTGTGAGAGAAAATCCAAGGTGTAGCCTAAGGAAAATATCCACAATTTTAAATGTACCCAAGGATACAATTTGGCGATGCTTTCGTCTAAATAAATTAGAATATTGCTTTTGGTGTTAGGGAAAGTTTTTGAACAACCCAAATTGTTTTAGGAATATTTTATTCTCAGATCAAGCGTCATTTGCAACTAATGGCACAGTTAACTCTCAAAATACTAGATATTGGTCCGTTGAAAACCCTCATTGGGTTGTAAACTGTCGACACCAGTATTCAGAAAAGGTTGAATGTGTGGTGCGGTATTTTGAATGAACAGATAATTGGGTCATATTTCTTTGAGGGCAATTTGAATTCTAATTTTTTTGCAAACTGAATTTTCAATCGAAATTCAAAACTTTCCCCTTATTGCATACAACAGTGTGATATTTCAACTTGATGGGGCCCCGATCCACAATGCAATAGTAGTACGGAATTGGCTAAACGACAACTTTCCCCGGAGGTGGATTGGAAGAAATAGCCCTTTTATTCATTGGCCTCCGAGGTCACCTGACCTCACGCCCTTGGGCTCTTTTTTATGGAGGTTTATAAATGCAGTCTACAAAACGCAGCCACGAAATAGAGGACAAATGTAAAACCGGATTAAGCAAGCTTGCGTTCAAATTACGCCTGTAACCCTCCGAAAAGTTATCAACAATAACAGAAAGGGAATTGAGACATGCATCAAGGCCGATAGAGGTTTGACAGAACATAATCTTTAATCCTTTTGGTTGTATTTATTATTCGTTGGTGTAAATTGTTTCAAAAAAAAATAAATTTAGAAATAATTTTTATTTAAATGCCTCAAAAGGACTTTTTTCATCAATTCATTTTTTTAGAATGTAACTAAACTTTGGCTTCAGGGTTTCTGAACGATTTCGAACTAGTTTTGTTAAAAAAAATATTTAAAAATGCCTACTATGATTTGGATTTTTTTCGTCTATCGTAGACGGCAGATGGCCTTGCATTTAAAGATGGAAAGTGATTTTGCAGTCTTAAATAGACCTTGGCGACATCTATCTTTTAAGATCAGTTTGATTGAAATCGAACAAAAAACAAAAGAATTACTACGCTGTTACCCTCCTAAGTGAGACACATTGTATATTATTGTTTTTCTCCATATACTTCTAATAAACGGCCAAAATGAATCACTCTGTATATTTACGTCACGATTAATTTCAAATGCAACTTGCAGTGGTCCTTGGGAGTCTCCATATTTAATAAACCGATAAGAGGAAGCTGATTTAATATAATTATTATTATTATTATTCAAGACGACATTTTACGCTTTCCTATTTCGGTCCCTTTTTCATTCAATAAAATTCTGCGCAAGGTTACGAAATAGTTCAATCTGAATTGAATAGAGATTGACCTATCATGAAGTTCGAATAACATATTATTATATGATTTACAAATATATTTTAATTTAAGTCAGCTGTTGTGGTAGACTAAACGGGACGTTCCTGTAATTTACTTTTTAGAATCTAGTTGAACTTTACTCGAGAAATTTCGCTATATTTGTGTCTCCCACGCGCAATTACCTAACAGAAATCAATGGTTGATTATTTTAATAGCATCGCTTGCTTATTTCATCAGTTCAGGAACTTAGCTCTGTAGTCCTTTATACATGCTGCTAAATGTGTCGTCATAAAGGAAAAATTGATAATGTTCATAGTACATAAGATCAATATATCTGTGTATTTTTGTAGCTTACTACATATTTACTATTCTTATACTACGTGCGTCATCCGTCTATAGCGTCTTTATTTGAATATATAAAAAAATAATTCAAAAAACAGTTAAAAATGTGACACGCTACAGACGATACTATAAGATTAAAAGCAGTTTAACTTTTTTTTAACCTCTCCACCAATTAAAAAAAAGGAGTTACTGTAATGAAAGAAATAAGACCAGACATTTATGTCTTGAAATCCCAGGAACGTGATTTTTAAAATATGTCTGTAATGTTTGTATAGTTCTCTACATATATTCGTAGAAAATGGTAAATCATAAATATAATGTATTACCTAATACATAGAACAACATTGTTCCCATGTAACGTATGTTCTGGCTTGATTAATATAAGAAATTAAGGGAAACACCTGTTTCAATTATAATTTCAAAAATTATTTTGATGTAGTTACGCGACTCTCCTACCGAAATTATTTTAGGATGTATAGCTTGTCCAGTCTCAGTTTGAAATTCATAAAAAAGACCGACAAAGGAATAATAGTTCATAATCATAACGTTACACCATAAGCGCTGACCGTCAATTTAATTATTGTAAATATTGTTTTACTACTTTATTTGATAGGAATGGTGTAAATTATTTATTTGTAATAAATAATATTAGCTTGACAAAAGTAGACCTCCTATAGAAAACAGTTTAATGTAAAAGTTGTAGATAATTGAGAAATCTACAACTTTTCTTTGAAACATAACCTCAAAAATATTGAGAAAAGCACCAGAAACCAATTTTTTGTTTTTTATTTTTATCTTCGACAAAAATAAGTGTAATATTCATTTTTTTATTTTTTTGCGAGTTTAATTTGAAAAAAGGCCTAATTTTGAATAAAAAAAGTTGATTAACAAAGTTTTGATTTTTGAAAATTTCAGGACGATATTTCTTTCGTTGAAACCTCTACTTTAAGATGATGTAAAGAAAGCATACTGTTACTGTCGAAAAACATTGTCAAAAATGGGAAAAACCAAAAAAACACTTTTTTCAAGATCGATTTTTTTGTAAATATCACTAATGCTTCATTGTTCATTTAAATGAAATGTTGAAAGTGGTGCAAACCGGTAATTTCAATGTAATATGCAATAAGGAAACTTTACTTAACCGTTTAAGTTTCGGACTGCTGAAAAAAAAATGTTTTAACGATAATTTTACCTAATAAATTGCTAATAACTGTTTTTAGGCAAGAAACTAATTTTTTATGCTTTATGGACACTCACATTAAAAATTATTATTACGTATTTTACATTAAATCAGTTTACAAAGTAGAAGTACATAATCAAAATTTAGAATCTCATTTTTTTGGGGGTTGTTCTACATCATCAGACTCGACACATTGTTCGGTTTCTTCAGAATCTTCTATAAAATCATTGACTTCGTCAAGGTTGATGAACTTGAGGAAGTTCATCAAGATCTTTATTTTCAATATTATTTTGAACATTTGTTGTTGCTTCGTCATATATCTCCTCCGAATCGCTGATTTCTTCTAATGGTTGTATTTCAGAGTTAGAACAGTTTTCGGCCCCGTGACAATTCGAGCATAGAATGGAGCATTTTACTCCATGCTTTCTGCAGCCGCATCTTTTACTATCACAACTAGTTTCTCAGCTGCAGCAAATAGATCCCAGCAAACTATCAGGAATTAATTCCTTTTCTGCCATTTTAGGCATTATTCCCCAATCTGTAGCTGTAAGTTTGTTACCAAGCCAAGTTTAAATTTGAAAATAAGCCCTGTAGCAGTGTTGTTCAGCAGCCTCAGTTGGTGGTAGTTTTTCTAAATTAAACGGAAGTCTTTACCGTATTGAAACATATTTTTTATAGGATTTTGCAAACAGCGGAGAAAATAACTATCTATAACTAAAAGAAAAACTTTGTGTAAAAATATTAATGAAATGTTTGCATTCTTTCGATAACCTGAATTCTGGTTATGCTAGCAAATTAAAATTTTAAAATGAATTTGTCTAATTTCTTTGACAATTCTCATTCTAACACTAGCATCCACACAGTCCCCTACGGCCATGCAGATTAAACTAGTATCTACATAATCCTCTACGATTATGAAGATTCAGTTAAAAATGAGAACAAAAGCCTAAAATGAATTTATTTATATTTGTCTTAAAAAAATTTTCATTCTATTTTTCCTTACCGTAGCGGTTTGATTCATTTCAAACCTTAATTCGTTCAGTGACATATCCTTTTTCTTACATTTATAAATAGACGCTATTAGCTTCAATCCATTTTCATCTATTGTTTGTCTACATTTCTCTGATAAAAGATTTCTGTGAGCTTTGATAAATTTTGGTTAGCCAGTAATGATTTTACAATAGTTTTTTTCCCTTTTCCGGCGAAACTGAAAGTCGCGTCCCATCTAGTGAACTGGAGGAATGCAACTATGTTCTTTTTTTTATTCATATTTGAAGCTGTTTGAGGTGTAAAATGTATCTTTTAACGCGTGGAAAAGGCAAGGACTGGTGGGTTACAAGCGAGATGGAAGAAAAGAACTAAAAAGACGTGAGCGCGCACTTGAGAGCGCGTAGTAGAAAAACCGCCCTGCCATAATTCAATTTTTCAACTTTGAATAATTTGAAATATGTATGTCAATAAAATTGTGTTCAATGTATGTGTGCCCATAAGGCATAAAATACTTTTTTTTTCTTGCCTAAAAATGTCTTAGGTAAAATTATTGTTTAAAAATTTTGGTTTTCAGCAGTCCGAACCTTAAACGGTTAATTAAAGTTTCCTTATTACATATTACATTAAAATTACCGTTTTGCAACACTTTCAACACTTCGCTTAAATGAGCAATGAAGAATTAGTGATATTCACGAAAAAATCGATCTTGAAAAGTGTTCTTTTAGTTTTTTCCATTTTTGACAATGTTTTTCCACAGTAACAGTATGATTTTTTTACACTATCTTAAAGTAGTGGTTTCAACAAAAAAAATACCGTCCTGAAATTTTCAAAAATCAAAACTTTGTTAATCAACTTTTTTTATTGAAAACTAGGCCTTTTTAAAATTAAATTCGCAAAAAAAATCAAAAAATGGATATTTCACTTCAAAAAAAGTACAGCTTTTTTGAGGCATAAAAATGTACATTTTCACCGAATTTCATCAAAATCTAATTATTTTTTATTTGTGGATGATAAAAATAAACAAAAAAAATGGGTTTTGGAGTTTTTCTCAATATTTTTGAGGTTATGTAAAAAACGGTTCAAATGAAAGTTGTAGATCTCTCAATTATCTACCACTTTTACTTAAACTTTTTTCGATAGGTCTACCTTTGCCAGAAATCGTAAGAAACCCCTTTTTACCCCCCCTTTTCGCACTCCCACCCCACTTCTGGTTATCTGTTGCGGTCCAATCAATTTTTCCTCATTTATATACCATTAGGTCTAAATTTTCCCACCACCCATATACTGCTAAGAATTTTTCAGATGTTTGGCTTCTAAAAACCGATTTGGAACTGGTCTATAATGAACAACTCCATAAATGATTCAATAAATGATAAATATCATTCAACTTACGACTGTGTTACCGGCAATAACCAAGAGCTTATAGATTATAACAAGGGACTTGTAATGGCGAGCCGGGTAAACAATTAACTACTTTCGTTTAAGGTAAGCGCATAACATATCTGGTGAACTATATTCGCATACGGATATGTCGTTTGCAATATTCAAGTACGCGATCGTGGGTGTTTTCTATCACATCAGGCTTTGTAATGAATTATCCTGGTAGCAACGCTTTAGGCTAAATTTCGAAATTAATAATAGAAATACTATAACGGTTTACAGCAGGTATGTAAACCCTACCCTCGACAGAGTCGAACTTAATATTGTCAGTGTATCATGAAATGTCGAATTTGTCAATCCTGCACAAATATATAAGGTATTATTTCTATCGTGACATAAGCAAAACAGAGTATTTTTTTAAAAATTTATCGCCACCAAATAACTATTTCCCAAAGACACTACTTCCAAATTGCTACTGTGCAGAAAAATTTTAAGTGTGGCTCTGTGAGATATCCCCTTTCCTAACGAGACGGTGATTTACGGTCTGTTTATATGGCTTTTTATGTGCCTTAAATATGTATGGCGAACTATATGTATAGAATTTGGTAGAGTGATATTTAGTATCGTTCGTGAGCTGAAAAGTTTTTAGTGCAGATCGGGTGATGTTTAGTGTCCTTTTGAAATATAAACTCTTATTTTCCACTACAGTTTTTTCCGTTCATTTTTCGTTAAAAAGGAATTGCTCAAATCCCTTGACGGCGGATCGTTTTGAATATTGTGTTTCATCTACGTAGGCTACGGTACACAATAGTTGATGTCAATGTCAGAGCTCCTAGGTTGACAGTTTAAAATATTTTAACGAGTGATTCAATGTGCTAAAGGTTAGAAAGTATCTGCATGGCTATACTGTTTTAAATTTATTTGCTCATGATGCAAGAAATTGATTAGAAGATATCGATAAATGTTTCTTTTAAATGGAAATGTTCTGTTGATTAGGTTTAAGATAAAATCTCAAAGTATTTATGATATCGATGTGCAAAATGTATCACAACAAAATAATTATTTATTTAATAAGACAAAAATTCTAATTCGTGCATACCTATCATTCTTCTAACAAATAATCTTCAATAAAGACCTAAATTTATTATTTTTTCTAATCTTTATTTATTTTATTTATTTATTTTGTGTCTACCACCTTATTTTAATCGACGTGTTCTCCATGGAAATTTTGTACTACCAACACATTAATTCAATGTTCCATTAACGGTTAATGTATGAGATGCTGTTATTATTTTTACAAAAATGCCTATTATGTCTATACTTACCAGTAGTTTATTTTATTGCACCAGTTTGTAAATTGAACAGATATAATATCTAGGCCAAATCGGAGTTCTTCATGAGCAGGGTTAGAATCAACTATTGATATGCTATTAACAAATAGAACGTCATAGTAGGAACTAATTTAAAATGCTAAGTCCATTGATATAACGAAATTTATCAACGGTCCTGAGACTGACCCTTGTGGAACTCCGAGGTCGATATCGTGTTAGAGGCCTTACAACTTCTCGTTAATTTGTCGTAAATTCGGTATTGGTATCTAGTACCGCGTCCTTTAACAAAGCCTGCGTGCTCAGAAGCTATTGGCCAAGACAGATAATGCTGACGTTTGGATTTCAAAATATACATTTTATTCCAGGTGCATGATAGGAATGTGTGAATATGTAGTTATCACGGGCATATATGAGTTGTTTTTTATGTAGTGGCATTAGGTTCTCCAGTCATCGGTCTAGATTCCTGTCTTCTATATTTCGTAGCATTGTGCATAATCAAACATAAATATAGACGAGGTTCATTAGGCAACTCTCCAATGCAGTTATATTACTATTTCTGTGTATACTCGGACACTTTATATTCTTGTCGCATGGCCTAAAAGTATCGACTACAACAGAATACAAAGTTTGTTTTGAGATTATCTAGTAACATATTTAACTCGAGTTTTGACAACAAAAGTTTATAGGTAATGTATAGGATATTATTAAAGATATGTTTTGAATTTTAATATCGTTCTATTATGCATTTCTTCAGCCAACAAAGTACGTATATTTTTTAGATTTACGCCTTCAATATAAAATAATTCTTGGATAAATCCGATAGCGAATTTATTATTTAAATTAATGGAGTTTACACGAGACATTTTTAATTGCGGGATTCAATTATGAGGAAAGCTTTATTTGGACATCGATTAGTATTCATTTGTTCTCAAAAATTACAGTTATATATTCATTCAACTTTTTGCATATGCCCCTAGTAATTTCATTATTTTTTTATATGAGCGGAAATTACTTAACAACGTGTCTATCATTCAACAGATAAGATAACGTTTCAGTATCCATTTCCATAAATCCCATTGTAAGATAATAGTTCGATATACCTATTTCCTGTTTGAAAATGAACAATTCTGATAAAATACAAAGAATAGGAAGAGCAAGCGTATGTATTTATTTGGCTCCTTTCTTTCGTTAAAATAAATATTAACATCAAGATTAACAATGGTTTCTAGAGTGTGAGAATATACACTGTGGCCCCGAATAGGATACCGAATTTTGTTTTCGAATTTTTCCTTAAGGTGGCCGTTCCCTAGAAAGGGACATCCGATAGGGAAATTTATTTATTATTTTTGCAGGTAACTTTTTTTTCTTATTACGTATATTTAAAAAAAACTAAGAGTACCTAAGTAGAACCATATTGCTATGAATTTTCACTCAATAATTTCAGTGGTTTGCAAAATAGCTAGATTTGAAACTACGAAATAGAAAGATTAACAATTTTTAAATATAAATCTAGCTATTTTGCAAATCACTGAAATTATTGAGTGAATATTCATAGTAATAGTCTTGTTATGCTTCTACTTAGGTACCCTTATAGTTTTTTAAATATGCGTACTAAGACAAAAAATTTATGGATAAAAATAATAAATATTTCGGATGTCTGTTTCTAGGGAATGGCCACCTTAAAGTATTACTTCACCAATAGGGTTCTGAACGGAGAGAAAACAAATATGTAGAAAAAAATCGCAGCTAAAATGCGTTTATGCTAGACTGAAGGAGTAAATCACCGTCGGCCATCGCTGTACAAATTTTAGACAGTGATTGACCCCTCGGGTAGGATGCTGCAACTATTACAGAATTTTTCGGAGCAATCATTTTCTCCGATTTAAACATTATCAAGCATCCAAGTAAAGAACAATGTTTATACGTTAGGCTTGGAGTCACGGATTCAAATCCTGGTTGGGATATGGATGTTTAGTGGCGTTTTTAATGTGTTATCGATACGGTAGCAGTGAGCTAGACCACAGTTGAATAAGGCAACACTATTGGTCGCTATTATCTCTCACGAATTTGAGTCCCAGCTGTGGCGGATGGCAAGGTCGTAAGGAATGATTGTTTGCAATATCTGTTGTGCATGTATCCTGGTTGAGTGGTGGAATATCTATGGTTAAACTTCACTAGGATGTTAGTATAAAAAGACGCAAAAATAACTATCTATTTGACATCAGAAAATAGGGTTAGTCCCAATACAGAACCCTGCGGAACACTCATATTCATGGTATCTTCATTAATATTTTAATATTGCTTTCGTTTATTGAGGTTGAGGTAGTGGGAATTATCGCCTTATTTAAAGATGAAATTGAATAGATGCATTTTTCAACCATTTCATCCAACCGTAAAAGTACATTCAAAATTGAGGGAGCGACTAAAACCCTAGTAAACACTGACATTAATATGGCTACGGATTCTTAATATTACGACTGTTTAGTCCTTAAAACGATAATAAATAATCTTGTCTTATCTGTGCAGATTACTCGATTTGGAGTAGATGACAACACCTCAATTCAATAACATATAGCAAAATATCAATATTTTATTAAAAAAAAAAAGTAAGATTAAGCTGTGACTCAAAAATAAAGGACAAACACAATTTACGACACTTTAAAGTTTGTTTCTGGGAATATTTCAAATTATCAATTTATTTTGCCACATAATAACTTGTTGATAGTAGGTGCTCATTGTATTGTAAAATTTTTATGATACTGTAATATATTTACGGTGACAAGTTACAGTTTAGCTCGACAAGAGGTTTAGTTTAAAGGAAAAGCAATTTTACATATATATTCCAAGAAATTGTTCTCAATTCTGCAACTTTTGTAATCTTGAGTATTGTAATATTAATGTGGAAAAGACTATTGAATTCGTTTAATGGTTGATGGTTTGTATTTTAATTCTGATAGTAAAGGTTGACGATATAGACCAATAGGTGTAAAGAAAACACTTTTTTTAAATACTCAACGTTTCGCCACAATTTATTCACATCTTCAGCACAATTTATGTTTTTTACATCTTTCGCGTTAGGAAAATATTTCAAGTCAGATTTTAAAACAGTTTGGGACAATTTATTTTTGAATTAACAGCAACAAGTCCGGCTGTTAACTAAAATAAGAATCTGTCGTAAACATTTGATGGGGAGGTTCCAGCCGCTTGAGCAACTGCTTATTTTTTTTACTTCCACATCCACTTAGTACCTATAGTAATAAATATAGTAAAAAAATTCAAACATTTTTCTTGTTGAAATAGGTTTAAAATGTATGAAACGTCGAGATGCGCACGTTTTCTCTGGAACGGTTTAAGATATTGACTTGAAATTTTGTATTATAACGAGATCTGGAACTGAATTGTTTTTTGAACATATCCGGTGAAGGGTTGGGGGGTAAATAGGGGAAAATAGGTAAAGCAAGCTGGTAAGAGTACAGAAACTTGGGACTTGATGTATATACTGGAAGCCAAGGCCTCAGATTTTTTATTACATTTTTCAACCCCTCCATTAGTAAAGGAGTTAATAATTAAGATATTCACTTGAAGTTTGGTACACGTATGTACATATATTTTGAAATGATTCCCTTAAGGCGGGGGGGGGGAGTAGAGGGAAATGAGTAAAACAAGCTGGTAAGAGTACAGAATCTTAAATTTGGTGTATATACTAGAAGCCAAGGCGTCAAATTTTGTTATTGTTTTCCATCCCCTCACCACCCCCACTCCAATATTAAAGGGGTTGATAACATAAAATTGAGAAATTCACTTGATATTTGGTATACGTAAGTATATATTATAACGGCATCTGGAATTAGATTACACAGGCACACAAAAAAATAAGTCTTGATACAGAAAGGTGAAGTACCTTCTGGTACGTTTTTCGGTGTGCTAAAAACTAATCTCAGGTCAGAACTGACGCATCACCCTTAGATTTCACCCCAGCACACCCTAGCACTCCCCCAAATGGTCAAATTTTCACATTATATAAAAATTCAAAATAAATATCTCATTCTACGTTTTTCGGTGTGCTAAGAACAAATCTGAGATCACCCTCCAGAACTCCCCAAAGGGTGAAAATGTTAGTTTGTATAAAAATTCAAAATAAGTATCTCATTCTACGTTTTTTAAGGTAATTTAATAGTTTTAATTTTGCTATATCTCCCCACTCCCTCTTCCCTTATGGTTATATTTTGACCCTTGTAACTTTGTACCAGTGTTAGGATATGACAATTTTTCATTTCCATGCGATGAAATCAGGCAACAGAATCATTCTTTGAAAAAATGCTTCTGTATTAAAACAGATATAAATAAATTTAAAATGCTTGGATGATATACTGTATTATCGGTGTCAATATGTGACCGTAGATAATTACCTACATATTGACACCGATAATACAGTATATCTTCCAAGCATTTTAAATATATTTATATGTGTTTTAATATAGAAGCATTTGTTTCTAGGAATGATTCTGTTGCCTGATTTCATCGCATGGAAATGAAAAATTATCATATCCTAATACTGGTACAACGTTACAGGGGTCAAAATATAACCATATGGTGAAGGGGGGTGGGGAGATATAGCAAAATTAAAGCTATTCAATTACATTGAAAAACGTAGAATGAGATACTTATTTTGAATTTTTATATGATGTAAAAATTTGACCACTTGGGAGGGTGCTAGGGGGTGCTGGGGCGAAATCTAAGGGTCATGGGTAAATCATGACCCCAGACTCGTTCTTAGCACACCGAAAAACGTAGAATGACATATTTATTTTGTATTTTGATATGATGTGAAAATATGACCATTGGGGGGGGGGTGCTGGGGTGAAATCTATGGGTGATGGGTCAGTTCTGACCTGAGATTCGTTTTTATCACACCGAAAAACGTACCAGAAGGTACTTCACCTTTCTGTATCAAGACTTTTATTTTGTGTGCCTGTGTTATATTTTGAGATGGTTCCGTTTGAAGCGATGGGGGTTAAAAGGAGGTAAATGGGGAAAATAAGTAAAACAAGCTGATAAAAGGACTTGGGATTTAGTGTATATACTACAAGCCAAGGCCTCAGATTTTTTATAATATTTTTCACCCATCCGCCTCAAATATTATTAAAATTCTATGACCAATTATTTCACATACTAGAGTGCAAATATAGTCAAGATGTTTTCCTTTAAAGAGAGTTGGATGGAAAATCTGGATGTGGAAGTAGTCATTACTTAGACGGCGGTTTTTTATATGGATCTTGTAGTTAAATGAAAAACAATATAGCCTCTCTTAGTTAACTAATACACATTCGACAGAGTGAAACATGTCGGATTCATAACGAAAAAAATATGCATAACATATTTTCTGTAGTACATTCACCCGCTGTACGCTCGCTAATCATTTAATATCGATTTGAATATTATCCATTCTGAAATGCCTCTGATAAGTTTTTTCCTTCGAGTTCCACTATCGTCTGTCGAAATCTCTAAATATTTGCCGTTAGTTCATGTGAATAATTACCAATATGGGCACATATGGGACAATTTCTAAGGCATTTCACCGGCCGTTCCAAGGCCAACGCGACTGTGGGTGTATTATGTATGGGATAGGCGGCCGCCTGCCACAGCCAACTGTGAGCCCGATACCCGGACGTTCAAATAACTTAGTCAAGGCACACGTGTTCGTATTCTAAGTTTTAATTATTAAAAAATCTGTTATGAATGGCCTGGTCTTATTGTATTGTGTCGTGAGAAGTGATTTTTTCGTTGGAAACGCTGTTTGTTTCTTTGTTTGTTCGTTGTTATATGTGGCTTACTTGCCTAATGGATCAGCACGTTGTGCAAAAAGTCCAAGCACTTGTACAAAGCGTTGTTTTGCAATGGTAGTTATGTCCAAATATTGAATAATCTGTAATAATGATATGAAAGGTAAGAACATAATTTTGTGATGTAAGTAAATTATTTTTTGATTTTGATTTGATTCCTTGATTTCATTCAAAATTACTACAATTATTATAATAACCCTTACATATAATAATTTTAGATTCAATATTGCAGTATAATAGGTAAATTAGATTTTTTGTATCGAAAATTTTCTGAACTCGCTGAAAATAAAAGGATATACTTAAAAGTGGTAGAAATGATAACCTGAAAAGTCCACCAATTTAAGGACTTCCACCTTGATGGTTTCAAAAAATCGTTATTTTGTGGATTTTTACAGTCTAGATACATTTAAAAAAGATGCCCGTAGAAGGGTTTTCCTTCGTTTTCGGCTGTTACAAAACGTCGAAACTAGGAGGGAGGGTTCATTCGTGCGTCGTGGCGACGACGGTCGTGCGGCTCAATTCTCGCCGCGCAGCGACCTCCATCTTACTTCGTAGGGATATAAAACCAGAGCTGAACAAAGGGAAGGATAAACCGCTCTGCAGCAGCTCCAGGAGGAGCAGGAGGGATAAAATTATGGCCCGGCCAGGGTTGGCAAAAATTGTGTTTTTTTTTATTTTAATCAAAAAACACGTTTTTTTCTTTATTTAAAACAATTCAATGTGTTTTAGACATGGATTTTTAATTGTTGAAAAAAAAAAACAATAAAAAATAAATTTTTAAACTTGAATTTATACGGGCGCGTCGAACAAAAACATTGTTTATTCTATAAGCCATGCCCATATTGCATCATAACAAGACGAGGACGATACTTGACAACGCCTCGGCCAATTCGGTGTAACAAATACGTCAAGTTGTGCAATAATGCAATAATTGTTTGGTGATTGGTTATTGACTTCACAGGCAAATAAAAAAAAGTCGAGTGGGAGAAGGCAGACCTAAGTATTCCCATGAATTCCGACCTTCTGAACACGAATCCGATGTCTGTTTTGCCCGATTGGCTCTTGCATTCTTCCTAACCTCAAAAAACACCGTAAGAATGCCCGTAAAAATGAAATGTGGCTAAAAATCTGAAAAAATTCAGGGGTACATAGAATGGCGATAGAAATCGAATGGCGGAAACCAGACATCCCTGCGGTCCTTCGTTTTCGAGATAGAGCAGCTCAAAGTCACCGGAAGGAAAAAAAATGTTTTTTTCACACTTCTCGAAGCTCTATATCGGAAACCAAAAAAGCTATAGAATTCTAGTTTGCGCCATTCGATTTCTCTCGCCATTCTACGTACCTCTGAATTTTTTCAGATTTTTAGCTACACTTTCATTTTCTCGGGCATTCTTGCGGTGTTTTTTTAAGGTTAGGAAAAATACAAGAGCCAATCGGGCAAAACGGACATTGGATTCATGTTCACCAGGTCAAAATGCATGGGAATACATAGGTCTACCTTCCCGCACTCGACTTTTTTTGTGTGTGTACCTGTGCTATTAATCGCTTTAAAATTAACACTGAAGAAAATAAATAATAACAGGTATGTATATCTTCTATATAATAGTAATATCTTTCGTTCGTTGTACTTATACTACTATATTATTATAACTAGTTTTATTGCATTACATAAAAGTTCATATTTTTTTATTTTATTATTTTTTTTTGTCTCATCAAATACAACGATGTTCCAAAAATTGTCCATCAAACACACTGAAAAAACGCATTGAAAAAAATCATGTTTAAAACAATTGTTTTAAACGGGTTTAAAACAAATGTGTTTAAAACAGGTTACTGCGTTTTAAACACCTAAAAAACAATTGTTTAAAACATTTTGTTTTAAAACTGCCAACCCTGGGCCCGGCATAGCAGAGTAACGATAATTATGCCTGCTTTAAAAACTTTAAAAATGTTATTCTCGAAAACGCGTTCTTTAAAACGGTAACCAAGCTTTCTCGAACTACATTTGGCCGATTAAGCTGAAATTTTGACTAAGTATTCTACGAACAGTCAGTTCATATCACGTAGAGGTTTTCGAAAAAAATGCCATTAAACTTTTAAGTTATAAAAATGGAGAAGAAATTGCATTTTTTTAAACCCGCCATTTTTATAGTTTTTCGAAATTCATAAAAGTCGTACGTGACACGTCAGCCAAGGCGATAACAAATTAATTCCAATTTATTGCGTTTGTTTCAGGCGAACACATTTCGCGGAATAGTTGGTACCGTTTTGATTATTTGGAGGCCTGTTTTCGCGCGCATCTCACGGCCTCCATTTTTTGCAGAAAGAAATTTCAATACACTTTCCATTTAAAAATGAATTGCAAGAAACCGAATTCCTCTGTCTTTATTACTTTTCCCAAACAAAAATTAAACTCGAACATCACGAGAACGGCCTGCAACGAAAGGCTATTGCAAAAATTCTCAAAACTTGTTTACTATTGCAAAATTAGCAATAAAGGTGAAAAAATTAAATATTTTCAAATCGTAATAACTAAAGTAATTGTCATCCAAACTCGATGAAATCTTGGGAAAGGGTAGCACTTGGGATGCCTAAATAGTGCGCGCAACCCCAATCTCCAAAGTTGAAAATTTGAAGTGCTGCCGTTTCGACAAAAAAAAGCTGATCAACATGAAACCAATTGGAATCGGTTGAATTTATCAGTATCTTCGAATGTATCAAAATTCAGATTTTAACATTGGAAATGTTTATGTTTTCGTATATGGGGTAGAGAGTTACCAGTTTTTGTTCAAGGTCAAAAGACAGCGGTGTCGCGGCACAGTAGAGAGGAGACCAGTAGGCTCACTTACTCTTGAGATTTGTTGTAATCGATTTTATTTTTTTTTGAATCCACTGCGCATCCGATATTTGTACGCTCATCTACATATACACTGCTCGAGCTAGAAAATGCTAATAAACTGGCCAACACTTGCAATGACACTAAATTATTTTTGTTCGAAGATATCCTTGGCAGATGATCTATTTTGCGATTGAATTTAATGTTTACTGATTAATCAACAAGTAGCGAATTAAAATTTGACCTGCCTTTACTTAAATTTTTTACATAACATCCGCGTCTGACGTCACAGACTGAAAATGTATGACTTTATATTAGTCAAACAAAAATTTGTACACGGCTGCCGAAAAGGCCGCGCTACTATCAATTAGGCTGCTGCGCTTGCCAATTACATTACATACCATGTCGGGAGATTACCTAAAAGTTGTACAGCGATGCTTAGGTAGAACACAAAAGTGTACAGCTGGCTACAAATAGGTGCCTGCTTGCAAATAAATGATGTGTTAGAATTGCAACTAACTGATATAGGTTGTCTGTTGTACAAATTGAGTGACAATAATAATAACTCTTTATTTCAAAGTAATGTGTCGCGGTCGACTGAGACTATTATATGCAATGGCTGGTATACGCAAATGTAATATGGGTTGCATATATCACAGGGGGTCAAGTTACCAGTTTTCATTTGAGGTGGAAATACAGCGGTGTAGTGGATCGTGCTATTTCCTAAAAAGTTGAAAAACTTTATGTTTTATGTATGGTGTTATCATTTCCAATGTCCCGATGATTGCAAGGATTGCGAAATCTGTGATTTTTTTTTATTAACAAATACATTTTTAATTTACAAATAACGAAAAAATTACCGTTGCTGGGGATCGTATCTCCGCGAATTTTCAGTTTAAAGATTTGCAACCAAATGGATTGGTTGAATTACGCTTTAAAAAACATGTATAAAAAAGAAATTTTTTCTAAAACCAATGGGAGCCGAGATACGCCACTTTTACGGTTCTATCGGAAACAACCGTTGTAATCAATATTTTTACTTGAAACTTGGTGTGATACAACTAGAATGCTTTATTTAAAGTACATTTTTTTCGATCCAAAGATGACCGAGAGAGGGCGCTGTGAAGTCATGGCGCGCTGTCGCTGTAGCCGCGCTTGGCTTTCGTAGAAAATTGATCATAAAATTGAAGCCGGTAGCGACTATCGGTCTTTTAGTTTACACCATTGGAAGGTTCAGAAAAAAACAGGTTATTTAAAAAAAAATCATTTCTGTAGGTGTTTTCTAAGCCGAGTAATCTAATTTGCAACTAAGAATCTACGAAAGCCGAGCGCGGCTGCAGCGAATTGTTATCCCAGTTTCAACTTTTTTTAAATGATATATTGACTTTTTTAAAAACATTGTAATTTGCACACTTTTAATGAAAGATACACTTTTTAATTGGCCATTTTTAGTGTACATTGCAATTGGTTTCGTAAGAATTCCTGAAATTTTAAGGTATTTTTCATTTAAATGCACTGTACTATTTTCGGACACTATATTTAGACCAGTGACCACCAAACATTTTTTGACATTGGTACATTTTTAAAAAATGAAATAAAATATTTTTGCTCTGGGATTATTTCTCCGATCACCGAAAAACGGTACAAACTTACTCATTTACACACAGCATTATAATGATATTTTAAAAAAGTCTGCTAAACAATAAAAACAATATAATATAACCAGTTACTATTAGAATAAAAACAGAAATAGCTATACACCCTAAGTTTTTGGGGTCGCTGAATCCGAATCCGAGGTCGGTTTGTCTGTATCAGGTCGTGTTAAGGTCATTTCAAGGTCAAATCATTAGGTTTCGACAATACATTTAAAAAAAAATGTATATAGGTTTTTGAGGCCGCTGAATCCAAATTCCAGGACGGTTTGTCGGTATCAAGTCGCGTTAAGGTCATTTCAAGGTCAAATCATTAGATTCCGACAGAAAAATTTGAAAGAAATTGTATATAGGTTTTTGAAGTCGCTGAATCCAAATCCAAGGTCGGTTTGTCGGTATCAGGTCGCATTAAGGTTATTTCAAGGTCGAATGGTGGAAAACTGACAAAAATTTTCACCTGTTATTTCACGCATAAGCAGAGGATGTATAAGATGTATAACATGCATACGATCGCGTAAAAAGCTAGATTTGTAATATACAAATATTGATTTGTACCTCGACAAGCTGATGAGCGGATCATTCAACACATTCCCTTTCGGGGCAGTTGTCACCGATTTGACGAGGCAGCAGGTAAAGACTAATTTGCCGAAAAAATGCTTTACAGTAGATTTATTCTTATTTATTACATCATTCATTTATAAAATTTAAAGATGCATAAATGTTTAGAAAATGAAAATGGTTCAGGCAGGCAAAGGAATCCATTTTTTTGTAGCATATGAGAATAAAGTGGACATTAGGGCTACAACACCCTCGATTACAAGATATGGACACGCTCGACAATGTGCATAGCTCGTAAAATTAAATGTGTTTGATTTGAAAAATAGACCAAGTTCACAACGTGAGAGTAACTTAACGATCTAGTAAGAGAGTTGGAAAAATGGCGAAATAACAGGTGAATATCTTTGTCAGATTTTCCACCATTCGACCTTGAAGTGACCTTAACGCGACTTGATACCGCTAAGCCGACCTCGGATTTGGATTCAGCGACCTCAAAAACCTATATACAAATTTTCTCAAATTTTTCTGTCGAGATCTAATGATCTGACCTTGAAATGGCCTTAACGCGACCTGATACTGACAAACCGACGTCGGATTTGGGGATTTGGCGACCTCAGAAACCTATATACAATTTTTTTTCAAATTTGTCTGTCGAAATCTAATGATTTGACCTTGAAATGACCTTAACGCGACCTGATACCGACAAACCGACCTCGAATTTGGATTCGGCGACCTGAAGAACCTATATACAATTTTTTTTTCAAATTCTTCTGTCGAAATCTAATGATTTGACCTCGAAATGACCTTAACGCGACCTAATACCGACAAACCGACCTCGGATTCGAATTCAGCGACCCCAAAAACCTAGGATGTACTAGGTTTCGTTGGTGGAAGCGAAAGTTGGTTATTTTTTGTATGGCTGTGTAATCTGTTTAATGTTGGATGAGATAGGTCTGGAGGTTATTTTGTGCAAAGAAAGTCAGCAGCTGGTAAATGACTCCTCGAAATCTCCAGTGGTAGTAATAATATGTTATAAGGAATTGGTAACAGACTTTACTTGTAGTATTTCA
Source organism: Stenurella melanura (assembly GCA_963583905.1). NCBI lineage: Eukaryota > Metazoa > Arthropoda > Insecta > Coleoptera > Cerambycidae > Stenurella > Stenurella melanura. Next base: position 81,201,109 of record OY757316.1, on the reverse strand, counting down.
TCTATCTGTAGATTTTCTGCACTAAAGAATGTCCTATCTTAGGCGTGGTTAATGTCCTTCTTGTTCACCTCCAGCCATATTTTACTTTAATCCCAAACAGGGTGGAGACTGGTCAATGATACATACTTTGATTCAATGCTTAAGTACGTTTAAAAATGTAATTTCTGAAAGTTTGATAGTCACTAAAGCAGTGTCAAGTGTGTTTTGCCAGCAGAAAGGTTTAAAGTGTTGCAGTGGTAGCAAATGCAAAGACTTCTTTATAAAGAGAGGATATTAATTTAAATTTGAAATTTAAATAATTTATTTTGCCATACAGTTATACTATATTAATCTTTCTTTTAATTGCCATATTATTATCTCTATATAAAATCAAATTTTGCTCAATGGTGTTGTTTTATTTCTTTAAATCATAAAAATGTAGTAGAGGCAATAGGGATGGTCCAAAGATAAAATCAGTGTATCACTATAATAAAACATTTCCGACTGAAGTATATTGTATTTAAAAATAAAACGCCCTTTGTAGGCCAGTCATTTTAAACAACAAATTGGAAATAATTACAAAACATTTTAAACTTTGATGAAAGTTGTATGTTCATGCAAGAAAAAATATAAAATTTTGCCCCTTCCTACGAAGCCAGCCACATTATTTAAATTGCAAAATATAAATAATTCGACACCTCTCCACATAAACCGCTCTAACTTTTTCTAGACAAAATTGATCCCCTGGCTGAACAGATTACAAATTAAATTTCCAATCCAATGATATTGGGTGTACAGAGGCTCGATATGTTTTGTTTTGGAAAATTGAACAGAAATTGAATTGCGCAAATCGCAAACCGCATGAAATATGACCCCTGGAAGTCACTGTAAGGTAAAAATCGAATTTTTTTCGCGCTTTCGGGGAGGCCCTATCTCGAGAACGGAAGCAGATATCGAGCTGAGCTATTCGATTTTCCTCGCCTTCCTGCGTACGCTTGATTTTTTTCAAATTTTTGCCGACACTACCTTTTTTACAAATTTTTGCGTTTAAACATTTAAAAAATTATCGCGATTTCGACGCTTAAAGCGCCCTAACTTTTTCGAGACAAAATTGACCCCCTTTTTTTGAGCTGAATCGATTACAAATTAAATTTGCCATCCGGTGAGCCACGAATTTTTTACGGAGCCGGGTACGGGAGATATGGGCCATTAATGTGAGAAGTTCGAGGATTTTGCTTCTTGAGCGACACGAGCCCGCTTCGGGGCCCGTTACTCGTAAACGAGCTACAGCGGAGGCTCGAGAAATCCTTATATAGTAGTAAACCGAACGAGAAATCGAACGGCGCTTTGCACAAATTCGTGAGAGCTCCCGTTTCCAAGATATAGGCTATCAAAGTGGCCGGAAGTTTAAAATGTTTTGTAATTAATTCCAGTTTTTGATAAATCACATGGTAAATTGGCTGGCCTGTTGTAAATGTACTTACTTGCATTATCAGGTCAAAATACACTGCATGTCAATGTTTTGACTTCAGTTTTCAAGTAAATAACGTCACACAATCTATAACTCAATTTAAAAAAAATGTTTACATATAATAACCATAATTTATTTTTGAAATTCGAGGTTTTAAGGAGAATTTTTTTTAGTTTTTCCAAGGAATTCTGAATGAAGAAACTTGATTACAGCTGCGTTGTTAGTGTTTTCATCAAATCGTCTAAGGACCAGACTCCTTTTGCGCAACTTTTTGAATGCTTTAGCACTTTCATTTAACTCCAGTTATTTTGGAGTTTTTAAGTTTGTAATTGTTGCCTTACTTAATGTAATGGTATGTAACACAATTAATGGCTTTGATTCCATTTATCTACGAGATGTTTTCGTTTATACATAATGTTCTTCATAAACATTGTGTTGCAAATGGCATCAACATTTTTTCAGTTTTTTTAGAAGAGCTATTGCTTCCAGTCTGGTTTTAACAGGTTGATCAGTACTTGTCGATGTTTCGTCTAAAGGAGAATAATTGTTAGCTTTATAGATATTCGCACTGCCTTGATTGATTCAGATACCGAAAACTTTATGACTGGTTTAAGAGCTTAGAATAAGGTGTTAACCGAATCTAAATATTTGATTTAATAAACTTGCAAATGTGTCATAAAAAGATATACTCCAATTTATGGAGTTTTACTGCGAATTGGTCATCCTTTAATGGTTTCAAATATGTCGTATTCTATACATTGCTATCTTTGGAGTTATATACTCTTCGCAGATACAAAACAAAGAGTATTATTGTACATTTCTAAAACCGGTAATATCGCTCGTAGAGAATAAAATTTCATATCACTATGTTTGTGATGGAACTCTCAACTTTCAAAATGTGTCGTCTGTCTGTCAGTCCGCAGATATCTAAAACTGAAAGTTATTTACAATAGAATGCGAAGAGTATCGTGTAGAATGTGGAACAAATATATGAAAAGTGCAATAAATCGGCGAAGAGTATAATGTTTACTCTATTTGTTATACTGGGTACAAAAATGCTTTAAAATTCTCTCACATTTGCGAACATCACAACTTTCTGTATTAATATTCAGATTTAATTGCAACCATAGTGTTCTGAAAACTTATGCAGTTGATTCTCCATATTTTTTGCTTCTCTTTGGGCGTATTAGATACTTAAAAATTATATTCTTTGTTTTGTATTTTTTCATTAGTTTATTACTTCCACATCCACGTAGTGGATTGGAAGTATAGTAATCGCAAAAAAATTTTCAAAAATTTGTATTCGTGAAATAGGTTTAGAATGTCATGAAACGTCGAGATTTTAAATTTGAGCGAAAAAAAAATGTTCTGTCTGTCTGTCGGTCTGTCTGTCTGTCTGTAACTTTTTTTTTTTTTGTCCGCACGTTTTCTCTGGAAAGATTTAAGATATTGACTTGAAATTTTGTACACGTATATATCATAACGAGATCTGGAACTGGATTGTTTTTTGAGGATATCCGGTGAAGGGTTGGGGGTTAAATAGGGGTAAATATGGGAAAATAAGTAAAGCAAGCTTGTAAGAGTACAGCAACTTGAAATTCGGTGTATGTACTAGAAGTTAAGGCCTCAGATTTTTTTATAATATTTTTCAACCCCCCAGCACCCCTACCCCATTAATGGGGTTGACTAAATAAAGTTGAGATATTCATTTGAAATTTCATACACGTATGTATTATAGCGACGTCTGGAATTAGATTATATTTTGAGATGATTTCGTTGAAGGGTTGGGGGTTAATTTGGGGTAAATAGGGGAATATAAGTAAAACAAGTTGGTAAGAGTACAGAAACTTGAAACTCGATGTATGTACTAGAAGCCAAAGCGTCAGATTTTTTTATAATATTATTCAACCCCCACCACCCCTACTCCAATATGAAAAGGGTTGATAAAATAAAATTGACATATTCATTAGAAATTTGGTACACGTATGTATTATAACGACATCTGGAACTAGATTGTACCTTGAGATGATTCCGTTGAACGGTTGGGGGTTATTTAAGGGTAAATAGGGGGACATAAGTAAAACAAGCTGGTACGAGAACAGAAACTTGAAATTCGGTGTATGTACTCCATTATTCAAGGGGTTTATAAAATAAAATTGAGCTGTTCACATGAAATTTAGTACGCATATGTATTATAACGACATCTGGAACTAGATTATATTTTGAGATGATTCCGTTGAAGGATTGGGGGTTAAATAGGGGTAAATAGGGGAAAATAAGTAAAGCACGCTGGTAAGACTACAGAAACTTGAAATTCGGTGTATGTACTAGAAGCCAAGGTCTCAGATTATTTATAATATTTTTCAACCCCCACCACCCCTACATTATTAAAAGGGTTAATAAAATAAAATTGAGATATTCATGTGAAATTTGGACACATATGACTTATAACGACATCTGGAACTAGATTATATTTTGAGATGATTCCGTTGAAGGGTTTTGGGTTAAATAAGGGAAAATAAGTAAAGCAAGCTGGTAAAAGTACAGAAATTTGGAATTTGGTGTATATACTAGAAGCGAAGGTGTCAGGTTTTTTAATTAGTATTTTCCATCTACCCACCACCCACCTACCCACCCACTCTCTTATTAAAACAGTTGATAAAATTAAATTTAAATTTTCACTTGAAATTTGGTACATTTATGTATTATAACTATATCTGAAACTAGATTATATTTTGACATGATTACGTTGAATGAGTGGGGGTAAGTAGAGGTAAATAGGGAAAAATAAGTAAAGCAAGCTGGTAAGAGTACTGCAACTTGAAATTAGGTGTATGTCCTAGAAGCCAAGGCCTCAGATTTTTTGATAATATATTTCAACCCTTCCACTACCATTACTACATTATTAAAGGGGTTGATAAAATAAAATTGAAATATTCACTTGTAATTTGGTAGACCTATGTATTATAACGACATCTGGAACTAGATTATATTTTGGAATGATTCCGTAGAAGAGTTGGGGTTAATAGGAGTAACTAGGGGAAAATAAGTAAATCAAGCTGGTAAGAGTACAGAAATTTGGGATTCGGTGTATATACTAGAAACCAAGGCCTCAGATTTCTTTCTAATATTTTTCAAACTCCACCACCTCCCCTTCATTATTAATGGGATTGATAACATCAAATTGAGAGATTCACTTGAAAGTTAGTACACGTATGTATTGTAGTGACATCCGACTGAGATAACTCCATTGAAGGGGTGGGAGGTGGTAGATTGTGAATAGTGGAAAATAAGTAGGGTAAACTAGAAACTTCATTTTTAACGTATATGGTAGAAACCAACGCCTCAAACTTTTCTATGACATCTGCCCCAAACATTATTAAAATTCTATGACCAATAATTTAAACATACTAGTGCAAATAAAGTCAAGATGTTTCCTTTAAAGTAACTTGGATGAAGAATCTGGATGTGGAAGTAGTGATTCCTTAGGCAGCGGTTTTTTTCTTGTTTATGTATTATAATTTTCTAAGTTTAGTTAGTAGATACCTTGATTTAATTTCTTTCGTATTTATAATTTTTGTGTATATTTTATTAAATCTGTCAGACGTCTCCTGCCTTATAGTTGGGCCTAGAGTTCTTCCCATTGGACAGTGTATGAAAGAAATAAGTAAAAAGACGGTTTGGTGGTGTAGTACAACTGTATTGGTTACCCCTTACCCCCTGGGAATAATGGACTTTTCGGTGCATAAGTAATAGCAATGTTTAAAAATTCCTATTGTTTTTTTGTATTTTTTCATCGCTAAATTTACGAAGGCGATGCGAGACGATATGCTTGCCAAATATTAATGTCTATTAAATATGTGCTAATGGAACTGGACATTTTTCAGTACTATAGCCAAAATAAATAGAGACATTAAGGTTCGACGTATACATAACGCTTTAGAAACGTCTATTATATTTTTATCTTCATTAATATGGTTTATTAACAACTTAAGAACAATATATTACTTTATTTGGTAATCCCGAGTATGTGACGACGCAAATATGTATAGTGTCATTTTTTAATTATTCTATTATATAATTTATATGTATATAGGTAGTCCCCGCGTATATGGCCTTGGATCTACAGCTTATCTGTGATTAATGAAGACAGTTAGATATTTTTTTGTATTTACTTAGTTGACAACTTGAGACGCGATTAAATAGATTCTTAAAACAAATTTATTTTACAAAAATAACTTAATTATCTGCCTTCGCACCTCGAAATTTGTATCATTAGTTGATTGGTATCAATTTTAAACGGAAATTTTATTAATATGTATCACGATTGTCAATGTATTTGGCATGCGCAGGCGTATCGGCATATTCATAAGATTTTATGCAGTGGCGTGGGTGAAATTTGGTTTGGGAGAGGCCCTAAAGGGTTGGAAAATTAAAATACCACAGACATTTTTAAACAATTATGTTTAACTTTAAGAATACACTACTCACTGTTATTTAATAAAAAATAAACCAAACATTCTAATAGCTCGTGAAATAACATAATTATAGACGAGAAATACCTACATCCTCGCTGTAAATTTCAATTGCCTCTTACTTTTTGTAACGAACTTGTAGAGATCTCATAATCATATAATTAGTACATACGCCTATAATTTAGAGGTGGTGAGCTTCCCTCTTTCTACGCCACTGATTTTGTGACCAGATACTTTTTACATATTAATAAATTTTGACACTAGGCACCGGAATACGATCAAATTTATTAATATTATTTTTTATTCATTCTAAACGACATTGTTAAAATTTAATCGAAATTTGCGAAGTGCAACAAAGTTTCACAAAACGAAGAGATGAACGTCTTCATATGGGTAGATCGAAAGTTGAGCGAGGTCTCGTTGTTCCTATGAAGCACATTTGCAGACATTAAAGTTCCATAATTTATATAGGGCGTCTCGGAATTCCTCCATTCCTCTTTTGGTGCTGATTCTACATGCAAAGATAGTAATAATACTTCCTATGAACGTGTCCGGAAATGATTCCTTGCGGGGCTGTGGACCTCTGAGAATATCTTCACAATATGTGTTTTACCTTTCAAAGCATTTTCAAGTATTGAGCCCCGACGAATCATATAATCGCCCTTAGGAAACCAGAATTTCAATAAACAGTGTTACCGTCAATCCCAATTCTTTCGACTCTTGTAACCCGCACTATAACTTGTATGGAATTGAGATTAAACATCCACGGGGTGTGTCCATTACTTACCGTATGTGTTGTGCAGGGCTGACTAGTTCTATGTATACTTAATTAGTTTGGCATTGAATTGCTTTTACTTTATGTAGGTAATTGATTGCTGAATCATTTTAAATCAAAACATACAGGGGTACAAAGTCGAACCTAATTCCACGATTATTCAAATACTTACTGTACAATACCATGGTTTTAAGTCTATGAAATATGTGGTGTTCCTCGGGGGTCTGTTGGACACTTGTTATTTGTAATATTTGTAAATTACACTTGGCCATGAACTTAAAAATAGCCACTCTGCTCTACGCTGATGATTAACTTTTAGAATAAAACCTAGTCCAATTGAATTCACTTGCGTTTTAAATGGGTGTAGTAAATTTTAAAATGTTTAAGGGCCGGTTTTTCAATGTCCAGTTAAGTAGCCCAACTGTCAGATATAATTTTTCTGGCAGATAAACTGTTCAATGTGCAGGTAAAATTTACCGGAGAGTTAAACTCACTATCTGAAAGTAAATTTAGCAGAGAGTTGAACGTGCCAGTTAAGGATTTATTCTACTAGTGGATTTGCACATGCGCATTTGGTTCAATTTCTGACAATTCTAAAACATTCTAACCTAAAAACCAATGTGAGTGATTGATCATTTTGTTCGTTTTTAATTTGTGATTTACCTATAGTAAATATATTATTTCTTATAATGAATAATAATAATAATAATAATAATATTCTGGATATGAGTCATGATGACGATGATATTATACAATTTATAAAGTATGAAAGAAGACCCTATACCATAAGGGAACGAGAAAATAATTTTGGGAATTATGATGATAAAGATTTTTTAATAAGATTTCGACTGCGTAAAGATACTGTTTTACATATCATTGAGATGATAGAGGAAGTTGCAGGAATAATTTTGTTTCTCTAGTCACTTAAAGTGTAGTTAGCACCTTTTTTCCTTTTTACACTCTCTATTGCAATTATTGCTGATACACAAACGCACAAAATTAATAACAGAACATCAATCAACACGCTAGACAATGCAATGAATTTTGAGGTTAAATTAGATAAACTGTCACTAAAACACGCGCGCAATTTGAATTAAACCAATTGAAAGAAACTTCAGGTAGAATCAGTAGTGCCAACATAGCTAAGAAATAATTCAACTCATGAATACGTAGCTGGCAGTTAAATTACTTTTGATAAACACTATCATAGATATAACTGCCAGCTAAGCATAACTAGCAGCTACCTATCTGGTACTTTTAACTGGACATTAAAAAGCCGGACCTAAGTAATTTTTTATAGCAGGTTAAACTTTTGCCATCATATAAATTATGTTGTGGCTAATTTTCACAGAAACTTAGGATTTATTATTAGAAATACCAAAGAATTTGTGGATAATAACGCCTTGATATTGCTGTTCAACGCATTCGTCAGATCAAAATTAAAATACGCTTCCATAATCTCAAGTCCAGAATGTATAGTAATTTGGCGTTGAAAACACGTAAAAAATCTTATTTGTTCCAACTGAGATTAGAAATACTATACATATGTTAGCGTTACCTTATGGATAACCAAATAAATTGAGAAGCGATAGTATGAAACTAAATGCGACAAATATAAAGGTTTTCTTTGCGAAGTGTATACCATTTAAGATGGACAGGCAGATTTTAAAATTGCTGGTCTGCGTCGGGTATATATTCCATTTGGCCACATGTAAATAAATAATTTATGAGCTATCTCTGTAAGATACCAACAGAACCGAACATGTGTTAGATTTTTAGTTTGGTATTGGTAATAATACCTTAAAAGGTGGTCGTAAATCTGTCATCTGCATCTAACTTCGAGTAATTTGAAACCAGCAAGTAAATATGATCCTATTAAAATGGACACTGAATGTTCATGAACTTTTTATTAACGAATTTAATTTTATTCAGGCGCCACAAGAACCATCTCTAATCGGTTATTATTATCATTGTGAAATTAATGTGATTTTCTCTTATTTTATCATAATTAGATTTAGGTATTCGCGTTTATATTGGTATTTCGAGGAATTAAACAATTTTATGTGTAAATTATACAGTTGAAATTAAGAAATGGGTATATTCACTCGTAAAATACTTTAAAATACTAGCCGGCTACTATGAAAATGTGTCTTCTAACTGAAAAAAACGTTTAGGCACCTATTGAACTAAAATGTTCTGTATTTGCATTTTAATAATCATGAAACAAGACAATTGTTAATTATTACCCAATGCTTATTTTTGTTTGTTTTTCTTTTATTTGTATGAATATAAATAAAAATGTAAATTAAATATACGGAAACATGCTTGTCTATATAGCCCAGTTGTCGGAGACAGAAATTGGTAAAAACCGCTCACTAAATGTTATGTGGCTGAATTTTTCAGAATAAGTAATTTTGTTGGTGTAGAATACGATAAAAATAAGTTTACAGGCGTAAGGTGCCGGCGACCCCTAAAAAAAGTCGAAAATATTGGCCGAAATTCGGTTTTTAGGCAATAACTCGATGAATAAAAAATATATATCAAAGAACTAATAGCACTATGCGATAGAGGGGGAAATTTCACATCAAAAACGTATATGAAGTTTTTTTGTACCATACAAAATGTAGGCTCCAGATTTTTTTGTTTAACGCACGAGAATGGAACGTGGCGACACATAAGTACGACGCTTGAAGCGTGCGCGGTCTCGGACACGCTACGCTAAATTTGTTGTAACTTTTGAACTAATTAAAGAAATTGAGCTCAACGAAGCCTAAATGAAACGAGAAACACGTGGCTATTGGATTATTATATTTTCAAATATAAAATGATTGTATGTAGGAATAGAACATTAATGATGTCGGAACATAGATTTCCGATGAAATCGGTAAAAGCTCAACCATTTCTACAATTTTTAAGATAAAAATCTGAAACTTTCACATATTACTCTTGAAGTAATGTATAAAAAGATCTGATGGATAGGTATGCCAAATAATTTTTATAGTAAAAGTTATTAACGTTTATTTTACCCCTAGTTTCACGAATTTTGGAGCAAAAGTATAGGGGATTAATTTAATGTTTAAGGTAAATCCTCTTGAAGCATTTTAAAGTATAGTTCATACAATATCAATGGGCTTGTTCCATGATATTCTTTTTATATGGTTTTTATACTTTTTCATATAGTACTCGATATTCTCATTATGCACTTAAAATTTCGTATTATTAACTTTTTCCGTTCTCGAGATATAAGGAGTTGAAATTAGTAATAGTTGCAAAAACCGAGCGCTGATTTGTGACGTCAGTATACGCAAGTGACGTAAAAAAATGGCTTTCTGGGACCTTTCAAATATAACCTGAAAAGTCGAAAAACATGGATTTTTTAAACGCTGATAACTAAATAAATACGTCGAGTGGAAGTTCGTTCTATGTGTCTACGGAAAGGAGAAGGTCGGCGATGAATTCTAATCGTAAATTGCAGGGTCGAAATCGAAAATTCGTTCCGGCAGGAGCGAGAGAAAATTGTAATTTTTTGACATTTCACCAAATTGTACTCCCCTACTGTCAAGTAGTAAGCAAAACAAACAATACTTCGAAAACACTAATAATTATAACCAATAAGGAGCATCAAGCCTATTGAGATCGCCGAGTCTATGCGTATAGTGACGTAGCGCCTGGCCACGCCCCATTTTCGCGAGATGGAAATTTGTAATAGTTTTTAAGATACTAAACGTGCGAATAAGATTCTGATTTTTTGCAGATCCATTAATTTATACTTGCACTTTCGATTTATGAAATAAAAAAAAATGCCGAACAAGCCCATTGGGACAGCATAAAAACGAAAACTCGGAGTCCACGTGGACTTGATCCGCCTGTCACATTATTCACATTGTATTGACAAATCAAACTAGCTGGGTATGTAATCCAGCCCACATTTCTATGTGACAGGCGGATCAAGTCCACGTGGACTCCTAGTTTTCGTTTCTATGCTGTCCCAATTCACATCGTATGAAGTATACACATTTCAAGCTTTAAAATCGCACCTACGGAAATCTAATAACGCGATTTAAACCAGAGTAATAGGTGGTTAAAGTTAGTCATACATATAAAATGTTATCACTTTCTGAAGATCTTGAAATTTTGGAAGAGTACATCTTCAAAAATAAATTTTTGATATTTTTTTTACTCATCAGTTCTTTTTATACACTACTAAGAGTAGTATATGAAAGTTTCAGGTTTTATCTTAAAAATTTCATCGGAAATCTCTTTATGTTCCGACTTTACATATATATTTCCACATAACATTCATTTTTATATTTGAAAATGCAATAATCCAATAGTCACATGCTTCTTCTATAATTTAAGCTTTGTTGAGCTCAATTTCATTAATTAGTTCAAAAATTAGTGTAGCGCGTTCGAGACCGCGCACGCTTCGCGCGCTGTACTTATGTGTCGCCACCTTCCATTCTCGTGCGTTCAACAAATAAATCTGGAGGCTACATTTTTGATCGTACAAAAAACTTCATATAGGTTTTTGATATGAAATTTTCCCCTCTAGTGTTTTGTTCTTTGATATATATTTTATTTTTCGAGTTATTGGCAAAAAACCGAATTTCGGCCAATATTTTCAATTTTTTTAGGGGTCGCCGGCACCTTAGAGCTTTAAACTTTTTCTTATCGTATTCTACACCAACAAAAGGACTTCAACTTCAACCATATAACATTTAGTGACGCCTTAAAACTCCTGACGACTGGGCTAATACCCTCAGTTTATTATAATTTTTTTTTTAAGACCACCTTAAAAAAAGTCACAAAATATTAGGAAATAAAATTTCGTCCTCATTCGGTTAATCGAACCTTATTACCTATATAATATCGATATTAAGGTCTGTTAAAAATGTGTTTGACTTTTTTCATTTTTACACTGACTTTAATAACAATATTAGGTAATAAGGTTCAATTAACCGAATGATGGAGAAATGTTATTTCATAATTTTTAGTGATTCTTTTTAAAGGGGATTCAATTTTTTGAAAAAAAAAAGTTAGGTAATTGTCTATCGTCATGTAAATCTGCAAGTGTTTTGCAATTATGACAGTCCTATGGGATTCGCCTTTTAAAATTTTTCACGTCTGGCATCAGATTCAGTATCATCCATTGATAAAATACCTAACTACAAATTTTATTCATTCGCTATTTTGTCGCATATTTTCGATTTCCGTTTGATGAAACTGATCGGGAATTACCGCCCAGCCATACTCTTGGATTGCAAAAAATTTCTGTGGGATTCGATTAAGCCATTTCGGAGAGATGATTGAAGCAACATACATACGGGACCAATTGACAACCTCCTTTAAAAAAAAATTAAAGTCTGCAGAAAATACATCAAATAATTACTGTTTATCTCAGACTTGGGTATAAAAAAATGTCGGTGCCTTTGATTTTTACCACACAGTAAAGGGCGCCGGCATTTTTTATATCCAAAATAAGTCTGCGATAAACAATACAGCAGGATTTTGTAAGAGCACATTTAAACTATGATACATTATTGCGGAATACATTAAACAATTATTTCAATTTTTTTCCTTCTTCAATTCTTTGGGACTTCCTGCCACATGTATGTTTTCTTTCTAAGCGGTGCTAGGGGAATCTACAAAATATATCACAATTAACCAGTATGTTACTGGTAAAAAAAACCTCTACGCCTGTGACGTTTACGTCAAAGGATCAGTTAAAGGTTGGTTTTTATAAATAAACAACACAAATAAGTATAAAAACTTGAAATTAAATATTTCGCCGACGTTTCGGAAATCTAATCTATTTCCTTTTTCAAGGCTTTTTTGAAAAATCTTTTTTGCTGTGTATGACAAATACACAGCTCTAAGAATGTTTGTTATATTCAATATCCATAGATACTTACTATTTACATAGAACTGTTGATATAGTTAACAGTTTTTTAGTTTCTATACAATGTTAAGTTTGTGAAGTTCTTCTTTTAACATTGGCAGCCAAGTTGTACAGACATCTACGGAACAATTCGACACGCAATTATCCTCATTCAATAATATTATCGCGGATTCTTTAATTTTTCTTGTTTTGCTATCTGCCTCTTTTGTTAAAATTTTTGATGAGTCCCAGTTTATTCTATGTCCGTTCTCCCACGCGTGTTCGCAGATCTTGGACCTCTGAATTTCATTTTTTCTGATATAATTTTGATGTTTGCCCAACCTTACACTAAAAGGTCTGGATGATTCACCCAGATTAGATTTCCGAAACGTCGGCGAAATATTTAATTTCAAGTTTTTATACTTATTTGTGTTGTTTATTTATAAAAACCAACCTTTAACTGATCCTTTGACGTAAACGTCACAGGCGTAGAGGTTTTTTACCAGTAACATACTGGTTAATTGTGATATATTTTGTAGATTCCCCTAGCACCGCTTAGAAAGAAAACATACATGTGGCAGGAAGTCCCAAAAAATTGAAGAAGGAAAAAAATTAAGATAATGCCACAAATAACATTTAGACAATTATTTCAAAATTCATAATACAAACAATTTGGTTACAATACACAGAAGTATTCATAATATGTGGTGAATATTATACCATTATACCAAAGATTAGAGAACTAACAAGATAGTAAGGTCAGACGGAGAAGACGAAATAGACGAAGACAGTTGTGAACTCCAATTTAAAAGGACATGACATGCAGCGGAAACGGTTTCTAGATTTGTCGGGTACGCATTAAATGGATTTGACCAAGCCTACTAAAAGATAGATTAACTAATTAGAATCGACAAGAGCTACGTCACGTATAGACCTCGATGACAGTTGCGTGTGGCTGTTTTTTTCCTTATTTTATAAAAAAAAGTTTCAAAATTATTCTTCGAGTGTACAATTCTATCCTAACCAAATATATACCTTACATATAAACACAGAAATACTCCATGTGACGTATTATAAAGCAACCTGTCTTTTAGTGACCTTGGGTACTGACAGTCAGCTGGTCATAGTTCGGTCGTTCTATCAGGACAGGACAGGACATTCTTCACTATTGGCCTCTCTTTCTAGTGTTACCTTCTCCGTCTGATTATCACATTGTGGCAACTACGCGAGAACTCCAATTTAAATTTCGAGGTCAATGGCGCCATTGCTAAAAGATAAAAGGTTTTCCGCCGGCTGTCCTATCTTGTTAATTCTCTAATCTTTGATTATACTAGCTGTATTTTACCAACTTATTGGCCGTCGTCAGTACAGGAAATAACACCATAAGTAAATATTTCCTTACCTCATGCGAGCTGAGTGAATGCATTCAAACAACTTGCAAGGAGAGCCATCTATCACGACTTATTGCAACAAAATAGCCAAATGTACTATTTTCATATTTTCAGGTATATTCCTGTAACTATTTAACTAAATGTGTAAAATATAGTTTAGCTTTATCTTTTGACCGTGGGCTATACAATGCAACCAAAAGTCACAACTATTGCAGCTGTTGTAAGAACGGCACATTGCATGTGATCCAGAAATCCAAATAGAAGTTATGACCATTTACTTGTTCAATTATGTTTCAGGAAAGTTATAGCAGTCAAAATATTTGGAATAAAATGCTTTGAGATTATAACGCCAAATTACAGTTAAATGGCGACCATGTCAACATTTTCGCAGCCAAAATTTAGCTGCTAAAACCTAATAAACCGAACTGTGCTACATGGGTTGAATGCCTTATTTTTGTACAAATTTGGCCACAAATTTGAACTATTCTATTTAAACTTGAATCGGTGTACAGGTAATGTTTTATTTGCGGGCGTCTCATCTGCGTACATAGCAACAACTAGTATAATCTGCGTACAAATGATTTGTTTTGCAAAATTTTGAGATAGGTCAAGGTCGTTAGTTGAAAATCAGTAGGTGGTATCCGAGAAGGGCGAGGAGCATTTGCGCCGTTTTCGCAATTTATTTAAAAAACGCCCTGTCCGCATCATTTGTACACAAATGATACCAGCAACTAAAACAACACCAATGTACTACAATATTTCTTTCGGATAAAGTTATGTTTTGCCATTGACTCTACACCGAACAATATACTTACCTATACATGTCTTATCATTATCTCAGTATTTTGGCACTTGAAGTGTAGTATGTGCTAGACATGTGATTTTAATAGTTTTCTCTTCTTTCCAGTGAGACGATGTTATTGCCAAGAACATTGTCCTAACAACCAACACAATGGGACCTGCGAAGTCAAACCTGGAGGAATGTGTTTTACGCTGGTGGAGGCAGTGTATGATGACGTGTTGGGAAGTGACGTCCCCTCGTACACTTATGGGTGTCTTCCGGCAGACGAGAGAGGATTTATGCAGGTTAGTAAAAGCAAATGAAAACTGTATTAATAAGTATATACTAAAGCAATGTTGCTTACTACTTCTGAATCAAAGATACTTACTTATTATCTATATACCCTCCAAATTCTATTACAATGTATAGAGGAGTTTGGATGATAGCAGCAACAAAAACCTTCTTGAAGATTTAACCTTAACGGTAAATAGGCCCAATGAGAGGGGAGGATCGGGGGTGTTTTCCCCCGGGCTCGGAGTTCTTAAGGGGGCCCGGAGTTCTTAAGGGGGCCCGGATTCTACCCGAATTTCTGAAATCCAGGAAAAGCTGGAGATGCATATACAAATTTTGTTTGCGAGGGGGGCCCGTATGTCACTACCCCCGAACATTGATTTCCTCTCGACGGCCCTGACTACTTTTAGTCTTATTTTGACCCAAACTATTTGTTCCTGACGTGTTGCCCTATAGTTCTGAGACAATACAATATAGTACTAACTTAATATAGAGGACCAGCAGTTTTTAAGGCTATCTTGCCTTAACTAATGAAAATCAATTTTACCAAATTAACGAAATTAATTAGTTGAATCCAAACAAGTACTGCGGAATATAATTATTGAAATAGTTAATAGGCTATTAAATTAAAAATATTCGTTGTTATCTACAAAACTATTAGCAAGTTTTAGAATTTGACACCGCTTAATGGTACGCCCATTATTAGAATTAAGATAAAATATCTTTAAAACATTAATAACGAGGCAATATGGGGATAGAGTTACATATTTTAAATTGTTTAGCATAAAGTATTGTCATCGCTGGCTCTGGATTATTAAATTTTTTATTATGACATGTTCCGTATAACTAGTAACTTCTTCCTCCTTATTTTGTTCAATATTTTAATAACGACCAAAATCTGTAGTAAAAAAAGCGTGTTAATGAAAGTTGGTAAATGTTTTCTAAAACCATTTCTAAAAACTGATAAACAGCCAAACATGTTTTAATTGTTGTCCGAGTACTTACTATGTGAAAATTTCGTAAATAATTTATGATATCTTCTTGACGTAATAGATTGTTCTTGTAAAAATATAGGGAAATAATCCAAGAAAATTATTGAATAAAATTAAAGAAAATGAGATAAAAATTAATGTTCTTCCTTTAGAATTGATATTTCCAATTAAAATTTTAAATTCTTTATGTAAAGTAATAATAATATTCAGAAAAAAAAATTATATATTACTTTCTGAAATATGGATTTTTATAATTTTATCATCAATGGTGTGGAATTTTTTATCGAGGCGATAGTTGATATAGAAAATACGCCATATATAGTAGAAACAATTGTCCTACTATACCATGATTTTTCCTACTAGTGTTTGGAAAAATGATTAAATTAAGATATAATTCTATTTTTTTGAAAATATGTTTTTTTCACTTCCTAGTAGCATCCAACATATCTGACCAGAGAAGGTTAACATTAATACTAACACTGCTTCTACTTCCAACAATTATCTAGTATGTACAGTATGTATCTATTGTATCGACAATACTAATAAATTGCTATTTTGTTCAACTGCGGCTCACATAAACTACATGTGTTGGCTTTTGTTTCGCTTCTAGTTGCTTTACAAATAAAAAAGATAAAAATCTGAAATTAGGGTCCAGGATACTTGGCATAAAGATACGCTTTTTTGACATAATCAAATCCAAAAATACGCTTCCGGTTCAACCGAAAGTACTATTGACTTTTTCATTTTAAATTTTATGAGTTTACCATGCATGTTGCCAAAATAAATAAATGAGCATGGTGTCAATTTATTTAAGTTTTGCTGCTGATTGAATTTATATTATAATTTTATTTAGCATAATATACATTATGAAAAATCAAGCAGAAAATAGTGACTATGGCTGTTCATTAACTCATATTATACTAACAGGTGAAACTGTAGGGCATTACTAGTTCAAAAAAATACATTGTATACGGACAGATGCACTCAATCAAGCATTAAAGTACTTTGTCGCAATTGTCACTCATTGTCGTGGGAGACAAGCGGTAAAGTGAGATTCACGATGACATTATTCATAGCTCCTCAATGAACGTCAACTTTGCACTGTTAAATGTGAGCAAAAATCCTACTTTATTTATCGATTATAGATAAGAGTGCTTGAATGTTTATTATCATGGGAGACAAGTGGTAAAGTGACTCATATTTACTTAGTAAATGTGATTCTTGCATTGTTAAATGAGAGCAAGAAGCCCTACATATATGTCCATCGTAGATTACATTTTTTTTTTTTAAGAATTTGATCATTGTAACACAAACTCTGTATATTTTCCTATTATATGTAAAATTAGATTGTTCTTGACGAACTTCACTAAAATCAAAAAGTGTTTTATAAACAATACTAATATACATGTCTTTTTTCCAGTGCAAGGGACACCTGGTTCCACACGAGCAGAGTAAATCCATCCAATGCTGTGACGATAAGGACATGTGCAACTTGGACCTAAAGCCTACATACCCAGACCGACCAACGCCCGAGTCCCCGAGTTTCGGATCCCCAGATAGTCTGCCTTTTACCGTACTACTCACCTCAGTCACATTCTGCTTGACCCTAGTTCTCCTCATCGTAGCCATAGTATTTTTGAAAAATCGCAAAAAAGAAGTACAAAGAAAGTTTAGTTTATATTCAAAGAATTACCCCTCGGAGACATACCCCAACATGGAGAAGATTCATGGACCATTGGCCAATTTAATCGAGCAGTCCAGTGGGTCTGGATCAGGGTTGCCAATATTAGTACAAAGAACTATTTCTAAGCAAATTCAGATGATCAACTCGGTAGGTAAAGGAAGATACGGCGAAGTTTGGTTAGCTAGATGGCGAGGTGAAAAAGTCGCTGTTAAGGTATTCTTTACCACTGAGGAACAAAGCTGGTTTAGAGAGACGGAGATATATCAGACGGTACTGATGCGTCACGAAAACATTTTGGGATTCATAGCAGCTGATATTAAAGGAACAGGCAGCTGGACGCAAATGTTACTTATAACCGATTACCATGAACGAGGTTCTCTGTATGACTACCTTCAAGACCATTGCCTCGACATTAATAGCCTGCTTTTAATGTCACAGAGTATAGCATCGGGTCTATCGCATTTACATACGGAGATATTTGGAACGAGAGGCAAGCCTGCAATAGCTCACCGGGATATTAAAAGCAAAAATATACTCGTAAAAAGAAATGGAGAGTGCTGTATCGCGGACTTTGGCCTCGCTGTCAAATTCCTGTCGGATACAAACGAAATAGATGTACCCCCGAGTGTACGTTCCGGAACAAGGCGATATATGGCTCCAGAGTTACTAGACAAGTCGATAAACATGCATAACTTTGATGCGCACAAAATGGCCGATATGTACGCTTTTGGTTTGGTTATGTGGGAAATGTCCCGAAGGTGTATAACCGGTGATAAACTCAAGGCAGCAGATGACTACGCTGTACCGTACCATGACTGTGTCCCGTCGGATCCATCATTTGAGGATATGCAGCAAGTTGTGTGTGTGAAAAAAATCAGACCTCAAATTCCGTTGAGGTGGGACAGTGAGGACGTTTTGCAAACGCTATCGAAAGTGATGCAAGAGTGTTGGCACTCGAACCCTGCAGTCAGGTTAACGGCTTTAAGAGTTAAGAAAACGTTATCTAAGTTAGATACGGACACAAGTATAAAGATTGTCTAGTGTTTACTGTTTTGTTTAGTTTAGATTAGAAATCTATAATCTCCAATGTAAGGTTGTATATCCGAGTTTTTTTTTATGCGAATGTTATTTCTTTCTATGGAACTTCGACAAACTAAATTAGTAAAATGTTAAATTTACAATTTGAATATTTCATTTGGAAGCTAGGTTGATAAATTCAATGTGGAAAAACGCTTCTTTTTAATTTCAAGTTGTGCAGTCGAAAATCGTCAATTTGGAGTGTAGCGACACAAATGAGTCTTAACACTTTTGTTTATAGCACGATTCAAAGAGCTTTTCTAACTAAAGTTAAATGAATGTCTTAGGCCTTATTTCCCATGATAGGACAAGAGTCTCGTGGTGTAGTATCTCTTGTTCAGATTTGTAAAATTAAAAGTCCATTATGGCAACGTAACAACAATGTTGCACATACATTCCAAAGATAAAAAGTAAAATAAAAGTCTGCGCTTCGATAGCTGCAACAGTTGTTAATAGAGAATTTGTGTTTAGAAACTTGAAAAATCAGAAGTTTAATATTTTTCTGTTTAATATGTGAAATGACTCTGACTCCCTTTTCAGGCTTGGTGATATTCTTTTGTAACTGATTGCTTGTGAACGAGTTAAATGGGACATTCCTCTTTTGATATTTTTTAAAGTATATCGTTGGGATTTGAACCGTACTTTGCACAACTGTTAAATAATACTTGATGATGTTACACACGCAGCATCACCAACAAAAACTGAAATGGTAACAGCAAGGTTTTAACAGAATTATAAATAAGTGATCAAATTACACACCTGCAAAAAAAAACGCTTTTCTTTTTTTTTAACCCAAGTAGGTGATTTTGATCTCCTTTAAATTTTTTTGCAAGTTTTTTATATGGCTGAATTATCTATGGAAACTATTATACAAGTAAATCGAACCTAAATAGCTAATTCCTTAGGATTTTGACGTGCTGAACACAATACTGTTTCCCATTTGTTCTATGAAGTCAGAATTTTGAGTAAACAACCTCAAAATGGATAAAATTGATTTTTTATAACATTATAAAAAGGAAGTGACTGCTGAACCGGTGCGGTGGAAGATTTTTGAATCAGTAATGAACCTCCACACCGGACAAATAACGGTTTGTTATTGTACCGCCGTGTCAACTATTTATTCCATACTATAGGGTTGATTGTCAGCTGGATGATTATTGGCATATGCGTATGTTCTCGCTTAGGGTGCGAAAGGTCCCGGGTTCAACTCCTAGACCTCCTCAACTTTTCTTTTTTTATTTTGTAACGATTAATGTATTTTTTCATAATTTCAGGTTTGATTTGATGGCAGAAATTATGTTTCCCGCCATTTTTCCACAAAATAACAATGTTTCAATTTCTCGAGTTGCGGAACGCTAGTAAAAATGGATATAGCCTTTATTTTTAGATTAGTTTTAAAGTTATCATTACTAAAAACAAGTCTGTCTGGTGCGACGGTCCATTATTGATTCACAAATGTTCCACCGCGGCGGTTTGATAGTCACTTATGTTTTCTCAAAATTCTGACCTTATAGAGCAAAACGGGCAACGGCATTGTGTTCAGAGCGTCAAAGTCTTATGGAATTACCTATTTAGGCCTGATTTACTTGCATATATACTCACCACAAAAATTCTAGTGTTTCTTGCTAAACTCAGGAATAAAATAATGTTTGTACCATCTATAGTTGTTTTTTCTTATTGTTACTATTGGTTTTTAAAGATCTTGGACAGCTGAATGAGATGGTCTGGTCCGTTATAGGCAGAAATGTCCTTTTTAACACTTAGGTTAGGTTCTCTCAAAATTGCGACGTTATGGAGCAAAACGGCCAACGGCATCGTGTTCAGCACATCAAAAACCTTCAGAATCACTTATTTGGGTTAAGAAAAAACCTTGCGGGTCAGTGTTATTGATGATTTGTTTACACTTTGAAAAAAAATCGTGTTGATGTGCAGGTCTTCTAAATTATTTGATCTGTTGAAATTTATCAGAATAATTTCAAAAACCTTCATCAAATTTACTAAACCGAATGTTTGAGGTTATGTGTGACATATGATGTACACGCCCTATTTAATATTATATATAAAGTATTCATTTGTTTAACGTCTAAATATTGTATATATTATACAAAAACTGTTGTGTTCCTTTCATCACAATCACAATGTTCTTTATTACCTTGCAAAATTCGATTTCTGTGATCAGTCATCATCAATCACAGTTTATAGGAAAACATTTGGTAACCTTCAAAGGTGATGTACCAAACCTGATGTGTGGTTAGATTTGCAATGATACACTAACCAAATATCAAAAAGGTACTTATTTACAGAAATAGTGATGAAATCTTACTTTTAATATGTTGTAAGGATAGAAGTATGTCCTATTTTTAAAATATAAATCCACCTGTTTTGAGGATTTTACCACTAATTCTCTTATTTTAATAATGCACTGTATAATATGCGGTCTTATTTTAATGCACAATGAGTATTATTTATTATTTAACAAATATATACTCGAGTAACTTGTCCTGTATTCATGGCACACCTTGTATGTTGTTTTGCAGAGATGTTAAAGTATTCTACTACGTTTAAAAATGATTTATTATTTGTTTGCTTATAATTGTATTGAAACATTCTTTATAGGATTTTGCAAACAGCAGAAAAATTAACTATCTATAAAAGAAAAACTTTGAGTAGAAATATTAATGAATCTTTGCATTCTTTCGATAACCTGAATTCTGGTTATGCTAGCAAATTAAAATCCTAAAATGAATTTGTCTTATTTCTTATTTGACAATTCTCATTCTAACACTAGCATCCACACAGTCCCCTACGGCCATGCAGATTAAACTAGTATCCACATAACCCCCTACGATTATGAAGATTCAGTTAAAAATGAGAACAGAGACCTAAAATGAATTTATTTATCTATCTTGTCTTAAAAAATTTTTCATTCCAATGGATTACATTTTCATGAAATCTATCATTCTGTTTCCTGGAAATGCTTAGCCTTTGAAACGTTTTTCGCCCTTATTCTGGAGCTCAAAGGCTAAGCATTTCCAGGAAACAGAATGATAGATTTCATGAAAATGTAATCCATTGGAATGAAAAATTTTTTAAGACAAGATAGATAAATAAATTCATTTTAGGTCTCTGTTCTCATTTTTAACTGAATCTTCATAATCGTAGGGGGTTATGTGGATACTAGTTTAATCTGCATGGCCGTAGGGGACTGTGTGGATGCTAGTGTTAGAATGAGAATTGTCAAATAAGAAATTAGACAAATTCATTTTAGGATTTTAATTTGCTAGCATAACCAGAATTCAGGTTATCGAAAGAATGCAAAGATTCATTAATATTTCTACTCAAAGTTTTTCTTTTATAGATAGTTAATTTTTCTGCTGTTTGCAAAATCCTATAAAGAATGTTTCAATATTCTACTACATTTCATACTTTTTAATTTTTACATCCTTTTTTGCATTAATCACTAGTCAACTCCTCTTTACATTTAAAAAGGTGACTTTACTGATACATAATTACGTTAGAAAACAACTGAAGTCAGATTGAAAAAAGTAATAAGCCTGATATAGGTCCATGAAATTGCCACGTATTTATCAACTTAACTGTAATTCATGTTCTTTATTTTCCTGTAAAGCTTTATAGATTTAGATTGTCTACAACCAATTTATATTTCATAAATATAAGATATATAGCTTTAATTTTTGTGTAAAATAAAATCTACTGGATATACAATTTTACCCGTAACATAGTGAATATTGTACATATGACAAATTATAAGTTGTAAATATTATTGTTCATAAGTTAAAAATATATCTATAAGATAAGAAGTCAAAGTACCTATACATTCACATATGAAAGTCGAATTGACAATATTTAAAAAATTTACGTGGAACACAATAACTCAAAAATAATATACTTACTTTGCCATAGCTATACACACTTGAAATTTTATATTTTATGGAAAGAAAACTGGCTAGCCTCTTTTTATTTAAGGCATATGTGCGTTTATGTAAATTAAATCAACACATTTCATAATTTGGGGGGAATATGTCGAGATCAATTGCAAAAAATACTCAGATCTATTGATTTGGATACATAATACCAACTTTAGACCTAAGACATCCAAGTGGTCAATAAATATTCATTAATATTTCGGAGCAGCTTTATTTTGCATTGCAGTGCGTAGTAAGCTTTTGCAAGTGAGAATAAATATTTCTTATTGTTGCTAGCTTTTAAGGAAGTTTGCCGATTACATCAATTCTGAACGTTCTTATATACTGCCGGACCGGCTGCATATGCTGGACTGAATATGGGACATACTTGTTGCCAGCAGGGAGAGCCACATGACACAAGGGGTAGGAATATAGGATTGGAAGTGAAGGTGCTTGTGAGATGCTTCTTTTAAGTTTCTATTTGTCATCGTCGGATGTGAAGTTTATTACTTTGCTAGATGCTTCTTTTAAGTATTCATCTATTATCATCTCCTTATTTATTCTTCTTCTGAGTTTTCTATTTCCGAATCTAGCAGGGTGCATCTCCTCCTGCCTGCTTGCATCCACATAAGATTTCATACTTCCCAGAAATCCGTGCTTTCGTTTTAATGTCCCGCATCAGTGCATCCACCTCGCTTGTCTGCCAAGACATACGTACGTTATTAGCTCTCCGCAAAGTGCCCTCATTTATTAACTGCTCCGCAGGTAAATATCCATTTATGTTATGGTGGAAGTGCAAGAAAGAGCCCTGCCTCGCGGTATAAAGAGCTTTTTTCAGCGGGTTATGAGAAAGAGGCCCGAGAGAATATTTTGCACACTGTATATTGGTTAGTCTTTAGGTACATACTTCATTTGTCATTTATTATTTTGTTATTTATTTTTGTGGGTGCATGTATTGCATTAAACCATCCATTGATGAAAAAGCTGATTTTTTCAAAAAAATTGAGGAATTAGCAACTACTTTATTCTTTGTTTGTCAAAAATGCGAACATTTTTAAAATTTTTGTAATAATAAAGATCACGCTTCACATAAAAGTAAACAACAATGTGTCCGAAAAATTCACCCCTGAACAAGGAATCCCACAAGGCTCACCACTCTCACCACTTCTTTATAATATATACTGCTCTGATATCCTTCACCAACAAAATCGAAATGACACTAATTCCTATATTCTACAATACGCAGATGATACAGCATTGATTGCACATGGAAAATCTTTAAATAAAACTATAGAAAACCTTCAGACTTTAATGATCGAAACAGAGACATGGTTTAACAACTGGAGAATACATCCCAACCCCTTGAAAACACAGTTCCTAATATTTAACCACATCCCATCACACACTTCCCCTTCGATATCGATCAGGAATCATCAAATAATGCCTTCCCTAACTGCTAATTACCTTGGAATTCTGCTAGATCACAAATTGAATTTAAAGCACCACACCAAATTAATAAAAAGACGTACGATAACAAGAGCCAAACACTTCAGAGCTTTAACCTACAAAAACAAGGGTATAAGTACTCGAACTGCTACAAAAATTTATACTTCCATATGTCGTCCGATACTTGAATATGGACATGTTTTATACCTCAATTGTCGACTTCCAACTCTTAATAATATAAAAACGGCAGAAACTACAGCCCTGAGAATTATAACGAAAATTCGTCACCCCACAAATCCACTTCATAATCCCTCAAACGAATTGCTTTACAGCAAAACAAATATCCAGCCTATTCTCGAAAGATTAAAAGTGCTATCCTCAAAGTTTGCTAATCGTGAGCATAATATGGAAATAATGCAACAGATGTTTATTACCAGACCAAGACATCAACCCTCCAAATTCAAGTTTCCAGAAAAAACTATTCAAGAAATATTAATTAATTACATTATCTGAAAATCCTTAATATTGTTTAAATTTAAATATCCAATGTAATCATTCTTTTTTTTTTTTTTTTTTTTTTCACTATACACTGTGTGTTTATGATTAGTACAACAGCTTTGTAAATAAATTATTTGTTAAAAAAAAAAAAAAAGACAGGCTGAAGGACCTCGGTCGATGGCCTTTTGATATGTATATGTATATTGTATATATCAATAAAAAGCTTTTATTATTATTATTATTATTAAAGATCACGTTAGCCCTCTATTTTTAGCATCTGTAAAATGAAGCATCCAGACATATGCTCAATCCTTTATTGAAGATTGAGGTTGAGGTCACTATTTGTCTATTTATTGAACTGATTTTGTCCATTGGTACATAATATAATATAGAGTCGAGTAAACTTTAACTTGGCTTGTGATGAGGTAATAAGTGCGTGTACGAATTCATTTTCTCTTGCACACAAAGTTAGAGCCTAAAAACATTGCGACCTTTGGACCGGTCAAGTTAAAGCATACTGGCCTATAGTAGGTATTGGCTTAACAAAATCCAATAATAGACATTTTAATTCTATTTGATATAATGTCCGTGATATTCTTAAGCTATGGATTTTTAAAGAGGTTGCTTTGATTTTAAATGTTCTATTGTATGCTTCTTAAGTTTTGTACAATATTTTTATTCTGTGTTGCCATTTTATGTAATAAGCAATTCCTAAGATCGTGCCATCTTTACAGATTGCTTTTGAGTTATTGTGTATCGAAATAGAAATATGATGAATATATAATGAATTTAAAAACAAAATTATTTCGGTGCTCTGTGACAATCGCTAACTTGTAAAAAGAGGTTTCATGTTCAGTTCTGTGTAAAAAAAATTAAACCACTTGTTAAAACAGCACTAATATTAAAATTTATTTGAAATATTTTTTAAAATTGCTCAAATGGTAACAGTAAATTAACGTGCAATTAATTTGGTTCTCTACCTTGGTTTGTGTTTTGGTTCTATTTAACATTTTCATAAATTGTTTTTTATTTTACTTTTTTGAGTAGGCCGTGTGACTGTTAGAATGTGCATTTACAATTGTAAATATTCATCGTTTAACTTTTTTAATTATTACCCTTTGTGAAATAAACAAAATTTGTTTGAATGTGCAGTAAATATATTATTGCAAGACTGATATTTTGAATGTTGTATGTTTTTGTGTATAAAACAATGTAATAAATAGTTTATAGAAAAATTTGTTTTACTCTATATCCCAGTTTCCTTTAAATTAAAAATGAATTATACTAAGATCGTTTTTGAGAACATATTTGTGATAATATGACCTGACCCCAGATTCGGGGTAGTCGGAGATTGACTTTTCTCAATATATACAATGTCTCCACAGAGAAGCGTTATTATAGGTGTAAATAACCATTTTCCTTAGCTATGAACACAATTTTCTGTGTTCTGCTCTTGCTTCACCTAAAACCTATTTTTTCATTAGAATTTCAAAAATGCATAGAGGGCGCTGGTGGCAGCTTAAAAATAAAGTTCGCCTCGGGTAAACTGCAATTTCTGTGCTAGATATTGAAACATTTTATAAGAAAAATTTGCTCAAAATTAAAAAATGACCAAATTTGATATCTGTACGAGGTGATTCACGTGTCATTTTAGGTTCCATGATTTAAAAAAATTAATAAATACACAACTATGCATATAGTTATCAAATTTAGTACAAAGTTATAATTTTTAATTTTGTGGAAGTTTTTCTTATAAAATTTTTCCATATCTAGCACAGAAATGGCAGTTTACCTCAAATGAATTTTATTTTTAAGCTGCCACCAGCACCCTCTATGCATTTTTGAAATTCTAATGTACAGAAAATTGTGTTTATAGTAAAAAAAAAAAAATGGTTATTTACACCTATAATATCGCTTTTCCGTGGGCACGTGTAATAAAATAAATTTTTATTTCCACACAGATGAAAATAATAGTCTGAATCAAGAATGTTGTTACACAACCAGTGTAGCACAGTCTTCAAGGGATTTGAGATAGGATTAAATATTCTTTATGAAAACTTTTGCTTTTTTGGTAGCTTTTCAGTAGTAGAAAAATGTCTTAAAAGCATCAAAGAGTCGTCAACATAGAAATAATATACATGTTTTGATACAACTTAAAGACTATTATGGAGATGGAAATTAAAGAGACGAAGATTCTACAAAAATATGTACTTCCAAAAAGTTTCGTATACAGAGTGTGACTCACTTATCTGATATCCAAATAATTTGAAATTTTGGTAGTGAATATATACCTAAAAAGTAAGTATTTAGACGTAACCACATTGCCGTCCAACTCTAGGATGAAAAAAGGGGGTCGATTTTCAAAAAGAAGTATTTGTGACTTTTTTAGAAGAAAACTAGTAAGATATTCTTAATCAACAACTTTAGATAGATAGATAGATTATCTTTATTGGTTCTCAAAAATACCTTTATGGTGTAGAACATGTCAAAAAATTACAAAGTTAATAAATAAAATGTATTTACATGTCTAAAAACAAACTTTAAATGTACATTAAATAAATAGAACAAACAAACACATTAAAAAGTTAATTACAGTAGTATAACAGGTAATATAATATAACATTGATTATAAAAACATATTTAATTAGGACAGAAATTAGGGTCATTATAAAATTCTCCAATGCTGTAGTAGGCCTTCTGTACTAGGATATTATGTAACATTGTTTTTATCTTTTTTACCGGATGATTCCGGATTGAGATTGGTAATGTATTAAAAATTTTTATTATGGAGTATTTCACATTTTTTTGAATATACGTAAAATTTACTCTATCAGTAATCAGATCAGATCTATTTCTAGTATTGTGGCTGTGCTGCCTATTGCAGTTCTCAAGGAGATCCCTGTTATTGCAGATGAAATTTACCGATTCATAGATATAAATGCACGGCATAGTAAGTATTTTATTATTGATAAAATAATTTTTACATGATTCGTGATTCTGTAATTGATAGATGTTTCTTATACATCTTTTTTGTAATACAAAGATACGGAACATCTCTGGAGAATTAGCCCAAAAGATAATTCCATATCTTATTCTGGATTGTATGTTAGAAACCCTTTTGTACAAGATTACGTCGTAGTGGGTTCAAAGGTGTTTGAGTGTCTTGTATCAAGTTCACTCTAACATCCTCCACGCTCACAGAAATAATAAACGAGCACCCGTATATCTCGACAGGAATAATATCTACAAGAAGCAATGAAATGCCCATAAAAACAGATTCTCTGTAAAAAAAATATCGCCAAGTACACTCTCTCCATAAAAAAACATCTTTAATCTCTCCAAAAACATAAAATGAGAAACCAAAATTATTTGAAATCAATCAAAATCGCCAAGTCCGGTTATCTATTTATAAAAAACAAATTATGAAACAAATTTTTTTTAAATACAAAGCAACTTGAGGTGTTTCACTAAGAGGCAAAAGGCTGTTTGGATTCACCAGTGCCACTCGGTCAATCTGATACAAATTTCTCCGTCAAATTGACAAAACTTCTGGCTACAATATTATATATGTCGGCGCCACCGAAAATAATTTCTGTACGCCTATGATTCTTAGGAACCCAGCACTAATACTTGTGATTGTTTATTATTTTTGTTAATATAAACATTGTGGTTGACTTACCTACGAAACAGATCGGCTAGCCCGGGGGAACAAAAAGGCATTCTATGATTACCTGTGAAAGAGTTAAGATTTGATTATCGCGGGCTAGCGGGTAGTGGATCGTTAGTTCCTTTGTTTTACTAGATTTATCCGATGGTGTTGAGACTGTTTTGATTACTTGTATTATTCGTATGGACAATTAGACTTTGTTATTAAATTTTGTATTAAGTGAAATCCAGTGTCGTCCTTGCTAACATGTCCAAGCGGTCTAACCCTAAACGTGCCCTCGTGGTATCCGACATATATTATGTCCGATTATCAACATGTGTAGGATCTGTGGAAACAAGGGAAGTGAAACCCGCCAAGTTTTTTTATATTTGATTTTTTTTTCATTTCCCAAAATTTTTTCACAAATTCTTTCATATTTTTTTTTACATAGATACTGGACTTGGCGATTTTAATTGATTTCGAGTATATTTGGAGAGATCACGTTTTCTCATTTTATGTTTTTTAGAGAGAAAAAATATTTTTTTTGGACAGTATACTTCTCATTTATCTAGGAGGCATAAAAAGTGACGCCTTTGACTTTGCGGTAAAGATCAAAGACCCAACATTTTTTATACGGACAATAAGTCCGCAGTAAACTATACTTGGCACTATTTATTTGCAGAGAATCTGTTATTGTGGACATTTGATTTTACAACAAATTAAATTTAGAAAAAAAATAAATTGACACTTGAAATAATTTTTGTTTTCATGGCTTACTTAGGTTTTTATTGATGATTATTTATTAGAAAAATGATAGGTATGTACAAATTAAAATTTTTGGCTTATTAAATAAATAATTATTTTGTTTAATTATTTCATCTTTTTGTATTTGAAGATACATTTCTAACTCGGGACCACGAGAAAATGGTTCTTACAGTCTTTAAACAATAAAGAGTATGATTTAAATATAAATAACAATAGAAGCAGGTAGGTACATTGTTATTGTAGAATGAGCAGATGAAGACCGTCCAGACAAGTTAAGAATAAGCGACTGTGAGTTAGTAAATATGGTATACCTTACAGCCCTTGACAATACCCATAACTACGAATATGAGATTTAATAGAGAATACCTCTAGCAAGATTGACAACCTGCTAATTCTGCAAGAGTTAGTGTGACAGAAATACCACAAAGACCAAACTTGTTCAGCCCAAATGACTTTGCGTTTTATGATTATTTGGCCATATCAACCAGTGAGAGAACAATAAGATGGCACAGGGAAAATGAGATAGTATGTGGCAAAGAAGACACTCTCGAAAATATTAGATTAAGAAGATAATATGTGGTTCTGGAGTAACTATCATTAACATAAAAATGTTTGTGCGTGCTACGATTTTAGCCAAAATCAAATATTAAGTCATAATTACAAGTCATGTAAAGCTAAATGCCATAGGTTAAATAGCCCTAAAACAATTGGCATGAATAACGGTAATTGTATGGTTCCTAGGCTGTATGTTTTACCTTGAACATACGTCACAAAGAATGCAAATACCAAATTAGAAAATAGATTTTACGTAATACAAAAGAATCCATAGTTTTATCAATTATATTAAAATGTGTTCTTAAATTGCTAAGGATATAGAAACATTCACAATGAGGGTTAAAATAAAATGATACCAAGGTGTCCATGGATAGGTACTATTTATTTCATCACTTTATGTATATTGTATACATTTTCAGCGAGTTAAAAAGAATATCGAGAGCAGTTTTGTAAGAAGTACAATA
Organism: Stenurella melanura; assembly: GCA_963583905.1. Taxonomy (NCBI): domain Eukaryota; kingdom Metazoa; phylum Arthropoda; class Insecta; order Coleoptera; family Cerambycidae; genus Stenurella; species Stenurella melanura. The sequence continues at coordinate 81,171,015 of OY757316.1, read as the reverse complement.
AATATAGGTACGTACACTGCTGGTCATGCTACCTATTTAAATGTGTTTACAGTGCATAACACTAGACAAGAATAAATTGTTAGACAAAGAAGTAAAATCTTCGCATATGCAACATCAATAGATTTACACTAATGAATGGTAAATAAATTGCATTGCACATTACAGCTTCACTCCATATTTGATGTATTTGGTAATGCTATCATTCTATAGATTGTGAAACGTAAGCACATGTAAAGGAAAAATCTATAATTGTGATATCTTTGTCAGTAAAAATAGTTTTGTTCTTGTATTATACATTATAAACACATTCTAATAGACAGTATGGCCAGCATTGTATAAAGAAAAGGAGAAACTATAACTATATAGTATTGGTGTGAATAATAAGTTATTATTCTTTTGTTTCTTGTATTACCCTGTATTATTATTAATAAGACAGGGGAAGCAACATACAAATAAAACACTTATTTGTTGCCACACATCAAGAAAGAGGAAAAATATGTATATATTTGTGCATTCTGCAAATATGAGCTCTTGCGTGGATTATTACAAGGCTTTTTTACTCACATATGACAGAGCAATACTGACGTTTACTGAGGATCTATGAGTAATATCACTTTACCGCTCGTCTCCAGTGGCAAGGAACGCTCGCTTGAGTGGATCCGTACTTAAACAATATATTTTTATGAAACAGTAGTGCCCTAAAACTGTCAATATAATAAGAGTTGATATTAAAAGGTATTGTCACTATCTTCTGCCTGATTTTCCATAATACCTGTTATTTGTGCTAAATAAAAATCACAATATAAATTCAATCAAAAGCAAAACTTTAACAGCTTGGCGGCGTTTGCGTCTTATTCTTTTATTTATTTTGATCATGTGCATGGCACACTTATAAAATGTTGACAAATTGCAGTTTTCAATAAAAAATCTCAACTCAGTTATTTCTTTATTTTGATCTTTGAAAACGATCGTAGATAAAATCATGTGTTTAATTTGAGCACAAAGTACCACTGTTGCTCTCGAATGTTTAACTTATTACTCTCTCGAGTGACAATGAGGCACTTTGAGCTCTTATACACAAATAGCTATTTAAGCGTCAATAAGTTTAGCTACTTGATATGAGATGAGAACAAGTGGGCATAAGTTTAAGTTTGAAGAATTTTTAAGTGCTTATTATATAGTGTTGTGCATAGATGTAATCTGAAAAGTTCAGTGTATTATGTTCATCCGGTTATATATCAGATCCAGTAAAGAGACCGAATGTATCCCTGTGAATCTCAACGAGACTATATAGTAGATGAATAGTGAATGGAGGGGCATAATTTAGTTTAATGAATATAGGTTGGCATTGTTCCATAGGTCTGGTATTTACAAGACTTCTAATATGCGGCAGGAGTTATTCCATAAGACAAGTGCATAGCAAAGACTGGAGTGGAACAGAGAGAAATAAGCATTTTGTAAAATATCGAATTCAAGACTGCATATTAGTTTTCTGGTGAAAACAGTGCTAGAAAGCATGCAAGTAAAAACAGTGTTTTCTATTCAGGTTTTACACAATGTATGTCCTATTGGGTTATTATTTCTCTTGCAATAATATCAGTTAATATATATATAATTTTATTTAAATATGTGTACCTATATATATAAAATGTATTTGTAGGTACTTTTAGTAAAAACAATATTTTGACAAAAGGTGTTGGTGATGTCATTACCTTGCTTCTATCAGGTATTTCTAAACCATTCTGTTTACTGAAATTGACCTTGAAAAATGGAATTTATTAAAAAGAAACCACGCAGCATATATAGGTACATATTATTTTGGAGGAAACTTTATGTCTAACATTCTCAAACATTGTATACTCTTAATTGATATGTGTAGGTTCAACCAGTATTCAACAGTTCATTGGAATTATTGGCAGGGAATCTCAGAGATTCTTCTGCTTTATCACCCGGGCATTTTTTGAAGTAAGATTGTGATAATCACACTGTATTAATTTTTTATTTTTGAAAATATCTCGCACTCTAAATCGTCGTGGTCTCCTTTTGAGTTTTTGTCTTAAGCGAAGTATGTTACTTCATCCGTAAATAAATACCCATTAAAATTATTTATTAATTTCATGTAAGGAAGTCGTAATCACACAATCACGTCAATCACAGCATACTTTAAAATCTCTAATTTAAAAATAATTTCTCTCTCTCTCTCTCTCTTTCTCTTTCGTCGTAATCGGAAATGACTGCGCGACTCAAAAACTTCTCAGCTTGCTCGCGTAGGATTATGTCCATGTTCCTTTGCTGCGCCTGCGCAATTGGTGTGAATGCGACGGAAGTGGAAGAGGGCTTTGATTTCATAACGCCACGCAAGGTAACTCGCCAAATGCCAATCGCCATTTCTAAACCGGTGTTCGTGGTACTTGGTTGTCTAGAATTGTGGTGATCGATTTTGATATATTCTCCGTAATATAGTCGAATTTGTTGGTATTATCGTTAACAGGTAAGATTTGATATTTCCTTTAATAGTGTTTTTTCCAAAACAGCTTACCATAAAATAGAAACGGCGATTCGATCGAAATTGCGCGACCGTTTTTTGAAGATTCATGTTTGCTTCTGTAATCATTTTTTTCAGTAATTTCCTAGATTTGTCTTCACAAGTGGTCGAGTTTTACTAGTTTTTGTCTGCCGTTTTATGTAATTACCTAAATGTTTCAATCTTCAAATAATGTACAATTATTTATTTTATTTTAAGACGCATCATCATGATCCGCCATTTTATCCGTGTTTGTCGGCGAGACCGATGTGTTAGTCATGAAAATATTTAGCGATCAATATATTCAAGGTGTGGTACTGTTGATTTGAAAGTAATTCTAAATTAATCTGGTGCTCTTTTTTAACGTAATATATCAATGTTAATGTCATAAAGGAATATTGTCTACTTTCTGTAAAAGAAGCTCTAGGTATTAAATGTAAATATATGACCTGCCAAATTATGAAAAAGGTCTTGTTTTCATGAGAATTCTAGGGTATTTTCTTACGGTTAAATATATTGGCTTCAATATTGATAAATGTAAGACGATTATTTTTCTAGTGACGACTCGACTTTAGAAATGAATTTGTGTTGTGCACAATGGGTATTAATGTTAATTGCTACTACTTAGTGACCCGTGTAACTGTAAGAAATGCTAGGTACCTATTCCGTTATATCCAAAATAAACATTGTAAAATTAAAAATATTTGAGAAACGAGTTTATAAGCTTGCATCATATTTGTGACTGCCATATTGGAATGACGCAACTTCATAGCTATAATAGAGAATAGAGTTGATAACGACTATCCCATCATTTATGCATACAGTAAAAAAAATTGTTGTGATGTTAATTATTGACCTTCTAATAATAACAAATCAGACTTAACTTGGTAATATCGAAGTTAATTGTTTGGAAAGCACGAATTATGAAAAACGGAAGATGTAATTTTCGAGAACTAGGTTAGAAGATGTATACAGGGTGTATCGAATCCATCTGATTACATAATTTCACTGTATGGAAATTGCTTGTTTGGTATTAAAGTGAAGTACTTGTTATAGGTATTCAGGCTTTTGCCAATTTTTAAACATTCTATCGTTCTATCAAATTAAAATTTTAGCAAACGACAAAATTTGAATAATTGTCAGTGACGTAACCAATTGCCTTAACACGTTCATTGCCGATCTAATATTAATGGTGCTTCTGTAAGGCCTGTGAGCAAAATTTTCATTGGAGAGGTTGCGATGAGCAAAATATGTAATGTTAGGTATGTCTTTATTGAAAATAATAAAAATAATATGAAACATCGTTATTAAAAAAAATACACCTATAGGTGTAGCCGGCCACTTTATTGAAAATTTCATTAGCAATGCCGATTACACCTATAGGTGTAAGTGAGCTTTGACTTTATTTTATGGCTGATGGAACTTGAAAAAACATTCTTCCTTTAGAGAACGAGGGTGTTGATATTTTGAAAGTCTCATTCTTTTTGTATTTAAACCAGAAGGTCCATTTTGTTTTTTTTTTTTACAATTATGAACATAACACTGATATGCAACACTTTCTTTATTTTAATCTTTTTTTTGAAAACGATGTTCACTTTCACACAAGCAACCGACCATACTGACAGTGTACATTAACACTACTTATGGCAGTCATAACATCATTCAGTCCCAGTAAGCACTGGAGATTTGTTAACTGCAACCAATAATACAGATCGTTAGTACTTGGTCCAATAAATGTGCCGACTGCTATTCGATCTATTCGTAAACAAGCCAATGTTACAATAGTAAATGGAAATTCATATTAGTGCTTTACACCTATAGGTGTAATCGGCCGGTTTATAAATCTTCATAATACACCTATAGGTGTAATCGGCAATGAACGTGTTAATGGTTAAAGTTGTGATTAACAAAAGGTAAACTCAACACTATTAGCTTTATTTAGATGAAAAAAATGGGTACACTGGCTAATACCGAATTTGTAAGAACCACTTCTGAAAATTTACCAGCTGTGGGTGTGTTTATACTTAATTGCCAAATTTATGAAAAAAGAGGAATGTTTCAATGTGATAGAAGTAAGGGGCTCGAAAGTGCAACAGAATTATTTCATTTTTATTCCATTTGTGTTCATGTATTATTACTTTAACTTGGTACATCGATTTCTATATAAGCAGTGTGTTTTTTTGTGTTTCATGAGTAGATATCATTGGTATACTAATACCATTATTTTATACTTTGAGCTCACAAATTATGATATTTCATTTTATAAAATGAAGTTATGAATAACTAATATTAATATAATCCTCACCATCAGTAAGATTTTGTTCTTGATGTAGGTAAATCACATGTACTTGCCATGGTACTGACGAAACTTTTCCAGGTACGTTTTTGGATGTATTTTCACATCTTTTAACGCAAGCCTTGAAAGTCAAATCTTGATATTACCTCCTTTTGTTTTAAAGATAATTAATTATACTGCAAAGACTTCTCAATAGTTTACATTGGTTTTTAGTGATATCCTTCAGTATTTACCTACCTAATGATTTATATTCTTTAACTCGACCTTCGCTGGAGAGTTGCTGTTAAAACTTGATTTTTAAGAGTAGTAGTAGCCTATGGCTAAACTTCGACTTAATAAAAACAGACGTTTTATTATTAGTATTTTTATGAATAAAAAGAAGACTTAAAAAAAAAGTTCCCTGGTATGTATAAATAGGTATCATGTTAGTGTGTTTTGTTATTAAAAGGCTTAGATCATGATGATGTGTGTTTAGTATACAGCACCCTGTTGGAGCTAAGGTCGTGACAGAAGTTCTTATTTTGGCGAGTTTCAGGCCGGATCCGGAAGTCAAGTCGCAAGCATGCCGGGTTTTAGCAGCGCGGGCACATTCAAAATATTTATCGGAAACCTCGCCGAGAAAACGGCAGTGACGGAGCTCCGACCCCTTTTTGAAAAGTACGGAAAAGTCGTGGAATGCGACGTGGTCAAGAATTACGGATTCGTCCACATGGAGAATGAATCGGAAGGACGCGAGGCGATAAAAAACCTAAACGGCCAAATACTCAATGGCCAACCAATGAAATGCGAGGCGGCGAAGAGCCGGAAGGCGCCTCAGACGCCGACAACCAAGATTTTTGTTGGAAACTTAACAGATAACACGAAGGCCCCACAGATACGCGAGCTTTTCAAAAAATACGGCACCGTGGTGGAGTGCGACATTGTACGCAACTACGGTTTCGTCCATCTCGAGTCATCGGGCGACGTGAACGAGGCTATTAAAGAATTAAACGGCACAATGGTGGACGGGCAGCCCATGAAGGTGCAAGTATCAACGAGTCGCGTTCGCCAAAGGCCTGGCATGGGTGACCCGGAGCAATGTTACCGATGTGGACGCGGTGGTCACTGGTCCAAGGAGTGCCCCAAGGGCATGGGACCCGATAGGTTCCGCGACCGTATGTTCGGAAGGGACCCCTACCCACCGCCGCCGCCTCCACCTTTCCTGCGCGACCGCATGATGGGTCGATTTGGGGTACGCGATTTTATATTTTCTACATTTAACATAAGTACTGGTATCATTTGTATCAAATTTTTCACCAGCATCCATTTTCGAAAGTATTTTTTGAGATGTATTTTTAAGGATACATTGCATTTTTAGAAATCCCATAAAATAGCTAACAAAGCATTTTTTAAACAAATTTGCTTATTTTTATTTCTAATATAAAAATATATTTTTTGAACTCTTAAAAATACATCTTGATTCAAATCACCCTTTTCAGTGTCGTAAGGATCATGTTTTTCTTTCAATAGTTATTGAAAATCATATTTTAAAGTAGATTACCCCGACGGTACTTTCGAAGTTGTCTTTAATATTTATTTCAAGCACAATTCGTTTTTTTTTTTATTAAGAAAATGACCGTACCAACCATGTTTTTAAATTTGTTTGAATTATAAACGTTAACAACATTTATTCACTGGTAAACAAATTGCTTTGGGTTTTGGTTTGTCCTCAAATGTTAATAAATTTCATCAGCAAAATTTAACGATCTAATAAAGTACGTTCTAAAAATCTAAATTCATTATTGTGGGGGTGGGCGTCATTTCACTCTGATCTGTGTATCACAATGCTTCAGACTAGTTAGGGCTGTTCAAAAGTAAATAGCATCAATGGAAGTTGAACACAACTTTTTCTTTACGAGAAAATCTATAAAATATCAATATAAATATTACGGAAAACAAATGTATCACATGCAAATGTTTTCATTCTTGTCCTAAGATCTGTTTTTGAGAGCCAGCTTCCATATTGCTATTCACTTAGTTTCCAGCATCACCCTAATAGATTTTTATGCAAATATTTAGGATGGATACGATGGCTACTATGACAGGCGTTTCGATGATTCCCGTGACCTGTACGAGCGCAGGTACTCTGGTTTGCCACCCAGGGGTGAGATCGGCATGCGAGGAGGTAGGGACTTTTTGCCGCCTCCGTTGCCACCACGTCGTGAACCACTGCCTCCGATGCCATCTATTGGATTACGTGGTCCACCATCAAGCAGTCTCAGCAGCAGTTTGAGAGATCCAGGCTTTGCTCGTGGCGGAAGTGACTATGGCATGTTTAGTAGAAGATCCCCACCTGCTTCAGGTGGTATGACAGGCATGAGTAGGAGCAGAATGTATGAAGATTTTAGCAGGGATTCGTTTGATGATAGACGGTGAGTGGGTTTGGTTTGCAGTTTTATCTAAAAACATACACTTTTAAAAATAACGGGTATTTTTTTAACATTAACCCTTCTATTGTGGGAAACGAATGAAACTGAAAAAAGTAAGCTGGAGGCAGGGTTAATTGCAAGAAACGAATAATGACACGTTATATTCTTATGTTTTCAAACTTAAGATTATTACAATAATTGGAACCCCACTTCTAGATGGCGGTAATCACAAATGCTAAGTAGAGAAACAGGTGATGTTCTCATTTGTACAGTTTGCTTCTATATTTCCACATTCAATGTTATTTAGGAAGTATGTGTTTGTCGAGGAATTGGAGAAAGTCATTATGTTCTAATGTAAATCAAGACTGGGATAGCTTAGATTGATATATAATTATCTTTGTCACAGCTTGCTATAACACTTTCATTCTCTGTTCCGAAAAATACGCACTTACAATTTATCGATTCGTTATTGTTTAGAATATTATCTTCATTTTTACAAGAATATTATTAGTTAAATGTCTATTGACTTGACGTATTTTATCAATTGGTTATGTTTAGAGCAATAATTTATATATACATGACAGGTGAATTTGATTTATAGTTTGCGAATTTTACTTGTGCCGAAAATTTGCTGTTTCATATCTTACGGTGCCCGTTATGGTGTTACAGAAATAGTCTGGAAATATAGCAAGAAACATACGAACAGGTATGGCATGTTTGCAATTGCAGAGCTGCTACTGCCGTGCTTATCGAAAACGCAATATCTACAGAAAATTCAAGAATGAGATTGTATCATAAACTGGCTTAAAATTCAGTTTTCTATCTATATGGATAGAGTTCTATAGAACTTAACAAAAATGCCGTATGTACCACCAAAACCATAGATATAAAGACCCTTATTGTGTGTATCCAACGAAAGTGCAGATCTATGTTTAGTAAAAATGCAACATCACATGATAATTAGAAAAGGCACGGCTCCTGGGTGTCAATTGCGGCGTTTTTTCTAAGCATGCATGAGTTATTACTGCGTTCTTACTAAGCACATGTTACATGTTTTGTCTGTTAAAAAGCTGTTTTTCTCCATTATTATACTCTTTGCAAATACAAAACGAAGAGTATATTACATTCGATCGGCGCATTTCTAAAACCGGTAAAATTGTACGTAGAAAAACAGTTTTCATATCACTGTGTTTGTGATCGAGTTACGAACTTTCAAAATGTCCGTCCGTCCGTCACGTTTCTTATAAGCATGATGATTTAAGAACAAAAATTCGATTGTATTGAAATTTGGACAGTAAGTTACTGTTAGCTAGAGGAAGAACAAAATCTATCAATAAATAAAAAGGTGTCTACAATAATTTAAAAACAAACGCGAAGAGTATCCTATAGAATGTGCAAAAATCAAACAGAAGCTCACCATGGGGCCGGATGGTATACCTGCATTTTTACTGAAAGATTGTGCTAATATATTCGCCCATCTACTAAAAATTTTATTTAATTTGGCTATAAAATGCTGTTCTTTTCCTGATATCTGGAAGTATTCTAAAGTCTGTCCAGTTTATAAAAAGGGCAACAAAAGTGATATAACGAATTTCCGACCAATCACTATCATTTGTAACTTTGGCAAAGCTTTTGAAATTTTGCTGCATATATACTCAATATATATCTGAGTCCATTGAGATGCAAGTTCAAACAGATGTAATATATTTTGATTTCACAAAAGCATCCGGCAGGCTTAATCATAACATTCTTATTAAAAAACTGTCCAACAGTTGGAATGTCACCGAATCTTACACACTTTTTAAAGTCATCAGATCAGAAATCGTCAGATAAAAAACAGTGCGTCGCGTTTAATGGATTCAGATCCACTGATTACTTATCTTGATAGATGCCTGCAGTAAATTACAAAATAACATATCTAAACTCAGCGCTTGGTGTGTCGAAAACAGTCTCACATTAAATGTGCAAAAATGTAACGTAATGACATTTTCCATGAAGGATGTTAATTTTACCTACTACTCTCTAGAAAACGAACTATTAACTCAACCATCCTCGTTTAAAGACCTTGGAGTAATTTTTGACAAAAAACTCAGCTTTGTCAATCATATAGACACGTTAATTTGCGACGTAAATAGAACACTTGGTTTTATTATATGCATGGGTGTGAGTTCTCAAATATCTCAACGTTAAAACTTTTATACTTTTCTTTTTTGCGATCTAAACTAGAGTGTGCGTCTCTTGTTTGGCAGCCCTGCTATAACACTCATAGTCTTAAATTAGAAAACGTGCAACGCCACTTTCTTAAATTTCTACATCTAAAATCTCATGGTATGTATCCACCAATTAGTTTTCCACAAAGCGATTTACTTCAAATGTTTTCAATGCGTAGCCTACAACGAATTTGCCATAAATTTCCTAAAAAAGGTGATTCATTATGATATTGACTGTAGTGAGATACTCCAGAGACTTAATTTCCATATTCCGCGAATAAATTCTAGACAAAACCAAACTTTATACCTTGATATACCCCTGGCTAATACTTTAATGTTTTCACCAATCTACAGCATGTGCTCTAGCTATAACGACAGCCAGCGTGATATCAACATCTAATAAATAGGAGATTCTGTCTAAATCATATATGTATTTTTTGTTCTCTCTTTTTATTGTAAATAAATTCAACTCTCTCTCTCTCTCTCTCTCTAACATTTATATTTTCTTTTGTTGTATGTCTTTACTGAAATGTACGCTAGTAAATTTAAGTAATTTTTGTATGTGTTGTTTCTCATCTTGTAAATGGTCTGGTACTGTTAGATGGTGTATGAATAAAATAAACAATTATATAAAAAGTGTAGGAAATCGACGAAGAGTAAAATGGTTAGCTTGTTACCTTTCTGTAGATACTGCGTTTTTGCTGATCGCGGCAGTGTAGTAGGTAGAATCTGAATGAAGCCGCAATGAAAGGGTTAATGTTAAAAAGACGATTAAATGATGAATAATTTGGCTAGAGTTCTGACTTATTCTTGAGGATAATTAATTCGTTCGTTCTATTTCTGAATATCTTCAACATTATGATTGAGTGTTTATATAATTTTAATTCGACTTAATTTTGCATTTTCTCTTTCCAGGCCTGGACTAAGAGGACCTTCCCCGTCAAGAAGATATGCACCTTACTAATTATTCCCAGGAAAGCTTTTTTATGTGAAAAAACTGCTGTATCAGCAAAGCTTAATTATTAGACGTTAGAAAACAAAAATGTGTTTTTTGATGATTTGAGTTGGTTTATATTTTCATATTTTAGGTTACGATAGTGGAGTTGTATTTTAACATTTGTCTGTACATTTTTTTTATTCAAACAACTTGTATTTCTACATTATTTACTTTTTAGGTGTAATGAGAATTGTGTTGGTGGTAAATAAAGTACTACATCTGTAAAAAGTTTTTGTTAATTGGATGAAAATTCTACTTAATTTCTTGACTTTTGCATTGACAATTTTTTTTTTTGCGGTTGTAAATTAAATTCTCAACTGGTTTTTGAGACAACTACACCATTTCTTATATATTGAAGTGAAACCGCATTGTAGGGTTGGTTTAGTGATATAAAAAATTAAAACTTTAGAAAACAGGTAGCTTTAAATTGCCACAAAATTATTTCCGTTATGCTTAAACCGAGATTATTAAAATAGTTCTTACAGTCTCTATTTTTTTCCCCTCAAAAACAACTTGTGTTCTAAAAGATATATTCGACTGGTCTTGCCATATTTAATTGCTGTTAGCCTAAGAGCTGGTGGCAAATTTGGATGAAACGAAATTATTATAGTATTGCCTTATTATGGAATTGTTCGCAAAGTCTGAACCCTACATTAATAAGAGGCCATAGTGCAGGGGTAAATTCTTTCGACCAAAATATGAGATATAACCAAATATGCTTCAGGAAAATGTTGCTGTGGCAGGGTTCAGACTCGTATGGAAAACCTGAAGAACCTGGAAAATTCAGGGAATTTAAAAACCTTTAAGAAAAACCTGGAAATATTAGGAAATTTTATATTGTATAAAAAATCATGGAATTCTGCGTTTCGATATGGAAAACTATATAGTTCTCTAGTATTTTCACTGATTCAGTTCAATTCAAGAAATTATTTTGTGGCAAATAAAAAATTATTTCGCTAAAAAATATATGGAAATTAATATTTTTGATTATTGAAAACCTGGAAAACTCGGAGTTTTTTCAGCTTTGCAAAGTCTGAACCCTGCGTGGAAAAAGATACAGGGTGTCAAAATTCAAATTATTTTCGTCTTTTTGCAATAACTGCCTCTTCTTCGCTAGATGAACTTCTTTTTATTCTAAGAAACAGTAATTTATGTATTACATCACGTTGGATCATAGAGGGCGCCACAGGACCTGTATCTGATGAATTTTTGTCTTTTTTTTGACGAAACGTAATACTTCTGACTAGAAAATCTGATGAGGGCGTTATTTCCATGTATAAAAGGTATACTTGATAACTTCAACCGTTTGAACTAATGGAGTACTTTCATGGTATTGAGAAATATATAAATCAAAAGATGGTGTAAAATAAGGATCTAATCTTTATTAGAAGACCAAAAAATAACAAAAGTTGACTTAATGACATTGGTATTTATTGTACAAACTTTCCCCCCATGCAAAAACCTCACTGCTACAACTTAGAATAAATTTTCGGTATGGTCCACCTACTTCTATGCCTTTTATTTTAAATCAGAACTTAAGAAATTATTAATACTTAAGTGTTATTATTCTTTAAATGAATACTATAACGATAGCAGTCTGTGATTATACATTTTTTTCTCTTCTTTTTTTGTGTTCGTATCTTTAACCGTTATTTAATACATGTTTTATACATATTTGTATAATTTTAATTTGATACCTACATAGTTTGACTTAGTTTATTTATGTATAATATACTGCTTATAATATTTCTATGTACCTACATTTGACATATCCTATATCATGTATTTGTGATCGACAGGACCAATAAATTATTATTATTTTCTAAGTCTTCATAAAAGATTTTCTTACATGGAAAAATACATCTTTCTGTGCTCTAATAAAATTGGCTGCGTTTTGAATTTTGTCCCACAGTTCTCTTGAATTGATAGTATTTGTATAGACTAAAGACTTCATATGTCCTCACACATAACCAGAGCCCGGCGCAAAAGTAGTTATGCCAGAGACGGTCTTCACACACATAAATATATTGTTTTGTATGATTCACATAAGCAAATAAATACATTATTTATAGGAAACAAAAACCTACTTTTGCAGTAAGAAATAAAAAGTATGGCATAAAACTCATAAAATAAATAATTTATTGTTGGTTTGGAGAAATTATTTATTTGGTATTGTTGAGCAAGTAGATGTAAGAGATGTTTACTGAAACTGGTGGATAAAAAACCCTATACTTCGGCCGCACATTATATATACCTGCAGCGTCGCGCATCGGTCTGATTGTCTAATCGAAAACAAAAAACTTGGCACTTTAAATGGCATACGCCACTTCAACTTTTTATATCAGTTAAGGAAATGTAAACATCTCCCATATGTTTCTTCCCAACTATATTAAACAATTTTCATTTTAAAATATAATTTTTATCTGTGCACATAATCTAAGGCACTATAATTTAAAAAAATATAAGGAGAATTTTCGACACCACAAAGTCACCGCCATGCTTGTCACTCTCTGCTTTTTTACGACAGCAAATAGGATACGGTAAACAATAATAATAGTAAAATAAACAACACATTGCGTTTTATATTTTGCAGAAAACTTCAAACATACAGAAAGCATTTGAAATAAAAAAGGTCTAACAATTATTATAAATTTATTACACAATGACCAATATGCCATGTGAGATTGTTTCATATGCACATACGCATTATGGAGTCAACACTACAGACTTGTCAGTACATTTGATAGAAGTAAATGTATCGTGATTTGTTATGGCGTCGAGTGTTTTTCCATTAAATGAAACTACTTTCGTAGATTAAAGATTTTCTGGAACTGCGGTTAAACGGTGTAGAACTTTTCTGTACCAGCTGTGAAAAATCACTTCCGTGGACATGCAATTCGAACATTTTAAAACAAGTTTCATCTGAACGTCATAAAAACTAAAATTTAGCATATTTACATGGATATTTCTCACGGATCTCTCTAGTTATACACAACGTTCAACGTAAGCCAGAAACAGATCAGTATACAGAAATTGATGCAATAAACATTACAGGTATTTGATCTACGTCAATATGTTCTTAGAGTCTCGGGGGATATTGCTGAGTGAAATACAAATTGGATACATAACAGTGTTAAAAAACAACCCCGGTTTTTCAACATTTTTGTGTGTGGCAAAGAAGTGGACTGTTCAATGCCGGACATAAATCTGCCATCTATAAGAAACTATACTTATTTCAAATATGCGCCGATTACATCGTTAGACGTTGAACGATCCTTTTTCACAACACAAGTGGGATATTCAGTGATAGGCGCCGGAGTTTTATTTCGGACGATTTAGAACAAGTGCAAATAATATATTTTTATTATTCTAATAAGGTATAGGTTACTAGGCGTTTGTGTTTGTGCATCCAAAAATAAGTGCATCAAAGTATGAATTATAACCGTTTTGGGGCCATTTACCTTTAAATATTACGGAATTCACTACACATAATCATGAGGTAAAATATTGTATTATTGCGCATGAAAATGTTTATATAGTTCATATTGCGCAAAGCAGACTCTGGCTTTTACGTCATATCTACCTCTGAGCCGGGGTCTACACATAACAATCTTGGATTGTAATCAGGATTCCTTGGTGGCCAAGCAAACTCACTTTTTGACCGATCCATCTGGGTGGGAAAGTCTCTTCAAGATAATTCCTAACTTCAATGGAGAAATGCGGGGGAGCTCCATCTTGAATAAACCACATTCTGTTCCGTATGGCTAGCATGTAATATATCAGCAGGTGTATTTTGAAAAAAAAAACAGTGAAGACTGCATGTCCATTTATATTTGAAGGGACAAATGGTAGGTACCAATAATAACTAATCGCCAGTAATACCACACCAAACGTTAATCTTAAATTCGTGCTGAAAATGCCTTTCTTTAACGGCATGAGGATTTTCTACTACCCAGTAATGGGTATTTCTCCAGTTAAAAACGCCTCGGCGAGTAAAAGTTGCTTCGTCGCTTAATAAAATTTCGATCCCTGTTGTGTTTATTTAGAACAAATTGACAAAATTGCAGCCTTTGTGGAAGATCCCTTTGAAGTAAGTTTTGTACAGGAGTAAAGTAATATGGGTAGAAGCGTTCTTTGCGTAAGACTCTTGGAACATCAGATTGTTTACTCACCCCTGTTGCCGCTGATAAACGACTTGAGCACAAACTAAAATTTGTAGTTCTTGATCTGGAGTAACTCGTTTTGGTAGTCCTACATCATTTTTATGGCAAAATGAACCTGTTTCTCCCAAACAACGAAATAGCTAGATGAAAATCATATGGTCTGACTGTATTCCCTTTGGATATTGAAATGAGTATCTCCTCGCTGCCACTAAAATTTTTTTGTATGTAAACACGTATCATATCCCTCATTTCTTTATTTGAAAAATTATGTCGAGGCATTTTAAATAAAGATGTTAAAGAAATTAGCTCGAGGAACACAAGAAAAAAATAAAATGATTAAATGATGTACATAATAGAACTAAAACGTAACCAGAGCACACTTTTCAATAAATACACTTTGTTTCATTAAATTTGAATTTGTCTTTCAAAAAATTATTCAAATGTTTAACGGAAATATCCTTGAAAACGGTTGGAGTTATCAAGTTCTACCAAGTGTAGCTTATTTATACGTGGAAATGAAGTCCTCATCAAATTTTATGGTCAGAAGTACCACAACGTTCGTCAGAAAAAAGATCATCATCAGATACAGGTCCTGCGGCGCCCTCTATGATCTAACGTGATGTGATACATAAATGATTGTTCCTTAGAATAAAAAAGTTCCTGTAGCAAATTTGGCAAAGATCAGTCGAGAGGTTGTTGAGTTATTACAAAAAAAAGCGAAGAAATAAGTTGAATTTTGACACCCTGTATCTTTTTCCACAGCAAGATTTTACAAAAGCATATTGGCCCAGAGAATCTACCCCAGTACTATGGCCTATTATTAATGGTCCACCCTGTATATATGAAAATATATGCTTAAATGTAAAAAATAATTGGCAGGCGACTTTCAAGTTGTTTTCAGCAAAGTTTTTGAGAAAACTTATTTCATATATTTGCTCTTGTGTGCCAGTGCCATGATAGGCCGATTAGATGGTTCTAATTACTTGGTAGGCGGCAGAAAGTGCAAGAGAGAAGTTGCGCTGCAGTAGCAATGCACGCGAGACAGATAGTCCATTAGGTGGCACACTAAGCTTGAAGAAAAGGATTATCACAAAAAAATCGAGACAAAAATTGCAGACAGGGAGTGATTTTGGAGGCTTTCATAAACATTTTTCTGTGGCTCAGAAAATCCCGGCTGATCCCCTCTTCGAAAAGGCGCAATTTTTTGTCAATTCCTGGTTTATATTGGCTTTATAGCTAATACTGCATTAGCAGTACAATATTCCGCTGCTTACCTGTACAATGCGGGTGTCTACCTGAAATATTAAGTTGTCTGAAAACAACTATGTAGGCCACATAGAAACATATTGACGCACAACTGTCCTTTCGTTGATGTAGTCCCACCTTCTGCACTTGTTTTTCTCCTCCGGTGCCCACTATCCTATATCCATCTCAACAATATCGTCGTATTTTGATGAGTAATTCTCTGGGATAATACTCGCTGAAATCTTGAAGAATCCTTACTTTCCATCGGCCTTCACTTTAACGGTATAGTTTCTGGTGGTTTGTCGCTTGGTCAATACAGCTTCCAAAAGTTGCTGAGGATCAGGTCAAATCTCTTGTGTTTGTTTGATTTTTCAATATCAAATTCATAAAATCCACCTGTATACAAATCTTGTAAAGCTTTAGATCTGTTTAAGCGCATTTTTATTGCATGACATGGAACAGCTTTTCTACCTACAGTATTTCGTAAGAAATTAGATTATTGAAACGCGCATCCTTCTGCAACACCAGATGATTTTCAAAATTTATCAACACTGCTGTTATGAATTGTCAGAATATTGAATATAACAAACATTCTTAGAGCTGTGTATTTATCATACACAGCAAAAAAGATTTTTCAAAAAGTCTTGAAAAGGGGAACATTAGATTTCCGAAACGTCGGCGAAATATTTAATTTCAAGTTTTTATACTTGTGTTATTTATTTTAAAAAAGCAACCTCTAACTGATCCTTTGACGTAAAAGTCACAGGCGTAGAGGTTATTTACCAGTAACATACTAGTTAATTGGGATATTTTGTAGATTCCCCGAGCACCGCTTAAAAAGAAAAAAATACATGTGGCAGGAAGTCCCAAAGAATTGAAAAGAAATTAAGATAATGCCACAAATAACATTGCCTTTGTTGTGTTCTTAAACACCCAGATGTCTGGTCTCTATTATTCGTCGACTGTTTGAAGACAACTGTCACTGTTTTGGTGAAAGTTGAAAGCGTCAGACAGGGCAACATTCTTTCACTTCTGTAGTGAACATGTGATGTGACATGTGTTGAAGGACTGGCAGGGTGAGTAGTTATGGGAGGAACTAAGGTGTCTAACTTCAGGGTGTATCGAGTGAGGATGAGTTCATGGACCTACTATGGGCCATCTCCAAACAATAAGCTCTGAGCTCATTGATTGATTGCTTAGCCAGCGTACGGACATCCAATCTGGATATGTTATATACCGGGCTCTGGCTATATACATATGCCATATTGGATAAGGGACAGTTTTAAAATAAATTATAAAAGAAAAATGATTGTAGACCGAGCAAATGAAAACCACCCAGACACATTAAGGATAAGGTGATTAAGGTAGTAAACAAAATGGTTTACCTTGGAACCCTTGTGGACAACACTAAAAACTGCGAGTATCAGATTTGACGAAGAATTGAAACTTAAAAAAAAGGTTCTAAGCCTCTTATTAATAATATAAGAAAATTGCTGATTAGTTATACCTGAAAATTTATCAAAAAAAAAAAAAACAAACAAACTACAAACTCTATTTATTAAATAAGCATGAGACTTCAGAGGTGAGTGAACAACAAAACACTTTCGTTAAATATACAAAAACAATATAGCATAAGCAATAAATACATATACAAAAAATTATTAGATGGAAATGCAAAATATAAATTCATTCATAAACATTCGTGTCTGGCGAGTTCCACGTAAAATAAATGTTTTACTGTTATAGAAACAAAAGTTAAATAGTAACAATTTTTACAACTATCAAAATCTATAAACTATTTACAAATGGAAACTGATAAGTTAATAATCGATGTGTTAGTTGTCGAACTAACATATATTTTCGCACACCATGAAAGAGAGTTACTTGAGAACACGCTGGATAAATTCGACACTTGCGACGATTTCACTAATTATTTTTTCAAGGAAACGATCGATGAAAACTAAATGTTTAGAACAGGATGCAATGTCCGGAAATTATAATTCTGGTTACCAAACATCCACGACTACAGGATCATGACTATCTGAATACGTTAGTAAACGTTGTTTATGGTGTCGGCCATTTAAAATGCAGAAAACGAAGAAGGTAGAAAGTTGTTAGCGTACATACAGTTTTAATTCGGATGTAATTTCGAACTACACTACTTCACTATATAATTTGATAAATATTGTTAACATTAATTCTATGTATCAATTTACTAAAGCAGGTAGACTGAATGACCAATATTAAAACTGTTTTAAAGTATAGAACAATTCTCCCACACCCGACCCGGGCAGGGGTCTGCCGGATAATGGCAACAATGTAGGCGTGAATAAATATTCACGCCTACATTGTTGCCAGGCACAAGTCCATTGGCGTCAACTGTTCTGCGTGACTGTACTTGAAACATATCCGCTGTAGTTTTATTTGTTAAACATATGTAAAATCGGTTTTTCTGTTTGCGCGCGATCGGGGAGACTGACAAAAAAATGTTTCGAGTAAAAAAGAAAGGTATCCCCAAGGCGCGTAAACTGGTTTTTTGTTTTTTAAAATCGGCCAATTAAGGCCGGAGATATGGCCGTTTGAAGAGATTGAGTTTCAGGGTAGGAAAAGGGATCGGACAGAAGGCATGAGGGGTGTTTAAGAGATAATGGGTTAGGATGGTAATTTTGTTTTTCTGTTGTGGGTGGTTAAAGCAAGAGGTCGAGGCCGAGGGGGGAGCTCTCTAGGCCAATTAGGGAAGGAGAGGGAGGGGGGAACGTGCAAAAAGGGAAAACGGCCATATCTCAGGTTCTAATAGGGCGATTTAAAAAAATTAAAATAGGATCTCTTACTTTTTTGATCAGCTATAATGTTGGATAGGTAGGAAATAATTTTCGCCGAAAATGTAAAAATGGGGGGCAAGAGAAAAAAATATTTTTTTTTTCAAAACGATTTTATTAATTGTGATTCCACAACTACTGTTTCCTTTCCTTTCAACAGATATGATTATTATATAAACTGTTTGTGAAGGAGAATTGTATGTATAAGTACACTTTATAATTGTTTTAAAAAGTATACAGCTATTTATTTACATTATAGATGACAATGACAAGGAGCACATAGCATTTAATCTTTTAACGACTGTGTTAAAATGATGTTGTCTGCTATCACCTACACCTTTCTAGACCCCATTGAGGTCAAAATAACGAAAAAGATTGTTCCACATGCGATGCTGATCGGGGAAGTTAGAAATTCACGATTTTTGTGTTTCCTGCCCCTTGAAGGTAGGATACCCGCATCGTTCAATACGCGATTTTTTGAAAAAATCATTGGTAAGTAACCACCTGATACCCGCCCCTGCAAGGGGTGTACAACAATTGTGCAAAACAGCATCGCAGAATCATCAAGTGCAAGGCGATCGTTGCTTACCAACAGGACTACTGTGAAATATTACAGAATGGCCATATTATCATTTAAAAAATAATTACATTGTACGTTACCTTTATAGTTTAAAATATGTGACGAATTCTGCAAGGCATTTTCAATAGTATTGCGTAGGTTGCCCCCATCTCCCGTATCACATAGTGTGATAAATGGCCTCGTGTACAAAGAGGCACATGCTAGCACAGTACAGAATTGGCTTTGTTTCATAAATGGTAACGGGTGCAATTAAAATATTTAAACTTTTTAAATCAGTTTCATATGATTAAAATAAAAACTAAACGTCTACGGTATAAAATCAATAATTATTTCTTTTAACACTTGCCTATTTGATATAAATAATTAATTATTGAAATATCAAGTATGGTTCAAAGTGAACACGTTAAGCGCCACCATATGATCCAAAAATTGGGTCCCCTGGGCCAAATTTTTTTTGTTGTCATTTTGGCTTCACCTTTTCGTGAAATTGACATAAATACAATTTATACTCAAAAATCTTTTTTTGTTTTTAAATTACAGCCCTTTTTTTGTGTGGTATGCATTGTGTCGTGTGGCCTGTAAGACTTTATTAAGTCTAAAGAAATATATGCAAAAGAAAGTGACACAGGAATTATGGTTTGTAAGTGGCGTGATAAAAGGGGCGTACTTGTTCTAAGCACCCTCCATAAGGACAATATGAAGACAGTTCAGCAACGAGGTGTCGAAATTCAGAAACCTGAAGTAATTTTGGAATATAATCAAGCAAAGTCATACATTGATTTGGCAGATCAGATCAAAGCTTACTCTCATTGTTTACGCCGAGGTACTAAGTGGTACAGAAAACTTGCCGTTGAGATATTATTAGGCTCTGCCGTAGTCAATGCCTACTTAGTGTTCAAAGAGGTTACACAAGAAAAAATCTCCATAATCGAGTATCGAGAAAAATTATGTCTATCTTTGTTGGGAATTTCTGAAACTACAGAAACCACTGAAGACGAACAAAACACGCCAGAAAATGATCATGTTTTGCAGGAGCAGTCTTCACGTTTGCGCTGTGTTGTGTGTTACCGCAATATGAAAGCTGAGCAAGGACGAAAAGTAGCGTTGAATAAGGCCTCACGTACAAAATATCAATGTATCGGCTGTAAAAAATTTTACTGTGTCGAATGTTTTTTTGTTGACCATAATTTTATACAAACGTAAAAAAGGAATTTTTCTATTTATATTTTTATTATTAGTAGTATTTTCGAGAAGTATGCATTATTATTGTTTTCGTATTTTTTGTAACACAAATTTGTGAATTATTTCTAATAAATGTTTAGAAAAAAACACTTAAGTAATTATTACATTTTTAGGCCAATATCCAAAAATAAAGAAAAAAAGAAAATGTAAAATTGTATGAGCCCACACAACTAACAAAGTAAACTGAGACATATACGCTGTGTCTCACCTTCAAATATCATAAAAATACAGAAAATCTTAAAAATCTTATGGACCAAAACTATATGTTGTCTCCCTAGGCCACGCTCTTTTAGTTCCCATAAAGAAACACGTAAGGCGAGGCATACTCACTGTGCCATGACGTCAAATTGAACCGACTGCAGCGAGGCACAACATATATGTTACGAAGCCTCGGGATCTAAAATAGGTGCGGCATGTGCATTATACCTCATGGCGCTTAAAGTGTTAATTGTCAATGTTTAGGAAAGACTATAAAGCCAGCCCTGTTCCTCCTTGACACTTCCCAAACTAGTTGGAACACCGGTATCTTCCCAAGTAGCATTTTTAGACAGTTTCGAAACAAATTTGATAGTGGGAAACAGTTTTGTAACTATTTCGATACTTATGTGAGATACAATGGTTTACATACATTTCCGACCTTTTTCTGAAATTGTCACCAATTATTTAACTTTTACACATAGCAAAACAATATTACCCAACAGTTTAGTAATTGTTTCTACCATTAAGTACAACTTTTCTTCAGAACAATTTCGAAACACGCTGCAGCATCTGTTACTTTTGAATAAAATATCTAGGAACATTTAGTTACATAATGTTTTTAGGATGGGATTTAAGTTGGCAAGAGTTACAGAAATGCTAGACGATTGTAAGTGGAGGTTACATCTCTACTAGTGTTGGGCGATATCGTGATTTTTCAATCACAACATGAATCGTTACTGTGATTTTCTGATATCAGTGAATTTAAAAAGTGATGTGATCACGACTTTTCATAATACGGCGTATGGGCAAAATAGTTAATTGCTCTCTATTTCTACATAAGTGTCGACAGGCGGTGAATAGTGAATTCACTACCTTACCTCAATCAAATTTTGAACAGCGGGGGGGGAGGGAGGTGGAGATTTCTCATACTTACAACACTTATAGACCTATTTTACCATTACTTAATGATCTATTAACACAGTCCAACTATTTCTCCCATGCAACATATATTTCACGAAAATTTTGATACCTCAGCCATACAATTTTCAGCAAACAGCACTTTTAAGGCAAACAAGCATTATAAAAAATACTCTTCATCGATCTACTTCACGTCACTGCCTCTAATCGCCAATCAATGTAAGTGAAACATATAAAGATACATATGAATATATACCGGGTGAGTTACGAATTGCGCTCGCCCCGATATTTCCTAAAATATTTGGAATTGAAATTTGGAGGCCTTATTACACGACTAAAATGCCATCTTTTCAATAAATAGTCAAGTTTGGTGCACATCCGGTTTGACCGGAAATGCCCACAACTTTCGATTTTTAAATGGAACACCCTATATATTTTTACATTTTTTGAATCTAGAGGAAATTTTGAATACAATACATCCATTTTGGTCACTTTTTGATAAACATTAAAAATTTTATTAAAAAATCTATTTCTGAATCCAGAGTGCTGTGGTGCCCAAAATATATTTTAGTTTGTGTGCTACGTTACTATAAAAATTAAAAGAGCAATATGATTGCATTATTTAATTCTCTAGAGGCGTTTAAAATTTTTAAATGTGATTTTTACCCACTAACTCGGTTTTTTTAAATGGGAAATTAATCGTTCACCAACATTTTTAAATACCTCATTTTCATATGAATCTAATGATACCAAAATTTTGAAAATCCGCTCAGAAATATTTGAGATTTCAGCCAAAATACAATGCAACCAAGCTTTTAGAAACATGCGGCTAATAGATAATAGATTAGTGAGTTTTGGAAACTAAAATGGCACATTTCTGTGTAAATCTGGTAACCTAATAACATTGGAAAAATCATAGTAGCCATTGAATGTAATAAAACAATATCAGCTGTCAGACAGACTCGTGTAGTTATAGGCAATCTTGAGCTATCAAACATTTAATAATTGTGAGCGCAAAGAACGTTACAATTAAGTTTAGCATAGGTATGTGGAGGTAAACACAATTACATCTACAAGGACATTTGCAATAGAATGTGACATCAGTTTGGTTTTCAGAGTTTTATTTAAATGAACATAAATATCGGGCCTATAAATAAATAAAAATCAATTCCGTTTGAACAATTAAACTTAAACTAGGTAACAGTAGGTATCTTTAAAATAATTAAACCATAAATTGACATTTATAGATATTGTTCAAAATGTCCACCATTTTTTTCTATACACAATTCGGCTCTGCGTACAGTTGCTTGAATGGCTCTACGCAATTCAGCCGGCATTATTTCATTAAGAGCCCGTACAACTTTATTTTGCAGCTCTTCAAGAGTATTTGAAGAAGTTTTATAAACTTTATTTTTGAGAGTGCCCCATACATAATAGTCGAGGGGTGTTAAGTCAGGTGACCTAGGAGGCCACCTGATATGACCTTGATTTGCGATAAGGCGTTCATCATGCAAGTTGTTTAAATATTCCATCACTCTTCTGGAATTATGTGGGGGAACACCATCTTGTTGGAAAAACAGATTTTGTAAATAGGCAAGAGGAAGTAAGTCAAGAAATTCTGCTGTCTGGTTTTGTAAAAAGAATAAATATCGTTCGCCAGTAAGTGTTCCATCAAAAAATATGGGTCCAATTATTCGATCTCCAAGTACTCCAAGCCAACAGTTAAACCCAAATCTTTCCTGAATATTCCCCCGCCCTACCAACCTCGGATTTTCTTGAGCCCAGTACCTAGTATTATTTCTGTTAAACATACCTTGGTTCGTAAATCTACTTTCATCTGAATATAAAATATGAAAAGGAAAACCTGGGTTTTGTTGTACTGCATTTAAGAACCAGTTGTAATATACCAGCCTCCTGTCGTTATCATCTCCATAAAGATGTTGGTGTATTTGGTATTTATAAGACCGAAACTTATGTTTCTTTAAAATTCTGCAAACCGAAGACTGACTAATGTCGCATGCCATTGACAATTCCCTTCTTGATGTTGTTGGGTGTACCATCACAAATCCTAATACATCAATTTCTTTGTCCTCACTTACAATAAATGTTTGATGGTCATCTTGTTGATTGGGTTCGTTTCTTAATTCTTGTTCCACTCTGGCAAACAAGTGTCTGCTTGGATGACATCTGTTGGGATATCGTTGCTGATACAGTTCTGCAGCTGCAGTTGAATTTTTGAGACGCTCTCCATATATCAGTAACATATCGACCTTTTCATTTCTACTAAAATTATTCATTTTCTTTAATTTTTACTCAAAGAGATTTCCGCAACGCTTTATTTTGTATCTGTCTGACAGCTGATATTGTTTTATTACATTCAATGGCTACTATGATTTTTCCAATGTTATTAGGTTACCAGATTTACACAGAAATGTGCCATTTTAGTTTCCAAAGCCCACTAATCTATTATCTATTAGCCGCATGTTTCTAAAAGCTTGGTTGCATTGTATTTTGGCTGAAATCTCAAATATTTCTGAGCGGATTTTCAAAATTTTGGTACCATTAGACTCGTATGAAAATGAGGTATTTAAAAATGTTGGTGAACGATTAAATTCCCATTTAAAAAAAACGAGTTAGTGGGTGAAAATAACATTTAAAAATTTTAAACACCTCTAGAGAATTAAGTAATGCAATCATGTTGCTCTTTTTATTTTTATAGTAACGTAGCACACAAACTAAAATATATTTTGGGCACCACAGCACTCTGGATTCAGAAATAGATCTTTTAATAAAATTTTTAATGTTTATCAAAAAGTGACCAAAATGGATGTATTGTATTCAAAATTTCCTCTAGATTCCAAAAATGTAAAAATATATAGGGTGTTCCATTTAAAAATCGAAAGTTGTGGGCATTTCCGGTCAAACCGGATGTGCACCAAACTTGATTTTTTATTGAAAAGATGGCATTTTAGTCGTGTAATAAGGCCTCCAAATATCAATTTTCTATTCCAAATATTTTAGGAAATATCGGGGCGAGCGCAATTCGTGACTCACCCGGTATACAGTAAAAACGCGTACCTACCTAATGATATTGTTTATATCGTAAAAACTATATTTATATATAGAAAGTCGTGATCACGTCACGCTTTTCTACCAACTTTAATAACAGTTGTTGCCTGTGATTTTTTAATATCAGTGATTAAATCACAGTTTGCGATATATCGCCCATCACTAATCTCTACTCTGTTCTTATTTGTAATAAAATAAAAGTGTGAAAAGCTATCTAGCAGAAGTTGAATTGTGTCCATCCTTACCCCTCATTCAACAGCATTCCAAACAGTTAACTTGAATAACTAATCTTGTGATTCTCGTGTCACCACTGAAAGTGTTTGAAACTCACTCTTGTTTCCAGCACAAAATAGATTATTAACAGGAATGGAACTTTTTTTCTGTTGTGGGTGGTTAAAGCAAGAGGTCGAGGCCGAGGGGGGAGCTCTCTAGGCCAATTAGGGAAGGAGAGGGAGGGGGGAACGTGCAAAAAGGGAAAACGGCCATATCTCAGGTTCTAATAGGGCGATTTAAAAAAATTAAAATAGGATCTCTTACTTTTTTGATCAGCTATAATGTTGGATAGGTAGGAAATAATTTTCGCCGAAAATGTAAAAATGGGGGGCAAGAGAAAAAAATATTTTTTTTTTCAAAACGATTTTATTAATTGTGATTCCACAACTACTGTTTCCTTTCCTTTCAACAGATATGATTATTATATCAACTGTTTGTGAAGGAGAATTGTATGTATAAGTACACTTTATAATTGTTTTAAAAAGTATACAGCTATTTATTTACATTATAGATGACAATGACAAGGAGCACATAGCATTTAATCTTTTAACGACTGTGTTAAAATGATGTTGTCTGCTATCACCTACACCTTTCTAGACCCCATTGAGGTCAAAATAACGAAAAAGATTGTTCCACATGCGATGCTGATCGGGGAAGTTAGAAATTCACGATTTTTGTGTTTCCTGCCCCTTGAAGGTAGGATACCCGCATCGTTCAATACGCGATTTTTTGAAAAAATCATTGGTAAGTAACCACCTGATACCCGCCCCTGCAAGGGGTGTACAACAATTGTGCAAAACAGCATCGCAGAATCATCAAGTGCAAGGCGATCGTTGCTTACCAACAGGACTACTGTGAAATATTACAGAATGGCCATATTATCATTTAAAAAATAATTACATTGTACGTTACCTTTATAGTTTAAAAGAGATTTCCGCAACGCTTTATTTTGTATCTGTCTGACAGCTGATATTGTTTTATTACATTCAATGGCTACTATGATTTTTCCAATGTTATTAGGTTACCAGATTTACACAGAAATGTGCCATTTTAGTTTCCAAAGCCCACTAATTTATTATCTATTAGCCGCATGTTTCTAAAAGCTTGGTTGCATTGTATTTTGGCTGAAATCTCAAATATTTCTGAGCGGATTTTCAAAATTTTGGTACCATTAGACTCGTATGAAAATGAGGTATTTAAAAATGTTGGTGAACGATTAAATTCCCATTTAAAAAAAACGAGTTAGTGGGTGAAAATAACATTTAAAAATTTTAAACACCTCTAGAGAATTAAGTAATGCAATCATGTTGCTCTTTTTATTTTTATAGTAACGTAGCACACAAACTAAAATATATTTTGGGCACCACAGCACTCTGGATTCAGAAATAGATCTTTTAATAAAATTTTTAATGTTTATCAAAAAGTGACCAAAATGGATGTATTGTATTCAAAATTTCCTCTAGATTCCAAAAATGTAAAAATATATAGGGTGTTCCATTTAAAAATCGAAAGTTGTGGGCATTTCCGGTCAAACCGGATGTGCACCAAACTTGATTTTTTATTGAAAAGATGGCATTTTAGTCGTGTAATAAGGCCTCCAAATATCAATTTTCTATTCCAAATATTTTAGGAAATATCGGGGCGAGCGCAATTCGTGACTCACCCGGTATACAGTAAAAACGCGTACCTACCTAATGATATTGTTTATATCGTAAAAACTATATTTATATATAGAAAGTCGTGATCACGTCACGCTTTTCTACCAACTTTAATAACAGTTGTTGCCTGTGATTTTTTAATATCAGTGATTAAATCACAGTTTGCGATATATCGCCCATCACTAATCTCTACTCTGTTCTTATTTGTAATAAAATAAAAGTGTGAAAAGCTATCTAGCAGAAGTTGAATTGTGTCCATCCTTACCCCTCATTCAACAGCATTCCAAACAGTTAACTTGAATAACTAATCTTGTGATTCTCGTGTCACCACTGAAAGTGTTTGAAACTCACTCTTGTTTCCAGCACAAAATAGATTATTAACAGGAATGGAACTTTTTTACAAATTATAACACTTTAACAAATTATGTAACTTTTATCAGTAACGGGGCGAAAGTAGAAGAGTGTCCCATTTGAATAGAAAATATTGAGGAAGGTAAAAAAGTTGAAATAAAAAATATACAAAAGAAATAAACAAAGTCCCTTAAAGTACACGTGCGCAATGCCGGCTGATTTATATACATGTTGCTAATATTTCCGAAATAATTTAGAAACACAGAAGAAATAGTTTCGAAACATGTTCCTTTCTTAAAATATGGCCTAAATTTCCGTTGTTTATGCAAAAGCTTAAATGTCAATATAAATGATGAAAAATAAACATTATTTTATGTTTAGATCCATTACTAATTATTGACATGAAAATCATCATAAAAAAATATATATTAATTTTTTTTAATTAAAAATATAAATTATAAATGGTCATATTTGTAAGGAGCATTTAAAATATCGAAGTATTTCCTGAAAATAATCAATAAAATTCTCGTCGCATAAGTTTATTCTGACCAGATATCCGCTAAAAACTAGATGTTTTCATACTTTCAACATATACCTACAATATTATTTTATATCTGTTTCCATTTTGAAACAACATCTACCTATTCTTTATTATAATAGATAACACGACTTTTCGAAACTGATTGCATACATTCCGTTCCCAATAATATTAGTTATAAAAACATTGATATATTTATGAAACTATTTAAAAAGCTGTGAGGTACAAATTAGAAACATGTTTCTCTTTATTTTCGAACCTAGCAAAGAAATGTGCAGTGCCACCAAAATAGAAACATATACTGCACAACCATAAGAAATTGTGTATCCGTCGAAAATGTATCGCAACACGTTGCAAACAGTTCCCATTTTGTACATGGGAACAGGCACACTTGTTAGAAACCTTTCCGAAAATGTATCTTAAAATGCTACTTGGGTTTAATGTTTTTTTTGCCACATTTTTCAACCCATTATATAGATAAGAAGAATTATGCCATGAACTTCATAGTAAGTAAAACTCAGGTTTAATTATATCATTATTTATTTGTTACTGTGATATTAACCACATAACTAAACAGTAGACTTAACAATTATTTTGATCATTAACCATATTTATACAATAAATAAAGTACAGTATTTATTTATAAACAAAAAACTTTTTAAAGGCAGAGGTTCAAAAAACTGAACAAAAACAACTAAAATGTTTTATGTATATTCGCTAAGCACTGTCAATTACGTATCACAAGCTTTCTAGTTTCTAATACACTTCACAATAGAGTATAGAAACTAGCAAAAATTATATACAACGTAGTTTATTCACTTATTGGATTTTTAAACGGTGCATTTAATGTGTGTTTAATTAATAGTTTATGGTAATTTCTATGTATATATAAAATTTTTACTATTAGTTTCGTGGAGGAGGGAATTTTTCAGTAAAATAACAAATAAAACATAATTAAAAGATATTCCTAAATATATATTTTTATACATACAGGGTGCACCACAATTAATATTATAGTTTCTCTGGTCTGCCCCGTACTATGGCAAAGAAAAAGTACTCCTCCATAATGAAAATAAAATTTGCCTAATACACTTAAACATACCCAAATATAAAACACCCCAGACAAAAAAAAAATCATAATATACTTTAGATTTAAATAATGTATATACCAACGTAATTCTTTTAAATAGGACACAATGTTAGTATAGTCACAAACAAAATAGACTAGAATAGTAAACAACATGAAAAATATACAGATATTGACATAAAATGTAAGAAAAAAAGAAAATAAAATAGTGTACTAATATCATTACGTTATGGATTCACGACTTATCACAGTTCATAAAATAATAGATTTACATCATTAAAAAATATTTATTACAAAGTAATAAAATTCTCAGTGTAGTATCCTCATTGGTGTTGTCGCTTTAGAGAGCATTTCGATGGTGTACCCATGTTTTCTTTGTGTGATCGAATCTGTGTGCCAACCATTGCTGTTCTAAGAGTTGGTATCTGTCTCTGCTGAGGTACAACGGTTTACCACGTCTAGAAATACATCGATAAATTGAAAACTGATCTTTACATTTATATTAGCAATATATACGCCTTCAAAAAAGTTATAGACGGAGAGGTAGCAATGGATTTAGTTAAGGTATTTCAGCAAGCTTGAAAATAAGTAGAAAGACCAAGATATTGAATATAGGCTAGATGGCAAGGGATTTTAATGGGATTTTTGGCCCATAGGCAAAATTATTGTTGAAATCGCTTCCATTTAGGGTGTAGTTGAACACCCTAAGTTTGCTTACAAATTAGTGAACTGCTTCATTTTATAATTAACAATTAGTGAGTAAAATAGACCCTTTTTCTATAATTCTTTAAATATCTCCGTTCCTGCTAACCTCTAGTATAACATATGCATTAGGAAAATTGTTCGTTATAAAATTCTCTAAAAAATGAGCATCAATAGAGGTGCAATTGTTAACTTGCAAATGGCTTCCAAAGCTTTCAAAACACGTTATTTTCACTATTTCTTTACTCGAATACAACTGCACATAGAGGGCTAAAAGATGGTGTCTGTGTTACCCTGATAATGTATTAAAATATTCAGCAAGATCGGTTTATTACTTTTTGAGTAATTAATGAACAATTTTTTTTTAAATCCTTAATAATTAACAATTGTGTTATTTTTTCTAAAATCAATTTATAACTGGGAACTTCATTCAGAAAATTCAAAAAACTATTGAAAAATGAAATCTGAATTGGAATTTTTGAAAAATCGTAATTTTGGCCTATCTCTACACGTGAATGCGACATAAATAAACAACTTTAATAATAAACTGACAGTTGTTTTTCAATACTGTTGAACATAATCAAGGACTGAAATATTTTTTTATTGAAAGTACTAGTATTAAAGTTCAACCTCTATAAATTTGATAACTTACGACGTATAATACACCCTCATGAATTTTTTGAAAATATCATCTATTTTTCTTTTTAAATTGAATTAAACAACAACCGTTGAATATTTTCATTCGCAAAAAATAAAGCTTATGCGGGACACCAAAAGGTATACTAGTTTCACCAAGTTTGAGCTAAGTCGAATTATTTTTGTAGAAAAAAAAAAAATAACCAAAAGTAAGTTTTTTTTGCGTATTCCTCGAAATATTCTGGGGTTAGGATAAAATTGCTTTCCACAAAAGTTGTAGATCTCTTTACTACCTATAACTTTTATATTTAACTTTTTTCCA
The DNA here is from genome assembly GCA_963583905.1 of Stenurella melanura. Classification (NCBI taxonomy): domain Eukaryota; kingdom Metazoa; phylum Arthropoda; class Insecta; order Coleoptera; family Cerambycidae; genus Stenurella; species Stenurella melanura. Next base: position 81,140,779 of record OY757316.1, on the reverse strand, counting down.
CAGGATGCGCAGTTTAGCCAGAAATCGTAAAAAAACGTTTTCCACCCATAAAAATCCACCCCATTTCACCCCAGAAAGTCGGCGGTGGTTCGGACTATTTTTCCTTCCTTAGTTATGATATGTTCTACAATATTCCACTATCAGTTTGCTGTAACGACTTATTTTGTTGTCCAACCTCTATCTAGCCTGGTCTATGACAACACAGGAACTTCTTCATTGGAAAACGAAACCAGAAAACTTCACATTAGATTTCGTCTATGCAATTCACGATGTGATGAAAATGTCTATTTCGGTCTTTTGATATTGACATCACATGGCCATCCATCTATTTATTAAATTATGAAAGTTTAAAATTTTATGTTTGGTCTTTTAAAATTTAAATCTGCTGAATACATTCCGGCCACGCTCGAATGTAATACCTGCTATTCTCTATTATACCTTTGTGAGGATCTTTCTAGTCATTTTCAAGCCGATAAACATAACCGAAGCTCCGCAAAAGTAAATAATCACCAGAGATCGGGAATTTTATCTTGGTGCCAGAGGCTGCTCTCATATAGAAGTAATATTATATTGCAAACATTTACTGAAACAATAAAAAAAAAAACGACGAAATGGTGTCATATTTATTATTGCCAGCTACATTGTATTTTTGGTAATAAATTTAACTTAAAAATGGTAATAGTTCTTACAAAAACATGTGAAACATATCTAACAAATGAAAAGACAATTTTGAATCAAACACACTTTCCTGTTCTGTTTCATAATAATTAAATATTAAAAAACAACTAACTGCTGGCAACATAAACATTTTTCCCAATAAAATAAACCATTTTTTATAATATTAAATCATACATAACAACGTTAAGGATTCGTGGCATAAAACTGTCATGTACCGTGCATCACGCGATGAAGTGAATTTTATTTCATTTTAAAATGTTAATACCTATAACCTACTTTTATCGGAAATCTACTACTACATTCGTGAAATGTACTGACAATTACTTAAAAACATAGTTGATTTTTTATATTTGCAGTGTTAAAGGCATTCGACCCCGACGGAGTGTCAACATTAAATTCCAGTGTAGGGAGGTACATCTAAAACAGACACTTCCTCACAAAAGCATATTAGTGCTAGTGGCTCTACTGATAGTGATAATCAACTTAGTTTTAATTTAGATTTGGTAGAAGTGACGGTGGGGTGTAACATACTGTGACCAAGCTAGATAATCCACTTTTTAGACAATTTTTGGAAAAGTGTATTAGTGGCAAATATAACAATGTTCAGATGCCATCGGAAACGACTCTCAGAAGAAAATATTTATCAACGGAGTGTGATAATGTTAGACGAAAAATGTCTTCTGAGCCTACTGGAAAATACATCTAGGTTAGTGTGGAGGAAACCATCAATGCTTGTGGCGAGAAGGTAGCGAATGTTTTAGTGGGTGCATTGGAGGAAAATTGTTCAGTGCGTCGACACTTGATTGCCTCTAAAGAAACGACATATTATCGCATTATAGTGAAGGCTGTGAATTTAACTCTACAAGAGTTATGGGGTGACAAATATGGAGAAAATAAGGACAATGTCTTATTATTTCTTACTGATGGAATGAATTATATGAAAGCTGCAGGACGAATTATGAAGGAAACATATCGCAATATACTGCATGTAACATGTCTACACATGGACTCCATAGAATTGCTGAAACTATTAGAGGGTTCTACTAATGTTGATAACTTAATATCTAGTGTAAAGAAAGTTTTCCTGAAAGCACCACATCGTGTACGATCATTTAAAGAATAATTTAAAGAAATTACTTTCAAATACACCATTACCTCCACACCCATTATAACACGGTGGGGAACTTGGCTAGAGGCATCATACTATTTTTGCCATTTTGAAAACGTCAAACTAGTAGTAATGCAGTTGAATCCAGATGACGCAGTTGTTTTTTCACAGACTCAACAGGCATTTATGGATCCAACTGTTCAAGAAGATCTGGAAGTTCATCGCAAATTCTACTAGCGATATGGGACCTTCAACATATGACAACATCAAAATTTACTGCAGTTGATGCAATAAACATCGTGTTCGATCTCCGGCAATATATTTTCCAATTATCTAGAGAAATCGCTGAGAGGGTTCAAACAAAATTACAAAGAGTTTTAAAAACCAATCCCGGATTTGTAACAATGTTATCTGTAATCGACCTTTTCAACGGTAAAGAAGTCGACTTTTCTACACCAGGCGTCAAGAAATTTTCCATATTTTAAGTACGCTCCAATGACATCTGTTGACGTTGATTAAATGGATTTTTAATGACAGGCGACGAAAGTTAACTTCAGAATATTTAGAAGAAATATTATATTTGTTATAGGTCGTGAAAAATTACATGTGTGTTACTTTAGTGAAAAATACATGTGTGTGTTTTAGTTCAATGTTACATCCCCTAAAACCTCCTCTTCGAATAAGTGTTTATAATAAACTGACCATATTAACTTTAGATATTACAGAATTCTTTTAAAAAAAGTACAAGATAAATTGTATATAACTTGCATAAAAATCTTTCTGTGCTGGCAGAGCCAACCACGACCTTTATGTCACCGAGATAAAATTCCCCATTCTCTGATAATCACTCCGTTTACAATGCGCTGCTGATAGAGGTGGATTGTTATTTCCCTGCCGTTATTTTGTCGAGGTATTTTTAGGTAACGCACCGTCGAGTTTTTTTTAGACTGTCGAGTTACTCAATGCTAAAATAACTAGTTACTCGTAACGAACAATAAACGACAGGACGTTGGCCGTGTCTGCATGTTTTTCAAGAACATTAGACGTGAGCTTCTCTAATCGGTAAATTAAAAAAATACACCAGAAGCTCGCAAAAAATGTTATCTAAGATTTTCCTTCAGTAACTGTTAGTGGGAGGATTAAACATCACAAAATTACAAAAATCAGTTCTGGGGGTGCCGCGCAATACCCCCAAAAACCACCCCTTTGGTGATAAAAGCCTTATTTTACTGACAACTTGTTAACCGTTTAAGATATAAAAAAATTGCTCATCATGAAAAAGAAAGCTTCACTAATTAGGGAAGCTTAGATTGCCTAACAAAAAGTCCTCTTGTAATTTTCTTGTATATGCCATGGTTTTTGAGAAAATCGAAATTGATAAAAATTGCAAAACTTGTATTTTTAATGCCCGCGAATTTTCGTTTATTTGAAATTTTTTGCGCGCGGCCTATAGAAAAAATCGAATTGCTCGAAAACCAAACAAGCTAGGAAGAAAAATCACAAAGGGTTTTAAAGGGGATACAAAATACTCTCTTGTGTTGCCATTATTGATGGCTATTTATTGATATTTATTAGTATATAAAAATAACAATATAATATAGTTATCCCTTGATTTTTTGTGCATCTAACTATTCACAGGCCCATAAAAAACAACTGACTTTAATATAGTTATAAATAATAATCTTTTAGTTCAAGGTAGTACTTCAATGCATAAAAAGTTAAGAATAGAAATATTCACATTTACAAATTTACCAGCATGTTGAAGTTAGCCAAAAAAAATCCAAAAAGGCTGCATATTAAATTTATTGATGATATTTTTTAACTATTAAATGATTAAAAACAACTCAAAAAAAAATTTGCTGAATTTTCAAGTTGTTTGGGTCTTATTTTTATTTTAAGGAAACAATAAAAAATTTGGCTAACTTCAACGGGCTGGTAAATTATGTTAACGTGAATATCTTTCTTCCTGACTTTTTCTGCATTGAAGTACTACTTGAACTAAAAGATAATGCATTTATAACTTATATTAAAGTCAGTGATTTTTCTTCCTAGCTTATTTGGTTTTCGAGCAATTCAACTTTTTCTATAGACTGCGCGCAAAAAATATCAAATAAATGAACATCCGTATGCATTAAAAATACAAATTTGAATTTTTTTTCAATATCGATTTTCTCAATACATACAAGAAAATTACAAGAGGACTTTCTTTTAGGAAATTAGTCAAGCTTTCTTTTTTATGATGAGCAATTGTTAACGAATTATCAGTAAAATAAGGCTTTTTTCACCGAAGGGGTGGTTTTTTGGGGGTTTGCGCGGCACCCCCAGAACTGATTTTTGTGGTTTTGTGATGTATAATCCCTCCACTAACAGTTACCGAAGGAAAATCTCAGATACCATTTTCTGTTATGGAAATCTTTATAATTATTGGACTAATACGACTTTTGGGCCTTGAAAACAAAGCCAGTTGGGTAACTCAATTGTTCTTAAGCACCGTTATTTTCTCACAATACTTTTTTCAAGTGGTCGTGCTTGTAATGCTAAATGTGTGAAACCGTTTTTCTTAACTTTATCTCTGACTACCCCACTGTTAACCTAATTTGATTCGTATAAGTAATTGTTATAAAACAGAAAATTAGGCAATAATTGTGTAGTCGATGTACCATCCTTCGGAGGGGATGTAAAACAGTCGGTCTATTAAGTGCTAGTATAAAAAAATTTCAGATTGGGGGTGGCGCAATCACCCAACATTTTTTGTTATGGAAATCTTTATAATTATTGAACTAATATGACTTTCGGGCCTTGAAAACAAAGCCAGTTGGGTAATTCAATTGTTCTTAAATAACGTTATTTTGTCGCAGTACTTTTTTGAAGTGGTCGCGCTTGTAATGCTAAATGAGTGAAACCGCTTTTCTTAATTCTATCTCTGACTACCCAATTGCTATCCTAATTGGATTCGTATAAGTAATTATTATGAAACAGAAAATTAGGCGAGAATTGTGTAGTCGATATACCATCCTTCGGAGGGGATGTAAAACAGTCGGTCTATTAAGTGCTAGGCACATAAAAAAAATTTCAGATTGGGGGTGGCACATCTCCTCCTGACGTCAGTGATTGGCCTTAGTCATGACTAAGGAAATAGACCGATGTTAAATAATTACTACCACGTACTATTTCTAAAAGCACTGTTACACATTCTATGAAAAAGAAAAAAAAACAAATTAAGCAAAATCATTTCTATACTTACTTTAAATCCCTATCCTCTTCTGCGAAGTCATCTAGATATAAAGACCCCCACAGGCAAGCGCGATGTCCTCTGATAACAATTATATAAGTTGAAGTAACCACTAAAAATACTCCAGTCCCAGCTCCACATTCTGCAGCATGTGCAACAGCCTCGCATACGTTCTGCTGTTTACAGCAGTTTTGCTTAAGACAGACTATAGTGCCGCATAACAAACAAATACTTGTTTCCTGTGCTACCGAATGACACTGGCTGCATGGGCGTTCATGATAATACTAAAATGTAAATTATGATTAAGTTATTTAAAAATATTAGTTAGAAAATAGATGTTATAAGAGGTTCGTATTATTTTTTATTTTGTTAAGTAACTATTTTGATTTTATTTGCTTATAAATGAGAAAACAAAGGTATCAGTTTCGTACAATTGATGATTAGTTTAAAACTAATCTAAATTTAATCTACATGTAACATCCTATTTCATATTGTTATGCGCTGGCACCCCCTAGGGACAGGAGCTGCATGGGTGGTGAAGAGCATTGATGTAGGTAACTACAAAACCATGTCTCTACATCCTGAATTCATGCATGCCACCTCTGAGACAGTAGTAATATGCTTTTCTTGAAATTTATACAAGGATGAAGATTTCTAGATGGCAATAGAGTATATAAGGCAAGAGAACGGGAAGAGGAAGTTTTTGAATGGCAGTGACAGGTTAGAAATCTGAAGTAAACAGTAGGTGTAAATCTGAATAAGTAATAAATATTATTAAAGGTTATTTTAAACAGTAAAGTGGTAGGGTTTCGCTTTTACCAGTCAGGTTGAGGAGACGCAAACACACACATACATAGACTGATTACAAACATCTGCTTGAACAGGAGATGATGTCCTTTTCAGTTTAAGAACTGCTTAACACTACATAAGAGTAGTGCTATAAGGTGAGGCCATAGATTGGGATTGGATTTGGAGAGCAGTGAAAGAAACAAGGGGTGGGAGACTTTACTTGAAGGTACAATTCCAAATTACTTTCTGGGTGAGGATTGTTTGGAGTGGTAGCAATGGGGTGTGGATACATTCAGCGGTTTCTAATATTTTTCGCTTGAAAAAATCTAGCCAAGATACTGTACTGGGGGGCTAAGAGACCAAAGTCTTGATAGTTGAGGCATTTACTTAATAACAACATGAATATGAAAATTTCTCATATCACTTTTGTTGTCTGCCATGCTCTAAGGAACAGGATCAAACATGTCTTCAACTGATACAAATGTGTCAGGTAATGGGCTCATTCAACAATTTTTTTTAAATTATTATTTCAAATGGGAGCTCTTCAAATAGTAGCTATACAAAAAAAATCAGAATTTTATTTCAACGTTAAATATGTGTAATAAATTAAAATAACCACCACATGAATCTAAAGCGTGACTTCACTGCATGGTTGACGAGAGCGTGATGTGGCTAAATACACTTAAATACGACAGCATAAAATAATCTAGAGCACTCAGACATAAACACAACTTTCATAGACAAGTCAAAATTGAGCAGTGATATTGAATTTCTGCACTGTGTAAGCCGCTACAGCACGTCTATCTTAATAAAAATGCAATGACGTCATCCTCCTCTCAAACTTTGATCTTAAATATATCGGCTAAGAAGAGAGCTATCATCCTGAAATTGTCTGTGCTATATATTATGCATTGTTAGATATAAGAGAATATCTGAAACTCTCTAAGAGTCTACAAAACTGAAAATTCGACCACTTTTGCAAGCATATTATAATTTCTTTTCCATATTGTAAATGAAAGTTTAAATTCACATTGCTTCTGTACTACACATGTATACTTACAAAGGAGGTGGATAGATAACCTTTTTTTGCATGTCTTGATGATGAAAGTAAAAAGTTTTTATTAGATCCATTCGTTTATATTTATTTTTAGTTTAAATGTTCAACTACGTTTAGATAAAATTTATATAAAACTTACAGTAAATTGTATTAAAAATGTCTCGAAAAGAGCATGTTTGTTGGTTTTCTGGCTATGGCCTTCTCTTCATTACTCCATGAACTTTTATTGTCAAAGAAGGTAGGCTGTAACCGATGACTCAAAGATAATATTAATAATTGCTAATAAACCGATTATTATTATTAACTGGCTTCCTTTATCCCTCAACTGTCGTTTAAGCCACTCAATTTCTCCTTTAATTTCTTCTTCGAACTCATTTACTTTTTCTTTGACTTCACTTACTTCTTCAACCTTTTTTTCGAGTTCTTCAGTGATTGCAAATATGGCGTCCTCTTGGTTTTCTATAACTTTCCTTAATTTGTCTCTCTCTTCTCAATACCTTATTTTCATGTCTTCCTTAATATTTCGCTAAATAAGAAATTTGGTGAACTGGAATGTTACTTAAAGTACATCCTTTCAAGTACTGTTTTTTAAACATTTTTTAAATAAGGATTTTTCAATTCTTCTTGCCATTGTTTCTCTTCTTGTTTACGTCTTCGTTCTTGTTTCACTTTTTCTTCTTGACGTTCCGTTTCTTGTTCTTGGCGTTTCTTTTCTTGATCCTCCATCATTTTTTTTCATACATATTTTTCTTCCTGGCGTCTCTTTTCTGTTCCTCTTTCACTTCTTGGCATTTTCTTTCCTGTTCCTCTTTCTCCGCTATTATCACTTCCCAGCTGAGAGAGTTTAATTATCTCCACGAATTTAACTTAACAGCATGAAAGAGTCTCATTCAGAGTCTTTGTTCCTGACTTCCTGGTTGAAAGTATTTAATTATCTCCACTAATGTCTAAATAGAATATTCAGGAAATGTTTCAAAAATGCACGTATAAGCTATTGAATATGTACAAAATTAAGGGCTGGAAAAGAACAATTGCGTTAAAGGGTTTTTATTGTTTAATATGTTAGTTTAACTCCAAAAAACGATAAAATCACAATGTGCTACTAAATTCCACGATGAATTTTTGAGAGCCATCCGAAGAAGCACATTTTTTTGTTTTTTCAAAATAATTCAAAAACAATGCAAATTTGGAGATTTTTACAAGAATAGTTTTTTGTAGAAAATTAAATTATCCATTCAAGTACATCGTTGAAACATTTTTTTCCCTATTATTAGTGTTAAAAATAATTAAAGAACAAAGTTAAAAATTTATGAAAATTCTAAAAAAACTTTTTTTTACGGCATCCTAGGTATATAGATAGATAGATGTCTCAAAGAAAAAAAAGTCATTAAAATAACAAAGAAATTGCTTTTTTTCTCTGCTCCATACAACCAACAGTGACCGAGATATCGTCATTCAAAGTTGACCATTCTCTGCATTATTTTACTGCGTTTGCTCTCATACATGTAAAAGTTTTCTTAAGAGATAATGCAAAAGAGGAAAAAATCGGTGCTGCAAGTGAATCCATTTCAGCTTTACTATATGATTGAATAGCGAACGATAAGTGCCTAGCTAAATGTCGCTTACAATTATTTAAAATTGCATGGACAGCGAATATATTTAGAGATGATCCAATGAGCAACATGCATGAATTTTAGAAATGCAATAATTTTATTATTTTTTCGTTATATATGTTATATAAGTTGAGAAAGTAATGAAGAAAAGGTATAAAAAAAATGTGTAGCCTAAATAAACGACTTTGAAATTCAAAATTTTATGGGAACATATCCACGTGATTGAAAACACCACGCTATTAGTCTGACGTCATTCGGCATAATGTCTAATGGTCGTCTATCTGCCAAGGGGTTAAATCGTAAATTGTTTTGTGTTTTGTAAATGTGTATTGATATTTTCATAAAAGAAATCATTCATTTATTTATTTATTTTAATTAAGTGGTAAAAATGACGGACAGTGGGTTTTTATGGGGCCAGAGTGATAATTTGCCCATTGTTGATGTGTTTATGATGACAAACTTTTTTGCTACTAATACTGATTTTATTAGTGCAGAAATTGGAGGTACTAAAGCAACAAGGTATGTGTCATTCATTATTTTAAACATTAATTTAATTAATTTAATTGTGCCCATTTTTATCCTTTTACTGTAGTTAAATATTATAACAAATTATTTATGTACCTAACCTCAAAATAGGTAAACAAGGCAATGTTTTAATGTTATATTAATTAATATTTTTCGTCTTAGAATGCTTTACTTTTTTATATAATAAATACCTCCCGTCACTTACTAAGTACGTACTTTTAGGTAGGTAGGTACATTAATAGTAAAAATAACTGTTGACATACATAGGTAGTATATATAAATATATAAGTGGATAATATGTAGAACGTCGAGAAGTTACATTATTCCGTTCTTATACGTTTATACATTTTAATTCAAGGTTCCTATTAACAGAAGTTAGTAAACTTTTGTATTCTTATAAATAGGAAAGTGACCAAATTCACCATGATATGTAAACAAATTATCAAAATAATATTAGGGTTAGGTATATATTTTCATAATATTATTATAAAATAATTAGTTTTAATGGGTAAATTTACATCAAAATGATCCTGGCAGCAATATAATCTTGAGGATGACGATAATTCTGCATTTCGGTCGTCTCGTCTCATAGCTCTGCACCATTTCTTCCTAACTTTATCGCGTCTAGGCATATTAAAAAATAACTTTTCTGGAGTTTTTATTGTAGTATTTGTACATTTGGGCACAATACAATATTTATAGCTACTTTTCTTTGTATTTTCCATAACACAACATAAATAATGTGTACACATTCGCAATCACAATACGTTTTCCGTCGGTGCGATGTGCCCGATGACGTCACACACAAGTAGCACGGAAACTTCTCAATTTAAACTCAGTTAAATTGACAGCTGCAGTAAATAGTTTTTTTAACCTTTAATTAGAACATAAAATAAAAATAAAATACTGGAAATATAATGTTTTTTAGTGATCTATGCATCTGTGATGTTTAAAAAAATTATGCATTTTGCTCATAATGGAAGGGAAATATGTTAAATCCCCTAAAATGGGGTTGGAAGAAAACAATCAATGGATTGATGCCAATTGCCATGACTCTGTCTTCTGCACTGAAATCTTTACTTGAAAAAATATCATGTGGCTGTTTAAAAGGCTGTCATGGAAACTGTGGATGCAGAAAGTTTGGCATCAAATGCTCCATATTTTGCAAGGAATGTGCATTAATTGCGAAAATGCAAATGTACCAGAAATATCACAAGAGGATGTCGATAAAAATATCGACAACGAAGTTGATATGGCCATTGAAAGTATTAATATTGAAGAATCGACTTCTTAAAATTAATAATGTACAATATTTTTTTACCTTCAGGAATAAAAACGTTATTTTTTGAAATGCGTTTATTGTTCATGTTTTCCTACAATGCTTATTTATTTAAAAATCAGTTTATTTTAAATAATGAATAAAATTTCATTTTAATATTATAAAGCTCAACCATAAATATTAATTGTTTTTAAAATTACTTTTTCATAAAAAGGTAATATTTATTCTAGGATAAAGAAACAGTTGTATTATTAAATTATCTTAAAATTGTAGTTTTACTGCACAAAAATTAAATTAATTTACTGAAAATTAAAAGAAAAAATGTATGAGTGCAAAAGCGGTAAAAATATTGCAAAAAATGGTCAACTTTGAATGACAATATCTCGGTCACCATTGGTCGTACAGAGCAGATAAAGAAAGCAATATCTTTTTTTCTCTAAATACTTATATATGTATACCTAGGATACCGTAAAAGAAAGTTGTGGACGAATTACTTTAAAAGGAAAACAAGTGAATTTTCATAAACAAAGTTAAAAAACTTTGTTCTTTAATTATTTTTAATACTAAAAATAGCAAAATACTTTTTTCAACAACATACTTGGGAAACCTAACTTTCCAAAAAATTATTCTTGTTAAAATCTCTAATTTGCATTGTTTTTGAGTTATTTTGAAAAAACTAAAAAATGGACTTCTTTACTGTTTTTAGGTGCTAAACTAACATAACAATAAAAACCCTTTAATGCAATTGTTCCTTACTTAAAGATGTATTCAATGGCCTATTAACACTTTTTTTCCAAAAATATATAATAAAAAATTATATAATATAAATTGTATTTTGGAGTCACATTAGAAATATCCCGAATTCTTGCTTTGAAAGCTACACACCTAGCCCCATCTTTGAAGTGGTAGTTGAATTCTATAACGGCAGAATACACATGCAGAGTGTGAAGGCATGCTAATGCATACAACGTCCTACTATCCCTACTTATTAATTCCACCCACACCTAGGGGGAGCCAATGGCCTAACAATATTGTATATGTGTGTTATGTGGGTATCATTATCATTACATATACATTTTTAAAGATTTTACCATGTTTTTTATTGAAAATAAAGTTAATATGATTGAAATTTATAGAGATGGTAGCCTCATCTACCAAAAGAGCCTGATACTTATATGGTTGATTAATTATAAGCTGTCCTTGACCAATTTGCAGATTTTATGGAAAAAGATTATTCTTGTAATGAAGATCCCGAGAAATATTTTAAAGTTTGCTATTTAGGAACATCTCTTTTTATTTGTCGCATTACTCCCTACTGCTGCCTGGCTCACTCTTAACATATCATAGGTATTTGATATAAAAATATTTTGATAGTTTTTAGAATTATATCAAATTAGAATTTACCAATAAAATTATGTCACAAAATAAATTAGCAAAAAAAAAGCTATCGATCACAGCCACACAAAAATAAAAAAGTGGGGTATACCCCACATTTTTATTTTTGTGGAGCTGTGAATCAAACACATCTTAGTTATAACGCTAGAAAACTCACCGTAAATATTTTCTCGTACTCCCTAGGCAATTGCAGCAGCCTCGGAGGGTGCCACACAATATGCTGGTCCACCAGAAAACTTCTAGCCGCAATCTGGCTTTTCGTTATAAAAGAGGCGAACTGATTACACCAAGCCTGTGGCGAAGCTGTGAACATGCTCGTGTCCGAAGGCCAGTTTAAAGCTACCGAGGCATTAAAGCAGCCCCAGTCCATTGACTCGGTTACCAGTTCAAGGTAATAGACTAGACGTACAAATTCACTCTGGGGTGCCCGGACATCTGGTAGAGGTTGTTGGTAAAGGTGGTACTTCAGCAGAGATGCAATCCGAAGGAATGGCAGACATAATTTTTGAACCTATGGGATTATAAAATTTATATTATATATTATATTTATATTAATTTTTAATTAATATTTAATTCCTATGTACACTTGACGAAATGTTTTTCTGTTTTCCATAACAGATTTTTAATGGCAAATAAATGTTTGTAATAGAGATGTTAACTAACAGACACATTTCCGGAAGAGCAATGGGGGAGATCTGCTCTGATTTTTGGTGAAACTTTATCTTAGTACCCAGACAACACACATTTGTCCAATGTACATACAATGGATACCAAAGACTGGATGTAAGACTGCATTTTTATTATAGAAATGTCCTAAGTACGTCCACCGAACATCCTGAATTGGTTCCACTACTTGGTTCAAAGTATACGGGACATCAATTTTATGTAAACGGACCTTCATTTAACAATCTCTGAACATTATATTTATGTTCTCAGATGTGCCATCGATACCTTGCTGACATCATCATTAGCACCAATAATTGTACAATAATCTCATTCAATTTACATATAAGGAGGTGCAATGAATATTTTCTGGACGAGAGAAAGATGGTATCGGATGTAGGTATATTCTGAGGATGTTCTGTTTAATTACAAGGCTTCTTAAATATGTTCATCTATCTTCGCATCTTCTCTATATGCAAAGCTGTCTACTATTAGGATGTTTGCATTAAACTTAATATGGCTAATTAAACATAGGATGACCTGGCTATTGATTTTTCTTGAATTGCAGGATTAAATTAAGGTACTTTGGAAAAAACTGATGCCGTCGAAGAATAAAGGATTATGAACCTCATGGATGTCTGTTGAAATTGATTTAAGGGATGAACATGTCGACATCCTGGAAAGGACATAAGCGGGACATTCACAACATGTCCATAAATTACATAGTATTCTCAATATTCACTGGATATTCATAGGCTTATAAATTTCTCATAAATAGGGACATCCACAGCTAGTCAGCAGTGGATATGGTTTTTGGGTACATCCAAGGGAGGTTTTGACATTAACATCGTCTGGAAAACTTTTCATATCCAGTGGATATTCAAGGCTGTACTTGGACATCCAGTAGATATATTGGATATACCGGATGTACAAGTAAACCATGGACATCCAATTAGTATATTTTTAGCTTATACCTGTAAGATGTGTTAACATAAACATCCATTATTTTCATTATGAACATCCTGGACACATTGTGCACTAACTGAATGTCCAATGGATACCACATATTGTATGGGTTGTAGGATATTCAGTAGACATATTCAGATATTAATAAAATATCGTGGAACTGAAATGGATGTCTACATCGACATCTGGACATCCGGGATATAAGGATGTTCACAATATGTCTATTTGTTACCAACCAAGGCATACTATTTTATTAGTCTTTAAAATATCTTTTCACTGAAGTCTGAAGGATGTTAATTATTTAGTGATGTTTAAAAATTAATATTGGTTCAAGGTATTTTCAAATGAATACCTGCTGAATTTCCTTTAACACTGCAGAAAGCGTACATGCGCATCTGGTAGGTAGTACACAATGTGCGTTAGGCGCATTTGTGCGCTCTGTATATATGAGATTCTATTCTGGATAATCTTGAGTTTACTGCATACTTTAATAGGTACCGAAAAATTTACAGGAAAACTATTTTAGCTGCTAAAAACATTTATTGTAGTAACAGAATTTCACAGTCAGCTAATCAGCAAAAAGAAACGTGGAAAATTGTAAATGATCTCAGAGGAAAAAATAATAGCAAAAAGGTAAATAGTAAACTGAGCGCTGATGGAATTAATAATTTTTATTGTTCTATAGCAAAAAAATTAAGTGATAAAATTACTCCCCAAAGTGCGATCCTCTTAAGTATTTGAATAATCTTTCTGTACTTGAATCTTTTCTCCTGACTCCTACTGATACCCAAGAAATTAGTGAAATATTGAACGACATTAAGAATAAGAATATTAGCGGTTGGGATTGTATCTCTAAAAATAATTTTAAAACTGCCAGAAAATATTTTACAGATCTTGGTACAGCCTATTAATACTTCATTCGAAACAGGAACCTTTCCGTCTTGTTTAAAAACTGCAGAGGTTGTTCCACTATTTAAGTGTGGAGACCATGAATCACCTTCCAATTATAGTATCATTGCTTCCTATGTTATCAAAAATAATAGAGAAATTGGTTAAGAAAAGAATTCTAGACTTTTTGCATCGGAATACGGTCCTCTGTGCAGAACAGTTTGGTTTCCACACCTCGAAGAGTACAAACGATGCTATATTTGCCTTTTTAGAAAAACTGTATCTTCAGATTTATGATTTACTAACCCTTCATATAAATATGCGGAAGACGCACATGCACGTCTAGAAAAAATAAACTAACAACCATCAATCTACCTCCGCACTCAGTATTAGTATGCCAAATAATTGTCGCAGTGAAAGTGTTAAGGGACGTTTTATGGATATCCCTAAGAGAACACAAGGACATTTGAAAATTACTCATGATTATTTTTGGCCGGTGGACGTCATATTAATAATATCTATTTATGAGTAGTATGTGTATAAGCATTCTACATTCATTCGGCTTTAGATAAAATATGTAGATTAATAAGATGTCTCTTAAGGTGGCCATTCCCTAGAAGGAGACATCCGATAGGGAAATATTTATTATTTTTGCCCATAATTTTTTTGTCTTCGTACGTGTATTTAAAAAAACTATAAGAGTACCTAAGTAGAGCCATAACAAGACTATTACTATGAATTTTCACTCAATAATTTCAGTGGTTTGCAAAATTGCTAGATTTGAATTTAAAAATTATGTCAATCTTCCTATTTCCTAGTTTTAAATCTAGCTATTTTGCAAAACACTGAAATTACTGAGTGAAAATTCATAGTAATAGTCATGTTATGGTTCTACTTAGGTACTTTTATAGTTTTTTTAAATATACGTAGGTACTAAGAAAAAAGTTATGGCCAAATATAATAACTATTTCCCTATCGGATGTCTCTTTCTAGGGAATGGCCACCTTAATCTAAATCCACTTTACATCTTATATATGTCTAAATCACGTTTTCGGATAAGGGATACGATATGGGCTAAAAAATATTGTCCTTGGGATGACAGCATGCTATTTGGGTAACCGTCTATTATAAACCATGCCAGTTTAACCAATTTTGAAGTACATAAATAAATGACAATCACATATCTACATATCTTCTATATTAGTTTGAATAAAATAACCTACTTACAGGCATTAACTTGTAAGATTAAGAACTCATACATACCTGTTGTTCCAAAGCGATAATGTTAACCTGATGTTTTCCACTACAGGTGGTATTGTCATCCTCCATGTATAGATCAGTGTGACCAAGACATTCGTTAATGAGATTCAGGGAGTCGCAAAGATTACTAATTTTTCCGCACGAGGCGGCTGCGGCTGCTCTGGCCCGCTCCGCCCCAGTGAGACCACAAGAAACTTGAGCAACTACTTGATAATAAAGAAGGTTGTATACCATCTGCACTGTCGTGGTAAAATAGGCTGGAAATTATAATACAAGTGAACACATCTTATTATTTTTTGATAATGAAGTAGTTTCTACACTCGACATGCATTTAGCCACTGATTGCATGGCATCACTGACATATTTAAATCATCTCCTGATAATACCAATATGGTGGGCAAAATGCACCTCGAATAGTACTAAATCAATATTAATCAGCTGATCGCTGGATTTATCAGTTAATGGGAATAACATAAGAACTAGAAAAATATAAAACAATTATTTATTTAGTAAAAAACTGAACCTTAATAAACTGGACTAGTACGACAGGTTCAATGCCAACAACTTTCCTCCCCGTTGCGATGTGTACTTTGTTTCTATGCATGCAATTCAATTTTTAAATATAATTAATTTTACTAGAAATGTAAATTGTACTCACTTTGATCTAAATGTAAAGGCAGCAACAACACAAATTGCAAGAGAAGTGCTATGGGATCCCTTAATAGTAAGGGTACTTCTCGTTCAATTGGTGCCAAAGCTGTAATAGGTACTTTCGCGGGAAGTCCGCAGAGCTGCTGGAAAGTCATCCAAGCTGGCCACATCGCTAAAACCCTAGCTACTCTGGCATGTACGGCAAGAACGTGTAATAAAGGAACTGGACAAATAAACAGAAAAAAAGTGTTATCAAAGTCACAAATGAAAATTTTACTACAATACAGAATGAGTCTTACGAGCATAGTTATATTTAAACTACGGTTTTTTGACATTTATAAAAATTCATTGAGCATATTTATTTCTTTTACGTTTTTGTGTTCGATTTTCAGAAAAATGTGATGAAAATATTTAGGAACTGCTTGTATAAGGGAGTTTTCGAGTACTATGTAAGCACAATTTCATTGTTTTTAGAACCCCCCCTTCTCCAATGGATAGGACATAAGAAGTTTCTTTATTTTTTTATTTAATATGGAACACCAAACACCTAATTAATGTAAAACATTAATGTCAAAAAAAAAAAACAGTTCATATGCAGCAAAGAATAATTTCAGATTCGTGTTCTACCTCAAAAAATAGGGTATTCTGAAGAGTGAAAATTTTACAAGTTTTAAAAAAATGACCTAAAAATTAATAGTTGTATGAACACTGGCAATGTTACATTTGTTAAAAAGCAGGATATTTGTTATTTACATATTTCTGTATCAGTGAAAAGTTTGCGACTTCAAAAATATCGATCAATTTTTAACTTTTTGTCTGAAAAAAAAAAAAATTAAAATCAAACAATGCCAATCAATTAAACCGGGTTAAAATATAAGTATGCATTAAAAACTCATCCAGTATATAGATTTACAACAAATAAATACAAACTTCTCACCTATGCAGTCCCGTTTAGGCAATAATGGATTTGGGGGATCTGTAGATGCTATCACAAGTGACCCTCCTCTCTGAATCAGTTCTACTTCCAAGTTCGTCCTAGCTATGGAGGTTACAAACAGAAATAAACTCTGAGGAATTGGTTTCTCACTTTTTGGCTTAAACATTGGCTTGAGCTGAGTACTGCTTGACATGTCCTCCATCACTTTTCCTATGGCTTCTGCCATATTAGAAGTACTCTATGATCAGAGAAAAAAATCTGATAAAAAATAAACTTTTAATCCTACAATTTCCGTATATAAGAATTCACTTCAAATGATGCAGATCAGAGTACAATATAAATATAAATATAAATACCCAATAGAAGAAAATGTCAGCAGCTAATACATCACCACTTTGAATAATTTACAATAAAATATGTATTTTAAAAAGAATAATGCTGATAGCAATACAATTAGAATACAATTAAGCATAAACTACAATAAATCACAAAGAAAATAAATAATGAAAAAGAGAGAAAGAGAGAAAAAATGAACAATAAAACGCAGCACTACTTATTAAATGCAAAATCAATGATTTCAGTGTACAGGACTAGACAATTTCAAGAAAGATTAACAAGGATCAGAGTATTCATACAGGCGTTTGATGCTACTAGCATTACAGAATAAAATATCAATAATATCCTATATTTTTTGCACATTTTCAATTTAAAAATTATATTGAACCTTTAAAAATGGTATAACTATATTAGGCCTCATATTCTTTTGTCACAATGTATATAAATCATTGTCATACTCATTTTTTTAATTTTCATGTATTTTTTAATTGAAAATTTGCAAAAATATAGTACATTATGAAAAACTGCCTGTAACTCAGAAAATTAGCAAGTTACAAAAAAAATTCCAAGAGACAAAAAATGTTGAGAAGGCCTCAATGCATACGCTTTTTTTTCAAATTTTTAAATTAAATATTTTTAAAATTACAATTTAAGGGATAGTTTTTCATGTTTTTCCGGAAAAACTCGGTGAAAACGAACTTTACAGAACAACTAAAATAGTTTTGTATTTCGATGATGCATTCACCCGAATTTTTTCAGATTTGTTCTCAACTTTTACATTACCCCACTTTTAGGAATTTTCGAATGGCAATATCTCGAAAATTAAGCATTTCTCGAAAAAAATTCATCAGAGTAAAAACATCTTATTTTGGGCTAAAAAAAGGTAAACATATTGTTTTCTTTTTCATTTTTGACTTAATTCTACAAGTTGCGGAACCCGTAATAAAAGGGGTGTTTTTTACCCCTTCCGAGCATTTCCTACTCTGATATATTTTTATTAACATCATTACAAACACATTGCACAAGGTTTCATCCATTCACTAGTACTCAAGTAACAATCTTTAAGTAGCGACACTTTCCCTTTTATCTAAACTTCTCTATATCATATTACAATACAAATATACTTACAGGTTTTTGGTCGTTTTCCCTTAAAAAATTGCTAAGTTCCTCTAAAATTTGTGACGTACTTTCGTTGGGTCTCGATCGAACCATTTGTGCTTTATCTCCCAATTGAGGAGATAGAGGTAGTACGGAGTTAGCTAATTGCCTACATAATGGACATAAATATTCACCCCTGCAAAAAATCAATTAAAAAATGTATTTCATTACGCATTTTAAAAAAATAATTATTTATAATCTTGTTTTAATACCATTAATAATTCAACTTACTTTTCTGGTGACAATGTAGGTTGCCGTTGCTGTGACCTAAGCGAATGTAAATACGAATTTAAACAATCTAAATGTAAATGGTGGCCGCAAGTTTGAACATGTACACCTCCATCCCAACCTAGGTTAACCGAAAGGAACCAAGATTGCTAAAACAAATTAGTTTAATACATTGAAAACGTAAAATATGCAAAATTTGTTACTGGATCAAAATGTCTGTCCAATTCTTCCACCCTCCTATCGAACTCGGCTGCTAAGGTATCGTCTCTTCTTAGAAAGTCCCTCTCATCTTCACACGTTGGCAAAACTGACCTTTCCGGTTGCCCATACCTCCTTCTATGGCCTATAACACTGGTGGCTTGTATCAAAACAACAAGGCCCATAGGTTTTTCCTCAGTACTGGGAGTGCTTTGGTTACAAATGACACAGTCGTACTCTTGTTTGCTAAGTAGTACTTCTTCGTCCATTCTGTCAGCATTCTCATCTGTTTCCATCGCCTTCTCCATAAACTGTTTTTGTTTATTTGCAAACTCCGCCATGAGTTTCTGTTGGCGTTCCTTGGCACGTCTTCGACGTTCCTCCCGTTCTTTGCTTTCCCTTTGCTTTTTGGCTTCTTCTCTTTCTTCTTGAGTCGGCCACAGCCTCATTCGAGTTTCCTAAGAATTATAAGTAAGTAAATAAATAAATAACAGTTCCTTGTACGGTCGCCGGTTTAGATGCCGGCACTCGATCGGCGAAGTTAAGCAACGTCGGTCGGGTCCAGCACATCAATGGATAACCCAAGTTCTCGCTCAAGTACATCAGTCCATGTCATGAGCTGTAAAAGCCTTGACTGGACTGACGAGAAAGAAAAGGGCTGACAACTTTACCAAGAAGCTCCTTACCAACAGACTTGAAGTCTAGTAATGACCATGTCTGGATAAGGAGCCCTAAGGTACAAAAAGGAGTACTACAACAGACCTCTAGAGGTCGCAGTAGGCAAGGCCAATCGCCAGCTCCTCTCAGCTAAAATCTAAAAAAAGTAAATAGGCACGTTTATTCATGCTATTAAAATTAACTAACACGGGTCAAATCATAGTAGAATTAGAAAAATATCGATTACAAAAATAAATGTAAATTTATTTTTTAATCTAGGTATATAACCAAAAGTTTATATATACATAATTAAAATATTAAAATTGTAATCAGTAGAATTTATAAATTTATCACAATTTTAAAATTTGGTAATGGCAATTCTTTCACAGAAAGAGGAAAAAGATTTAACATTCTTGGACCATAATAATTTATTACTGATTTTTTTTTCATTCACATTATTATGTGATAATCAAAATATACATTTATTCTATTCGTAGTTCATAATCAAATATTTCTAAGTAATAAATATATTTGTGTGATATTACAAAAATATACCTGGTGCCTACGATATTACTAGCCAGTCTATAACTTTCGTGCAAAAAGAAACATCAATTTCAAATTGCGGGAAGTTGTATGACTGAATCAATTACACAACATGATTGCTCTAACTTCTGATTTTCATTTCCGGTTTAACCGAAAACAGTATAAACTTTGTTATTTCACTGCTTAAAAAATTTTAGGTATGAAATATGTAGCACATCCTATTGGCATCAGCAGCTCTCCACTTGAAAGATTGGGATGGAGTCTGCGCCGGAGTATATGTAATACCTCGGTCCAGCAGGCTCCGGCATCAGTATGGTAGTCTACGAGTACAGAACTGTTGATATAGTACTCCTAGGAAACTAATAAACAATATGCAGTGTTTTATTAAAAAAATTGTGAATAAGTAGCGAAGTATCTACGTGACCAATTGCCTTGGCCAGGCCGACCCCAGATAGGCTTGCTATCCTTTCTGAAGCTTACTATCACTCAAATCTACTGAAAAAATAATTAACAAAAAACAATCCAAATAAGAGATACTACTGAAAAAACAATTACTCAAAAAACAATAAAAAAATAAATCCAAAAAATAAAATCTGTTGAAGAAATACTACAAAAATGAAATTGTTTACTATAACTACTCAAAGTGGCAAGCACTTTGAACCTGTGAAGCCAGACAGCGATTTCTCATTATTCTCCAGTCAGATGCCTGCTGTCCCAATGACCAATGTCTCAACGTCCAACCTTGATTCTAGCCAGAACGAAGCCAACGAAGGGCACCCTTTTTCAACAATCTCTATACCCACTCCCAGATCAGATAGTGGCCCACATCTTTCAGGGTCACACCGAGGGTACCAGGACACAAGTAACAACGCTCACAGTACCCAACGATATTGCTAGTGACTGACCCGTGAACAATAGGCAAGACTGAGGTGGCGCTGCCAGCCGCCTCCCTGCCCAGCTACGAACATTTGGCTAAATTATTAGCCACAACAACAAGCAATTTGATGAAACTAACAGCGCTGCCCTCCAGGCGTGATGCTCCCTTCATTGCACGGAACGTCCAACAGCCACAGGGATCGCACGGACGCTTTTTCCGTGGACATGGCGCCCAACGTGGGGCACCATGTCCACGGAAAAATCGTCCCTGCGATCCCTCTAGGTGTGATGCCCTCTTTGCTGCACGGAACGTTCAACAGCCACATGGATCGTAAAGACAATGTTTCCGTGGATGCTATATCTATGACAGTTTTCGAGAAAACGGCGGTTGAAAATGTTGTATGTTATAAATTATTATAGTTTCACATAAAACGAATTTAGGAACAAATCTGCTATGGTTTTGGCGAATAAAATTTTATAGTCATGAAAATCTCATTTCCAGTTGAACCGGAAGTACTATGAAAAGTGACTACAGACTCAAATTACTTCGACACTTTTAAAGAAGCCCCTGTATTTAACTTTAAATTTACATTCTACTGACTTTTTCGGATATTTCTTGTTTCCAGCGCACTTTATCTAAACCTAATAGTTTTTGAGATATCGGCAACTGAATGTTCACCTGCATTGTAAATATCATAAATCTATTCAAAGCAGAAAAATATTGCAAGTATTCCATGAAAAACAAAATAAATATCAAAAGTGTAACACTAAAAGTTTAACAATAACTTAAATGTTCAAAATTTTCACCATTGACTTCTTGACAAGAATGAATCCTCCTGTGATAGTTACAGTGCAGGTGAACATTTAGTTGCTGATTCCTCAAAAACTATTAGGTAGGTTCAGAGAAGGGACACTTGAATCAAGAAATATCCAGAAAGGCCGGTAAAATGTAAATATAAGGTTCAATATAAGGTGTTCCATTAAAAGTATTGAAGTAATTTGAGTCTAAAAGTCACTTTTCGTAGTACTTACGGTTCAACCGAAAATTATATTTTTGACTTTAAATTTTACTCGCCAAAAAACTTTACCATAACAGATTTGTTTAATGTGAAATGGAATAATTTATGACCAATATAACATTTTCAACCGCCATTTTCTCGAAAACTGTCAAAGACAGATATAGGATGTGGTACATGTGTTATATCGAGAATTTCTTAGACAATCTAAATTTTGTACCCATGAGGGTGGGGAGGTTAAAAATGAATAGCTTTTTACATAGCTTTTTTAAGCAATTTAATATAGTTTTAATAATAATGTATCAATTTAGGTAAAATTTTGGAAAAATATGCTCTTATGAACGTTAACCATCACAGGAAATTTCATGTCAAAATATTTAGAGTAGTATTATTATGAGAAGATGCTTGCAAAAAATGATGCGCAGAAACGAGTTTGTGTGCATTCATTGATCTAAGCTAATGAGAGCGATTTGCGTCATATTTGACCTCGAATCCAGTGGCACCGTCAACCTGCAGTCAAAGGGTCTGTGCTGCAGTATACTTGTTGTGTTCGCCGTTTTTGATTGAATTAAATGTAATAACCTTATTTTCAGTAAAAAATGTCTTCATCGAAAACACCAGAGTGTGATGAGGTTTTAATCTACTGCATTACACAGCTCCTCGACCTCGAAAATTTGATTACAATTATTATACATCCTTCTACCCCAGATAATGCTGTCACTGGTAAAAATATTTGCGCACGTTGGCTCCGCTCCAAGCATCTTCTCATAATAATACTACTCTACTTAAAATGAAAAAAGAAGTAATTTCTTGAAAAATTGCTGAATATGGCCGGAGATATTTGCAAAAAAAGGAGAAAAAAAAAACATGTTTTGCAATTTTAATTTTTTATATGAAGATGTTCTCAATCTTGTCCAAAATCCAAAACTACAGTCATACTAACTTTTACGTGTATTTCTTATTTCAGCAAATAAAATCAATTTTTTTAATTTCGAAGTTTAAGCTTTACTTTTATTCTGCTATTATTACCCCAAGTCAACTTTTGATCTAAATAAATCCCAAGAAACTTTCCACTGATTTTTTATCTGTGTAAGATGTGTTGCGTAGGAAAAAGTACATCGTTTTCATTTTACTGTAATTGAGGCTTTGCTGATTGGTACGAAACTACTGTATGGCCTTCTATTGTGCATTTGCTAGTTCTATTCTTAATGCATTTTCATCTTTATTTTGGTTTATTGCAGTAGAATTATCAGTGAACAAGATGAAATCAGAGCTGGGGTCACCAGCTAATACATCATTAATATAGATCAACGATAACAATGGACCCAGCACTGATCTTTAAGGTACTCCATAAGCAACAAATGGAAGATCTGAGTTTCGTCTAAAAGACACAAAGTTGACAATCTTTTAGATAAGATTCTATGTTGTTTACTATGCACAAAAACATTTTAAAATTTTAATATATCAACTAATATACTAGCAAATACACATTGAAAGTATTCGGTGAAATAGCAAGCAAGTGAACATGTGCGAATATTTTGCTTATACTCATAATTTATGATTGCAATTAATTTATCAACAGCAGCTGTAGTTGATAATGAATTCCTAAATCCATATTGCTGTTTATTGAAAAGTTTTTATCGAAATATTTATACATTGTTGATTTTAACAATTTTTCAAATAACTTTGCCAATATAGGTATGAAAGATACTGGCTTGAAATTTGACAAATTTATTCATGGAAATAACTCGTTTTAGAGGAAATATGCTCCTTCGAATACATAAATTTAAAAATTTTATCAACAAAATGATAATATCTTTATTAAAGAAACCAAACTTCTTGCTTTCTTACCTGTATACAATTTTTACAGCCGCTGTCAACATTGGAAATTTTTCTTAAAAGTTTGCCTACATAATATGCCCCGTCACCTATGGGTGCTTCCTTAGACGCACCACTTTTAACCTCTTCTTCTGGATTATAGCTATCAGGTACGCCAGATAGTTGAGAATGCAATCTCAAAAGTAGTGAAATTATGCTTTCGTTTACTTTCACTGTAGGCGGATTTGTGTTTGCTCCCTGAATATTAAATACAGAATTAATGATAATAATTCGTTACCAAATAATAGCAAAAATATTCTACATTGATCGACAAATATAAAAACCCCCAGAGGGTGCCAACTTGGTTTACGAAACGTGATAAAACTAAAACTTACTTTTACTGTTTGCCTTCTCCTGTATGGATACGACTTCCGGTGTCCTTGAGATGTAGTAGGTACTAATTCTTTACTAGAAGTACCAGGTCTTGACCAAACTGCTGGTCTTCCAACTTCATTACCGGCAGTTATAGCTGGTAGCTGAGCTGGAGAGGGTAAGGCAGGCGGCTCATTAGAACTTGAAGATGCTGAAAAAAGTATTGTCATGAAATTGTAACCAATAAAGCCTGTATCACATGGGAAATATTTTGATTTTGTCAATAGTTTTTGTTTAAAAAATAATGCCAAGATGACATGCACAAAACCCAATCATGTGATTTTCTTCACAAAATTGGATATTTTTTAAATGTCAAAAATTCTCATTATTTCTCAAAATTTTGTTCAGACTAAGTGAGTTGTTCAGTTGTTTTTTTTATGTGCTACGGCCCATAGCAGAAATTCCAAAAATTGGCTGTATCATTTATAAAGTAATAAAAATAATTTTCTTTTTATTTTATTTCTAACAAACCAGCTACAGTGCAATCGAGAAAGAATGAAAGTCACGTGACACAGAAGTTACTAAAATTATCAAAATTGATTTCTATTCTACATACATTATTAAAACTAATTTCCTATGTTACTGGACAGGGGAATACTGAAATGCAAATGGCCGCCACTGTGATCAGCTGATCGAACGCATTGTTTTAACTCTTTGAATTAGAAGGTAGGGAGAAGCAGTCACGTGATCAGAAATGGCATCATTTCATTTCACCATCTTGTTACTACTCTTCCGTTAAATAGTAACAGTTTGTTTTCCATACGATTTATTGTGATTCCTACTGATAGTTTGTTAAATTTTAGACAATAAACATTAAAAGGACTATGGTATCGTGTGCTAAAAGAGATGGTGTTGACAAGAAGCAATTAACGGGAATAACATTTCATAGGTAGTGTAAATAACAAACAGAGCCGTAATAAAAAAAAAACAGCTAATTAAATATTTTTTAATATACTCAGGGTATATATTTCGTAGAATATAAAAAAGTGGTTTATTTTAGGATAACATTGCACATTTTATATATTAAGGTAAATAAAAACTGTTACAAGTTATATCAAAAAATGTTTACAAAACATTTTTTTGTTGTTCTCTTTTTATTCTCAAGGTTGGTGTTTATGCTGTTAAATAAGTCATAAAACCATATCACAGGATGCGATTTAAAGAACAAGTTACTAACTCAAGTGTCAAAATAGAAATCTGTATAGAAATTCAAACCACAAACCTGTTCGTTTTTTATTTCACTTTTGTATGAAACAGTATTCAATAGAAATAGTAATTAAAAGGGCATAAAAGCTGTGCAATACTTTTTACTCGAATCGTATGCATATTGTTGACATATAATGCCACATTTTTTAAAAAACATATTGAACATGTCTATTTGGGTAAAAGTACAATAAATAAGTCTCAAAGTATTAGGCATCAAAGCAATAAAATTGTATTATTTAGAGGCCAATAAATATATTTCAAAATGTTTATTTTGTGTTCTATTTGCATATGTATCCTTTATTCTAACTCTTTTTGCTAAAACTCTTGCATTTATTGAATTGAACATTTATTTATGTTATCCAGATAGACTGTCTCGTCGGGGTACAAAGTTCTTATTATTTTAATTAGTCCGGGTCTGGCATAATCAGCATATTGTTACTACATTTAGCCACGCCTACTGATGCCGTTTCTGTATAGGAAATTTGTATCGGATGTCTTCTCCCTACCTTCCAACTGTATATTTTGGGGATTTTGCGACATTTTAAAAATTAATTTTGAATGATTTAATATCCACAATTATCCTAAATCAATTCATGTGGCGAATTTTGTTTGTTAAAATGGAGACGAGTTTTATATTTTACGAAATTGTCTTATGATGTGCCAGATTGGTGTATGGAAAGAAGTTGGCGCTATCAGTTTAAATCTCTATATACTAAATAAAGAAGACTTTAGTAGAGATGCCGATGCATTTCCGAATATATTGTAATTATATGAATTTTGAAGTGCATAATTAAAAGACTAATTCCAAAGTATTCAAAAGTCGAACCTTACGAAGTTGTCATGTTCCAACCTTAACTTTTGCTAGTTAGAAAATCGAGGTAATTTAACACATTTAGCGCCAAGCTAATATTGTTAAATCTATGCACGAGACCACCCATAAAACAAGCTCTGCCGACGCCGGTGTCTGATCTGGCCTATATAAGAAAAATGTATATTTTTTAACACACCAGGCCATAGCGGACACATTTATCGAAAAACTGGTTAATTTTCTAGACCGCAGCGATCATTTTAGTGGACCCAAATAAATCGGTGGACACCGCACTATGCTGTCGATACGGATTGACATGTCCGCCCTGGCCTTTAAAATACATATAATTTAAAGTCTTTCTCAACCATTATACACGGCCATGGCTGGTAATTAATGATAAAAACTCTTTGACTGCGTGTGTCCGCTGGCCAATGCTAATGGCTAAGTAAGGCAGACACAGGTGGCCGCTATGGCCTGATCTAACTGTAGCTTATCAGACACTGGTGTCCATCATGGCGCTGAATGTGTTAATAAAAACTGGCGTCATTTCGTATTGCCACACACTTCCAGAATTAATAACAGCCAAAACTTGACATTTCATAAGATATAATATCTACAGAAGTACGAATATAATGAAAAGTTCGATTAGTTCCAACAGAACCGTTATTTTTATTTGGCAGATGATAACAAAATTCATGAAATTGCTTCTATTGGAAAGGTGTAGGTACCCACTTAAAACCTACTTATAAGTAAAACAACTGAATAACTCATATTTTTAAAAAATGCAAAAATTGAAATAACTTTTAAACCATACAACTAGATAACCACATATCATTTATCTTCGTTTGATCGTCCACTTATGGGATACCCTGTATAAAACCCTCGCATATACAAAAAAGAACATTAGCAAGTATGAAACAACTTCCCAACTGCATAATTACCAAGGGTCGGAATTTCTTCAGCGTTAACATTCATAACATTTTTAATAACAAATAACAATCAGTTATAGATATTTCTCTTGCAAGACCTTTCCTGCCTAAAAGTTCATACCGTCAGTGACTAATAAAATAAACATATCTCTATTACATTGCTCCGATTCCCGCCACAACCACTTAAGGGAGTCTGTCACTGAGGTAACAATTGTGACGTTTTTTTTTTTTTCACAAATTTGCATGACACTAAACGTGGTTTCACAGCTTCTCCTTTATCTAAACCCCATAAAAGGGTATTAATTATTTGGCGGCCTGTTGCATCTTTCGCTTCATCAATACTCAGACATATTATGTATTTATTTTCAAGATCTCTTCGAATTTTCTCCAGCCTCTTGTCTAATTCTTCTTTAAGATAGCATTTCTGAGCATATGATGCATCTGGAAGCTTGAAATTTGTGTATTTTTCTAAAAATTGAGTAAAATGCTGATGGACGAAATTATGAAATTAATTAAATCCAACTTGAATTCATCCGCGCCTTTAATATTCGATACATATTTCATCGAATTGACGTACTAATCAAAGTTGCACTTTTTCTTAAAATCAACCATTATTTTAAATTTACAAAGCATGTTGATCTAATATGCCGCAAAGCCTACTTGAGTCTGAAACAACTTTTCCCCTTTAAAGAGTATTTAGACGTAGAAACAAAAAAGATGTTGATTAATAATTTGGTACTATTGCATATAAATTATGCTGATACGGTCTACGGTCCTTGCTTGTCACTACATGATAAAAATTGCATTCAAAAACTGCAAAACCATTGTGTAAGCTTTATAAGTGATGTACCACGTTATGCACATATTACCCCTTTCATACGCGAGCTGGGGTTACTGAAGCAGGATGAAACTAGGTTTGTGCATTATTCCTGTTTCCTCAATAAAATTCTGACAACAGGTCTGCCTGAATATCTTGCTGCTAAAATTATCAGACGCGATCAGGTACATGAGAGGAATTTAAGAAGTATCACTAGCAGACTCACAGTACCTCCACATCGTAGCGCTATATTTCAAGAAAGTTTTTCTTATCTTTCATCCTTCTTCCAGAATAACCTATCAACGGATTTCCAGAATCTCTCAGTATCCACTGTTAAGTCCAAACTGAAACGATCTATTCTTGACGGTACATTAAACAATATTGACTTTACAAAATTTAAAAAATGTTACATATTTTAAACCGTCTTTATTTATTTTAATTGTGACCAGTATCTGGCTGTATTTCGTGTTTTTACTGTAAAATTCTTAGGGTTAGGTATTTTACAAGCAACACAGTGCACGTTGACACCATCAAGATGCAATTGGAGCTAATTTTCTATTCTCTCACAAACTAACACGTCGTTGTCTTTTAATTTTTGGCATTTTGCGTAATATAAACACAATAAGAACTAGTGCTAGACAAATAGTTTCGCTAACGAATTACGCGGAATACATTTAAAGTCTAGAGATGTGACGGCGATCACCGTCACTGCTACTTATCACCTGTTCTTTCAACTAAGTAATCGCTAACAGCGATTGGTGAGAAAAGAACCTGTTATTAAATCACTCACAATCATCCGAAGAGTGATATAATCTATAAAGAGCTGTGCGATCGCCATAGAGATCACTGTGATTAAAATATCAGCGCTTGCCCCATCTCATCTAAAGGCCAACCTACTCGAGGCAAACTGCTAAAATCCAACCCCACGATTAAAAGACAATGCCGATTTACTCGTATAACTTTACGCGCAGGTCGATGGCATCATTGAAACTATCTCTGAGCAGTAAGCACACGGCCGAAACAGTGATGTTATTTTGGCATTTTGCTACACGTCTTTTAGTCATTTGTTTTCTATATTAATTGTGTTTATATCATTTAATAATTAGTAGTTTATTTTTCAAATATAAATATGGGTTGTAATAGCATTTGTTTTAGATGACTTCATTTGATTAACTAGTAGGTATGTAAATAATGCGATGTGGCAACTAATTTCAGTTCATATCTACGTTTACATTATTGTAAACCGAAAATTAGTTTATGTTTTATGCGTTGTTATTTGTATGCACTGCCTGAAATAAAAGTATTTTGTAAGTAAATAGTGTAAATTTGTATAAAGTTGCATTTGACGAATGATCTGAAAAATACACACATACTTGAAACCAATAAATATTATACTATTATATTGATTACAACAATAAAATGTTAACTTTTCACGCTCGTTTTCCGTACTTTATTCAATGCTCCTGAGTGTGACCTTGTTATCGCTGAAGGATTCCGACCCTCGATAATTACCCTACTAGACATGGTAATTTACACACAGAACTTCTTTACGAGAAGTCTCCACTACAGACCGGAGTAAAATTCTTTAGTTTCCTACCTTCCAAAATCAAAGGACAAGCTTTTTTATATTTTTTCAAAAATAATTACGAATTTTTTAATAAATGGCTATTGTTATTTATAGTCGAATTTTAAATGATAAAAATTGTATTGACTGTTTTACTATATATTTTTGTTATATATACATGTTAATATTATTACTGTTATCGTCTATATTTTACTTTATTTACTGACGTCCTATTTTAATGTATTGTGATCGAAAGGATGAATAAAATTACTATTATTATACAAGCCTGGAAGTTCACATTATTCGCTGAAATGCTTATATTTAGAGATATTTATGACTAATGCTCTGTAAAAAAAATTTTGCCCCCAATCCTGAAACAGAAAACTGAACATTTATGTAGGATTTCAATGATCCCCGAAAATTGCTAATTTTTGGATATTTTTACTGTATTATTACCATGGTGGTTGACAGAAATTAAAGCAGGGAGAGCCACACTCATGATCCTCTCCACTTCCATAGGAACCGATGTAGATGGTGGTAATGCCAATACAGATCCTGTTGGGGTATTTTCCATTGCGGGTGAATCTAGATCTTGCTGTGAAGGTCGGAATACCATTAGATCAGTGCTTCTGGATTGTTCCTGGTTGCTTTCCCAGTTAGAGCCTCCTTCTCCTAACATCAACAGATTCGTTTCGTCGACGGAAATATCTGCCATCTCCGTATCCACTTCAGAGCCATCCCATTCTAGATCACCTAATAATGTTAAAAACGTTTAGTCTAAAACCCAATGATTAACTCGACCAATCATTATATGAAACTTACACAATAATAACACATTCCTCGGGGGTTTTGAGTTATATGGAATAATCCGTATGGGAAATTTTGCATAGAAATAGGTCTTTCTCTATTTTAGTAAAAAAGTATAAAAACCAGTGTCTTTAAGGCTAGCAGTTATAAAATAAGATGACATCAATCTCCCAATAATATATTTTTTTAAATATTACTGTGAAAAAATCATAGAAATTCAGCCCCCTCCAAGCAAACGTACTTATTGAATGACCTCCTTAACCCTTTTCACTGTGCAGCACTATAATTCACTGTGCAGCTCTCATACGGTCGACTGAGACAGCTACCGATTAAAAATGTATTTGAAACAATTGTATATACATATGTCCGGTGAATTATTGCTTCCATATGAATACATAGTCGTATGAATGAAAATGATGCATGAAAGCGTGACTTAGAGTTATCAAAAATGATGCATCACCGGACTCAAGGGGT
The DNA here is from genome assembly GCA_963583905.1 of Stenurella melanura. Lineage (NCBI taxonomy): Eukaryota > Metazoa > Arthropoda > Insecta > Coleoptera > Cerambycidae > Stenurella > Stenurella melanura. The sequence continues at coordinate 81,109,871 of OY757316.1, read as the reverse complement.
TAAACATGTTTTTGGTTAAGAAGTTTGACCATAAAACACATCTCGAAAAAAAATTATGATTAGAATCAATATTTGTGGTTTGGGCATTAACAGGGGTAGAACGTCTTTGGAAACTTGGCGATTATTTTAGTTATATATATTTATCTTGCAAGAAATACCAAAAATTGTGCTTGGGTCAATATACGATCGAAAGTTTCTATAGCAATTTTTTTTTATGCTAAATAAAGATTATTATTATTATTATTTTGTTACGTAATCTTCAGACATCCAATGATACAAGACAGTCCCTCCCAGAACATTCTAGGGGGACAAACACTCAGCACACAGGTTTGAATTACTCTGCATGTGTGTATATTGTACTATATTTTATAATTATTTTTTTACTTACTATCTGAACTATAAGTGATGGGTGAAAAATCAGGTTCAGGAGTTAAAATAACTCTCCCAACTACTGTTCTAAGATTGTCAAATAAGGAATCAGCCGTAAACCAGTTTGCAAGGTCCATGTCATTTAACTGACTTTGTGTTTGATGACGTGTTGAGCACATCTTCGTATCCTGTAAAAATAAGACATTTAATGCGATATACAGTGCGTTCGAGAAAGAATGAACGTCACATGACAGAAAAATCACTAAAATTACCAAAAGTAATTTGTATTCTACGTATATTATTAAAACTAATTTCGTACGTTACTAGTTTAGGGAATACTGAAGAAATGCAAATGGCCGCCACTTTGTGTTTTGTGATCAGCTGATCGAAAGCCTTGTTTTAATTGTATACTTTGCAAATTTTGTGATGTTTTAAAACTTATTTTTGGATTATTTAACATCCACAATTATCCTTAATCTGCTCATGTGGCGAATTTTGTTTGTTAAGATGGAGACAAGTTTATATTTTACGAAATTGTCCTATCCACAGGTTAGGTGTATGGAAAAAAGTTGGTGTTATCAATTTAAATCCCTATACATTAAATAAAGAAGACTTTAGTACAGATGCCGATGTATTTTCGAATATTATACACATATATTGTAATTAAATTATTTTTGAAAGGAGTGCATAGTTAAAAGAATGAGTACAAGGCATTCAAAACTCGAAGTTTACAACCAGTTTGTTAGTGGTTGGGTGACACAAGTTATCTCCAAGAAATTTACAGGATAACAGCTTATTATCGCAAAGGTAAGGATTAGTTATAAATTATAAATCATTTTTGTGATGTACTTGCATAATTAAATGCTGTGTTATGAATATTTACTAACACACAAATCCATTTTTCAGGTTACTTTCAGTATTGTCAATAAAAGCCTCATTCCTTGGATTATTGCGGATTCAGATGATTTCTTAGTACTCACTGTGATTGTGCTGCAGGTACAGGTAGAACACGTTCGCCAGCCTGATTTGCAATGTATAAGGTACAAAGTGAGGTGATGAGACGTCATTCCTTTTAGTTTTTTAGCAGTAATGGCTATGGCTAAGCACTTAACCGTTATGCAATACAATGTGTAGATTTTGTGAAATAGGTACTCACGAAAAGAAACAAATTAAGCAAAGAACTTAAAGTTATATTAAGGTAAACACAATTTCTCTAGCGGTCGATCCTTCGTCTATGGTATATTTATGCACCGAGCTATGCAGACCATTGTAATTTCTGTAAGAACTTTTTTATCATGTCGTATTAATGTTAATATTGTCTAACTTATGTGTGTTATTAAATATTCTTCTTTCCTTTTATTGTTTTATTTATCACTTACTTATCGGTAGGTAAGTTGAATGTCAACTATGCTGAACTAGTACATACATGCTTGTACATGAGAATAAAACAAAATATATCTAGTAAGTAAATACACAATTAGTTCTTATCACCAAGTTTAACATAATATAACTTAAATGGCATTTGTACTTAAGTAATTATAATAATGCCTCTTCCGTCTTTATATATTTATGTCACGTTATTAGAAATTTATAAAAATAAGATTCAATTTGCAACAAACGCTGAAGTTCATAAGTATGATACTAGAAATAGAAATGATTTTAGAACACCACGCTTCCGACTTTCGAAAACAACAAAAAATTCTTTGAATTTTAAATTGTTCAATTATCTACCGTATTATTTAAAATTCTTGCCTAATTCGAATACATTTAAGGGGATAATCAAAAAGCATTTGCTTATACATTGTTTTTATTCAGTTGAGGAATATATGCAAACCCCCTTTGAAATTATATCCCCTGTTAATTAATTATATATTTATACATAATTATATACTAAGAAATGCTTACCGTCATCACACTTTTATAAATTGATAATTGTTTGAGTTTTTACAAATTGTTTGTAAATTGTTCTTGTAGTTACTTATTTTTAGTGTGTCTTTTCATATTTTAATGTGTTTACAACTGCATGCCTTCGCAGTATGCATTCGATAACTCTATATTGTTATACTTATTTTATTGTTTTTCTTTGACTTGCCAAAAATGTTGTATTATGTAATTTGGTTAAATAAAATATCTATCTATCTATCTATCTATCTATAATTCAAGTCATCTGGCGAGTGAATGTATATTGTTTTAAAGTATATCGTGTTGTGTTTAAAAACTACTCAATTCTCTTTTTTAGCATTACAAAACTGTGAAAATGGCTTAAAGTCAGCTTTCAGACAGTTTTCAAATACTAAACCACCACAATATATGCTTTAAAATTTAGTCCCCAGATCATCGATGATACTTTGAACTTTCATTCTTAATTTATCTTAATCTGTTGCTTTCTTTGAAGTTCCTCTTGAATTGCACCATATTTAAAACGGTTGTCTCTGTAACATTTCTCTCTTTCGACACGAGCCTCTTTTTCACTCAACTCAAGTTTAGATACAAAAAATATCAGTCAAATCAATATAAACTGTTAATTTCTATACCAAATTGTTTATAGATTGCACTAACAGCACTTATTTTATCACAACCACTTTCAGTTTCATAGCTGGGTTTTAAGTTGTATCTTATGTTAAGAGAGAAAACCTAACTTGATTCTAGTGTTGTAACAGCAGTGTGGCCTTGCAATATAAACCCACGTTAAAAATAAAATTCTTACTTTAACACTTAACAATTTACCATTAACAAAATGCTTGAAATGCCGAAATCACTTCTTTTTACTGCTTGTAATCAATTGACGTGTTCCAACTTTAACTTTTCCTAGTTGAAAAATCGATGATATTTAATAAAAACTGGTGTCATATCTTATTGCCACATTTTCACAATTAATAATACAGCTAAAACTTGTCAAAAGTTTGGTTAGTTGCTATTTAATACTTTGGGAATTTGGGTTTGTTATACTTAAGCTGATGAATGTCAAAATTTGTGAGGTCGCACGCACACGACGTATATAAATCAATAAGTCACTGTCGCCAACGTGCAAATATTGAAAGTACCACAAAATAGTGTGGAATGGCACACAAAAAATATAGGCAGAAATTACCTTTTTCAGCATTTTTAGGTTAGGTTTTCTCAAAATTGTGACGTGATAGCGCAAAATGGCCAACGGCATTGTGTTCAGCACTCCAAAAACTTTCGGAATCATCTATTTCGGTCGAAAAAAAACAAAAAAAAGTTTTATTGCAGGTCTGTGTAACCTATAAGTATAAAATAAGTCAGTACGTCAGATTACAGACTCCAGTCCATTCACTTTAAGAATAAAGCATTGGTCTTAGAAAGGGAACTATTTCCCAGCTTCTCAATGGGCAAAGGACGAGTCAAGGGCCAAATTCACCCTGAGTTTAGTGAGCGGTGAATTTTAACCTCACTTTCCTTCATTCTTCAAAAATGCTGAATAAAGAGGTATTAATATTAACATTCACGATTACAAGATTTTCTGTGACATGATATAACCTGAATTGTAGTGACATTTAGCAACTTGCTTTACATCGTTTAGCAAACTTGCAGCAGTTTGCTATAATCAAAAACACCCCCAATACCCACTATACAATAGAATAGAACAGAATAGAATTTTATTACATTACGGTGACAACAATTTTACAATTTATGTTTGTTACATGCGCAAAAATTTCCATATAAGCATGTAAAACTTTTGATGTAATTGGATTTAAAAGTGTTGGATGGTTGTTGGACGGTAAAAGTGTATTGGCAAATCTGGGAACGAGGTTTTTAAAATAAAATTGGACAGTGTAGGAGTACCAGTTATCCTATGAAACGTTAAATTGTTAGGGTAAAAAAGGGTAGATTAGTAGACATTTTTAAAGTTTGGTTTTGAAGGATTTATAAGCGATGTTGTTGTGTATCTGGGATACCAGATAGGAGAAGCATGTCTCGATAGGAAGGAGGTACGATTAATATAGGAGGGTTGAAATGTAAATAGGAGAGTTCTTATTATTGAGTATAGTGAACGTACTCTCTGTCTAAATTTAAAACAAATATTACGAACATTTTTGATGAAATTAAGTTTTTGGTCCATTGTTATACCGAGATATTCAACATTGTCTAACCATTCAATTTCTTGTCCGTTTATTTTTAATTCGATATGGGGTCTTTACATTTTCCAGTGAAATAAGCTGTCTGAGTTTTAGCTGTATTGGGCTTGAGACCCCAGTTGTTATAGTAGTCAATTAGGTTGGTTTGTGATTGCAAGAAAAGTAACTAGATCTAGGTCTTTTAACGTGGTAAGTATTGCGTGTCGTCTGAGTACAAACATAGGGTGGCTCTATGTTTCTTAGGGGTGGGAATATCATTAATGTATAGGTTAAATAGCACAGATCCAAGGGCTGAACCTTGAGTGACTCCTGAGGAGATAGGAATGGCTAGAGAGCAATCCTGATGGTTTGAAACTCGAAATTTAAGGTTTATGATGTACTACTGCATCATCTTAACGATACCCATGGATATACCTGCGACAAGGAATTCGTAAATTAGTATAGGAGACCAGACTTTGTTGAAGGCTTTTTCGAGGACAAGGGCAACAAGTCCCGTGAAACACCCTCGATTGGATTGGATATGGAAAAGTAGTTGAATTTACTGATTATATTTTTAGTATCGAGTTGTTCTTGAAGTGTTAATAATAATATAGAGTGTCCAATGTTATAGCAAGTGCTGAAAGCAACGATTTGATGATAGATAAATTCAACATTTTTAAACGTTTTTAAGTGATTTATTAGGTAGGTATGATATTTATTATCTTTACAGTCTGCTATACTGCAGAGTAGTATGTGATCCACATGCATGAATTATATGGATATGTTAAAAACTATAAGTACATGGTGGAAGATGTCGAAGAGAGTCCTAGCTAACATCTAGGTTATTTCTTTTAAATGTTTGTATAACGAGGTTGGGGACATTGATGCATGCCATACCTACATTGAAAGCTTCTCAAATGCAAATTTTTTAAGTTAATATAAAATGGTTAAAAGTATAATAATCATGAAATGTGATCCCATGGTACCGCTGGTACTTCTTTAAACTTTTTTTTTACACATATTTTTCTATGAATGTTGCTCACATTGTAATAATAAACAGTTAGACAAGTATTTCTTAAAACTTGGAAATATTTTCCTACCTTATCATCATCTTGCTCAGAAACTAATACAGCTTGCTCAAGCAAAAACATCACTAATGCCATAACATGTTCAGATACATGTCCTCTAACAGCCTTATATAGAATAACTAAGACTGCTGCATGGAACACTCTTGATTTCAGGATCTGTCTTGGGTCTTCGTAGGCTGTTCCACAGTCAGCCGGAGTCCTAAATGGTGGCCAAGGACTTATGCCAGGTTTGAGTTTATTTACTTGTCTACCACTATAACAGAAAATTTAATATAATTGCAATAAGTATATAGTCATTTTAATGATTTACTTTGTGGAAAATACTGACATTTTCTATTTTGATTTGCAAGAATTGTCAATAGTAATTATTATCAATTTTTAAAAATACTGCGAATGATTGCTTTCTTCAACATTAACATACTCAGACTTAACCTAATATTCAATTTTTAAATCATAATATTAAGTAGTATGCCCAACGCTCACAGCACATAAACACACACTCAAATCAGCATATTTTTTTATCTGCCATTGGTAGCTTTAACTTCAAAATTATTTAAAATGTCAAATATAATGCTAAATGTTACTTTTGGGTTAGTAATCAGGTTAACCCTGAAATGTTAATGTTAGTTAAATTCTGCAAATTGTGAAAGAAGCACAAAAGTTGGCACAGTTGTGTTCATTTAAAATTTATTAATTATATACTGATTTTGGCATTTGATGTGTCAAAAATAAAGATTTAAAAAAACTGAGAAAAATTAATTTGTCCCAAACTGCACTAAAAATTGGCTTGGAAAATGTTACATAATGAGAAAGACGTTAAAACGCCTTTCGACGAAAGAACACAAAAATATATTTTTCTCAAACAGCACTAAAAATGTAAAAATGTAACATAACTGTGGAACCTTCTCTACTACCAACTATGTAAAAAACGAAACATAACAAAAAATCTATTGTGAGGTTAGGTTGTATTTTCGAGCTTTAAAGCGTCTGGCGGAAGTTAGGGCCCAAGGAAAGTGTCTGGCAATAATGAATGTTGGTTTTTAATAGTATTCTGCCAAACATATATGAAAACCAGCTATCATACTTTAACGTAGGTTAGTAAGGTTTTTTTTGTACCTTCTGTACCTGTTATCTGTAAAAGGGCCCCGCTTTTAAGCTAGTAAATACCCACATAACATCTCATGGATATGTACATCCATAGCATATGCATTAGGTGTTGGAATTTGAATATGTATTGTTAAATATACATATGATATGAAATGTATATTCAGCTACTGATATCCATCAGCGTCATATACAATGTATATTGCTGGAGGTATATACATAATGATTTATACATAACATGTCCATTAAGGTATAATTAAATTATACGCGTACACGAATTTTATGTCATTATCTGATGCGCATGCGCTACTAATTTATGGCATACTACGTCAGCGCACCAGGCATCATTTGTTTACGGATTGTAGTTCGCAACAGCCGGCGCCAGCAGCCATTAAGCGATTAAGCCCTGTAGTGTTGTGTGCATAGTGTTTATGTGTGATGGAAGTTAACTCTTTCTCATTCTCTGGATTTTATATTTGTTTATTGCTATATTATGCTGTTACATTTGCACGAAGCTCCCATGATGTAAGAGTATATTTATTATAATGCAATTCTTTAGATTTGTAAATACATACTCTTTTAGGGTTAGAAAATTTGCAAGTTTCATATTTAACTGATTGCGTGGCAGGTATGTGTGTTTAGTTATGATGGCGGAAAGTGACAGAGGCCTAAAAATTTGCTGTTATGTCATATTGGGTATGTATTTTATAAATATAGTGAATAAAAATTACATACGTTCATATTATATAACTTACTGGTGGTTGAGAATGTTTCAAACATATGTAGGACATGAGTAACTATAGTAGGTATTATACATATGTTAAACTACCGGAAGGTAAAGAAGTATACATCAATCAATATTGAAAATTTTAAATATTGTGTAATATTAGGTTATTTTGTATGTTTATTGTGCATGTTTAAAATAGTTATATAAAATATATTTCTTATTAAGCTATCTGTGTTTTATTACCTCTTATATGGATACTATTGGATACCTCTGAAGTAGTTCCCACGAACATCAAAACACTCGAACACTTTCATTCGATGCGTGCTGCTCCAATCGTGTTGGTATCATCGAGATGATTAAAACTGTTCGTTTTAATCATTTCCCGATGATGCCAACATGACTGGGGCACACTATTAATTGCCAAAATATCAGCTTTGCTAAACTGACGTAGGTCTGGCGGCTCTGGTATCTTGGTCTATTAGAAAACAATCTGAGCAGAAAGTGCACATTTTTGAAAATAAAGATATAAAAATTGAAATTTAGTGATTTATTGACTGGATTTGTGCGATATATAATTTTTGAGTGTACACCGACTTGAGCATACTTTCAGCTATTGTTTTCATTTTAATTACTAATTTTTTTAAAAAGACTTTTGAGTTTAAAGGACTAGACCAGTGTCTTTGCTCTCTTTGAAATTGTCAGATGAGATATCACTATTTTTAAATCAGGTTGAAACAGATCAATAGACGACGTTATTATCTACCTACAACTTTTATCTGAAACATTTTTTTATTAACTTTTCAAAAAAAAAAAAGAAAAACGTTACCGCAAAAAAATCCTGTTTTTATTCACCAATCTAGAATATCTAGCGATTAAAAAAAAAGCAGCCTTCTACCTCAATTTGATGCAAATAATTCTCTGGAGACGGGTCTAATCTTAGAATCCTACACAACGACTGTGCCAAATTTCATATTTCCTTCATAAAATGATGACTGGTTTTGCTTAACAAGGTGGACTATTTTTCTAGGAGATTTCCTAATTCTAATACTTACTATTCTGTATATCTATCCATTGATGTTTGAAAATCTCTTCTATGCACTGCTCTTAGCAAAACATGTATTGGATCATACTGTTTTTCCCATATTTGAGGTTTCGGCACGTACATCCCCTGTTGCATGTTACCACTAGCTTCTAAGGCCGGTGCTCTATAATCTGCTACTTCAGCTAGGAGCGATTCAAAATCACGACTTTGCGAGGTACCACACCTCTCTGGCATGAGTTCCATTAACTGGGAATGTGTCTTGTCACCCATACAGAGGAGCGTTACCATTTCTAGGCGGTTCAAGGCAGTTTCCGATAAGCCTATATCAATGAATAATATTTAGTAATATATAGAACTAAAAAATAAATAGTTTTGTCCCTAAATTATGTTTATGTTATTTATAACGTACATGATACATAATATTGGAAACATTGCCTATAGATTTGAGCAAAGGTTAGCTATTCTAACATACAATGTTTATATCATTACAATTGTCACAAAGATGCAGTTGAGAGGGTTCGGCGGAGAGTTTTAAGATACCTGGTGTTTAAGCTGGATCTGTCAAAAAAAAATCGTAATTTTTATACCGGGGCAGTTCTTGATTAATTCTCATTAAAAATGATGAACAATACACGAATTTATCGAAAAGTTCCATTTTTCATGGGCCTAAGTTCCAATAATATCAATCAAAGCTGTATCAAATTGGAGGCTAAAATTATCAAAGCTGCGAGGCTAAAATTGAAAGAAATGTTTATATTATGACTTCTGAAATGATGACGAAGTTATAATAACGGAGAGTGGCAGGTTTCGCTGGATATAGGCGGGCAGAACGTATCAATTGCTTGTCGGGTTAACTAATATGTTTCGTTCAGATTAAATTCTTATTTTGCATTGTTATTACTACTTATTATAAAAATAAATTATAAACAAAGCCTTACAAAACTTTTTTCTATTTATAGAGTGGGGTGTATAAAACGATAAAAAAATGTGAACTGACGTTTTTCGTTGGCCGTAGCTGCACGAAATTGAATGAAGTCGGCGTGCTGGCACGAAAAAACGGGGGTCTGGAAAAAGTTACTGTGATTAATATGCCATGGTGTTGAAATACGGTCAAATTTTTAATAGCATTGACATTCAAAATTTTGCAAAAAAATCAAAGTCTGTGGAAAAATCTGAAAAAGAGATAGGGCCTTCGGAAGTACGACAAAAATCACATTTCTACCTTCCATCAACTTTGAGACATCATTCTCGAAAATAGTCTCAGTTTAGGAGGTGTGTCTCTCGAGGTGTGGACGTGTCATTCGAAGAGCCGAATCTTCGGACCTCTCACTTTGTGAACTAGGAAAAAGTTCAGTTCATATATTTTTCGTCTTGCTAATGATATTTGGAATAGCCTGAAGTGGAGAACTGATGACGCAATGACTTGATCAGCCCTCAAAATTAAGCAACATGTGAATGTAATCACTCGTAATTGAACTACCAAAAAGTTCCGTTCGAATTTACTTGTGGTCAAGAGACATCGAAACTACTCGATAATGATCAGAACAGCTTCGCCGTGGTGACCAGAATTTTGACTGGTTGCTATTTCTCAGTATTTCGGTCTCAGAGTATCAATCAGTCAAAAGGGCAGTTCTCAATTTTTCCTCATCATATTTACTTCCATTGACAGGAAGACAAAAGAAACTGCCTTGCCTTGCCTTCTTTACATGTTCAAGGCTCGATTTGAACCCTTTAGGACAGGTAAAACGTTCCGTCATCCTGAATTTTTCTTCTCAGCTCTCTCCGAACTGATGAGAAATGCTAGAATTATCTTCACTAAAGTAGCTCGAAAATCTTGGTAGCGGGTTGCCGTACTATTACAACTCTAATATATATTACCAGGAAATTTTAATTTAACATCTTAGTAAGTAAATATGCATGCCAACTAGTTTCACTAACTTGAAAATGACAATAACCCGTAATAAAACATATTAACTAACCAGGCTATTAAGACCATGATAAGTAAGGCACTCCACTCCATAACATTGATAATTTATTCGTTTGTGAAAAATAATTTTATGAACCTCAGATTGCATGAATAGAATACTAAATTTAAAGGCGGAAGGACTTCGGTCATTTGGGATTTTGCTTAATAAAGTACTGTTATTATTATTATTAAAATTAATGAGGGTTTAACAGTTAAGTAGTAGCTAAATTTGAATTATTTAAATACATGAATGCTTAACTAACAATCATTTTCTCCAGAACTACTTACCTAAGTTGGTTCTTACACTAATTAAGGTTGCCAAAAATGTTAAAAAACTTTCCAACATTGGTGTATCATGTTCTCCTTCCAGATATGCATTTTGAGGAGCCTGGTAAGGTGCCAGACTCATCCATTCTTTTATGTGAAACCTTTGAAAAACAGGTCAGATTTAATTAGATTTACAAAGGAATTGTTGTATGTTATTATACTTACTTATCTATAACGGTATTTAGGAAGTTATCGGCTGCTATCCTAGTGGAGCAAATTTGAAGTAAATAAAGGTCAGCATCCACCATGGAATTGCAGAAGTTGCACTGGATGTAGGTCATTGCTTGACCCTTTATTTGCAAACCGTTTCTCACCCATAATCCATTTAAGATTTCATAGAATGCAACCTGAAACCAAATTAAAACAATCAGCAATTTATATCAATATCATGTCTGATTTATGGCAGTCACACTCTATCTATCTCTCCTAGAGAGGGATAGATCAACTTATATTAATGTTGTGTTAAATTGAAAATGTTAGATCAGTTTTTAAAATAAAAGTAAATATAAGAAGTAAATTCTATATAAGTTGATTCTAGAGTCGTTAACTTAAATCTTGACTTTTACAATAACTTTAGTCTGTTTTTAAACCAGGAGGAGCGTTTTAAATTTAACGCGCTAAATCATACATCTGTGATTGGCTAGGCCCTCGCCAGTTTTACACAAGGCAATGGTCGAAAATTTTGACATATTGTAAAAATTTTAATTTCATGTCATAAATTATTTGGTTATAATTTCTATTTTATCGTTTGCACATTATATATCAGTTTTAATCCCTTTTGTATAAATCTGAAGATAAAAGTGGCTAATTACTTGGTGCCTTCATATTGCGTAAAAGGTATGGATACTCTATAAACTACCTAGAGGTCAAATAGAGGTCGTTGGATTATATAATGTAATAAAATACACACAAAAACATTGTAGTCGTGTATTGTTGGTTGCCCAAAATGCCAAAAAGGTTTTAGTGTATTTTCTAGTTACTTTTATGGTGTGAATGTAACTCTCGTGTTTACTCCTCCTGGTTTAAAAACAGACTATATTATAGACATATTATTATTATGTTATTATGTGTTCAGACAATGGGCTAATGTTTAACCCAAATAAAACGATGTACATGAAATTTTTAACGAAAAATATTACTTCTGATAACAATGTGTTGATTAAACTTTGCGGTAAATCCATACAAGCTATTCAGGAAATAAAATTTCTTGGCATAAATATCGATCATAAATTTATATGGGAGGCCCATATAAAGAATGTTAGTTAACTTAGTAATATATCTTACATAATTAGAACGCTTAGAGATACAGTATCAAGTAATATTTTGAAAATGTTATATTATATGGACTTGTGCAATCAACTCTCCAGTATGGTCTGCTCTTTTGGGGTTTGTCAAGCCATCTAGAGAAAGCATTTATAATTCAAAAAAAGATAATAAGATGTATGGTTGGAGCTCATCCTTTATCTAGCAGTAAACCAAATTTTAAAAATCTGGAAATTCTCACAATACTATGCTTAGATATTTCTCAGCTAGTTATGTATATTAGATCTAATAAACAGCACTTTGTTTGCGATCTTGTAGGAATGTTGATATCCATTTCAGTGTGACGCCTTTTATGCCATACATTTCTAAAATACACAATAGTTGTTTATGGTCGACAGAGTCGAATACCATACTCAGATCGCAAAAGATCACCGCTGGACATTCGCCTGCCTCAATATACTCTATGATTTGATAATATAATGATAACATTGCAGATGATGTTGACTTGTTTATACAGAAGCCATGCTGATTATTTGATATAATTTGGAATTTATACGAAAAGGTAAAAGATGATCTAAAACGCATATTCCAAAATTTTTGAAAAGCCAACTGGAATAACAACTGGCTAATAATTTTGTAAATAGTATGGTATGCAAGATTCAAAGGATCTATTATATAATTAAGTATGTTTTAATGGAGCTACAATTATATCAAGGATCCGTTGTAAAATAAAACTTGGAATGTCATATTACATATTATATTTTTTAATTTTCCATTTACAGGGTGTCTACTAAATCTTAAACTTAGAATTCCCTGACTTTTCCAGGTTTTCGAGTTAATATTTTATCTAAATTCCAGGTTTCTAACTTCCTACACTCGAACAAATATGAAAGTATGTATTCACCTCAACAAATTTATAAATAAATTCTATTAAACTAAACAACACAACAATAGATAAAGTCCAAAGTGTGAAATTCTTGGGGCTGTATTTAGATGAACAACTCACCTGGTTACCCCATATTGAACACGTTATAAAAAAACTAAACTTTGCTTATTTTGTCTTCAGAGACTTAAGGAGTGTTATGGATAAAAAACATCTATTAAACATCTATTTTGCTCTGGTCTACTCGCACATGAAATATTTAATAATATATTGGGAAACTAGCTGTGAGTTCCAACGCATCTTTATTCTTCAAAAAAAGATCATTAGGTTAATATTCTCACTAAATTCTGTACAGTCTTGTTGTCAAATTTTTATACAAAACAAAATTTTCTCTTTGCCTTGTCTGATAATCTATGAGGCAGCTCTTTTTGTTAAGCTTAACGCAGCACACTTTCTTCTACACAATAGTGGCACAGCCACGACACAAGAGGCTGTAATCTAATTTACATCAATAAATTTAGCCTATGCACTTTCAAAAAAGGTGCTTTCTATCTGTGTGAGACAATTTTCAACAAACTGCCAACTGAGATTGCGACAATTGCTTTTATTCTTTAGAGGAATTTATAATTTCGACTTAGTTAACTTCATTATTTAAAGTGAAGTACCTATCTATAATATTTTATTGTAGTTTCATGTATCTTTTATTTGTAAAATTGTATGCTTGTATGTATTCTGTATTTTCATGAAAAAAAATCTTCAGGATTTTTTTAGTGGATGTTCAGAGATTGTATAAGAATTTTGGTGAACTTAGGAAATTGAGGCTTTATAGTCCCAACCAAAAGTAACTCGAATTATAAATCGGAACTTTTCCATAATAAATTATTACAAATTATTGGGGGTTCGCATATGCATGTCCAAATTTTTCCCATATGTAGCCAACTTTACGATGGACACTGGAGGTATATAGGTTCGGGCACAAATGAAACTGATAACAAAAAATGAATTGCCCAATTCAGTCATACCAATGAGTGATCAGAAAAAAGAAATCAAAGACTAATATTGCTACAGTCCAGCAAAAGACACGGGAAGGTTTGGGCATTTCTTGCCAGGAAAAGATAGGATTGTAGTATTAGTAGGGGAAACGATGTCAGTAAAAATTAAATATTTCATATAACAAAAAAATCTTTATGAGGATAACGAAAATAAATTATTTTTCTTTTGGCAGTAATAAATAAAAATTCTGGTTGACAAAATAAATATTAAAAAAATTAACAATACTTTTAAAACAAATAAATTAAAACAGTTCTGAAAGAACAACGCATTGACACATTTTCATAAACACTAAAACACTACACTTGAACAATTTATCTAGTCGACGCACGTTTCACCATTCGTGTATTAATATATAACGTAAGAAAGTAGATTTTATTAGAGATAAACACACGCGAGTAGTAATAACACATTTTTGGAGAAAATAATGTTTTAACAAAACTCGCGGCGCAGCTTAATAAAACAAAAATTTTAGAAGGAAAATTATTAATTTTTAATAATTAAACAAATAAAAAAAAAGTGGAAGTGCTTGGGAATCGATCTCACAACCACCCCAATTATATTTATTGCTCGAGCATCTTACCGATTGAGCTACGCGATCGTGTTTATTCTACTCTAAAACGTGTAATATCTACGAACGAAAATTGTAAGACTTAGTGGTTTGACATTGTTCGGTTGACAGATGAATATTCACTATTTACCACTAAAAATAACTTAAATATTTCATATAAAGACGTTTTTCATATTTAGAGTTGTGTTAGTTCACGGAAATAAATAATATTCGTCGTTAAATCACGCATTTTGAGAATCACTGAGCTTATGACTATGTTTCTCACTCCTCAGTGTTCATTTCATATTTCCGTCTCAAAAGAAGTGGGAAAGAATCTTGTTAGACATACATTGACAATGTCTTTAGGCTATGGCTTTAAGTTTGTGTGCAAGAGATAGTGAAAACATATGTGCAATATTAATTCATACATCGGTCTCTTTAAACTTGACCCGACTCTAGCAGCGTTGAAATAGTATTTTGGCTACTTATCCTCTAGCAAAAAATAAACAACGCGAACGTGCTCGAATATTGTAGAGAAAAATGTAGTATCTATTTCTAGAAATATTATGTCGCCTGTATGAGCGGTATTGTAGTAAAAGGTCCACATTCAATTTCAGTGAAAGAATTTTTCAATCGGATTATTCTACTGAAAGATATCGATTTATTTCGGAGAACTATAGGCAGTGCGGATTGAATATGAGTCACTTCCTTCAAATCAAGCAACATTGAAAAGTGTCGTGTTAATTGATTTCATGTACCTTGTCCAAAAATATCAAAACCATAATTGCAGGACGTATGAAAATGTACATAAGGAATATTATCCACCGTCACAGATATGCCAACTGCATAATATGAACACGGATTAAAAGCAGCTTATTATACAAACAACCCCTAACTTCTTACAACAACACCTATTACTGCACTTATTATTTTTGCACGTACAAGTGTATGCACTCCTGGTGTGTTGAATTACTGAATACAGTTGCTCATATTCGAACTCATTTTCATGCCATTAAGGAGGTAGTGCCTTTTTCTGTCCCCAATTGAATTTTTCATATCTTTGCGAATGATTAGTGTTTTTATGCTAGTGTTCAATCACTATCTTCTTTTTATATAAGGTTTTCTAAGAATGCAGTTCTCTGGAGAATAGAACAAGAAATAGAATTCCTTGAACTTTTAACAATTTAAATCACTGAATGAATTTTTTATAGGTACATTAATGTCAAATCAAACTTTTTACTTCAAACTAATTTATAAACTGCAAGTAAATAATTTTTTCATTGTAGGTGAATATTTGCTATTAAGTAGTGTGTCCTTACCTTTTTTAATCAAAAGTTAACATTGTATTTTTAATAAACAAGAAAATAATTTTTTACATTGTGTTATAATGTTTTTAGCCTGGGCCGGCCAGAGGGGCAGGTGAGCCAGGCGGTCGCCTGGGGCGCTGGATCCTGGGGGGCGCTAAAACGGCAAGTGACTTGCCGCAAGTCGGTTGTAGTTTCAGAATAATTAAATTTAAAATTTTAAACAAAAGCATGTACTCCAAATAAGGTCGCTTCTTCCAGCCTATCAGTAAGCCTGCTGACTGTGATTACTAAAAATCAAAGTAATACTGTCAGGCAGACGGTCGGCGGAGGACAAAGTTCGTGATGTGTCTATGATATTTGCAGTTTTATCGTTTTTACATAGAGCACCGACACCGGCACTCCCCGTCTTCTTTGACAGTTGTGAATTTTCTTCATTTAATTTTATTATTATTATTCATTCTTCTAACTAACAAAAAAAGCAAAGTGTTCAAAGTTCAGATCAGTTTAAGATCTTTAATTACACAAAGCGAGAATCTCGCCTTCATATGAAAAAATTTTCCCATTCGATTTTTTTGCATATTCACATTCGGAACAAGCCCCTAAATAAGGATCAAGAGTTTACCGGATGAAAATCTGGTCTTAATTTGTATTTTTTTAAGCAAATTGCAAAAAATCGTTTTTTTTTACCCAAATGATTTTTTTTAGTATTTTTTTGTCATTTTAAACAAAAAAGGTTGCTTGTAATTTTTCGTAAAGTTGACCATTTCCGACATATAACAATTTAATGTTTGAAAAAATGCAAAAGCGGCCGCTTTCAAGGTTGAAACGTTTTTTATTTAATTGATAACTTCAAAATAATTGCGTCTTTTCTCAAGTAAGCTATGACTTTGATATTTACTAATTTCAGCTTTTGAAACTGAAAATAAAAATCAAAAATAAATTATTCAAAATTATATATTTTATCAGAATCTTAAAGGTGGAGAATAATATAAACAATTAAAATATTGAAAAATAAGAACGGTAACCAGAAGAAAAATGCATAAAACAACTATAACAACAAATGTTCAAAATGACCACCGGCTACTTCTAGACAATAATGCACGCGGTTTTCAAAAGCTCGACTAACATTACTTAATACATTATGATGTTAATGTTTTGGAATACCTCCCTAATTCAAACTTTCATATCCTCCTTTGCAGTTGGAGGTGTTTTGTATACTTGATCTTTGACATAGCCCCACATAAAAAAATGCATTTTTGTCAAGTCAGGTGAGCGAGGTGGCCACTTCAAAGGCCCTCCTCCACCTATCCATCTTCCGGGAAATTCATTATTTAATTGTGTGTGAATAGCTACCATATGGTGGACTGGCGCTCTGTCATGCAAATACCACATTCTCTGTCGAAGTGGAATAGGTAAATAATTTACTAACTGCGGTAACTGATTCTCGAGAAAATTTAAGTATATCAGACCGCTAACTCTTCCTTCAAAAAAGTAGGGCCCAATAACATGGTTTCTGATTATGCCACCCCATACGTTTAATGACCATCTTGTCTGATTGGTACTCCATATAAAATGTGGATTTTCGGTTGCATAATAATGAAGATTATGTCTATTGACAAATCCATTTTTATGGAATGTCGCTTCAACCACAAATAATACATTATTCAAAAAATTTCTATGTTGAAGAATTTGTTGTTGAGCCCATTCATAAAATGTTACCCTTTTTTCGAAACCATCATCTAATAACTCCTGCATTAGTTGTATATGGTACGGATGGAATTTGTCTTTGGACAACAGTCCGGCTTATATCAGTTTGTTTCGATATTTCTCTAGTCGAGATATGAGGATCTTGGAGTTGGTTGGAGTTTGTGGGAGGGCAGTCACATTTAGGTGACCGCAGCACCTAGGCCCCATTGGGCCCCTTGTACGTCCTCCCGAGGGATACAGGATTCCACCTAGGCCTCCAACCATCCTAATCTTGTGAAGAAGGTGGTGATGCTGCCTAGGGGAATATCCCTCAAGTCGGCCAGTGTAGGCCAACGTTCTCCCAAAATGGATTCTCTGCTAGAGGAGACTGCCGGGCACTCACAGAGTACGTGTTGGACAGTCTCGTCTTCTTGTTCACAACCTCTGCATAGGGGTGTGTCATTTAACTTCATGTTGTAAAGGTGCTTCCTCAGCTGGCAATGACCAGTAAGAATTCCTGTCGCGAAGCGCAGGTTCTTCCTGGACATTCCCAGGTAGATCATCGTTGTATCCTTGTCAGGGTATCTAAGCAGATCCCTGGCCAACTGACAACTATGAGTTTCATCCCACAGTTTTTTAAATTTTCTGTGGGTGTCTTCTTTAATCATTAGCATTATTGCTGAGGTCGGCAGTATGTTGGAAGGGCCAGGTCCAAGTATACTTAGACTGGCTGCCTTCCTAGCCAGACTGTCAGCTTCCCTGTTGCCTCTGCACTGTGCATGCCCTTTGACCCAGCATAGAATGACACTGTTCATGCTGGAGGCGCCCACGAGTGCCTGATGGCATTCCCATACTGACCCTGTTGTTATTTTGTGTCTCTGTAGGGCTAGTAGTGATTGTCTACTATCAGTGTAGATTCTTATTGTTTTTCCCGTTATTTGTCTACGGGAAATTTCTTTTGCGGCTATGGTTATTCCCGCCAGTTCTGTTTGTATTATACTGGCTTGTTTGTCCATAGCCCATTTAATTTGAATTTGCAGGTTCCTGGAGTATACCTCACAACCTGTTCCTTCTTTCTTTTTCGATCCGTCTGTGAAGATGTTAACTGTTCCTTCACTGACGGCCTCATTGCTACTGTTGGTGTGTATTTCATAGGGTCTATCAAAGATGAACTGTGGAGAAATACCATCTGCACGTACCTGCAGAAGTGGCATTTGTTTAATTGCCTCATTCCACAGCCGGCATCTGGTCACTCCACATCCTATGTTTGGCTGTATGCCAACGGATTTGAGACGTGCCATAGTAGTTAGGGCCACCTCTTCTAGATATATGTCTAATGGTGGCAGGCACAGCATCACTTCCATTGCTCTTGTTGGTGTTGTTCTCATAGCTCCAATTGTGTTTAAACAGGCTACTCGTTGTACCTGGCTGAGCTTACGTTTCGCTACAGTCTGCTGACTCTTAGGCCACCAGACGATGGCTCCATAGGCTATCATTGGTCTTATTATAGCAGTGTAAATCCACATAGCCACTTTGGGTTTCATTCCCCAGGTTTTCCCTATGGTTCTGCGGCACTGCTCAAAAGAGATGTAAGCCTTCTTTAGTCTTCTGTCTAAATGAAGATTCCATGTTAGTTTGGCATCAAAAGTTACTCCAAGGTATTTTACTTCTGATGCGAAATTTAGTGTGGTATTTAGGAGAACGGGGGCCGTCATTGGCCCCAATTTCCTTTTCCTTGTGAAGAGGACCAGCTCTGTCTTCCTGGGGTTGACCGACAGAGAGTGTTCTCTGCACCATCTTTCGATTATTCTCAGGGCCATCTGCATTCGATCACAGAGGACTCCTTCGAATTTACCACTAAGCAGTATCGTTAGATCATCTGCGTATGCAATTGTGTGGAATCCCTCGGAGTTGAGGCGGCGCAGGAGGCTGTCAAGAACTAAGTTCCATAGAAGAGGTGATAAGACACCCCCCTGAGGACAGCCTCTTGCAACCATTCCTCTAACAGCGATGTCTCCCATGAGGATCTTCTGTAACTTTTAACCGAACAGTAATTTCATTTTCTCGGTTAGTGGAGTTTTGGTTCTTTCTGTTTTTTCATATGCGACATTTCCCGTTCGAGTAAACCGCTGCAGTAAATTTTCAAAAGCTTCTTTCCTGGGTTTCCTTCTACCTGGATATGTTTGCCCATAAGTCCTTTTCGCAAGTAAACAGTTTTTATCACTTGCTCCCAGTATAAAAACCATATTTGTCAATTCTTCTTTAGAGAAATTCATTATCTTAAACACTAAAATTGCACAGGTACGAAATTATGTGACAGTAATTATTTGACTTATCGACTATACTGTTATAAACGTCAAAGTCATAGCTTGCTTGAGAAAAGACGCTATTATTTTTAAGTTATCAATTAAATTGAAAATATCTCAAAAAATATTATTTAAGGACTAATATCATGATAGCAAATTTGAAGGAATAAAATAGATCTACAAAATGGTGGAATAATATACTGGGTGTTCCATTTGAAAAAAACAAGTTTTAGATGTTTGAAGATTGGCAAGTCGATGCCCCTATAATAAAATTCCCCGTATATAAAAATAAACTTTAGCTCCTCTTAGACAGTTCAACTAACTCTTACATTTGCACTTACTAAATGTTTTCCTTTAACTATCATTAACAAAGTTTTTTTGATGATATTTGTGATGTACTGTTTTTGCGAAAATGTTCACATTTTTGACAATAACTTGACAACGCTGCAGCATTAAAAAAAAAATAGTGTTGTACGTAAAATTTTACACTGAAATCAATAGTGCAAAAATATATAGGGTGTCATTTTTTCATGTTTCTTATAATAAGCCAGATATTGGACTTCCTCGCACTAATGGGCCACCCTGTATTTATAATAATAGTTTATGACAAATTATTTGATTTATAGAACAAAGAGCATTAGTAACTAAAGCGTATGTAAAAGCTAAGCATCGAGAACACACAAGATAGAGTATCTATATCTCATAAGATACTCTATAGTCCAGTCGACAGTAGCGAGTGCGCGGGCCCGCGGCTGAGAAAGAGCGCGCGCCCGGTTAAAAAGTCTAACAATTAAAATTTTAAGCTTTAGAATGAAATGTGCACTTATTCTTCAGGATTTTGTTAATGGATGTTCAAAGATTTTATAAGAATTTTGGTGAAAATTCATATTTTAATACTGTGTTTCAACCTTGAAAATTACTGTTCATGCGCCTTTTCAAACATTAAATCGTTTATAAGTCGGAAACGGTCAACTTTGCGAAAAAAATTACCAAAGAACCTTAACAAAATTCATTCGGGTCAGAAAAGCGATTTTTGCAACTTGTTTCAAATAAATAGTTTAAACAGATTGGGACCAGATTTTCGTCCGGCGAATTCTCAGGGGCATGTTCCGAATGTGAATATGCAAAAAAATCGAATGGAAACTTTTTTTCATAGGAAGGCGAGATTTTCGCCTTGTCTAAATGACTCAGGATTGCTTAACCTCACTAGCTATGATTTCCATAGAAAACATTTATTATATTCGATAGATTTTAGTGAATTCGTTAAGCAGTTTGCATTAAAGAATGCTAAACGAGAGCAATTCTTATGAACAGGTACCTTTTTCTTAGATATTTATTTTCATTTCTATGTTAATATTAATTTTAAAGATGAGTTACTAAAATCTGTATAATTTACCTAAGAAAGTATTAAAAATTGTGAAGGGGGCGGGAGGCGCAAACTCAGAACTCGCCTGGGGCGAGAAATTTCATTGAGCCGGGCCTGTTTTTAGCAGATACAAAAATTAAAATGGACAGTAACAGTACTTTACCATTCTACCTATTTAGATTAGTTGATGTTTTTTTATGTGACTCATATCCTTCAAACTACAATTTTTTAACAGTTGTTTCCCTTTATATATATATTTAGAAAATTAACGCTAATTATCACATTACATACATTTTTTTAATATAAATTATGCGGAAGAGAAAAAAAATGCTAACACATTTCTTATAATATTCTATTCTAGGAAATTTGCTTTCTGAAAATAGACAAACAGATGTCAACTGGGAATTTGAGTTTAGTCATTTGCATTTCATTTATGATGAATGAACTTGCAGGTAGAAAGTACATGTTTGAGATTGTACCAAGAATCAATAAACCGAAATTGCACTATAGATTATTGGGACAATCTAATCTGCCTTATCTTTTATATCCTAATTGTAAGTTACATACCTATAACTCTTAAATGAGGCAATTAAGCATACAGTTTATAAATGTACCATTTAAATTTTATGTGCTAAATGGTACAAATTAGTGCAAATTAAAGTTAATATTCAACTAAATTGAATGTGATAATATGGAATAAGCCAACCTGTATACTGGAAAAATGGGACATTGTTTTTTTATTAATCGATATCATATTTATTTGGTGAATTTTAGAATAACAGATTCACCACAAATATACATTTTCATTCTACTAACATTATTCTATTCCTCAAGGATCAGTCCTTGGACCCATACTTTTTCTCATATATATAAACGATATTCACAGATTCGATGCAAACGCTCTGCTGACGACGCCACCATATTAGAATCCGACAGGTTCCTAGACATTGTAACTGAAAATATGGAAAGAACCCAATCAAATATTAAAAACTGGTTTTCAACAAACAAATTATGCCTAAACAAAAGCAAGACCCAGTCACTCAATTTCTCCTTGAGACAAACGAATGACAACCAAAACAACGCGGACACGATAAAATTCCTGGGTGTACATCTAGATCCTGCATTAAAATGGGACAAACACATTGTTCACCTCTCTAGTCAGTTATGAAAAAAATGCTATTTCACACACAACCTGTCGGCCTCTGTGTCTCAAGATGTCCTAATAACCGCATATCATAGCTTCTTTCATTCAATAATGACATACTCAATACTTAATTGGGGACACTCAACCCATAAACCATTAATCTTTAGTCTGCAACGAAAATGCATTAGAATTATTGCAGGAATTAAGTATCGAGATCACTGTCGTGAGCATTTTGTTAGGCTTGGTGAACTAACGGTACCATGTGTTTATATACTTGAATGCCTTGTTTACACCAAACAAAACTTAGATAGCTATAAAACACACAGTGAAACTCACAATTACTATACAAGAAATAAAGGAAAATTAAAAACAAAGCTTCCTATGGCTCACAAGGGCAAGAAATGGTACTGGATACTATTGCATCAAATTCTTTAATATCCTTCCAACAAATACAAAAGGCTTAGATATTAATCAGTTCAGGTTTAAAATTAAGACATACTTAAAGAAAAAAGCTTTTTATAATTTTGAGGAGTATCTTGCAAACAATTTCTCCGACATGTAGATTACTGGGGTGGGAACCTAGGACATTTCCGTCTGCCATCCATCACACACTTTTTTTGGTCTATACTCTACATAATTCTTTGTTGTACTATAGGTTATATACACAATCAATTGTACCAGTTGGTTCTCTATTTATAACAATGTCACGCGTTTCTCAAATTTTCTCTCTTCTTTTCTTTTCGTTACTAAATATATATTTTTTAAAGATTTGTATGAATTAAACACTAACCATTGATAATTACCCAATTTATTTGATGTGTGGAAATACTATTTTGTATACTTAACACCCATAAACCATTTTTACTATTATTATTATTATTATTATTACTATTACACACAGCGTAGTAAAAAAATTTTGATATATTATGCACTATAACCTTTATTACTGCATACTATCAAGTTTTTTGTTCTATTCTAACAAGGTCGTTAATTAAAATATAATAAATTTCACAATATTTTCTTTCGCTTAGTAGACAATATGTTAAATAGCACTGATATGGTGGAAAAAAGTCGGTAAAAGTATTTATACATAATTTCCCTCGTTATTTATACAGGATGGTCACTGTACAAAAATCCGCAGGATGAGGAATCACTACTTCCACATCCAGATTTCCTAAGTCTTTTGAAATGAATGCATCCTTGATATTATATTTGTACTCCGGTATGGAAATAACTGCTCCTAATTTTAATAATATAATACCTGAAATCATCTGATCCAAAAACACATAAAACATTGTGCCCTCTTCGACTGACCGACTGTGGCAGATGTCAAAAAAAATTAATACCTTGATTTCTAGTAATACTACTAAATTTCCAGTTTTTAGACTCTTACTAGCTTGCTTTAATTATTTACTCCTATTTATTCCTCACCCTTCAACAGAATAAGCTCAAGATATAATCTTAATGTTATAAAGAAAATTGAGGCCTTGGTTTCTAGTATACAGGGTTGGGCAAAAGTATGGAATGATCCCTATAAATCTGCCCGTAGAAGTTTCCTGAAAATATGCTTGAAGGGGTGTAGCGATCTTTATTTTTGCGCATATTTGGGTGTTCTCTAATTTATTTTTGCTTCCGCGGTTTTGAGACATGACGTCATCGAATTTTTTTAAAATGGCGACCTATATTTTTTTTCCGCTTTCTGATGCAGTCTTTTATGCTCTTCTCAGCAAAGTGAAATTTCGTATCGGTTGCATAAGAAAAATTTTGAGAAAAAAAATAAAAACCATTTTATTTCATTATTGCGACAAAACTTGATAAAAATTATAACAAGTAACAATATGAGAAGAAAAGCAAAGTTATTCAACTAGTGGAGTCGATTCAGTCAAAAAAATAGCGAGGTTGGAAATTTTTTCAAGATGGATGCAGACCCTGCGGAAATTGTCATGGCGAGTATAACAAAACCTGAAAAGTTTTATTTTCAAAAAGGGGTGGAACCGTGTTTCTTTAGCCGAAAAGAGGTATTTCGGACATTTTAAGGGTAAAATTTGCAGTATTAAAGGAACCTCCAGTTTAAATTTGGGGAAGATTCGACCATCCCCCCTCCTGTGTGATTCCTTAGGTCATTTTATGAAGAAAACTTCATATGAACATATGTCCGCAACGGCTTAAATTTTTTGCTACAGGGTGTTGAAATTTTTCTTTCCAATCGTTATTTTTTAATATCTCAGAAGATAATATTTTAAATTTTGGTATGTGTTAATGGGATATAGAACCACTTATTTTAATTAGAAAAATTATTTTATCGCTTCACCAGTGGCGTCCCTGCGACCATTTCCTTTGATATTTTTTACCAAAAAAGTGGTACGCCACTGACATTTTTCCATGTCGATATTTTTCCTGATTAGCCTGATCAATTCTACATGAAAATGGTCTCTTGCGTTTTTCTCGTCAGATGCACAGTTCTTGATTAAAACAATTATATTCATATTGAAACTAATTACGCGGGCGCGCACACACACGCAAAAAATTTAATATTGTCGAATACACGGACCAGACTAATCATCTCCAGTGTATTTTCTCTTGCAAAATCCGAATCTGGTGTCAGTTTTTCCCCACTACGTCACAATTTTTCTCTATCATCGGAAAATTCAATTTTCCCTTTTTGCATTTTTCTAACTGTTTTTTGAGTATAGAAAAAAAAATAGTGACGTGGTGGGGCAAAAATGACACCGGATTCGGTTTCAGCAAGCCAAAATACAATGGAGATCATTGGTCTGGTCGATGTAATCGGTGTAATCGACAATTGTGTGTGGCTGTGTAATTAGTTTCAATACGAATTTAATTGTTTTAATCAAGAACCGTGCGTCTGACGAGAAAATCGCAAGAGACCGTTTTCATGTAGAATTGATCCGGCTAATCAGGAAAAATATCGGCATGGAAAAATGTCAGTGGCGTACCACTTTCTTGGTAAAAAATATCAGAGGAGACGTTCGCAGGGGCGCCACTGGTGGAGCAATGAAATAATTTTTCTAATTAAAATATGTGATTCCATATTCTATTAACACATACCAAAATTGAAAATAATATCTAAAATACTTTCCGAGATATTAAGAAATAACGATTAGGAAAACAAATGTCAACACCCTGTAGCAACAAATTTAAGCCGTTGAGGACATATGTTCATATGAACTTGTCTTCATAAAATGACCTAAGGAATCACACCCTGAAATATTAGAACGTCATTAAGGAATGTATGTACAAAATAAATTGAAAAAATTCAATTTCGGCTATCTTGATCAGATCTTAACCAATTTGGCTGAAATTTTATCACACAAAAACTGTTTACCAAGTTTCAGCCAAAAATCTTAAATATTTTGGTTGAAATTTGCAGTTTCAGTCAAATTTCTTGAAATTTTTAAATTGAAATATCTTCGAACCTAAAAGTCGGATCAAAATTTGCTTTGTGACAAAAGGTAGGTTCTATTATGTACTTTTACGTCGTATATATCAAGACTCAATTTTCTTTTTACATTCGATCATTTTTTAGCCATTTGCGCTATATACAATGTGTTCACGGAAAAGCGATATTATGGGCGTAAATAACCATACCATTTCTTTTTTCTACTATGAACACAATTTTCTGTATTCTGATCTTGCTCGACCCAAAACCTATCTATATTCAGCAATTTAGAATTTCAAAAATGTATGGAGGCCGCTGGTGGCAGCTTAAAAATAAAATTCGCTTCAGGTAAATTGCCATTTCTGTGCTAGATGTGGAAGAATTTTATAAGAAAAACTTTCTCAAAATTAAAAAAAAAAACTTTCTAGTAAATCTAATAACCATATGCATATTTTTGTATTTATTTATTTTTTAATCAGTGTCATGGAACCTAAAATGAAATGTGAATCACCTTGAATATATAGAGGCGTGTGTGAGTCGGAAAAAAAACCCGAAAATGGTAAATAATTTGACCTGTAACAAAAGTGCCTCAACACTAACTTATTGTTCAAATTTCAACGCAATCGGAATTCTCGTTCATAAGGCACTGTGCTTACAAAAAACGAGACGAGCGGACAGACAGACGGACAGACAGACATACAGGCGGACAGGCAGACCGATTTGCATTTGCGAAGAGTATAACAATTTATCTACCCTCCTGATTTTTTATATCCACTTTTTTCTGCCAATCATTTTAAGAAAAACGAGCGGGTGTCGTATACTTGCAGGGTGTTGCATCATGAGAGGGACATAGCTTAACAGGAGGTAGAGAACATCAGTGGTAATCAGAACCTCCCATAGAAATTTCTCATTGGGCCTTCATTACGAAGTTACAGGGTGTTTTGTCATTTTTGGCAAAAACTACTTTTTGTTATTATTTTGACAGGGAATGGAAGAATGGATTCATATTTGGCACAGCTAATACAGTAACGATCCTTCAGAAGTACATGTGACACATGAAAAAAATCCAGGTCCGGAGTCACTAAAATTTAGATTTCTTCTTTACCTCTAAAAAACATGACCCTGTATATATTTTTTTGGAATTTCTATACGATATTCGAAAAGAACACAAAAAATAAGCAAAATGGCCTAGTTCACTTTTTTTACACATTTGTGGTTATTTAAATACGGCGTTAAATATACATTCCTAATTCCGGCGCGTTTTAAAGATCAATTTTAGTAAAAAATGTAGCCCTAATAGGTAATCGGGTATAAATTAACAAAATATTTAATCAATCATAGTAGGCTTAATCAAAGTGACAGATAATAGCAAGAAATCTCCAAGGAGTTGAATAATTAATGGTTTGTAATTTAATGTATCAATAATCCGCATTTAGTTTGTGAAGTACATTAAATTGTGAAAATTTAAGGTCTCCTGATTGTAATCTTTGCAATTACTTTTTATTGGGCCACTTAAAAAATGAAGTTTAAGCATCGAAATTGATAGTAGGCAACAATTAACCGAGGTTACCCGTTACAACCTGTGACGAAATACGGAATAATCCGTCAATAATACGTCGAGCAATTGGTGACCTAGCTAAACGCGCAAGGAAATGCACAGAAGTTAAGAGAGGCCACTCTGAAAATTTACTTTAGTGTCAATTGTATTTTATTTTTAAACATATTCAGTTATTGGCTGGTTGTTTATTGTTACCGGAACGGAAATTATTTTATTAATTTCGGGGTTTTAGTTTGTTTTGCTTTCCAATTTTTATTAGGTGTGAAATATTGCCTATTTTCTTGATTAAGGTAACTTGCTGCTTAGGCCTAAATATTTTATTATCTGTCACTCTGAATAAGCCTATGATTGATTAAATATTTTGTTCATTTATACGATTACTGATTAGGGCTACATATTTTTACTAAAATTGATCTTTAAAACGTCCCGGAATTAGGAATCACCCACGCTCAATAAAATTTTTGTAAATTTTAGTTACAAAATTATGTGTTTTACCTGACTTTCATGTAATACCGTTGTGAAATTCATGTTCTTGTACATTTAACACTGTATTTAAATAACCACAAGGTGTAACAAAAAAGTGAACTAGGCCATTTTGCTTATTTTTTTGCGTTCTTTTCGAATATCGTACAGCAATTCCAAAAAAATATATACAGGGTCATGTTTTTTAGAGGTAAAGAAGAAACCTAAATTTTAGTGACTCCGGACCTGGAATTTTTTTCATGTCTCACATGTACCTCTGAAGGATTGTTACTGTATTAGCTGTACCAAATATGAATCCATTATTCCATTCCCTGTCAAAGTAATGACAAACATTAGTTCCTGCCAAAAATGACAAAACACCCTGTAACTTCATAATGAAGGCCCAATGAGAAATTACTGTGGGAGGATCTGATTACCACTGATGTTCTCTACCTCCTGTTAAGCTATGTCCCTCTCATGATGCAACACCCTGTATAAGAATCTTCCCGGTGCGGAAAGCCCCTATACCTTGAGAACAAAGAGAATGAGATGAGATAGATGAGATGTTGCGGATGACTGTCACACCGAACTTATGCGAAAGCGGCTCTAGTGAGATAAGCGAGATGAATGGGGAGGTTTTAGTAGATACGTCCTTCCCGGAAGGGAGGGAATACCACACAACAGCCGTCGACCTACATCCCAGATGGGGGCACCTATAAGGGTTTCCCCGCTTCTGCAAAAAAGCCCCTATAAACCAGTCCGACCCTGTGAATTAATAAATCTGATTAGAAAAGTAAGTTATTATTATATAGGTATGCAGCAAAATTCAAATCAGCAGAAAAACAATCAGCAAACTGGTTTAAAATAATGTCAATTCAACAAACCATAACTCGACTGAATATCAGTGTTACATGATAGCTTTTAGTAAATGCACTGATATCTTTAAAAGTATTCCTATTGAAAACGGAGCATAAATAATTGAAAGTCAAATATAAATTATATAAAAAATGTTCATTTAGAAAATCCTAGAATTAGCTTGCCACCACTATGTGAGACAATCGTATAGATTTCAAAATAATCTCACAATTTTCATTTTAAACGTTAAGGTGTTGAGCATATATTGATCGTACATGCATTATTGAATCACCCTGTATATAATATATTAGCAATGAGTATAAAAAAAATGTTTCTATCACTCATTGATTGCACAGATATCTGTGAGATTCGATCACTGGTCATTGCCATCACCTTCAAATATGTGATATAGGTATAGTTCATTAACTCTGGGTGTCCCCGGCAAAATAGCGATAGAGGGGCAATACGAATAAAAAATAATTCCATAATTAATACTAACTTTTTTCTATATCATAGAAATGTCAGATCCAAGTTATTCTTAGTATGTAAAACCTGCACTTGAATCCCTTCCCTTGTTCCAGGTATTATAAAGGGGGGGAGAGCAACAACAAAAAATTACACAAACATTTATTCCACAGTAACGCTCTAGCCTGAGAGTTGAAGAACGTTCAAAACATAGCTGGCTGGATGTAAACGCGATTAAAGTGTGTAGGGGGAATACGCGATATGACAATCACCGTTGTAACCACACTGAGGTCTACATCTTAATTTCTTGTCTTGCTCGATGCTCGATCCGGCTGAATTAGTTAGTTGCTGATCACTTACTGGACGACAATTACGGTAGAACCATGCAGAACAATACCAACCCAGTCGTTGGTTAAATTAGTTTGATTTTCGGTGCACAAAATTACACAACTAGTTATTAATGTAGAAAACAATACATCGTAAATAAATACACAAAGAATTGTTTACAACATCCGTCAAAGATGTTGAAACAACGAGAAATTCTTCTTTTGATAGTGATAATCGCGGGTTGTTCAGTGCATAAAATCAGTGCCATAGGTGCTAACGAAGTGCTGGATATTATTAAAATCGGCAAAGATGTGGTTGTAACGATAGCCAAAGCTTGGAATATAGTTGATCAACACGTAGACTTTTCCGAAATACCGATACCGATTCTTGATAAGACGGAGTCGAAGCTTTTCGGGAAAATTGGAATTATCAGTGCCAAATTGGACAAACTAGGAACGCAAGTTGATGCAGTTGGTAGGTTTAAATGACCGGAAAATGCTAGATATTGCCGGAAATGTGTCGGTCCATTGTTTTGTAGTAGGATACCTAAATTAATGTACCTAACAATAAATATGCATATACACAAATCATGCTACAAAACATTGTGGAACGACAAAAGATTTACCTGCCGAACCGTCCTTGAACTTTAGAACAAAATTTGTATTTATTTAAAATATTTAAACAAAGCATAATGATAAGTTTTAAACTGTCATTGCCTAAATATTACTACTTGTATTCAAAGCTTGTATTCGCTAATACCATTGATTATTAATCAATGCTAATACCTACTAGGTATTAGATATTTTTTAAGCAAAAAAATTCGGGTTGTTAGTTCAAAATGTGAAGACCCTATCAAAATGTTCAAATTGTTTGTTTAATTTCAGATAATTACGTACAAAATTCTACTCGAGAAAATGATAAGTTGTTCGTAAGACCGCAAAAAAATCATGCATACGAGCAAAGGAAAATTGGCGATAGCATTAGAGAATACTACAGATTAATACATAATACTATAAACCTAGTGAACGATTTGGTTGAAAAAACAAAATTTAGAATATTGGGTATGTAAATAAAACCAAAAAGCTGTTTGCATCTTTAAGCAGAATATTACGCACCATTTATTTAACGTTAGTACTAAATGTTTATAGCTGTAGTTAGTTGGTAGCTGGTCCCATTTATAACATTAAATATATTTTATTTTCATTAAGAATATATGCAATAAACAAATTGTTTTTACATTCGCTGACCTCATCGCCTTTAAAAAATAGAAAGCGAAATTGTATTGCAAACCATTGCAACCTAATTGCTTATATTTGATTATTGATTAATTAGCACGACGGAGCAGTTGGCTAGAGCGCGTGGGATGATAAAATTCCACTGCCTAACTTTGTGGGTTCGAATCCCAGCCGTGTCAGATAGTAATTCAAAGGTGTGTCGTTTTTACATGTGTAGATAGTTTTACACATTGTTGTAGAAAATCTCTTTTTGATACCTAAATATTACTATTTAAATTTTCATTTTATATAAAGTGAGTTCCAAAAAACTCGCCCGTCCGCTTTAGTGTTAATTCTACAAAATTTTCATTTTATGTAAAGGGAGTTCCAAAATACTCGCCCGTCCGCTTGTGTTAATTTCACACGCCGAAAATAGTAAAAAAAGTTCGTATAAACATGGTTCAGAAATGCGTCCTAACGGCGCTACGGCCATCTGAGAATGGCGCCGTGATTTTCACTGATTATCTATCTCGGAAATACTTTGGCACAAGTCTATGATACTTTGTTTACGATTTAAGGTGGCCATTCCCTAGAAAGAGACATCCGACAGGAAAATATTTATTATTTCTGCCCATAACTTTTTCTTCTTAGTACGTATATTTAAAAAAACTATAGGTTTGTTCATTTGTGTTGATTTAAAGCAGCTTCAAGCAGTTAAATAAAGATAGTACTATCACAAATAGTGTGAGTGTGAGAGAGATAACGTGTTTCAAAGTTGCTATAAATCAACACAAATGAACAAACTAAATAAGTGTACCTAAATAGAACCACAACAAGACTATTACTATGAATTTTCATTCAATAGTTTCAGTAGTTTGCAAAATAGCTAGATTTAAAACTACGAAATAGGAAGATTAACATAGTTTTTAAATTTAAATCTAGCTGTTTTGCAAACCACTGAAATTATTGAGCGAAAATTCATAGCAATAGTCTTGTTACGATTCTACTTAGGTACTTAGTTAGGGATTCTTTACTCGTCGTAGACGAGTTAGTAAGACATGTCATCTAACATTTAATAGACTGCTTATATGCTCTCCAAGGGATGGTACATTCAGTACACAATCCCCAATTTGCATAAATTCCACGTATGCGCTAATATACGAGCCGCTAGAAAATGAGGCGAGAATGCTGTATTTCCCTAGATATCCACCCAAGTACTACTAACTACTTTAAGGGTAGCTTAACATTTGGTATCGAGTATAATCAGGACTCATCTACGCTCATCCCAATTAATTTTTTACTATATGTTTCTTCAATAAAAAAATATGCATCTCAAGACTAAATTCCAGAATAATTTCTACAAGTATTTAAAAACAAGAAAACGTACAATTTTTACGCGAAAAAAACGTATATCTTGAACTACTATGACCAACATACCCATTTTCTGCCCCCCCCCCCCCAACTTTTACTTCAAAGTGCTTCCTTTCCCCGTAAAAAAATTTTAAAAAATTATTATTTTTTGTTTATTTTTCCCGGGAGAAGGAAGCACGTTGGAAAAAACACAGAGAGACAAAACATGCTTATATTTGTCCAAAAAATGAGCCTGAATTTTTATGGAACATTTAAGGAGGTTAAGGCGTTAAACGAAAATAATGAAAAAAATCTGAATTAAAGTTTTTTTAAATAGATTTTTGTGACACAATTTTCTGTAAAAAATCCAAAGTCATTAGGAAACGCATGAAGTTAAAAATTAAAAAAAACTTTTACATGTAGTCTTATGGAAAATATATCAACCCAGCACACAAACGGTACATTTTAACACAAATAACTAAATAAGACACACTACTATGTTTTGAAACTGTATTGAAACAAATAATAATTTATTTTTAAACTACTATGTTCTCTACCACATAGTAGTGTGTTTTATTAAGTTATTTGTGCAAAATGATTAACTACCACAGAGTAACGGCTCCTTCAATCAATTTTTTGGTACATTTTAATTTATAGCAAATAACCAAATAATGTCAGCAGTTCCAAAAACTAACTATGTAAAGCATTGATGTCTTACGGATGTTTTAATATTGTTTCCAATTTAATTAGGAGACTTTTAATAAATAAAAATAATTATTAAACATTTGTAAACTGTCAAATTTCTCTTTAATGATTTTTAACTGATTTTTCAATTATTTAATGATTTAATTTTAATTTTTACTGCTTCTCATTTTTTTTAAATTATTTACTGAAACAAATTTGTAAAATACACAGATATTGACACACATTTATTTTTTTTTAATAAGTTTGGACAAAATATCCGAAAGTTAGTTCATGAAGTAGAATAATTACATTTACTTAAATAAATAATTAATAATAAAAAATGATTTATTTATGCCTTTATGACAATAATTATTGGTATCATCGACTTATAACCTTTTGTAATAATTTATTATGGAAAAGTTCCGATTTCGAATTACTTTTGGTTAGGACTGTAACGCCTCAACCTTAAGCAGCCCTTCGCAGATTTTCAGTTTCGATTCGCTTGTAGATAAAAAAATTGAACTGGTCGGACTGGTGGCCAAGCAGAATTTTAATTCGGGGGCCTAGGAGAACATTTTCCCGAAGTCTCAGAACAATCGACTGAAACTCATTTTTCTATCAAAAACTGCGGGGGGTCCTTAAAAAAACACTTAGTTCCCGGACTATAATGATTAAATCGCGCACAATAAAATAGACTACATGTTGTTTACCCTAATCATTTCTTGTCGGTCCAATTATCTTTGGTTATACTGCCATAGTGTGCGGCGCGCCTACGAACCACTTTTTAGGCACCATCTTCATAATAGTATAGATCATCTAAAGTCAGTTTGAAAATCATAAAAAAGACTGACAAAAAATATTTCATAACATCAGCGATTGTCATGAATGAGCGTCGACCGACAATTTTTAGAATCACTTTTTAATTACTGTATATATTGTTTTTACTACTTTATATTAATTGACAGGCATGACGTAAATTGTATTTATTTATAATATAGTTAATGAACAACTCCATAAATGATTCAATAAAAGTAAATAAATATCATTTAACCTACGGCTATGCTAACGGCAATATTAAGAATGAACCATGAGCTGGTGATGGACTTGTAATGGTGAGAACAATCGACTACTTTCGTTTGTAATATTCAAGCATAGTCTCGGCTGTTATTCTATCACATCAGGCTTTGTAATGATTTATCCTGGTAGCAACGTTTTAGACTGAATTTTCAAATTGACTATCGAAAACCGTACCGTAGTTCCGTTAGGAAGCTATTCCGGACGCATGTTTTTAAGAATTTATCTTTGTCTATAGAATAGCAGCGGCTCCCAAGTCCTAAACGAACAGGCTGGTAACAAAAAAAAACCAAAATTTCGAACAAAACTGTAGCACACAAGAAATGCCCCTACAAATAAGTATTAACAGAAAAATATTATTTTAGGTACCACCACAATAGCCACGATACTTCAGAGCCTACCCGATCGAGTACGTCTTGAGCTTCGCCTGAACGATCTACTAGACTACATCACGAGAATGGACGTGCACTATCGCCATTTCCAAAACTACGTCAAAGACCAGAAAGATATCGAAAGGGTAACACTGGAAGATTTCGCGGACCACGTCGTATCCCACGACAGTAGCTCTATAGTCCACTTGGTTGAAAGGATACACGCGTTTATCGTACCGAATGGCCGGGGAGTCACTAATACCGGTCTAATCAAACTGTTAAGGAAATCTTTGGAGGTAAGATGACATCTTTACATATGGTAAGTATGTAGAAGAAATAACATTAATAGTCTCATATTTAAGCATATGAACCCAAGTCAAATTACAAGAAATGTCATTTTTCTTTTATTTCAATACTACACTTTGTCAAATAATTCTTTGCAGACACGTGACTTCGAGTATCTGTATGAATGAAACAAATTAAAGGTGAAGTCTAACTTTCAGCACTGGCATACAGGGTATAAAAGGTAAATAGCATATGCAACACGTTAAAACATTGAATATTTAAAATAAGCAATATTGGAATTTATCTACTGAGTGGCATTAACGGAAATTAAAGAGCCATCACTGTGTTTTTTAGAAGTATAATATTGAATTAAATTTGCAAGAAGACGTCTCTTGTTTGCGAATTTAAGCGCCTGCCGGGCATTTTGAAATTAAGTTCTCAACAGAACTGTTTTGGTTTCAAAACATAATGTCTTTAAAGAAGAACAATAAAAAAGAATGAACGATTACACAGATACATACTCCTATAACAAAAACACCAAAAACACGATTATGGCTAAAATATTACGCCGCCACTAAGTGACTAAGTCATAAAATAAAGCACAATATATTAACGGCATTAACGCTGAGACATGCGTTCCGAAATTATTGTTTCAACCAGGTAAACATATTTGAAACAGATGTCGCAGCTCTACTAGACATACGTACACAACAGGAGCGGGCTGGCAACAGTTTAGCGGCGCTGGATCTTAGAACTTTGCAGCTACCAGGAGGCGCCACCGCCGGTCATCGTACCAAGTAGCTGGCGCCAGCGGCGCACTATTGGAGCGGGCCACCGGGATTCTTCCCGGTGTCCCAGTGGGCCAGTCCGCTCCTGGTACAAAATAGTGATTATCGGAAACAGCAGCAAGAATAATGCATAGATCGTAGCTACTTTCATACACACGCAAAGAATCATTGGACAAATTATACCTAGCAAAGATTATATATTAAATTGCTTGAAGTTTAGCAATATACAGAGTGACCCATTTAAAAGCGGGGCACCTTTATAACTTTTTTCTTTTTTGTCCCACTTGAACCAAATTTTACCAAACAAGAACAAATTAGGATCTACTTTTGACCAAAAAAGCATTCACGTCTTACAAATGCAAAGCCACCTGCGGTACCAAAATAAATGGAAAAAATAAAGAAATCATATTAGGCATTTTTTTATCGAAAAACTTTATTAATGAAAGTTGTTCAGAATTCTCCTAAAACCTAGAGTCCAAAATTTCAGTAATATTAAAGACTATTGAAATTCTGTTTAAAACAATGTCCGAGTCCGAAATTATCATTTTAATTGTTTTTTTTTTCTTTACAAAATTGTGCTATGCCAATTTTGTTTGAAATTAAACGTAAGCTGCCAGGTAGTTGTCAAGTGATTTGTATTTTTTTTTTAAATTTTGGACTTCAAAAAAATCAATATTTTTTAATATTGCTGAAATTTTGGACTCTAGGTTTTTGGACAACTTTCATTTATAAAGGTTTTCGATAAAAAAATGCCTAATATGATTTCTTTATTTTTTTCATTTGTTTTGGTACCGCAGGTGGCTCTGCACGCGAATGTTTTTTTGGTCATAAGTAGGTCCTACTTTGTTCTATCTTTTGGTAAAATTTGGTTCAAGTCGGACAAAAAAGAAAAAAATTATAAAGGTGCCTCGCTTTTAAATGGGTCACTCTGTATATATATCGAGGGAACATGAAAGGTAGGTGTACCTACTATTTACCTATGATTATAGGCTTTAAAACTATTAATAACTTGATATATCTAAAATGTTTTTTGTCAATGGCTGTTTTTAATACTCGGGTAAAATTACATTGAAAACAAATTTCAGAACAAAAAAATGTTTGGACCTTATACATTTCATCACAGTTTTAAGATTAAGTCTGATAATTTTGCGCAACATGACATTAATTGAAAAGAAAAACTCATAAGTTTAATCTACAATTTTTCAAATTTTACCTATTATTGGATTGCATTATTGAATGAAAGAATTCATAAGTCTAATCTACAGTTTTTCAAATTTTATCTATTATTGGATTTCGATAATATACAACCTTCTATATTATCGAAGTCATCATTGCATGGACAATAGGTATCTCCTAGAAGTTTGAAATTTGGAAAAATGTCTGAGAAAAAAATTATAGACCAAGAGCGGCATATTTTCAAATCATTTGCAAATTTTCATGTGGCAAGCTAACACTTGAATTTTTCAAATTGAATACCCAATATTTTTTTTATATTTATATTTAGTTCTTCATTCTCTATTGATGCATATTATATTATTTCTGGACTTAACTACGGCATTGCCACGTTATTAAACTTTTTCCGAAGAAAAATGCATTTGCATCGGTCAAAAATAAAATCTACAAAAAACTTATCTTCATAAATATGACAGTTTGTATCATTCGAGATGTTAGTAAAGACCATGCATTAGTTTTTGGGCGTCTCAAATTCGAACCTAATTCTACAAGGTGTTAATTTATTTTCATTTTTATTAAGATCTTTTTACTTCTTTTGGGCGAATGTATTTTTATGCAAAATATTTGTACATATACATCAGACACAATAACAAAACTCAAATTCGTAATGAATAACAAAACGGCCCTTAATTTAATCAACTAATAAAACATAAAATAGCATACATTTCTAAAAAATAATAAAACAACTGTTTATTAAGGCGGAATTTTAACTAGGTTATTCAACTAATAGAACTGTAAGTAACTCTATAAATGTTTGTATAGTATATACCGAAAAACACAAAACAAATAACTTATTATAAATCAAACAGATTTAGTAGGTAAAATTACAAGTCAAATAAATATATGTATAAAATTTTGTTATATATATAAAAGTTCAAAATATAACTTTCGTAAACAGACACTAAATAAAAACCAGGAAAATCGTATTCTTAATTTATATAAAAATGTAAGCATCTGTTTAACTTGCAATTTTTCCTACTAAATTTGCATCTGATTTACAATGAGTTATTTGTTTCGTTTATAAAATATACAAAAATGTATAAAATGATTTATAATTTTATTTTGCAGCAACAAATTCATTGCTCCGTTTTTAAATTAGAACGAGTTAAGCGAAAAATGAGTTAATTTTATTTTTAATTGTTTATTTAAACAGACGTGAAGAACGGGACGATGAGAACTCGTTAAATGATTACTAATTAAACTACTCGACAAATCTTTACGAAATTCAATAAGACCCTATTCAGTAGACGAAGAGATTAAAAATTTTAAAAATCAAATTGATCCGTTAAGGATTGTAACCTGTAGAGTGTTTCCGTACGTACGTACCGATCGACCGACGGGAACGTACGACAATTCTGCCTTTTCGATTTCTTGCTGAATTAGCCAATTAAAAATGACTGACACGCTGAGCATTATAATATGATGATTACTATTTATTTCCATAAGACTTAAGAATATTGTCGCGTGTTTCCACCCCTTTTGAAAGAGCATTAAATTGTTTAAGGCAAATCTGGCGAATTCCGGAAAAAATAATAAGTATGACAATTACGTCAATCAATTCAAAGGTTTTCAGTACAATTGGACAGGGGCGGATTAAGACTTTGTGGAGGCTTTGGTTAAATTTTGAGCGGGGTCTTTTTTGCAATTCTCGTAAAACCACAGACAGGCGAGTTAAATCCCAGATGCCCGGAGGAAAGCCAGTTATATACGGTAGACAGGCGACTTGAACCCCAGATGTCCGGGGGATAGCGAGTTCAATACTCGTAAAATCATAGGCAGGTGAGTTAAATCCCATATGGAGGAAAGAGGAAATTTTTGTTGGGGCGCCGTGAAACAAGATGCCACTTTCAACCAGGATATCAGAAAAAGGAAATTTTCTTTAAATCTTATACATGTTATGTCGGAAAGATTTATCGTTTAAAAGTTGTTAACGTTTAAACTTTGAAAACAATGTGATTTTTAGTTTTTTGTGGCCTTCAATAACTTTTGAATGGAAAGGCATTTTTAGATTCTGCAAAGATAATCGGAAACTTCAACTTCAAAATGTAATAAAATTTACAAATGTAAGTTGGGTTTCAAAGTTATAGCATGCTACGATTACTATACTTAGGTTGCCTGCTGTCAGAGACATGGTCTGTAACCGCAAATGCATGGCGCGCTGCGCCGAAAACTTTCAGAATATTTTTTCAGAATCTAAAAATTTCTTTCCGTTCCAAAGTTCATAAAGGTAAAAAAGGCTAAAAACGCATTTTTTCAATGTTTATACGTTAACAACTTTTTAAACTTAATCCTTTTTGACATAACATGCATGACTGTTTTCTTGTTTTAACTCATACATTACGATAGAAGTAGCTTGGAATCGAAAATCGTATTATGTACAATTTGTTTATAAAATTGCGAATGGTCGTGAAGTTGTCGCAAAAAATTCAAATTGTACACATCAGCGAGCGCTCGCCAACATATCAGCGAACGTATGCGAACGACAATCGTCTGGGAAACGTTCGCACAACCGTTCGGTGAACGATCGCCAAGTCTTCCGATTTTTGCGCGAGTCTTATTTACCAAATTGTTTTTTCAGACCACTCGCTTTCCCTCGGCCATTTGGGTTTAGGGTTTCCTGTCTATGGCTTAACTCTTTGCAGCACTGGCTTTCCCTCGATCATTTGAGTTTATAGGGTTATCGTTTAAGAATTACAGGGTTCGCTTTGCTTCCATCTATTGGGTTATCTGTGAAAAATCCCTGCCTACCCAATAAAAATGCTGAAATTACACCACTGCAGCGCGTAACAATATTGTTTATATGTAAATCTTATAAAATTCATTCAATTTATATAGCATTTCAATTTATTTATTTATGCCTTTGTTAAATGAAAATGCGTACTTTAAGTTTCGTCCCGTTTAGCGGCTGTAAGTATTTACATCGGCGTCGTCTCACTTATAAGCGCATTATTATACTCTTCGCAAATACAAAACGAAGATTATATTGCATTCGATCGGTACATTTCTAAAACCGGTAGTATCGCTTGTAGAGAAAAAAATGTTCATATCACTGTGTTGGTGATCGAGTTCTGAACAACTTTCAAAATGTCCGTCCATCTGTCTCTGTCCGTCCGTCCGTCGCGTTTCTTGTAAGCACGATAACTTAAAAATGAAAAGGCCGATTATATTGAAATTTGGACAGTAACTTACTGAGAGGAGGAACCCCACTGTTTTTAAACAAAATCGATCAATAAATAAAAAAGTTATTAATTAGTAAAATTTAAAAAAATGATATTTTTTATATTTTGTAATTAAACAAAACATGTCTAAAACTAATACTGTTTACAAAAAAAAACTGCGAAGAGTATCTTATAGAATGTGCAACAATTATATAAAAAGTACAGTAAATCGGCGAAGAGTATAACGGTTAGCTTGTTTATTTCTTTATTTACTTGGTCTGAACGTTGCAATTATAATTTTTCGGAATAACAGTTTATTTGATTAAAAGTTAATATCCGAAAAGGAATTTTCGCCTTATCTCCAAAGATAACTGAACAGACAACATTCTTGTAAATAGAAAAGAAGGGTAAAGCACTTCAACATAGAAATTAATGGTTCGAATATGCATTATACTTGACTAGAACAGTAGTTTTTCTCTCCAGACTTCACAGGAAGAACACTCCATCACAGAACCTTGAAATTGTTGAAATAACTGCAAATGACAACGATAATTCGCGGATTTTTTTTACTTATCTCGATTTTAAAAAATACTCTTGCTAGCAAGAACAAACGATTTCACAAAGCGTCATAATACCATAAAGGATAATACGATCGTGTGGACTTTAAAATTAAAAACAGTTTAATCCGTTTCCAAGAACAAGAATTGTGGTAATTGTATTATAGTCTGGCTGGCTGAAGTAAATTAAAATGTAACATATGTTGCCAATTGTGGAAAAATAATACGCCAATTCCCGGAGAAAGGTTTCATGCATAAAGTATCATGCATTTTATTAGCTCAACTAGTAAATCTTGATCTAAATTCCATATTTTCAATTTTGTGAAATAGTACAGGGAATTAGCCAAAAAAAAAGGAGGAAACCTGGACAAAATTAGTAAAAATCTGAATTTTTGCATAGACGTTCTTTGAGATGTCCCAAATCCACAAAAATCACAAAACTTCCAACATGGCATTTGCGCAAAAAACTTTGACCTCCAATATTTCGCCGACGTTTCGAAAATCTAATCTGTTTCCTTTTTCAAGGCTTTTTTTGAAAAATCTTTTTTGCTGTGTATGATAAATACACAGCTCTAAAAATGTTTATTATATTCAATATCCATAGATTCTTGCTATTTACAATGTTAAGTTTGTGAAGTTCTTCTTTTAACATTGGCAACCAAGTTGTACGGGCATCTACGAAACAATTCGACACGCATCTATCCTCATTCAATAATATTATCGCGGATTCTTTAATTTTTCTTTTTTTGCTATCTGCGTCATTTGTTAAAATTTTTGCCGAGTCCCAGTTTATTCTATGTCCGTTCTCTCAAGAGGTCCAAGATCTGCGAACACGCTTGGGAGAACGGACATAGAATAAACTGGGACTCGGCAAAAATTTTAACAAAAGAGGCAGATAGCAAAAAAAAGAAAAATTAAAGAATCCGCGATAATATTGAATGAGGATAGATGCGTGTCGAATTGTTCCGTAGATGTCTTAACTATATCAACAGTTCTATGTAGATATTAAGTATCTATGGATATTGAATATAACAAACATTCTTAGAGCTGTGTATTTATCATACACAGGAAAAAAACATTTTTCAAAAAAAGCCTTGGAAGCGAAATATTTAATTTCAAGTTTTTATACTTATTTGTGTTGTTTTTTTTTTAAAAGCAACCTCTAACTGATCCTTTGACGTAAAAGTCACAGGCGTAGAGGTTATTTACCAGTAACATACTTGTGGTTAATTGTGATATTTTGTAGATTCTCCTACTTATTACAAATTGTTTGTCTGGAAATTTTTATTGCAAAAAAAAAACGTTATCGCGGCGCTTAAAAATTAAGTCTGACATAGTAAAAAAACATGTTTCGATAGAAAACGTATTTGAATATATAAAAGGAATCTACAATATTAATTTAGAATTGAAAAAATATAATTATTTTTTAGTTAGCAACGGTCATACTTACTAGTTTTTAATTAAAAAATGTGGTCGCGGCACTTTAAAAATTAAGTCTGTCGTAGTGAAAAACATTTTTTCACTGACAGACGAATTCTTATGCATAAAAGAGACCTCAAACTTAATTACAGAAAAAAATTAAGATGGTGTTTTCACGCGGCCACTGAAAAACGCCATCACGACGCTTCAAAATTAAGTCTGACATGGTGAAACACATTTTTCCAATGACAGACAAATTTTTATGCATAGAGGAGATCTTAAACTTCAATTGATTTTTTTTAATGACGTTTTATGAGATGCCAGTGATTAATCCTGATGCTGCACATTCAAAATTAAGTCTGTCACATTAATTAACAAAAATTGTCAGACAGACCAGTTGTAGTAGATACGAGATATCTTAAACTTCATTTTAAAACAAAAATCAAGGTTATGAAGTGTACTTTCATACAAAAAAATGCTGTCACATTACTTAACAAAAATTGTCAGACAGACCAATTTCTTTAAAAATGATTTATTATTTACCATAAATTGGGAAATTTTCAAGCAGGCGTTTTGAAATGGAAAATCATTTTTAGCTAAATTCAAAAATCCATAAAAATTAACAATTAACAAATTTTTAATTGTCTGGTGGGCGTAACATGATATTTACATGTTTTACAACTATTTTCACCTTATAAATTTGAGGTGTTCGATGGGGTACCTTTCTTGCCATGGGAGCTCGGTCTACTAACTAAAAGATTGTTTTTTATGTCGTAATTTTTTTTGCACAAATTAGATATTTTTCTATTAAAATATTGTTATGAATTACACCCCCTTGGAAAAGGAGATGGTACGCCTATGCCTCTGATTGTGACTGGAAAGGCTCTAGAAAGAGCCAAGGACTTTTCTAGATTATGGCTGGAGAAGATTCTGGATTGATCTAGAGCTAATTTCGGAGTATATAAGGCGCGATTACAAGCGCGGGAAAAGAAGTTTATTTGAGAAGTGACACGTTCGGGAAAAAGTGAGGTTAAAGCAAACAAAGTTTATTTTGAAGTATTGTATAGTCAGTAAATTGTTAAATAAAGTGTTAGTAGTGTTTAATCTCTTGTTAAAATTATTTAGAACCCACGAATTCATACAGGGTGTTTCCTAAAAGGTGGAAATACGTAACATTTTGGTGTCGGAAGCGGAATTTTGACAAGAGGATTTTTCGGAAGTGTTCGAGAAGGTTTGGCAGTGTATTCTCGAAGTTGGTGCTAACACAGAGGACTAATTTACTGGACGTTGTTCGATGGTTATTTTCGAACAGGAAAATAGTGTCAAGTGCATTTTTTGAGACATTTTTGGAACATTTTATTTGGACATTAGAGGTTAAGTGACGAAGACTCTAGATAAGACTTTTTCGTGCCGTTTTGAGGTTTTTCTGGACAGTCCCATTACCGATAGTGACGTAATTGTTAAATTTATTTGATTTCAACGTAGTCGTATGCCTATAACAACCAGAAGTATGGCAACTGAAAAGCAAATACAGGACTTATTTGCACAATTCCAGAAAGTGTTGGAAGGGCTAGAAAGAAGGCATCAAGAAGAAGTAAGTGAAATCAAAGAGGAAATAGACCTGCTTAAGCGACAGTTGAGGGATAGAGGAAGCCAGCAAGTGGTATTATCAGATCAGCTGTTCGAACCTCCCTCCTTTGACGGCCAAAGTTCATGGACCATTTACAAGATGCAGTTTGAGGCAGCAGCGAGTGCAAACAACTGGAATGACGAAGAAAAGGCTATGGCGTTAATCGTGGCATTAAGAGGCCAAGCATTGGAAATACTCCAGACAATCCCAGTAGACCAACAACGGGATTTTAAAGTTTTAGAAGCTGCCTTAGATCTACGATATGGAGATCAACACCTTGCTCAAGTATACCAGACCCAGCTGAAAGTGCGCGTTCAGAAAGCTGGAGAGAGTCTACAAGAATTTGAAGCTGCGGTGGAAAGACTGGCACACTTAGCATACCCTAATGCGCCAAAAGAATTCAAAGAGCAATTGGCAGTGGGGGCATTCCTAGACGGGATAAGGGACGAGGAGATCAGACGAGTCCTCAGGCTATCCCGACATAAAAGTAGTAGTGAAGCCTTGGTTCGTGCACTCGAGGTGGAAGCTGTCCTTCAAGATACCCCGAGTCCAAGAGTACAAGCTATGAGTCTCGAAAGATCGCAGTCTGAAAAGGAGAACCAGAACGCTATGTTGGCCGACATATATAAGATGTTCAATCAGTTACTGGCTCAAGTGGATACTGCAGAAAGACAAGGCAAGCCAAGCGGGGGTATTAAATGCTACAACTGCGGCAAGATAGGACATATCAAACGAGACTGTCGACAGCGGAACTCGAGGAAAGTGAATGTTGGAAACAGGGCAGAGACACAGAATAAACAAAGTAGTGGAAGGCCAAGTGGACGGCGTATGAAATGCTACAGGTGCGGGGAACTAGGACATATCCAGCTTGAATGTCCACAGAGGAGCTTGGAGAGAGTGAAGGCCGGAGATGCTGTGAAGCCAAGGGGAAAACCAGAGGAAGCCGTTACCAGAGAGGCTGTGACAGATAACGAACGTGGTGCCCCTAGAGAAGTGAAGATTTCCCAGCTTCGGAGCATTACAGAAAGGCCACCACTACAAGGATATGACGATAAAACGAAACCTGAGAGAAATGCAAACATTTCATCCGGAAGAAGGTACAAGGAAGGTTGCAAGCACAACCACTGGGAGAAACTGCAGGTCACGGGAGCAGTCAACACTGTCAAGGTGGAGGTGCCGGATGATAAGGCAGATGAAGCGCTCAGACAGGAACAATTGAACGATGTGGAAATTGGGCCTATATTGAGAGCCAAAGAAAGGGGAACTCGTCCAAAATGGAAGGATGTTTCGGGCAAAAGAGTGGGGCTGAAGGCACTATGGGCGCAGTGGGACTCACTGAAAGTCATGAACGGGCTGTTGCGGAGAGCATGGGAAAGCCCGGATGGAAAACAGCTGGTTATGCGTCTAGTGATTCCCAGGTGTCGAGTTGCGAAGGTGCTTCAGGAAGTGCACGAATGAACATCCGATGGACACTTCGGTGTTAACAGGACCCTGAAGAAAATACGCGAACGATTTTATTGGATAAGAAGTCGTCAGGATGTGGAGGCTTGGTGTCGCAAATGCAAGATTTGTGCAGCCAGTAAGGGACCACAGACTGGAAGTAAGGGTGAAAACAAGCAGTTCAACGCCGGAGCTCCTTTCAAGA
Organism: Stenurella melanura; assembly: GCA_963583905.1. NCBI lineage: Eukaryota > Metazoa > Arthropoda > Insecta > Coleoptera > Cerambycidae > Stenurella > Stenurella melanura. The sequence goes on along the minus strand of OY757316.1, from coordinate 81,065,139 downwards.
GGTTGGCTAACGATATAGCGGAACCATCACCAGCCAATGACCGAATGAAGGCTCGATATGACTGGAAGGGTAATTCAAAGGAGGTCATCAAGGTGGGAGAGCTAGTTTGGCTGTACAACCCCCAGCGGAGGAAAGGAAAGTCACCGAAATCACCTTGGGATGGACCGTACACTGTTATTACCCGAATTAATGATGTCGTCTATCGGATTCAGCAAAGCAGAAAGTCCAAGATGAAGATCGTGCATTTGGACAGGCTGGCGAGATACACTGGTGATCCTGAGTTGCCTGATCGGGACGATCAGGCTTAAGGGGGGGGCAGTGTTATGAATTACACCCCCTTGGAAAAGGAGATGGTACGCCTATGCCTCTGATTGTGACTGGAAAGGCTCTAGAAAGAGCCAAGGACTTTTCTAGATTATGGCTGGAGAAGATTCTGGATTGATCTAGAGCTAATTTCGGAGTATATAAGGCGCGATTACAAGCGCGGGAAAAGAAGTTTATTTGAGAAGTGACACGTTCGGGAAAAAGTGAGGTTAAAGCAAACAAAGTTTATTTTGAAGTATTGTATAGTCAGTAAATTGTTAAATAAAGTGTTAGTAGTGTTTATCTCTTGTTGAAATTATTTAGAACCCACGGATTCATACAGGGTGTTTCCCTAAAAGGTGGAAATCCGTAACAATATATATATATAAATTAATTATAATTTCATAGATTATATGCATTGATATGATTGATATGATTATATGCATATAATATTAATTATTTAAATTTAAAAAAATATGTTTTTAATATTTTTTTAATTAAACAAAAAATGTGTAAAACTAAGATTATTTACAAAAAAAAACTGCGAAGAGTATCCTATAGAATGTGCAACAATTATAATGATAAAAGTGCAGTAAATCGGCGAAGATTAGTTTGTTTGTCTTTGTATACGTAAAATTGTGTACCTGTAATTCAACATCAAGAGTGATTCATGGTTGGACTTTGAGAATATCACATCTTTCATAAAGTCTTTACAGTCAGAAATTATTCGTTTTCTAGGCACAATTTGTTTTATCCACAACATGTATTTTCTTTAAAATACAAATCAATGTTGGTCATTATTTATAATGACTCAATTAAATTATTAGCTGTACTGACAGTAGAAAATAGTTCGACGTAGTTAACTACGTGTGTTAGGTTTAATTTTTGGTAACAATCATAAATAACATTCTTTTAGTGGCCCCAGTTGATGTTAATATATAAAATAATGTAAACATTTGTCCAGTTTGGGAAAAATAAAAAATATATATATCCTTTGTTTTTGTTTTAAGGTGGCCATTCCCTAGGGAAATATTTATTATTTTTGGCTATAACTTTTTTTTTTTTTAGTACATTTAAAAAAATTATAAGAGTACCTAAGTAGAACCATAACAAGACCATTACTATGAATTTTCATTCAATAATATCAGCGGGTTGCAAAATAGCTAGATTTAAATTTAAAAATTATGTTAATCTTCCTATTTCCTAGTTTTAAATCGAGCTATTTTGCAAACCACTGAAATTATTGAGTGAACATTCATAGGAATAGTCTTATTACGGTTCTATTTAGGTACTCTTATAGTTTTTTTAAATATACGTACTAAGAAAAAAAGTTATGGGCAAAAATAATAAACATTTTCCTATCGGATGTCTCTTTCTAGGGAATGGCCACCTTAAGTATCCAAATATATCATGGAAATGAAACTGTATATATAAGTTGTCAGAAAAATGCAGGGATAAAAATTAATAATTTTGTATTACTTAAGATATATTTTAATTTTTGATAGATTCATTTCTTTCAGCTACTTATTTTCGTTTTTTTTTAAGAAATGATTTTGTACAATTTTCATTGTAGGTAAATATACTTAAATAACAGGCGATGTTTCAATTTGCATTCTAAATAACGACTAGATCATAATTATTCTAAGAATTTTGTTCACATTGAATATGTATAGCAAAAAATCAAATATAACGGATCTATATTACCTGTCTTTGTTTACGCAAAATTGTGTACCGTAATGTCCGTAATTCAAAACCAAGTGTAAGTGATTCATGGTTGAATTTTGAGAATACTACACCTTTCACAAAGTCTTTACCGTTAGAACTGATTCATTCTGTAGGCGTTGTGTAATTTTTTAAATCCGTAACAAATATATTGTTTAAAATATACAAATCAAAGTAGGTCATTATTTATAGTCAATTAAATTATTTGGTATAATGATAGCAGAAATTAACTCGTAATAATAAAGTTAAGTGTTGGAAGATTAAATTTTTGATAAAACTCACAAATATCGTCTCTTCAGTAGCTTCCAGACTATCCAGACGGTGTCTTTAAAAATATAAGAAAACAAGCGATTTACTGCACTTTTATATAATTGTGGCTTGCACATTCTATAAGATCCTCTTCGCACTTTTTAGACATTTTTTGTTCAATTACAAAACATATTAAATAATTAATAACTTTCTTATGATGTATTTTGTTAAAAAACAATAGGGTTCTTCCTCTAGCTAATAACACTAACTTACTGCCTAATACAATCGTATTTTTCGTTCAAACCACAGCAATATTTTTTAATTTACCAAAACGTCATTAAGTTTCCACCGAAAATACGATTTTTTAACTTCTAGCATATTTTGTTCATTCTAATTAGTGGAATAAAAATAGGACATTGATGTATATAGTTTTGTAACAACAATATAATGATTTAATGCCTAGTGGGGTATCACCAGGAGTATGTATCTGAGTTTTGAAGCTCCAAAGCCTATTGCGTTTTTTTTTTTCTATAAACAATTTTGTTTTCTGAGAAGCGTTTTTTTTTTTGTAAAAAGGTGAATATCTCTGGTTCTAAAGGTCCGATCGGGACAAACTAAAAACCATAAACCTTCTCAATTAATATTACAACAAATCTGTGTTGGTTTTGTGTCACTTGAGTACGTACATAACGTGCAAAATGGAATAAACTGCCTAAAAAGCGTTTGTGTTTCCTTTTAATGCCCACGGTCGTCAAGACTTCCGATTGGCTTCAAGCTTCAGAAAATATACCTTTTGTTGAAAACAAAACATCCTGTAATTTTAGTGTCCAAATATTGAATCTTGTGGACACAATTTAATTTGTTATCTGAAATTTGAAATGCCTGCCATTTTGTGCCTTTGAGTCCAAAATGGATCATTGTTTTTTCCAAAATAGGTATAGTTCTGGTCGTTAGCTTTCCGATGACATTAGAAACAAATTTAAAGTCTCTTTGGCCACTTTCTTGGCATTTATTTATGGACCGAGTGACAACAAATAGATCTCGGCCATTTTGAAAACACTTTTCAAAATTTTTATCACATTTTTATTTTTTCAACAAAAGGTATATTTTCTGAAAGTGTGAAGCCGATCGGAACTCTCGACGTCCCTGAGAAAATGAAAAAAAAAATAGCTTTTTATCCAGTTTATTTCATTTTGTATGTTATGTACGAACTCATATGACCCAAAACCAACGCAGATTTGTTGGAATTTTAATTGGGCAGGTTTTTGCTTTTTAGTTTGCCCTAATCGGACCTCTACAACCGGAGATATTCACCTTCTTACCTAAAAAAGCGCTTGTCAAAAAACAAAATTGTTCATTAAAAAAACGCAATAGGTTTTGAAACTTCAAAACTCAGATATATACTCGTGGTGGTAGGTACCCCAGAAGGTATGAAATCATAATATTGCTGTTACAAGACCTCATCGTTTATTTGGTCTTTTTTACTGCACTGAATAAGCAATAATTTGAAATGCGGCTCTGTAGTACGTTGCCAGCAGGCAATAGCGCTGTCTTTGATATTTGGATGGCTGGTTCTTATTGCCTTTTTTATGCGCATTAAACGAATGGAGACAGCTATAAGATGTACATTTAAATATGAGAATTTTACTTCCCAAGTGTTCCATTTTACCAATATGTCCCAAAATTTCTTTTAATGCAGCATGCTGAAAGAAGTCGAATAGAAGCATGTGAGTTTAAGTAATAAATATTTTAATGTTTTTAAAACGAGTTATTAACATTTTAATTTAGAAGTTAAATATTTAAAAATGTATAATTAAAAGCAAACTATGGATTCATGCTATTTCCGAACAACTTTTGTTAATAGGTATATTTGTTTCATAAGAAATGAAATGGCCATGATTGTTTTATCATAAAATTTTGCTTCGTAGGTGACTTTGTATTTGAAGAGTGTTAACGATTTTGTAGTTTAATTATCTATTTCTGAAAACCAATTTGGTTTAAATTATATAAAAACTATAAGTTATAGGGGTGTTATACCTAGTTTTATTATGATTTAAAACAGTACCTATATTATATACCTTATAAGTGCACGTAAGAAACCGCTGCATAAATGGCTTTACGTCACGTTCACATCGTTTTGGGTTTCAGTAACGTTATTTATATTTCTTACTATAGGTAAATTCTGCAGTGCAAATGCTGCACATATGTATGAAAAACGTGCTAAACTCCTGGGAACCCCATATCTATCTATAGCATAGCCTGGGCATATTGTAATAATAAACATGGAGATTATCATTTGATATTATTTCTGTTTATTTAAATGATTTTTTCCCCTTCACTTTTATTATCAATCTTTTTCGAGTTTGCAAAATTATTTACAAATTGTAAATTGATACGGCTCTAAGCATGCATTATAAAATATTCAGACAAAAACGTAACTAATTAAATTGGCTTTCGCAACTTATACCGACACGTTTCCATCTTGATAAGATAAAATAATGTACAGCATTAAAAAATTATACAAATAAATAAAACAACGATCACGATAGAATTACCTTAATCTAAAATATAGGTACGTTATTATGAAAGATAATAAGGTTTATTAAATATTTCGAAATCCATCAACAAATTTTAGTTACCGTATGCAGGGCCGGCCTCAGGGCAAGGCAATCAAGGCAGTCACCTAGGGCCTCGCGCTCCTTAATCGTTTTTACTTCCCACGCTTTCCGAAGTAATGAATTAGTGAAAAAATCACCCCCCCCGAGATGTCTTTGGATTTTTCGCGTTTCAGACTATGTAGATTACGAATATGCAGGTCTTTCAATTCCGTCAATCTGTCGGCGCTCTGTCTAAAAACTAATTGGCCCAAGTAACATTCTTAGTTATAGTTTTTAGTCTACATGGCCAATTAGTTGTTCAATTGTCGTAAAATGGTTTTAAAAATTATTTTAACGACTATAGATCGTATGAAGGTCGTTATAACGATTATCAAAATTCCATGTTGCAAGAAGGTTATATGATATGCATAAGATGACTAATTAGACGCTAAAAGTGAATGGGCTTTAAAAGGTCTCTATGAGGGTGTAAAAGGTTGATATCATCTGCAATACAACGCTTAGGACGACTTAAGGAATATAGTTGTATAAAGGGCCTTAAAAAATAATATGACCTCATGATGACGTAGGAAGATTTATTTATTTATTTTTTTTTTATTTAATCGTCTTATTTATATTAACGTCCTGGCGGAGTTTAACTAATGCTATTCCACCACTCAACCAGGACATGTACACATAGACATCAACACAACGACCATTCCCTGACACATGAAAAACGCCACTAAACATCCATACCCTGGCCAGGATTCGAACCCGGGACCCCGTGGTCGCAAGCCATCATCATCATCATAACACATTTAATATGGAATTAAAAATACAAAGCATTGCCTCCCCGGATCGAGATCCGGAATCAACCGCACAACCACGTCGCGCAGCGCCGTGGTGTTAGTACGGTTGGGTGGATCACGACCAGTTCGGCTCAATAAAATTAAATAAAAGTTAAAACTCCTGCCACCTGTGGCGGCTTAAAATTAACATTAAAATTTTTTCTTATACCTAAAGAATAGATTTAAAAACACTGAAAAATTAAACACAACAAGAAGATATGGAAAAAAATTAATAAATTTCGATTATTGGCACGGGAAAAACTCAACGAAAAAACCCGTTCGAGGTAAATTTACCCTAACAGTCTGCCCGCCGTTAGGAAGTTATGATTGGGAAAGGAAGATTTGAGTTTTAAATGATTTGAATTTTACAAAGTTTCTTGGTCTAAAGTGAATTTAGAACAAAAAATGACAAAATAACAAAAAGGACAAAAAGACAAACATATGACAAACACAGAAATAAGAGATATGATGGTGAAAAGTGTGTGATAGAAGGAAGTTTTGGTAAAGGAAAGGTTGGCTAGAGAGGTTGCCGAAAGATAGGCAACGCCTGGTATGGTAAGGAGTGTTTAATTCGGAATGGGGCATTATGCATTCTGATTTGGGTTATGTTGCGCGTAAGCGGACTGTCGCCCAGTCGAAAAGCGTAAAATTTTTGCGATGTTTCCCGGACGAAGTCCGCTAGTGGCGTTATGTCATTGCAACGATCATACAATACTCTGAGGGAGGTGTACCTGCCCGAATCAGAAATGAGGCGCATAAATTTATGTTCCAGCACCTGGAGCTTTCGCATTGTCGTGGCCGGGATGCTGCACCAAACCGGCGCCGCGTATGTAATGGCCGGCCTGATCACCATCGTGTATAATAGTTTTTTATTGGTCCTGTTTAGTCCGCTACCCCTTTCCAGGAGCGGATACAGACTCCTGGACATGGAGTAGACCTTGCGTACAGTCTCGTTAATGTGCGTGTTGAACGTCAGTCGCTTGTCCAAATGTACCCCCAGATACTTCACGCACCTTTTGATCGGAATTTCGTGACCCCGGATCGAGATTGGTGTTAAAATGCGGTTTTCTGTGAACCGGCGCGTGAAGAGTATGGCCTCCGACTTCCCGACGTTGATCCGAATCTTCCACTTGTCGTAATACGTCGTGGCACGAGCCATGTGTGCCTTCAGCAGCATATTAGCCGCCTGAGCGTTGTGCGAATGCACGTACATGGCCGTGTCATCGGCGTACTTGGCAAGCTTAGTATTCGGGAACTCCGGGAAGTCCGACACATACAGATTGTACATCTTTGGTGACAGGCACGACCCCTGGGGAACGCCCGCGCGAATGTCCCGCCGTGTTGAGAGTTCATTGTTCACTCTGACCTGCAGCGATCTGTCTGTCAGAAAAGAGTGAATCAATTTGATTATGTGTGTGGGGAAGTTCAGTGCGTATAGTTTGTGTATAAGGCCCGGGTTCCATACGGTATCGAACGCTTTCTCAACATCTAAGAGCACCATGGCGGTACTCTTCCTGAGGTTGCATTGTACCTTGACATCATTCACGATCCTGACGATCTGATGAGTCGTGCTCCTGCCTTTTCTGAAGCCGAACTGGCACTCGTCGTCGATGTGAAGTTCACCCTGGGCAGCGTTTAATCTGACCAGGATGACCTTCTCCACCAACTTGGAGATCGCCGACAGCAAAGAGATTGGTCGATAACTGCCGACGAGCTTCGAGTTTTTATTCGGCTTTGGGATCGGCACGACCACGGCGTACTTCCACTGGCTAGGCCAGTGTTGTAGTCGCAGGATCGCATTTACAATGTACGTCAACTGTACAATGCCCTTCCTCGGGAGATATTTGAGTAGCTTGTATTCGATAGCATCCTTCCCCGGAGCTTTGTCGTTTGGTAATGTTCGGACAATGCCGGCCACTTCCGAGGGTTTGGTCATGACTTTTAGAAATTCGCGTCTTGTCAATTGGATGCCATGACCAATCCGTTCGTTTACGTCGTTTTCTATGCGGTCCTGCTCGATGTTGTTGGGTATGTTTGTGTTGTGTATTGTTTGGAAGTATATAGCTAAGTCATTCGCTTTCTGCGAGTCTGTCAAAGCCGTCTGTCCGTTCGCATTGGTCAAGGCCAAACGCCTTAGCATTGCGCCACCGAGCCGGTCAAAGATAGTTATATTAAAATCATTAAAAATATGATAAGACTTTAATAGGATCTTGACACGAAATATTAGGACCTAAAGGTTATATTGATTATGAATACGCCTTCCATATGATCTATAAATGAAAATATGGCGCCCGAAGTTATATCAATAGTCAATACAATCTCGCTACGACCTATAAACATAAATAATACATTTCAAAACGTGACAATCGTAACATAGGTTTATAAGACCTCAATACGAATCATGAATAAAAATATGACACAATTTTTGCACCATCAAATGTCAATGTTACTCTGTTAATTCCCCTCTGTGCTCGTGGTCTTTCCGCACTGGCCCAGAGCATAAGAAACGAAACCAAATCTCATTTTTTCTACATAGGGTAGATAGGGAGTGAGTCTACTGTATATTTCTCTACTGTGCTACAGGCCCATATTTACGTTAATCCGGCTCTGGCTACAGGCCTGGCACGAAAACACTGATATCTTAAATGGTAACGGAGGTATATAGAGTGATCTACTTAAAACAGACACACTACACACTGTATACAGAAAGCAATTTGACATTGGAAATTTTCTGAATCTTCTAATTAAAAGTGTTTCAACGTGTAAGTAAACAGATGGCGGCACAAAGTCTACAACAAAGTGCGTGCCTGTATTTGATACAGCAATTTAAAATATCAAGGCAACTGCGCTCTCGCGGTTGTTAATGGAATTTCCTCAATAAAAATCGAGTAGTCTGCGTTAGTGTGCTGCGGTAGATACGTCGCTCTTTGTCCTACAGAGACGGGCAAATCAAACGAAAATTAAAAGAAAGTGCGGTGTTGTGAATTAACCATTGGCAGCTGTACTAGATTAGTAAACAACTTGTATTTAATTTCGTGTCTGGAAAGGTAGTTAAACTAATCAGATTAATAATAATTAACGGGCCCCCTAAGACAACAAAGATCTAGATTATTGGCTCGCCTGGACAAATTACCTTACTTAGAATGTCGACGGTATTTTATGGAAATTAGATGCTTAATTGGTTTAATTGCTGCACTTGACGACGGAGGTGACAAGATAATAAAATATGCTTTGCAAAGCCAAAAGTTACACATTTTAACGATGTTTAGGCAATTATAAAATTGATACAAATGCGTATGAAATCATGTAGATGTAACATAAACAACAAAAGATTCTCTAGACCGAATTGGTTAGATTTTGTTAATCGTTATTTTACGTTCATTTTAAATCTTTATATCTCAAGGAAGTTAAATAAAAATATCATTTACCTAAGTACCTATTAACGTTTAAATAATAATAGGTATTTGCCTTGAATAATGCTTTAAAAAATGGATCTACTTGATAGATTAATTCATTTTCAACTGGATATTTTTTTAACCATCGCAGAGAGAAAATAATAACTAAGATTTCACGGTAATCGAAATACCTAATATTAATTAATATTATAATTGTATATTTCAAACTTACAAAGCTAAAATATTCAGCTTTAACAATTTGCCTTATAAAAAGTATTCTACCTACACTTATATAGAGAACAGGTAGGTATACTTATAAATATTTGAGATTATTTTGGATGAAGAATTTCGAATAAAGCTTCAACAAACCTGTCAACATGTTAAACTAGGTACAACTGACGTATTTGCATTCAGTTTTAGGTACGTACGTACTTACCTATATTTAGAAAAATAAAAAAAATAATAAGTAAGTTTAAACACTTGTAGGCATTTAAATAAATCTGATAAACGTATAAATAGATACATTCAAATTATTGCCAGTACGATATTAAAAATATATTTTTCTCCGTTGTTGTGTATACAAACAAATACTAATAAACCGCAAAAATTGCAGGAAAAAGACAAAGCAACAACATGTCTTATCAGCACAAGGAAATTGATAATTAAGTTATGGGTATGAGATAACAATTTGCAATGATCTAATATATTAAATATATAAAAAGTGTATTGCTATTGAACGCGTTTTAAAATTGTGAAAACGTAATAATTATAACGGTATATATATTATACAATCAATGCGTGTGGAAAAGGTACATGACTCACCAATTTAAGGTAAAAAATACAAAGAGATATAGAAAGCAGTTAAGCAATTAAAAATCTATTGACCTCTAAAATTAAAATGCTTTCCGGAATCTTTGTATGACAAACTAGACAAAGATGAACATTATACACCTGACACTTGGCTGGACAAGAACTATTTGTAATAGTAATAATAGGTGCCTAAATATTACAAATGAAAAAATTAAGTAGCTTTCGATTGAAAATAAACAATTAAATATTAGATAAAAGACTCCTGGAAATTGATTTGCGTAAATTTCTCTGCCGGTATTACGTTTACCGAGTCGACGACACGATATCAAATTTTCACTTTGTTTACATAGCTACTATTAAAAATTATTTAATTTTGTTAATAATATGTCTATTACATAACATAATGATACTTTGCTATTTAAACTGACAAGTATTATTAAGTTTGCTACTAGTAGTTATAACAAGATTATCTGTTATTATGAGGCATGCAGAGCATACAAAAATTATACAACTCCCTATAATAAATAAGGTAAAATAAAATTATTTCTTCATAACATTACATACTAGTGAAACCAACAATAATTGATTTATTTTAATTTATACAGTCATTTAAAGGAAAACTATCAGTAATTTTCTTTATGAAAGGCCTTTTTCAAATTCTGATACCAGAGTAGACCTTAACAATTTGCGGGGCCTAAGGCGGCAAGCTGTTACGGGGCCCTTTGGCATCATAAAACGTGAAAATAATGGATAATGGCCATAAAATAACGTGATGTTAGGAGATTTTATTTGCAGCAAATTCTTATACTTAATGGTCTTATAATTAATTTAATTTAGAGCTAATTTCGTTTTCCTTTGATCAAATGGCTAAATTGGGTAGATGGTATTCGCGTTTCCACTTAAACGTCACGTCCCTAGCGGTAATCTGAGAAACTATGAAAGTGACGTACTGAGAGCACAAACCAATAAGTTGAAATATTAAGAATTGTAAATAAGCAACTGCCAGTGAATTTAATGTCAATTATTTTTATTATTTCTTGGCTATTGTAAACTCTCATCCTATTTTATGCATTATGCTATTAGACAGCAGACACTGGCGCAGGGCAGCATTAAGTTCGATAAAGTTCGATGTCCATATAATTCAAATTAATTACGATAAAAGTGTACTGAATATGCGTTTTCGGATGAGCAACAAAAATAAAAAACCGTCATATAATCGGTCTACAATGGGTATGTCAGGATTGTTTTGAAATTGAAAATAATAAGAATTTATGTTGAAAAGTGATTCGTAGCGAAAATTGATCAATATTTGTTATTTGGAAAGAGAATCTTATGCTGTCTTACTATTATACAGGGTGTTTGGTGTATACGTAGTACAAATATTTTGCACGATATGTTGACCCCAAAGGAGTAAAATATTCTTATGCTCTTTTTATCTAGCCAACCTATTTTTTTATTTAAAATTTATCAGAAATGTGCAATGTTTTCTGCATAGATAGTAACTACAAACAGAAGACGGAAGAGGCAACTTCTCGTGTCGTTGATACAGGTTTTATAGTATTACCACTGTCAATTAAAAATAACAAAACAGTTTTACTTTTACCTTGCTTAATCGGTTTTAAATCCAAAAGACACTAACTGAAATTCATTATTAATTTATAGGCGTAACCCTTTTTTTTTCATAAATTGAAAGTGCAAGTATAACATAATGGATCTGCAAAAAATCAGAATTTTATTTACACGTTTAGCGTTCTTAAAAACAATTACAAACCTCCACCTTGCGAAAATGGGGCGTGGTCAGGCGCTACGTCACTATACGCATAGACTCGGCGATCTCAGTCGACTCGATAGTTTTTAGTTATAATAATTATGGGTGTTTTCGGAGTATTGTTTGTGTGACGTTCTTCTTGTTTGATTCAATATGAGTGCAAAGAAAAAGAATGTTAAATATTGTATAATTCCAGAATGCACAAAAACAAGAAAATTATGTGTTTTACCATCCTACCAAAAGTTAAAAGAACATGGCAATGTGGATTTTCGAGGGGCCGGTGCCGTTCGGTTCGGGAGTTAATTGCGACTGTCTTAGGATGAACTCGGAGGTGGTATTTCTAATGGGTTTTCCGCAATTAACGCGCAAAAGTCAGCTATCTCTCTCGCCTCTCATTGGAGGGACTGTAGGGGAATACCATTTGGCGAAATGTCAAAAAATTACAATTTTCTCTCGCTCCTGTCGGGTCGAATGATCGATTTTGACCCTGCAATTTACGATGCTGATTCATCGCCGACCTTCTCCTTTCCGTAGAAACATAGAATGAGCTTCCACTCGACTTATTTATTTAGTTACGAGCGTCTGAAAATTTGTGTTTCTTTTTTACATGCATGTATTTTTACGAAATGTTTAATTTAAGAAAAATCGTTGGAGTAAAGCAAACATTTTTGACTTTTTTAATTTCTTTTGGGCGCCAATGTATTTTCATGCAAAATATTTGTACGTATACACCTAACACCATGTATACAGTATGTCCGAGGATGGGGTTTACGATAGGTGTAATGACTAAAATTTTTAACTTTTCGAGAAAATGTTATTCTTTATAAAAGTTTTTGTTTGCCTAAAAAATAGTAATGACGTTGACAAAAATTATATTTTTATACGGGGCGATAAAAAATTACAAAACTTAAAATTCCATAAGAGTAAACTGGTTCTATTTTTTATTTTGGAACAAAATGTGAAATAAAAAAGTTGCTTCAAATAATATGGTCTGTCCAAATCCAAAATTCCATATAAATGTTGCAATATTTCCGAAATTAGTGAATTTTTTGTAAAATACTTGCCGGTTTTTGTAAAATTTTTATTTATTTATTTTTTATATTTTTTGATTTTCACAAATACTACACGCTGTAGAAATTTGGAATCCTATTTTAGGAGCATCCTGCATAATTCCTATAAACATTTTCTCGAAAAATTAAAAATTTTAGCCATTACACTTATTGTAAACCCCATCCTCGGACATATTACATATTGTTCCTGGGAGAATTTTCCTCAAATCCTAACTAAGTCCTTTATAACGGAGAAACAAGAGAAACTTGTTAGATTGTTAGATTTTTAATGTTTACAATTTAATGTACTATGTTTTGCATAAACTGACACTTTTACTTTAAAACAATCATTTTTTAAGTTATTTATGCTGCGAAGTGAAAACATGACCTACAAACATTTTTTGATGTTATAACAAATACATTCAATTACGTAATTACTATTTATATTATATCATTAATTAAAAAGTAACACCTACATGAAACTTTATGTGTACCACTTCCTAGATGTAACCAATCAATTTTGCTTAAGTTTCAGAAACACGAAAGTAGAATAATAATAATAAATTTTAGAGTAATAATTATTAATGTATCATCTATCATCTTCGATGTCAAAAAGTATAAACAAAATTTAAACGTTTTTTAAAATATTTTAGCCTGCAAAAATAACTGTTGCCATAAGATCACCAACACTTTATTTTTTGGTATCATGATATGTCTAAAGTTTGCAAAAGGGGCCTTTTCATTAACAATTTATTGGAAAAATATTTCATATAAAAAATCTTAATATCTTACACTAGCAAATCATATTGTTGAAGTAAAAGATTTTTTGTCATCATCTCATAATATTACCGAAGATATATATGCATAATAGTTTACAGCAGATTTCGTCAAAACATCGATAAAAAAATTGCCGAGATAATGTAACGGAAAGAAAAGTTATAACCCAAAAGTTAGAAAATGGCTACTCTAAAAATAATCATCGGCCTCTGCGTTGTATTCCTCTCGGCGCATGCGCGCGAACCGACAAAACTGGTGTCTGTAGACAGGCTGAGGTGGGAGTTTATGAGCTTGGAAGAAACGTTGTGGAATTATGTCTTGGATTATTTGGACAACAACGTCAAGAAACCGGAAGTCGACGACAACGGACCGGAAGTCTATTTAGTAAAACAATTGGAGGATTTTGGTAACAAAATAAATGAGGTAAATGTTTCAGTTGAGAGAAAAAAAACACAAGTTTTGTTATCCTCACATATGTGTTCAATTTCATATAATTCTAATTATTATTCTATTTTTGCCAAATATGACGTATTTTTAATTGAAAGTTGGTCGTGTGTAGTAAATGAAGTAAGGCCAAAGGAAGTTCCCATGTATGTCATCAAAGAGGAAAAAACATTTGTCATCACAATATAATGAGGATACGTGTCGGCCACCGACAACGGTGCGTGCAGTGACAGTTATTTTAGTTTGCGGTACTGAATTGATGTCTTTCGCATTGTTTTGTATGATGTAAAATTCTATTTAAACAAAACCTAATGGCACTTCCAACACTTTCATATTAAATTGCTGTTATCTAATTTGTTGAACTGTTAAAAGTTCAAAAGATTTTTCTTATTATCATTTTTGTTAGGAACATTTTATGGTATCTAAAGGACAATTTTCAATTCTTTTAAAAAATGAAACTAAAATGTTGGTTTTCATTTTTAAAAAACGTTGATAACCTAATAATACTCTATATGGCTGAAAAATGATAAAAATGCTCTCAAAAATGCGTAATTTTTGTACGGAGTCGAAAAATCGTCTCAACCTTTCTCGAATGTACTCCTGGCTTTCCACCGCGCATATACGTTTTAGTTCGGTGTTTATACAAATTTTAAAATCTATGACTGTGTAGAAAATAATTAATTATGGTTAAAAATACTTGAATTTTCTTAACCAGTCCATTAATACCTCAAAAATAAATCTCTTTCAGTTTGAATTGAAATTTTACCGCCAAAAACATTACGTTACATTGCGCGCAGACGACGTCATCAGTTGCATTATTGCTAAATAAATGTAGTTGTGTATTATAAATACATGTTTTTTTGCAAAGTTTTAATGTTTTATAGTATTGTTTTGTACAATGATGCATAAAAAATGTACCTGGAAAAGTTTTCGTGATAGTAGCAAAACAAACACAACGTAAAATAAAGAGTTTAAGGCTGCTCTATAGACATGATCTACCTACGACAATATTATTTTACTGCTGCAGGGATGGTTTTAAAGTTATTTAACTTTATTATTTTCGCGATTATTAAGCTAAAATTCTGAAAATACAGATATTTAATTCCAACAAAATTTGTAAGCTTTAAAAGTGTAAAATAATGGCTGAAGTTGGTGTACAAAAAAGAAACATTTTAAATTGAATGCATTTTCCCAACCATTCTTTGTTTACATTACAAATCTATGAGCAGCATCTCTAGGTAATATTTATATTATATAAAGCTTGTATGTATAATATATTGAGTAACTATATACAATGTTCATAATGTAGGCAGGATCAATGTTCTGTGTTAAAATAATAGTAGATGACCAGAAATAGAATAAAAATAGAGCACTGATGTCGCTGCTTCAGAGCATTTCATTTTTCTATGTTGAATTAGGTATTTGTCTTATTTCATAAATTCGGCAATCATAAACACGCCCACAGTCTATACATTTCCAGAAGTAGCATTTACAAATCCCGTATTAGCCACTATTTATTTAATCACACGTAAAAGGTAAATAAAGGCAATAAAATAACGTGTTTACCATCCAGTTTACCACTTGTCAAACGCGATTTCAGTAATGTGCAACTGATGACGCCACCGCCAATCACAGGGTGTTTTGAATAACTGTTCGAATTATTCAAATGTCGTGTTTTTTTGTTAAAAGTTTAATTTGACACACAACTGGGAAGTGCTTTATTATGTAAAGCACTTAATTTCAAAAATATCAAAAAAGCGAGCTAAGAAATTTGAAACATAGGAAACATCAACTTTATCAAATTGATGGACGTGTATGGGACATTTCTTTTTGGCCTAGCTGGATAAAATAATTATAACACTCCTTAATTTTCTATACTTAGCAATATGTATGCTAAATAACGAATAATAAATTTTGTTTAATTACTAAGATCATATCAGGAATAAATAGGCTGTTATGCAGTATAATGTACTGTGGTGATGTCATTTCATGTTAAATTTGGCAAAGTTTAACCTTGATTTCTTTATAAAAAAATAAACATCTAATATAATTTGGATTTCATTACATAACCCGTGACTAAATACATTTTTATAATAAATCCAACTGAAACAACCTCAATGCATTCTTTAAAAGGTGCTTCCACACGATATTTCCTACGGCCTGGGTGAATTGGAAAGTGTGTGGTCTCTTCAGCTGGCTTATGCTGATCTGAGGGGTATCTATGCTCTGTACGAGACCTTTAGAAGGTTCCAAAGACAACAGACTGCTCCGGGCAGGATACCATCACCAAAACAAGCTTGGACAGACCTTGCCGAGACTGTATTGTATGATTCGAGAAACAATGTCGAAGGTTCCATGACCAGGATATACGACATCCTTATGAAGAATATGTTTCAAAGCGCCAAAAAGGTAATTTGATGGAATAACAGTGTGCCTCCCTATTATAATCGACTTGTTTCCCAAAGTATAAAATAAGAATGAGAAAAAAGCAAGATTGACCCTTGACTATTTGTAAATAAAAATTTAACTCTATTTAACCTCTATTCAACAATTCTCATGGTAAATTATCTCGTTAATTAACAAGGTTTGTTTAATCTTGTAGCATTATAAAATAAATATTGTTGGTGTATTTATTATGCAGCGAAAGATGTTGTGGATAATAAAATCTTTATTTCAGTTTTTAATAATAATAATAGATAAACCAAACATTTCAAAAGTAATTTGATAAGGGTTCATATGAATTTATTAGTAAAAGTATAATAAAACACCAAAGAGCACCACACCACTCTAATGTATATTGTAATATTTAACTGTGTAATACTGACAATAAATGTATTATTATTATTTAATTTGAGGGGATTACAATCAGTATTTACTACTATTGTTATGAACAATCTCAGCTCTCTGTTGGAGTTCCTTGGCTAATTTTCAATTATGATTCCGATTTATTACCACTAGATGGAGCCAATTGATGGTTTTTATAAGTAACTGATACTTTACTACTATCCGTAGCCTTATCATCTCAATTCTTTGCGTGGTCATTACACACACCAATTTGGCACTAACCAGCTGTCTGATGTGTACTGGTCATGAGGGGGATTGCATTTATTTGAAATATCAATCACTGGTTAAAATTGCATATTATTATAGGAAGTGGAGGGAGACATGTTGTGTAATTCCCAACAATCACCGCAGCAGGTTCTGCTCAATTTGTACAATGCCATAGCCTTAACGGAGCTAAAGGGCTACACAATGATACAGTTTTCCTATATGTTACTTAGGTTATACGATAAAGGTAATAATAATAATAATAATAAATAACCAACACACATAGGACCAATTATACTCTAGGCAGTAAGAAAACGTATTAATGCACACCACTGTCTTACTGCCAAGAACATAATTGGTCCTATGTTAATTGAAACAGTATCTCTTGCTTTTTTGTACTATAAATAACTACCACACCTCTTTTAAATTAGGAAATTTTACCAAAGAAGCACAGCTCATGAGGGATAGATATGAAGAAAGGACAAACAATGCAGTAGAAGTAGTAAGAAGTTCTATGAAAAATTCATCCAGAGAACTATGGAACTGTGATCCCAAAAAATACATAAAAGGTACATTCAGTTTTTTATAATACTCAATAATAATAAAAAAACTGCTTCTGTTAGAAATTTGACTGTTAACATTTTTTTTATTGTTTAGAAGAGACATACGAAGAAATAACCCAACTTCTACAAGGTTATGTTCAGAATGAGGTTGATCTCAATCCAGAGGGCACCTGTAGAGAAAATTGCGCCGAGTATACTTATACCAAAAGCCACAACTGTTTCAAAAATTTGTACTGTCGGCAGCAAAGACGATGCAATGGGAAGATTATAAACTGTCAATTTTTTGATTCAGACATGTGGATTTGTCCAGCGGTAAGTGAAATTTCAACTATCTATGTTAGTAACTTATTTGGAAAACCGTAAACAATCGGTCTCGTTGAACAGTGATATATTGAGCAAGTTGTAATATAAGGGCAGGAGTCCCTCGGACCCTGGGGATTCGCCCTGTGTCCTTCTCAATGTATATCATGATTATCAATTATCTACAAAGTGCTCTTAGAAATAGCACAACTCCCACAATGTCTCACCACAACTGTTGTTAAATGAAAATAAAAAATTTCGATCACACAGGATATCAGTAATATTGAGAAAATCTAGCTAACATCAAAATCATAGGTGTATTCCTAGATACCACTTTGAAATTGAATGTTTATGCAAATTATAGATTCTTGGTCTGCAGAGCATGACTGTTCAATTTGTGGACTGCAATGTGTTGAAATCTGTTACAGCAAAAATATGAACCTTGTCGTTATAGCTATTTCATATTTTACATAGGAGCAAATTATAAATTGTCAAAATTACAATTCACTCCAAAAAAACAATATTTTGTCAGATTCTGTGTTCTCATTTGGGGATCGATATTACATATGGTTTGACATAGTTTTTGAAAACTATCGTTTAATTCATAAGGTAATTTATTTATTGATTTGTCTAATACAAGGATCTTGCAATTTTAGAATCCTCTTAGTGGAAGAAGATACGAGTATATCGAGTACGAGAATGGAAGGGTGCTTGGACGGAAACAAGGATGTAGCAGGGGTACAAACAAGGTCGATAGTTGGTGGAGGTGGTTATTCTGGCATTGCTCTTACTGTTTCTGTCTTTGCGACGAGCAAGGTAGCAGTTCTGATAGATACTTCAATATGAGGCCCGTAATAGCCGACATCAATAACAACAGGTAATAATTTTAACTTGGGGTCTAATATTTTAAGAACAAGAATAAGAACTTTATTTTCTCATTTGGATCTAGTATAAGATATTGGATGTGTCAAAATATCATACAATTACTACTAATAACTATAAATTACATCTAAGAGTAAAGGCAGACAGTTTTATATAGTCATGACGCACATGTCACAATGTATGTCGATGAGCATAAATAATATTTATTTTATAAAAACCATCTTCAATATTAACAATAAATACTTATATCATAGAGCTACTACATAACAATAATGAATAAATAAAATATATCAAATGCTCCAAAACAGCACCCAGCTGGACCCGGGCTTTAGTAATTCTTTTAATGCATTGAACTTATTTAACATTTTAATAAATGTAAAATATGGCACAGTATAAAACTGTACAATGTAAATAATATCTTATCCTCTATTTGTTCTTCTATAATTATACAGATTTGTTCGCTATGTCTTGTTTGATATGAATATATTTGATTGGCAGTATGTGATAGTTATGTTATTTATTTGCTTTTGATTTTGAATTTATAAACATGTTTATACTGTTCAATTTTAAAAAGGTTATCAAGAGATTGTAGTTTAAGATTTCTGTATATGTCCACTGTTTTATACTCAAGTTTAAAAAATATTTTGTTGGTCTTTTTGAGCTATATATGATGTTTTTTAAATACAGATGTTGAATATGTTGCTCATATTATTACTATCAAAATACGAAGAGGAAAAATTCATGATATATTTTATATTTTGAAATTACATTAAGAGATGATAGTCTCTACGACTTTATAATTTTCTGATAGTGTTCTCGCCAATTTAGTTTGTCATTAATGTTTAAGCCTAGCTATGTTTACTTGATTGTTAATCCTTAACTATACTGGTAGGTCTTGGATATATTTTTTCTTAAATAGCATATACATCGTTCTTTACCATTAATCTTAAGCTTGACATAGCATATTTTTGTAATCGCAGTTAACCTCGTTTTGTAAGTCATTCAAATGATCGTTATCATACGCCAATATGATATCATCTGTGAACATGCAATATTGTGCCCTTAGTCGAGCATTCTTTAAGCTCAGAACATACAAGGTGTACAGCAAGTGACCCAAAACTGATCTTTGTGGTACATCGAGTTACATAGGAAAGGTTTGTAATGTGAACTATCCTATGTTAAAATCTCTTTTTGATTTAATGGAAGGAAGATATCTTTAATTATTAATTTTTGAATTCTTAATAAAAAGCTCTCCATTACACAAATTTACTAATATTCTCATTTATTAATTCACAGAGTGATAACTGGTCTCAGATTCGTTAAGAAAAACCGTATAATACACCTTCAAATTCAAGAGGGAAAATTGTCACCAAGAGGTAGAATAGATACTGATACAGTTCACTGGGTACCTGTCGAAGACTACAAAATAACAGATAGAAAAATTTATAATGGTCAAGATTACCATACTCTCACTTGGGAAAAACGGGCCATAGATCTGGATGATATAGAGGCTGATGAAGATTACATACTAACTGGTACATAACCTTATCCCATATTAATGGACAAATATAGTCATAATTATATTATCTATACTTATTTTTCTAGGGGTGCGATTTAAAGAAATAGGCTCTCATTTGAACTTCGAAATATATGTTACCAAATTCGATTTTGACACTGGGAAACTTATAAATCCATCCAGTACAAGCACTTGGAAGGACAATCCAAATACAGATTCTTCGATAAAGAACCCACGGTAAGTTACTAATTTTAACGTCGACCCAAATGTTATCAAAGTTTTGTTTCCAATCCAATTTGTAGTTTGCATGGATTTTTTGAACCAGGTCGTTTGTAAGTAGTAGTAGAAAAAAATTGCTTCTTGCATTGTGTCAATTACCATCTGCAACTTAATTAAAAAAAAAAATGATTCAAAAAATTAGCTGTGTGGTTTGCCGCAAATGCTTTTCAATATATTAATTTACATGTAAGAAAAAATCTAGTGTGTAATTAGATGTGTATTTCATTACATGTTGCAAATTTGTTTGTATCAATCTGGATATTCTATATCTAATAATAATTGTGTAATTTACAGGACAGAAGTGAGGTTAAGTCATCCCGACATACCAATTCGGTCTCCCTCTCCCTCGATTCCGAATTCGAAGACAGACCAATACATTAAATTTACAAATTCCGATATCGATCGAGATGCTGCACAAACGACAGTACCATTCATAGATACCCAAAAACTGGAATCACTTCAAGCTGTACCTTTAAGTGGGGCGGGCATCTTCCACAAGGGAAGGAACAATTTTGGAGGATTTATCACACCCAAACTAATCACATATGATTTTAGTAAACATTTGAAAGCTGCGTTTCCTAATGAAGAAGTTAACTGAACGATTCAGTTTTTAATTAACTAAATAAATATCTACTAATTTTTTGTGTCATAATTGTTTTAATTATATAATCCAAAGGCATTTAGCAAAAAAATTACTACCATGAATAGTTTTTAGTAATGTATTGTAAAAAAATATGTGAAACTTCGTTCTTTTTTACTGTGATTTTTGTATTAGATTTAGGACCGGTGTGTATTCATCAACGTGACAATTATTCGGTAGATAATTTTGAATACAACTGTACAAATAATTGTTTTCACGAGATTTACCTACTGAATAAATAAGATGAAATTACCGATCCTTACTATAGTTTCAATTGTTATATTAATATGCAGAAACATGAAGCACTAGCCTTATGTTCTGTTTACATCTTTTTTTGTAGTTAGGTAAGTGATAATAAAGTAATTGAGACTAATAATGATACATCTTTCCCAACATCTGTCTTCGAAACACTTATTGATTTATTTTTAGATTGTGTCTGAAATTTTAATACCGTAATGAAATATTTCTTCTCTGTGGTTCTACAGTCCTACAGGGCTATTACCTTCTTTAGTTTGTCTCCATATTTGCATGAACAAGATGGCTGAGTATCCAGCCACACAGTTAGATGTTGCGTGTTTTTATCGTCATAAAAGAGTTATTAAAAAAGTTAAATTATATTAATATAAAATATAACCTATGATCCCAACGAAGATCAAGAAGCCGAAATGGTATATGATTTTCTCCCTTACTGAAACGTTAAAATTTGAAAATAAATTACTAATTTAATTACAATCAGGAACTGAAAGACAAAATATCTACCTTGGAAGCTGAACTAAGACCGCATAAAGAAAACTCTAGCACTGTGGGAGAACTCAGAGAACAAGAAGTTTACCTAGGCAAGTAAAGGAAATAATAAATATGGAATTACAAAATTATTTTACACAATTCAATAACAAAAATTTCAATATGCATAAAAATATCCAAGTAAATACTAAGAAACAGCAATAGTCAACACTCTAAAAAAAAGCTCTTTTAACAATAATTTTAGGGTAGGCCACCTTAACATTAGATCTATGCTAAACAAATTCAGTGACATTAAGTTGTTGGAATACAAGTTTAATATGTTCGTCTTGTCTGAAACATGGCTCAATAGCGACATAGAATCAAGATCTATTATGATACCGGGGTACGATATCTTTCGCAAAGATAGAGAGACAAGAGGAGGAGGCTTAGCTGTTTTTGTATTGTCTAGCTTCAAATGTAAAATTATAGAACCTGTAGAAGAGACAGCAGTATTAGAGCAATTATGGCTAGAGGTGAGTATTGGGCACTCTAAATTTGCTGTTGATGCCGTGTACAGGCCTCCCAATTTGCCATGTGAGCACTTATCAGAATTAGAAAATGAGGTTCGATATCTAAATTTCAGTGGTTATGATAGCATCATGATTCTGGGTGATCTTAACATTAATATGTTAGAATTGTCTAGTTCGAGCGTGATATACTGTACCGTTTACTTAACAACCCTTTATATTATGTCAAACCGCTGAAATTATTGAATGAAAATTCATAGTAATAGTTTTGTTATGGTTCTACTTAGGTACTCTTATAGTTTTTTTAAATATACGTACTAAGAAAAAAAAGTTATGGCCAAAAATAATAAATATTTTCCTATCGGATGTCTCTTTCTAGGGAATGGCCACCTTAAGATATTGATGGCTCATAGAGCCGTACTTAAAATTTTTGTGCACACTGATAGAAATTTAAATCTGTTGAGCAATTATGAATTTTGAGTCTAAATTAGAATCATCAAATATTCTCTTATTGCTCAGTTTCGGCAATAATAGTTTAATCTGTTCCCAAGCAAGGATCACGAGGAGATAAGAGCAATTCCTTGCAAAAAATGTGGGTTCAAAGTTAAGGTTATTGCTATTTATATAATAATTCTAACTTGATCTAATTGACCCAGATTAAATAAATAAATTTAATTCTAGAAAACAAATAAACAATTATAAATAAATAATTCAATTATAGAAAACAAATAAATAATTTCGAGCAACTTCGAAATTTTTTAATACGTTGCAAATATTCATTCATTACGCCACAGTACAATTCTGTAGCTTTCCATAATACTTGCTCTTTTATTAATCATTTTAAAGTTAAATTCTATCTTTAAACGCCATCGCCTAAGTGTTTGTTCACTAAATGACACTACACCTGTTGTTCTCAATTCCATATGTACTGATTGTACTGTTGGTATCTCATTTTCCTTATACTTACTGTAAAAATCTCTTAACAACTTCACCACAGACGAATCTAATGCTAGTGATTTTCTTTTATCCGATTTAGCTTTTCGATGATATAGTCCTTCCTTAATTAATTTATAAATAGTTTGTTCTGGAATTTCTGTTAAGTAGGCGATTTTTTCCACAACTCCAGTTTCTCTTTCACTTTCTTTTATATTTTTATAAACATTTAATACTACTTTTTGGGTATGTTCACATAAATTTTCTCTAGAAACTTTCTCTGTAATTTGCGAGCTGTTAATAATCCCCATACTTTCCTGTCATTCTCTGTTAGTGCTATATAGGTAAAGAACCTTCCCAAGGCCTAAACATTTTCACGATATTATTTTACCACAGCCACTTATAAGCACAAAACACCCGAATAATTCATTACCCGCTAAAATATTTATAAAAACACAATTGCCTAAAATACGCTAAAACATAAAGAAAAATATCATGTACCTGTTAAAGTACATTACCCTTTTAAACTCTCACAATCTAAATATAATGTAAACACAGATCACCAACTATATTTATTTTATAAAGCACATACAAATATATTCTTAACTGATGCGGTTAATTTGAAATTTCGTGACACTCTCACAATATTAAAAGTTCGTCCCTGCTAGGTCGTAAAATATTTTCCGAGGAGGCGAGTTGATAAATATGAACAAAATAAATAAATAAAATTATTGGAACAGGTGTTTTCGTCAATTTGTTACTTTAATCATTCCAGAACATACTTTATATGTGAATAAGGATGTTCTATGTATTAAGTAGTATAATATATTTAATATGTTATACAGGAGTTAGCTCGAAAATCGACATGCCCTGATTTCCCCTCAATACTGCAGCCAAGTATAAGCGACACAGCTTTGAGGTTTTTATGTGCATTAAACGAATGAAGACAACGATACAACTTTGCACTTAAGGAGGAAAAAAATATATTCTACAACACTACTATTAGAAATAATGCGTAAAATAAAAAAAAAACAACTTTGGTCCAACCTAAAGAGCTGGGGTATAGGAGGTAAAGATTAACTATTCAGAAATACCAGAACACCTAAAAGATGCCAATATATTTAATGAGTATTTTGTTAGCCAAGGTCACCAGTCATATAGGTGATACTAACCAAACTTTAGAACATATAAATACTTCCAATTCAAGTTTTCACTTTCAGCCTGTTAGTATCGAAGACATACAATCATTATTATTTAGAGATTATTTCTACCGAAGGTACCAAATAACAAAATTAAGCGATGTTAATCTATCACAAAGTCTGGAATTACATGCTGGCGTACCACAAGGCTCGGTCTTGGGTCCCCTTCTTGCTATTTTAATTTTCAGAAGAACTCCACCCACTGTCTCATGAGAACATGCGTTTACATCACATCAATACAGAATAGCCTCCCAAAAGTCCCAAGTCATACCAACGTTTTATATATTGCGATTTTAGCCTATTTTTAAACCAGTGTATTGTATAAAGCATATAAGGTTTTTCTTTTTATTATTCTATATCTGACTACTTGGGCGATGTTACTTTCTATAAATTCACTTTAAATTTTGCAGTAACAATTATGTAAATATGTACACTTTTTGACATATCTAATTTCAAAAGATAAAAAGAAGTATGTTATATAAATGTATATATGGGGGGGCGAAAAATATTATTAAAAAACCCGAGGCCTCCGCTTCTAGTATATACACCTAATTTCTGTACTCTTACCAGTTTGCTTTATTTATTTTCCCCTATTTACTCCTATTTAACCCCCAACCCTCCAGCGGAATCATCTCAAAATAAAATCTAGTTCGAGATGTTGTAGTAAGTAAGTAGGTATATTTAGTCCATCGGAAATATGACTTTCCCAAGAAGTTTTCCTTCCATTGAATTTTTCTGCATAGAATTTTTGTATGGGCCATTATAGCGGCATTAGGGTAGGGCGCAGTTGGGCGACCGTCCAGAGTGCCAAAAGTGAAGGGGCGCCGGAGGCATCTTTTCACGTCTGGCCATCCTTACACGTTATTACTTGGTACATTCTCGGCGGTGGCTGAATTACAAAATATCGGTTTAATTTTAGTGATGGATAACTCATGCATATAGCGAAGGATTTGGCTGAAGAACTTCAAATTGAACCTGTCTTTAAGGCCACAAAAAGAATGAGACATGCTAAACACCAGGTTGGTGAAATTCCCCACAATGAACCTGTCCAAACTCCAGAAAAGAAATTTAAAGTTGAATTTTTCGACACTACCTTAATAGCACTTAATGAAAGATTTATACAGTTAAATGATTACTCAAATCCCGATCTTTATTGTATGTAAAAAGATACCAGAAAAACCAGAACTTCTCAAACTCTACCCCTGTGATGATCTTCAGTTAAAACTAACTGTTGGGTTAAAATCAGATATAGATGGTTGTTGTGTGCGATGAACTTATAACCTTGAAATCCTTTTTGTCCGACAAAGACGATGTCAGTCACAGAGGTAACGTAGATAACTACGTTTTCAATTTCATTAAAGATCGTAATATTCAGGAACTGTATCCAAATGTATGGATTGTATTAAGAATATTAACTATACCTGTAACAGTAGTTGGTAGAGAGAGGAGTCTTTCTAAGTTTAAGCTGACAAAAACCTTTCTGGTATCGACAATATCTTAATTCAGATTAATTAACTTGACAACTTTATCAATTGAAATTGGAATTGCGGCAAACATGGACTTCGTTGACTTAGAAAATTTGCAGATAGGAAGGACAGGAGAGTAAAATTTTATTAAAAAAATTTAATTTCAAAACAAATAATTATTTAATTTTTTCTTTATTATTTTTCTTTTCTTTTGTCCACATCTATGTGAACTGGACAGCAGAGACAGGGTGCCGTAGAAATTTCGATCAGGGCGCCCATATTGCTAAAACCGGCATTGCGTATGGGGTGTAGACAATCAGAAACCCATAACGCGGACATTAGCTAGATGGTGCAATACAGTTTGATATGCACTTATATGCAAAAAAGTGAATTTTTCACTATTTTTTCGAAAGGGTTTTTGGATGTATTCGGCTCAACAGTATTAAAAACGGTTAAGAAGTTTTCTTTTATTATCATTTAATTATAAATTAGCATAGTTATTTATAAGCATTTAAAACCCTTTTAGTGCCCAGAATTGCATCCAAAAGTGCATAATGTGCACGCGCTAGAAAATAACCAAGTGCCAATATCCAGGCACTATTAACAATCTGATACTTTGTCATTGTTAGACATATATTTTTTATAAAATCGAGTATTGGCAGGTCAAAAAACACAAATGCGACCGGTATTTGTTAACTCGAAACATTTTTCATGTGTAAATACTACATTACTCAAAAAATCTACACCAAATACTATAGTAGAGAGCTCGCGCTACAAAATATCTCTTAAAAATGAAGTCTGTGGGGGTTTCGAAAGTAAAAGCTGCGACCGATGTTATTTAATAGTTTATAATTAATTGTGTTTATATGTAAAGTTGGCCAAGAATTGCCCTGGGAGAAAGGGCGTTATTCAAAATTTTGGAGATATTGACGCTGAACAATTGTTACAGGTAAAGTAGATATTTTGGCACAAAAATAATTAAAAGGTTGGTAGCCCTTGCGCCAAAAAAAAAAAAAAAACTAATGAGAGAAAAAGCATTGACGCTTATGGAGTTTTAAAGCTTTGAACAAATCGTAATTTTTCGTTGTATTTTAGCATTTAACAATCGATATTTCGAGAACCAAACGTTAAATCAAAAAATACCTCTCTAACAATATTGTAGAATAGAAATTCCCGCTTACAATAGTATAACGTCTAGAATTTTTGGACTTCAGATAATGTTGATAAATTAATAAATGTAAAACAATATGCAGATCTATTAATCGTCGATGTCCCTCCTTTACATTCCACATCCTGCGTGCTCCATTTGTCTGTATTTTGCTTAGACTAAATAGGTAGTGTATTATTCTTATGTATACATATTAATGCCAATAGAGAATATAAGTATAAACCTAAAATGTTGGAATTTTATCAATAGGGTATTTTCATTCATCTGAGATGAAAGTGGAAATGCTTATATTTGAAAAATGCATATTTTTTAAATATTTTTGGTACAGAAAAAAATATGTTATATAAAACTATAAAATTATAATTTTAATTAGAAGTTTCAATTTTTCATAATGACGTCACTAAGCGAAAACTAGGTAAATCACCAAAAAACTATTGGCAACACTGACACCACACTGTTAATCTGGTGACAGTGGTGTGACTCATTAACTTTCAATATTTTGTTTGTTTAGCTATTTGCAATTTTTTTTTATTTTTACTTATAATGGTTTTTTAACCACACTAACAATTAGGTATTTAAAAAACCAAACTAAACGTCGTTTGTAAATTTTATACTCATTCACAGGTGGATATTAGGTGTTAGAGGTGTTTTAAAATCTCATGAGCTGTGACCTTCATATGCGCAGAGACATAATCCATCCTGTTTACTCAGTTACACTTCTTAAAAATATTATGTTTATTGTTTACAATTTATCCCGAGCTCTTGTTTATGTATACAGCAAGGCAGCCTCCAGTGTCTTCACAAACATACTTATTACTCAGATTAAACTTTGCCTTTTGCGCATTTCGCGGCTCATGAGATTCTGAAACACCTCTACACAAAACTGAACATCTGTTTATGAAACAAACAAAAAATAAGGTTATAGTTACATGAAATGTCAAATCACAAGTCACCAACTTGAAACTCCCTAGAAATAAGTACATTTGGCGCTCTATTTGAATTATCGCTTAATGACGTCATGAAAGTTTTCCGGCTTAAATAAAAAAGTAAAAAAGAAAGAAAAAACACGTATTCCTTATTTTTATTTCTAGTTTTCAATTTTCAAATTTAAAAAATTTCGGAAAATACCCCATTACAAATAAATTCTTTCGTATTACAAACTTTGTCTGAATTGCATATTTCACAAATATAAAGTATTTACCCATAATCAGGATTACCTATTATGTATTTTCATTAATAACACCATAGGTATTCAACAAAACATTCAAGACACTGTATTAAACGCTTACAAACTAGGGGAAGAAGCTTTTATAAAATTTGTGGGTATAATGGATAGCAACTAATTCTATAAACCTATTAGAAGAACAAGATCGGCAAAATTGCTACCAAAAACCTACCAGTTCGAAAAGATCACAAAGTAAAAAGTCACATGCAAGGTCAAGAAATTCTTCAAAACTATTTGCTGCAAGAAAAATGGGACGAAAAATTAATTATCGTGATATATTCAAACACAAATTGATGTCTTTTCCGATGGCACTTTAACTGACGATATTCTGATAACACCATCAAATAAAAGTGTTCTTGGGGAAATTTTGGAAAGTGATGGTCCAAGTGCAATATCCATTTTTTTTTCATGCAGATGACTCTGCCGTATGTTATATTTATGACGATTTACATAAATTAACCAGAGTTCAAACATTTGGATACTATGCTAAAATATTTTCTACTGTCATGTTTAACAATTCTTTTAGAACAAAGCGAATAGATTTGGTATTTGGCCATTACCCAGATAGCACAAACATATCCCTAAATTATTCTCAGAATATTTTTGTAGAATATTCAGTTATTCTATAGTTAACCTATAAGGAACCATGTTTTTTTAAGAATATTCTTAGAATAACCGAATGGGACCCGTTTTTTCTCTTGAGAATATCCTAAGATTAATTTTCAAATTATTCTTAACATATATCAGATTGTTCTAAAATTAATCATAGAATATGCACATGTATTTATTTCTGGATTATTCGCAGTGAAATATTCTTAGAAGTGCTGAATTAAACTTATTCTCGTGAGAATATCTTAAGAATAACTTCCAGAATATTATTTTGGAATAATTTGTTATACAGAATGTTCCATTTGTGCGACATTCATTGATAACTCGAAAACAATTCTGTAGTTAAGAAATTATTGAAATATGAGTTAATTGTTCACAGTGAAAAGGTTATAAAACTATGTAACTTTTTCGGGTAACTAACCGGAAAATTTTTGTAAACATCCTTTTTTGAGCTATCAATTAATGTCATACAAATGGTGTGTCACTGGCCACATTCATGAAATCACAGTAAGAATACTAAAACCCAGAATCACAATATTAAGTTTATAAATATTTTAGATACAATAGGAATATAAACATTACACAAAAGCAAAATAAGACACTCTTAATAAATGGGTTAAAGATTTATTTGTTACAATGTTTACTCTCGAAACATTTTGTAAAATTTCAATGACGGAACAAAGTAAGTAAATAGTAAATTCATTCGTTAGGAGAGACACAATATAATAAATACATACTTCAGTCCATGTAGTTCTCTGCCAGCTTCTTTGAAGGATGTAAAGACTACTGGTTATTAGCAGTTCTGGTTTTTCTTTCTTTGGCTCAAGTTAACCATAAATCGATCTGAATTTCAATTTGTTGTGGAGTGACCTCAATATTATTTTTATTACTTATAACTGCATCTGAAATTGAACATATATCCATGAATTTTATATAATGCCTCATCCACACACACTAAATAAAACGTAGAAAAAAAATGTGCATATAAAATCGTAGTCTTACCAATTATCACACTGCATATAATAGAACCTCCAAAGGCTTATTTCCTACCTCTATGCCCATGTAAAGTATATAGTATTGCAACATCTTCTGAGATAAGTTCTGTCCAAAATCTTCTACCGCACTCTTTATACGTTTCACCACTCAATCTCTCAAGACTGTTCACCTGTTAACAAAAGACAAAATGTTTTATTATTTAAGTACAACTTTCATTTATAAACACGTGCTAACGGTAGTTTATAAACTACGAGCAAATTTTTAAAAACAGAACAGAATTTATATACGCATCTGAATTTAAGTTTCCGCCGGGACAAATAACTTTCAAACTGATTAGTGGGCCATTCTTTGTATTTGTTTTTGTGTTTTCTTTAATAATGCATAATTGAAGAATAACTTATTATGTAAAGTAAATATAGAAAATAAAAGTGACACTGGCCTAGTACCTAACTAGTTTGGCCAACGATCTATCGGAAGCGTACTGCTTATTTTCAGTTGAGATTGAGAAAGTATACATTTTACAAGTTTTTTCTGCTACACTGATGAAAGCTTCGCAGAATATAAATTAACCACAACCCTCTCCGCCTTATTAGCATAAGGATTGAAATTAATATGGCTAGAAAAAATTAGAAAATTTTGTAAATTGGAAGGTAAATGGTACGTAAAAATGCGAGGAGTATGAAAACCATGCTGTACGTCTTAGTATGTAAGTGAAGTCACATTTTACCTATGTAGAAATTTCCTGTGTGTGCCGATAATTATAACATTTTAAACCGAGCCTCATTTGGTTAACTCTCACAGAAGATTTTTACCAGTGTAAAAATCTTCACT
Source organism: Stenurella melanura (assembly GCA_963583905.1). Classification (NCBI taxonomy): domain Eukaryota; kingdom Metazoa; phylum Arthropoda; class Insecta; order Coleoptera; family Cerambycidae; genus Stenurella; species Stenurella melanura. The sequence continues at coordinate 81,034,275 of OY757316.1, read as the reverse complement.
TTCTCAGTAGAAATAGTGATAAAATTTTGCGATCCTTGAGTTTTACACAGCAGTACCATCACTTAGATTTCCACACGAATATATATAGAAACATAACATAACATTATTTTTGTACCTAATACATTTATTATTTAATAGTTATTAAAGAAATTAATGAAAATATGTAAGGACCTCATATAAGTATTATATATTAGCCATTTCTGTATTTATAGATACAAGAAAATAGGTATAGGTATTATAGTAAATAATAAATGAATAATAAACGTTTAGACGTTTATTATTCATTTATTATTAACTATAATACCTATTTTCTTCTTAAATAACAGAAATAAATATTCCTCTTGAAACCAGCTGAACTTTATAAATAAAGTTAGGTTAGGTTAATTTATGTTGATATAACAAAAATGATTTGTCTATTGTCTACCGTTTGTAAGGAAAATGTCAAAACTCCAAACGTCCAAACAGGATAATTCTTTATTCATTAAATTTTCCCCTGGTGTACACAACGCCCGAAGTTAAACGGTCACACGCTGATCATGAATATAAATGGCTTTTTTTGCAAATACCTATAGGTATCTACTTATATCTATAAACAAAAAATTAAACAATTCACTTACCTTCTTCAATTGTTTTTTTGATTGCACACAATAACGAACAATGAAATCAAAGAATCAAACCGCAAATTGTCAGGCACGCAAAAGTCGCAAACGGCAATTCAAAATGGTGATAGCACTGATAGGATAGCGGATAGCAGATGCCGTAAGCTGCAATGAAGATGTAGACAGAAAAAGGAAATAAAGCGCGCCTGCGCACCGTTGCCTCAGTATTTTTAAATAAAAAACTCCTGAGATTGTAACTATAAAAGTGATAGGTACCTATTTATTTTATTTGAATAATACTTTTCTGTAACATTTCCTATAATAAGAAAAAATTCGAATTCATACTTATTGTTACATAAATCATGAAAGTAATAAATAATGGGTACAAAACGGCTCTAAACGTTTTACCATACTTTCTATACATTATTTTCAACATAAATAGTCAAAAAATAACCTACTAAATTATTTATAAAATATATTTAAAACATATTCTGCACTTCTCTTATTAAAATATTTTTATCATATTATTTTAAGAAATATTTTTAAAATAATAATCCAAAGATAAGTTTTGAAATTATTCATAAAATATATTTAAAATATATTCTATGTATATGTATTTCAATTATTCTAATATTAAGTATTAGAAGAGATTCTAAAAATATTAATAAATTAAATGGTTATTCAGAGAATAATTTAAAGATAATTTTTATAATTAATCAAATAATATTTTTTGGGAAGATTGTCAGATTATTCTTAGAATATATTGTGCTATCTGGGTTATTATGACATAACAACTAAATGACATGGTTTTAATATACTTTCTGTTAACTTAAATTGGATTTGAGTTATACATTGAATGAAACTGACGGCATTATATTATTTTACTAGTTTATTTAATTAGTCTCACTTGTTTAGTTAGAATTAAATCTCTTACAAGGAAACTTTCGATTTTAATATTCATTTGGAAGATATGTGACCAGCAATACTATACCATTATATTTATAGTTGTCTATTTTTATTACATGAGCTGTATACTTAATTTAGCTGAAGTTAAATTTGATTATTTGTTAAGCGAAATACATGAGATCACCAAGAAATATTGGCAAATTAGTATTTAAATAAAAAAAAAATAATAATAGTGGCAATGAGCTTGCTACAACGAGTCAATTTGCCAATTTTGGAGAAAAGTTGCCGGAAGACCTACTTGACTTCTCATAATCTGCTGGACGATCTCGGTATAATATTTAATCGCACAACCTTTGCAGATATTCACCGTTTTACCATCCAACTTTATATAAATAACAAGGATATCTCTTCCATCAATTACCTTCGTAGTCTTCTCGCTAGTCCCAAAACAATAGATAAATTGCCACCTTCAGAAGATACAACAACATTGTTTGTGAGCACACTATCAAACCAACATTTGGCTTAACGTGTTAACACGTTCCTTTGGCTGATTGTGAATATGGTTGGAAACTTATATTATAAATTCAGATGTATTTCCCGTATTCTCTTCCTCCAATACCAGCAGATCTAACACTTTTGACATTTTGTGAGTGTAAAAAAGGCATTCTCAACCAAACCTTATGTTACTAAATTATGCCTACTACCTCTTTAATTGCAGGCAGATACGCTGTATCTGACAGTTCATTAATTATTAGGTAGACTATTATTATTTTAAGTAGTATATCTTTTTATATATTTCTTTAGGAATACGACGACAGCGGCATCGCGAATATAATAAAATCTTACCTGTCAAGTGCAGTGCTAATATAAAGTTTCATTCACATAAACAATAACTAATTTTCTTACTAATTTTTATAGTTACTATAAAAATGATGACATTGGCTGTAAATTCAAAAATAAAAAAGCTAACACGTATCATTCAGTCTATCCGTGGACACACTGTATATATAAGTATGTTGTTTGCTTTACCTCATAAATCATATATTGTTCAAATTTGTTCCATATTATTCACATATTTTTTTAAATTGTTGCAATTTAGAGCCTCACGATAACTAGGCAAGTGTAATATATACGTTTCGTTGTAACACCTGTGTGTTTTAGTGGTATCTCATTTGTAGTGATATTGTTGTTAAAAAAACAATGATAGAAAAACAATAAAATGCAAGTTATGATGATTGTATTTACAAATTAATTATAATCAGTCGTCTTCATATAATATAGGCTATAGGAGTGCGCAGGATATGTAACGTAAGGGAGGGACCATCGACGATCCACTACAGCAATGTAAATAGATCTGTGTATTGTTTTATATTTATTAATTTATCAACGTTATCTTAAATCCAAAAATTCTAGAACTTATACCATTATGAGCAGGAAACTTTATTCTACAATATTATAATAGGTATTTTTTTATTTAACCGCTTAACGCACGAGTTTTTTTTCGGAATTTCTCCATTTTCAATCCACTTTTTTTATTGTTGTTTTTCGAAGAATGCCTGTCGCTGAAACATATCCTACAGAAAAAAAATAATCAAACGCGGTGTTTTAGGGGGTAAAAATTTATTAAAATCATACCTGTTCTCTAACCCGAGTAAACTCGGGATCATTAAGTACCACAATTCAGCACTGTTGAACAAACAAAAAAATGTAAACAAGTAACCTAACACAAATATTCTTGAATTCACCAGCAAAAAAAAAAAATGCAACAAAAAAAACTGAAATCTCTAACCCGAATTAACTCGGGTCATAAAAACTATACTACAACTTAAATGTTTGTTGCTGTATGGTAAACACGGAAGCACGGAGTTACACACAAAGCTACCTCACACTGTGGGCACCAATATCTGCTTTCCCGCCGAATTTTCTTTCCCCTAGCATCCCTCACCCTACTACAAATACCACATTGTCTTGTGGGGTTGACTTTCTTTTCTGTTGCGGGTTTATACTCAGGAAAATGACGTCCACTAAGCCGTGTGGGGGTAAAACTGTTGATGGGCGGCCCATTTCGGCAGAAAATTCAGGCCTGTGGTACTTCTCCATCATAAGCTTGACAATATCCTATAATTGAGTGCTGACTTCTTTCCACCATGCTTTTGGTATAGAATAAAAGAATTCCAAAGCTCCAGATCAAGTAAATGGTAAAATATTTTTTTATATTTTTTGCCTCTCTTTCTCGGCAAAGAATAGTCGGCCAAATGTTGATCAACTCCACCCATCGTGTGGTTGTAATCGATAACAGCCTTTGGTTTTACTTTTGGTCCCAATTTTGTGACAACTTCCTGTGTGTCGATGTTGTGCACTGTGGATATCAGGCACACATCTTTTTTGTCTCTCCATTTCATAACGGTGACCTTTCCTCTTTGATAGCCAATAACTTTCCCGACGTATATCTTTTCTTTTAACTCTTTTGGAACCTCCTTTCTTCGTAACAGCAACGTCCCATATACATCTGTTTTGTTTTGTATCAGGAAGTCGGCAAGTTGTGGACTATTATAAAAGTTGTCCATGGTTAGACACTATCCCTTTCCTAGAAGTGGTTTGGTGAGAGACATGACCACTTTAGAAGACACTAACCCTAACTGATCATAATCAAAATCAAGCATGGTTCCTTTGCCGGTATAAATGAGAAAGTTCCAAACATAGCCACTTTTGGATTCGTACAACATGTATGTTTTTATTCCAAATCGTGCTCGTTTTAGAGGTATGTATTGGATCCATCCTAAACGGCCCTTGTATAATAAAAGACTTTCATCGATAGTTACATGTTTTTCAGGCACCACAAATTCACGAAATTTTTTCACTAACATGCCATAAATTAGAAACATTTTGTTTAGTTTTTTAGGATGCGTTTCAGGATCGTATATTTCATTGTTAGAAAAATGTAGGAATTGTTTGATATTTTCAAACCGTATGCATGACATCGCTTTCGGAAAAAAAAGGAGTGGTTAGTAATGGATTTTTTGACCTATACATTTTCATGTCTGGCTTTTTTAATACACTTTGCAGTATAATTATGGCTAAAAACACCCTAATCTCGTCAGAAGTTACTGGGATCCAATTGCGAGCCCCACGACTTGCTGCATTTTTAGCTAAAGTTTGAAGAGCACATCTATTTGTCTCCTCAGTTATTGTGTTTATCAGTTGATCATCAACCAACTTTTCAAAGAAAAAAAGCTCGTTCTCATCTCCAGCAGTTCGAAAGGTAACGCCAACATTTTCATTAAATGGATATTCCGGTGGACCCGGTGCATTTTCTCCAATTTCACACCATACTCTAACATTTTCAAATAATTCCTCACTTTCATCATCGTTTGAAACTTCTTCGTATTCCATCTCTTCATCATCATATTCCCTTCCGCTCGTTTCTAAGTCATCCTCTATATTAGACCCTCCCGTCAGTTGATATTCATCACTTTCCCTATCGCCCCTATCGGACACACTACTAACATCACCGTTATCAGATTCCATTTTTAGTAGAAGTTTTTGTCGTAAAAATGAGAGCGTTCGCAAAAACGAACATCTGCATACAATCTTAGCTTCTCAACTACTAATATATTTTGTAGAATAACAGTCGAACACAATGCACCACCTTACGCATATGCACATGATTGGTCACCCCACCATGATACCGGAACGTATAAAATTTCATTGGCCTAATTTTATACGAGATAATTCGGGTTAGCACTATTTAGTAATGTTTATGTCACGTACAAAATCGGGTTGTGGCTTATGATACGGCGTTTGAATACATGGCTCGAGTTAACTCGGGTTGAAGGACAGAGTACCGAAATCCGAACCCGATTTAAATCGGGTTAAATCGTTAAGCGGTTAAGGCCTCATTTTCGAAGCATCAGTTGTTAAATGTTAAAATACAACAAAAAATTACGATTTGTTCAGATTCTCAAAGCGAGATACGGCCGTTCAACGTTTTAAAACTCCATAAGTGTCAATGCTTTGTCTCTCATTAAACAGTTTTTTTGCCGTAATGGCTTTTTAATAATTTTTGTGCCAAAATATCTACTTTATCTGTAACAATCGTTCAATGTCAATATCTCGAAAATTCTGAATAACGCCCTTTCTACCAGGGCAATTTTTGGCCAACTTTACACATAACTACAATTAATTATAAGCTATTAAACAAGACCGGTCGCAGCTTTTAGTTTCCAAACCCCCACAGGGTGACATATTTTGCCCTGATGTGCTCTCTACTACTATACATTCTACAACAAATCCTTTCAAGCTTCTTTATGTTCTGCTTTAAGTAAGCTGGACGACTGCAGCTCCTATTCTCTTACTTGAGAGTGACCAGTACGACTCAATCCAGGAAAATTAGTTTCTTCAAGAGCTTGAATAACTGAGTACAATGGATGTTCTCCTAATGTATTCACTAATTGCAAATCCTGTAGTTCAGTTGATATCCTCCGTCAGCCTGATCCAGGATTTCTACGAATCATGCCGTTTATTCGTAATTTTTTTTTAATATTAAATACAGAATTTTTGTTAATGTTATAATCCAGTGCAATTAGTCTCATCGACCAACAATTTTCTGCTTTAGCAACAACACCAGCTTTAACTAAATCACCTTTGTGGGCATATTAATTTTTACACACTAGCAATATATTTTGACATATAAATGTCACAAATATTAAAGTAGAATGTATATAACGAAGACATGTCCTATTATTTATTATCCATGACAGTACACTAGTACATTGGAAATAAATTTCTTAATTTATCAACTCTTTGTTTATATCAGACACAGTGAGTTTACCCAGGCTACAGCGAGGATAACAACTATAAATGGCAATACTCAATTAGATTCTAATGCGCAATTTATATTGGAAATTTTTAGTTTAAACTCTAACACATATCACAAATTGGTTCATGTCGTTGATTGATATTTGGTATAAACAAAGATAAAATCAACAATATTTTTATAGTATATGGTAATATTTTAATAAATTATATCAGTTAATTTGCCAGTGCTCTGTGAACAAAAAGCAGCCCGGGGGTCAGGGATTTTCAAGGTTATCTCATTTTAAAAATAATACAGATTTAAACACGACATTAATTTTAATGTGAGTTGTGATTCTAGCATAATCAGTTATATTCAAATTCTTATCTTTATACCGCTTAGTCATATCCTACAGTTCAAGACAAACATTAACAAAACATAAGGGTCCAGTTGAGTTTGTCAACCCGTTGTATATAGATGTTCCAATAGAAGAGCAAGCAAAATGATTGGCTTTGTCAATATTCTATGCTACATGGGTGTGTTTTTAGTAGTCCATGGTAATGAACGATTAATGATAGATCAGTTACGGTGGGATTTTTTAATGTTGGAGGACAAACTGTGGGACTATGTTTTGAATTCCTCCAAAAATTACTCTAAGGACACCGATGACCCTGGTGTTACTCTAGTTCAGAGTTTTTACAATTTTGACAAAAAGATACAACAAGTAAGTAAATAATGTTCTGTTTGTTAACACTATTCCAAGTTGAATTTAGTATTTGTTTGGAGCAGTGGGTTAGTTAACAGTAGTAGTTAACAAAGAAGAAAGGCTGAAGTTTGGCACATGATATTTTCAATGTATATTACTTGAAGAACAGAGATGTTTACTCTTTAGTAGGAGGTGATTCATTGAAACAGTTGATTTTGAATTTTGACAATTTCATTTTTCTTTAATATCTTGGGAAGTATTTATCGGACAAAAGAGTTAAAAAAACGGACATTTAGAGAAAAAGAAGGCCATAATCAATTGACTTATTTAGAGATTTTTTTTTCTCTCCAATTCTTTAATGTTAAAACTGGTCTGTAAGACAAACCATCAATTTATCTCTAATATGTCTTAACATTAAATATTTATCAGCTAAAAGATGCAGAGCCGCAGTTAGGTGGTAAGGGGCCTGGTGCAGTTATTTTACAGACGCCCCTTACCATTCCTTACTCACTTTATTTTAATTGACAAAAGCTTTTTTAATGATTTACACAGCAATTATATATAAGATTATATTTGTTATTTTTTACGTAGGTAGATAGAATAGATATTTTATAAAATACATTATTAATATTTTACTTTGCGTGCTTTTACTGCAATAAGGTCTTTTATTATCCTCAAAGTTTACGTCTTGCAACAATACTCTTTCTATGGATATCAAAGAAAAAGCATTTAGTCTTTTATCAGCCATAGTAGACCGAAAATCATTCTTAATTCTTGCCATTTTAGAAATCGCCCATTAGGCACTGCGGTTACTTACAGGTAAAATTAGATATATTCTACAGGCAATGTCAATATTAGGAAACAGTGACTCCAATTTTTTCTTTTTGATTATCCCCAAACATTCCCTTCGTGAAGGGGTTTCTGTTGAATCTGTACTACTGCTAGGGCTTTCGAATCTTTCGTAAAACTAGCAAATTGGATTTCTTTGGCGAAGTTTTCATCAAAATCATCTATGTAAACTGAAGCAAGTTTCTCCGCTGCCAATTTCATTTCTTCTGGTTTTATTGTTTTTAAACTTGTCTAAAAATTAAATTTCTCCTTTAAAAATCTGTATGCTTCGAGTCTATGTTCTAAACAAGAGTCGAGTTTATCAACCATAGGTAAAAAGTAATTAATTTTAAAAGCCTGGCTTCCATTTAACACCACCTCACCTTTACGACTCTCATCACTTACAAGTTTTCGCTTTCGTATTCTTGAATACTCACTATCAAATTTTTCATTAATTTGATTAGTATATGAGCTCCTTTCTTCAAAGTCTTCAAATGTTTTTCGAAGGGTCTGATCTGAGTGTTATTATAGTCTGTATTATACAGTGAAGCAGACGGTGTACTTTTGGAGCAATAAATTAATAATTTTTCTGATCTAGATAATTTCAGTTATATCACAATTGGTGATTATTTATTTATTTACCTTTTAAAAGTATATAATATTTTTGGTAAATGAATTTTTGCCTGGGGCCGTTGGGGGCCTCTCGGACGCAGGGGCCTGGTGCACTAGTACCACAGTAAATCCGGCACTGCCCAGATGCATCGGGTACCCGGCATATAAGCGTGTGTGTTTAGTTCTGATGTTTTAAAACTAACACTGTTACACGGGCATAGTGTTCTGCTTTTCTGACATATAACTACACAAATTCTCATAGCCTTGTTCTAAGGACGCACTGGGTACTGTATATACCTGTGTGTACTTAGTTCTGTTGTTTTAAAACTTACACTATTACCCGGGCATCGCGTTCTGCTTTTTTGACATATCACTAAATACGTTCTAATGGCTTTGTTCTAGGGATGTGCCAGGTATGCCGGGTACCTGCTTTTGCCAGGTAATAAACTAATACCTGGCCGGGTACCGGATAGCAGAGACGTAATTTCTTAAAACATTTTATTTTTAAATTTAAAACAAAAGGGATAGGCGTACCCAAATAGATTTCTCATTATTTTTAATTTTAACACATTATACTAAGTAAGTAAAATCCTAAAGCACATCAATTTTTAATTCTAAAATGACATTTTGAGCATAATTTCATACCTCCCCTCCAACGCCCTTGGAGTGACAGCTACACCTTTAAAAATTTTAGATGGAACAAGGGTGCGTATGATAGTTCATTTGAAAGGGTTTTTAATTCTCTATCCAGCAATATAAGATTTTTTGAATTTCTTACATTTTGTAATTGAAAAATATTACATTTTTAATATTACTAAGTAAACAAAAGAATATGAAATAGTTTAAATCAAATGTTCAAGCTGGGCGCCTGTTGCTTCTTGACAATAATGAAATTAATTAATTGCTGAAATTCTTCTAAAACATTTTGTATACTTTTCGGGGTGATTTGATTAATATCTTGCCTTATTCTGTGTCTTAAATCATCGACGATATTTGGTCTGTTAAAGTAGACTTTGGATTTTAAGTAACCTCATAAAAAAATAGTCAAGTGGGGTTAAATCGGGAGAACAGGCAGAGGACACTCAATTTCAATGCGTCTACCGATCCACCTATTGGGAAAAACCAGAGCCGAATTATCCATAGGCAGCTGCCTAGGGGTACCGACGGCTTGAGGGCCGCTGGCAATGTACAAAAAAACATTTTCATACTTGAAAATTATCAACAAAAATAAAAATTTTCTTAAAAGCTATTGCCATTTCTTTTCTGTTTGGTAAATTTGGTCACAGATGCGGGTCGAATACCGAACCTCCTTAAATAGAAGGGTACCCTGGCGTTTATTTCAATCCGCGTCGCACAATTTTTTTCAAGTCATTCTATCACAGTTTTTCGTCAAAAATGTGTGAAACTTTTAAAAATGATCCTTAAACACAGTAGAACAATTCTGTAGATCGACATTTGTCAAAACTTGAAATTCCCTCGATACTTTTTTCTTGAGAAACACCGAAAACGTGGAATTGTTCGGCTGTTTGTTTACATCAAAATAACTGTAAACAATGAATCTTTTCTGCTTTTCCTGCAATCATTGGCAGCGCTAGAGTCTAGGGAACCGTTTAAGCCCAAAATTGATTGTTTTTCTTCACGTCCGGCCGAGTAATGGCAATTTATATAAACAAAAACGATTGATTTTCATTGATTTCGAGAGTGAAAGTGCTGATGCTTGTAAAGCTCTATTTGTCTCATATAACACATTTCGGAAAGAAGTGTAGAAGAAATAGCCCTTAGCAAAAATGAAAAACCTTTCATAAAAGTAGAATCTATGGGATTGCTAGGTAAATTTAATTTGTCAGAAACGGGAATTTTAACACCATTTTGGTCAGATGTTTTAGGGATTTGTGATAAAGTCAGTAATAATTTACAAAGCGTTGATATTGATTTATCAACGACTATTGCAATTTTTGAATCACTGATTGGCTAGTTTAAATCATTACGAGACCGAGACCAGTTTGATAAATATGAAGATAGGGGCAAACAATTATCAAAAATTATGGAATATAATAGAGATAAAAAAAAAGGATATGGAAGAGAAAGTTTGAATTCGGAAATCAAGAAAATGAAACCAACTTCGAGGGCAAAAGTGCTTAATGTTAATGCTTTTTTTGTTATTATTGATAGGCTAGATCAAGAATTAAAGAAACGCTTGATGGCTTACGTAGAAATAAAAAAAAAATCGGATTTTTAAATAAACTTAAGATTATGAATGACGACATATGAAATGATTCAAATAATTCGCATGCTGAATATTCAAACGATTTGGATGAATGTTTTGCTGAGGAGTGTATTGAATTCAAACATTTTGTTGAAAACAGAAAATATCGTTAATGTTAGAGACATGTTATTTTTTATCAAGGAAAAACATGTTATAATGTTTCCTAATGTGGAAATTGCATTAAGAATTTTTCTTACTATACCAATGCGCCAGGGGAAAGATCACTTTCTACTTTGAAAAGAACAAAAACCTATTTACGAAATGCCTTTAGTCAAGAAAGATTTAATAATTTATCTGTGCTATCAATAAATCATGACTTAACTAGTGCGCTTAATTTTACTGATACAAATAGTTTCGCCTGTAAGAAATCCAGAAAAAATATATAATAGTCATTTTATGATACAAGTGGTAAAAATGATGTTATATTTACAAAATATTCGTTTTTATTGTTTTATTCCCAGTCACAAAATAAAGTATCATTTTTAACACTTTATTATAAATAACTATTATACTTACTTCTTTAACTTTTTCCACTTAATGCTTTTATTCGTTTGTTTGTGCTGATTGTATATTGTCTAGGCCGCTGCGCCGGCCTTGTAACTGTACCGTTCACTCAACATGGTGTTGAGTGAACGCTATTAGGGATATCACGTTTCATTAACAATCCAAACAGTCTCTCGAAACTAAAATATTATTATTTATTGTGTTTTATTAGTTTCCCAAATTGCCATCGACTGAAGTCCTTCAGCCTGTTACAAATATTTACAATGCTTTGTTTATACATATTAATTTTTACAGCATATTCATCTCCCGTGAAAAAAAAAAATTACAAAAATTTTTAATATATGTTTATATTATTGTTTCATTTTACATTCCCGGTTGTTTAGTGCAACAATGTGTTCCCGAAGTTCCCGAAGAGTTAGGTCTTTATATATTCTTCGATTGTGTATTCCTGGTTGTCTTGTTTTGCAGAGTGGTTGAATAATTTCTATATTGTGTTCTTCTTTAACAAATTTGGTGGATAAGGATAGTATTCTTTGGTTTATTGGTGTAATCTCTGTGATTTGGTAAAAAAGGTTGTTGGGGGGGGGGGTTATGCAAAGGTTCTCTAGGGCGTCTGGTTTTAGTGATGGATCGCAACGATGATGTTTCTGCTACTTGTAAGTTTATACTCGCTGGTCTTCTTGTATTAAGATATAGAGGGTGGATGTATTCTAATATAGGTCGGCAGATCGTACAGTAAATTTGGGCACAGTTTTTTTGTCAATTCCTTAGTTTTTGTATGTTCAGCTTCGGAAATGTCTGCTTCTTGTAATACATTTGTTCTTAATTAATTTTGTGTGCTTGTTAAAATTAAGTTTATTGTCTATTGTGACTCAAATATTTTACTGTAGGTTGGCAGTATATTGTGTTATTATCGATATTCAGTGTTGGAGTATTCAGGGTTGCATCATGGTTAAATACGATATATTGTGATTCTAGGGGGTTTGGTTTCATTCTCCATTTGTTGAATCATGATAATGTTCTATCCATTAATTGCTGAAGCGCTTCCACTGTCTTGAAAATATTTTTATTATGGCTTACTAGTGCAGTATCGTCAGCATATTGTAGAATGTATAAATTTAGGGCTAAATATTCTGGTCCCAAGTTAAAGTTATATATATATATATATATATATATATATATATATATATATATATATTTGTTGTATATATGGTTGTTAACTTTCACTTGAACACTCCTTTCACACAGGTAGTCTTTGAGGAGAAAAAATAAGTGTTTGGGGCAGTTGGTTATCATTAGTTTGAACAGTATCCCGCGATGCCAAACACTGTCAAAAGCATTATAAATGTCAAGAAAGATGGCAGCACTGCATTGACCACTAAGTTTTGCTGTTTGTATGTTTGATGTGATAACTGTAAAAACTAAAATATAAACATAAACACTCCTAAACTTAATGGTCTCTTGCGATACATGCCGACACTGCCATATCGTACGATAGAATTAATGATACTTAATAACTAATTTTAACATATCTATTGATTTCTTGTTTAAATTTAGTTAAATTCTTTATTTGTTTTACCTCATTAGGAAGAGCATTGAACATTAGTAATCCTTATTAGTATGTCACTTAGTTTGCATAACTTGCATCATTTCTTACAGAACACCGTCACTTTCAAATTAACATTAAAAAAACAAAATAACCCAATAAAACATGGACTAACTTAATTCGATCGTATGGACAATTATATTTAAAATTATGTAAATAAAATTATCAAACACATCTAAGTATGATATAAAAAAGTACATTAAAAAAGCACTATACAGGGTGTTCTACAAGCTTTATGACAAATTTTGACAGATGATAGCTGGGTTAATCTAAAAAAAAATTATCAATGAACATGGGTCCAATTACAATGAACCCAAGTGGTATTATTAAATTTGATAAAAGTTTTTATTTTTTTAAATTTTATCACTAATCGCTAATGGTACCTAATGCAAATGCTGAAAATACCTATCATCCTAGCCATCTATCCTTGGATTCCAAGAGCAGTATAGTTGCATCTGATATTTTCAATACTCTTAAGAAATGTTTGAAAATGTACTTTTTTAAAAGTAGAGGTGTGGGGTGTCGTTTTGTATGTTATTTTGTATGCTGAATCGAATGAGACCAAAATCAAGTTGATAGTATCAACCCTTAACAAATAAAAATGGTTCTAATAATAAAAATACGATAAAACGCAAGATACTTTATTAAAAAGGAAAAAATTTTTATATGAAGTATGTAGTACTTGGTAAAAAGTATTTTATTCATCGAACATGTTATACTCTTCGCTAGTGACATCATCAAAGGCCTCTGTTGATATGGATAACATGTCTGACAAAACTGCATTTTCGGTGCAACTGTTCATGCAGGCCCCTCCCTCAGAAATTTTGCACAAAATTAAGCATTCCCCAGGGCTTTTTACACAGGAGCACTGAGAAGTGGAGCAATTTCCCTTGCAGGCACAGGAAATCAATTTAAGGATGGCCTCTGGAGCAGCGTCAAGGGTTGTCCTGATTGGGTGTAAATCATTGCCATGACGAACCCAACCCCACTGTTGTGGATCCAATTTATTCCCGGACCACTACCGTACTTGATAGACAGTACGATATGAATCTTATACAACACTTGCTGATGTAGGAGAAAGTGATTGTTTGTTATTTTTTTCTGGGAGAAGGAAGCACTTTGGAAAAAAACACCAAGAGACAAGGAGGAGGGTTTGTGGCAGGTTTCATATGCTTACCCGGCTATGCCCTTTGCATATTCTTCGCATCACTGCTAATGATGAATTCATTTATTTACTTACGGGTCAGAACCCACTTCCAGCGTTTCTAACATATCATAGTGCATTCACCGTAGCACGTAGGATTTTGTTTTGGAATGTTTGTATTGCCTTGATATTACCATCAGTAATTGAAAACTAGAAATAAAAATAAGGAATACGTGTTTTTTCTTTCTTTTTTACTTTTTTATTTAAGCCGGAAAAAAATTAGTTAAACTTTCATGACGTCATTAAGCGATAATTCAAATAGAGTGCCAAACGTACTTATTTCTAGGGAGTTTCAAGTTGGTGATTTGTGATTTGACATTTCATGTAACTATAACCTTATTTTTTGTTTGTTTCATAAACAGATGTTCAGTTTTGTGCATCACCTAATATCGAGCTGTGAATGAGTGTAAAATTTCATTAAAAACGACGTTTGATCTACCTTCTACGTAATTAGTTTCCATATTTGTATGCTTGTATAGAATGTTTTCAAACAAATAGCTAAACAAACAAAATATTGAAAATTAATGAGTCACACCACTGTCACCAGATTAATAGTGTGGTGTCAGTGTTGCCAATAGTTTTTTGGTGATTTACCTAGTTTTCGCTTAGTGACGTCATTATGAAAAATTGAAACTTCTAATTAAAATTATAATTTTATAGTTTTATATAACATATTTTTTTCTGTTCCAAAAATATTTAAAAAATATGCATTTTTCAAATATAAGCACTTCCACTTTCATCTCAGATTAATGAAAATACCCTATTGTGAGATATTAGCATATTGGTGTCATCTGCGTAAAGAAGTAGTTGATTTGAAGTCACACATGTATTAGGTATATCATTGATAAAAATGATAAAAAACATAGGTCCCAAGATAGAGCCTTGAGGCACTCCCAGATTAACATTTTTTTGTTTTGGATCTAGCACCATCAACGACAGTGGTTTGAGTTCGATTTTGTAAATATGAGGCGGCCCAGCTGTATGGTGTTCCTCGTACCCCAATGCCTTCTAATTTCATGAGTAATAGATTGTGATCTATTGTATCAAACGCACGACTTAAATCATAAAAAAGACCCAAGGCATGACTCTTTTTGTTTAATGCATTGTATATAGAATCTATGCAGTCTAAGATAGCAGTATTGGTGGATTTACTTTTACGAAAACCATTTTGGACATTTGATATTAAATTAAAGTTCTCTAAATAATTGGTTAGTCTTAGAGAGTATGACGCCTCAAAGATTTTGGCAATTTGACTTGGCATGCATATAGCTCTGTAATTCATAATATCTGTTGTGGGACCTTTGTTTTTATATACAGGTATACATTTGGATTCTTTTAAGTTGGGAAATACACCAGTTGAAAACGATTCATTCACTAAGTACGCCAATGGCACATTGATAGAGTCTTTTACTAATTTCATCACTTTTCCGTTGATGTCATCGATACCAGCGGCCGGTTTAAGAGTAGTTTTTCCAATTATTTCGCTTATTTCTTGTGGTGTCGTCGGTGTGAGAAAGAAACTGGTGTGTGCCTTATCAATGTTGAGGTTATAGTTAGGTTTAGGTTGGTTTGACGTAACATTTATGAAATGGTCGTTGATATAGTTACTCTTCTCCGTGGCAGTTGATATCAGAATACCCTGGCTATCGCATATGTCTATCGATGACTGTTTCTTATTTATTGATTTGGACTCATTGATAATCTTCCAGCTCTCTCTCATTATGTTGTTGGAATTTATTAGACGCTGGTCGTTACATTGTTTTTTGTGCTGCTCGACGCAATTTTTGTACATTCACTTAAATTGCATATACCTTTCAGTATAGGCTGGGTTATTTAATCGTTTTCTGATGCTGTTCATTTCACACAGCTGGTCATGCATTGATTTAATAGCAGGTGTAAACCACTTTTTAGTCTTGAATTTGTTAGAAGACTTCATAATAGGAAAAGTACAGTTATAATGAAATAGAAAAGTGCAGTAAAATGCAGCAAACTTCTGCGGAAATGTGGAGGCTGTATACATTTCATTCCAGTTCTCGGCGGATATTAAATGTTGAAATCTTTCAATATTTGTAGTATTGTAGTTTCTTCTAAGAGTATGGTTTGAGCTTCTAACTTTAGGTGGAGATAGTTGAAATGAGCATATTTGAAATGTGTGGTCAGATATGAAAGACTCGTGGACTTTGGTATTATTTACAGTTAAGTTTGAAAACATGTTGTCGATACAGGTGGCACTATGGCTCGCTATTCTTGTCGGTTTCTGAATGTGATTTATGACGTTGTATTCAGCTAGTAAGTTTAGTAGCAGATTTTTTTCATAACTGGTTTGTAGAAAATCTATGTTTACATCACCACAAATGACATAATAGTTTTTTGGGTTATAGAGTCTATGAAGAAGTAGTTCGAGTCGTCCTATGAATTCTTTAAAATCACTGTCGGGTGTTCTATAAATTGTAATAGTATAGATTGAGTGTTTTCCATTGGGTGAAAGTATTTTTGCAATGCATACCTCGAAATGTCTTTCTTCTGCATCTCCGTTTGATGGAACAGATGTGATTTTTAGGTCATCCTTTGCATATATAGACACTCCACCTCTTATTTGATTGGTGCGGCAGAAGTAGGACACTAACTTAAAGTTTTCGATATTCGTCACTTTTATTTCTTCCTCACTTAACCAATGTTCACTTAGGCACAATATATTGACTTTATGGTGGGTCAGAGGTATGGATAGGCTGTCATTTTTTTGATTTACTAGTCCCTGTATGTTAAAGTGCATTACGATGAGATTTGTTGTGTTTACGTTAAAAAACTCTCATTATGTTCTATGGTTGATTCATGGGTAACAGAACAGATTAGTTTCTCTTTCAGGGTTTTTCTATTGTCTGTAATTTGGTGCACTTAATCTATTGTTAAGTGTTTTTGTCTAAAACCAAATTGATGGTCAAGAATCAGTTTGACATTCTGTATAATTGGTTTTAATCTGTCGAGAAGAAGTTTTTTGAAATTACTGGCAATATTGAAATCGGTAAGATTTCACTTCATAAGGTGGTTCCCTTGCTTGGGGATCATAACTGCAGCTGCCTTCCAGCTGACAGGTACATAGGTATTTATTTATTTATTTATTTATTTATTTGATACACTATTCAACAGGTTAAAAAACCCAATTACAGAATAGGAGATAAAAACTAAAATCAAAAATAGTAACTTGTGAAAAATACATATACACACATAAATACATGAATACATGTGAATTCATCCAAGAGACAACTAACTAAACTAAACTTATATAATACACTTTAGTATAAATATACATATACAATATACATACATAAAAAATATACAGCTTATACAAGAAGTGTAGTACACGGTGAGGCTACTTGTGCCAACAAAAAGGAACAAAATACAAAATTTAAGTTAAAGACAGATTCTTTATGTCTGTAAGACTACAAGTGAATATATCTAATCGATTGTTTAAATTATTGTACATACTGCACATCTGCTGGATACAAGAAAATTTTTTTACGTTTGTCCTTGAGAAAGGCAAGTGAAATAAATTGTTGTGTCTAGATGCCGGTCTAGGAATTTGAAAATTAAGCATACTTAAAATATCTCCACAGTCGATGTTATTGTGTAAAATATTGTATAAAAAAGTTAATTGTGATCGGTGTCTACGGATCTCTAGACTATCTAGGCAAAACCTAGAGAGCAATTCTTCATGTGGATAACCAATAGCTGGATAAGTCCCGTCAGCCTTGAAAGTCGCATATTTTAGGAAACGGCGTTGTATTCTTTCCAAATTTTGTATGTGTACATTATAGGTTGGACACCATATTATTGAAGCATATTCAAGGTGAGGTCTAACAAAAGTAGTGTAGAGTTGCTTTAATGTGCGTACATTTTCAAAATGTGCGGAGTTTCTAATAACAAAACCCAGCATTCTATAACTTTTGGTGACAGCAAGTTCGATGTGGTTTACAAACGTTAGTTTTTTATCGAATGTCACACCCAAGTCCCGAAAAGTGTCTGGCCAGAAAAGTATATGATTGTCTAATTTGTAATCGTGCATGATAATATTTTGCTTTGTTGTAAATGTCATAACGTTACATTTTGTTTCATTCAAGGGTAATTTGTTTATCACACACCATGTATTAATACGATCAATATTGTTTTGAAGTTCATAGCAATCTTTTTCACTTGCAATATTACAAAAGAGTTTTAAATCATCCGCATATAGAAGGCAGTTAACAGTTAGATTATCTACTATATCATTTACAAACAAGTTAAAGAAAAGTGGACCTAAGTTTGAACCTTGGGGGACTCCTGACGTGGCTAAAACCTCAATAGATCTAACACCATGGTATACAACATATTGCTTTCTATCAGTTAGATAGGACTTAAAAAGCTCAATAAGGTTGTCCGAGAAGCCATAACATTCAAATTTTTGTAAGAGGATACCGTGATTCAGTCTATCGAAAGCTTTGGAAAAATCAGTGTATATAACGTCTGTTTGTACACTCCTGTCAATAGAATCAGAAATAAATTCTGTAATATTAATTAAATTGGTGACTGTTGAGCGGCCCTTGAAGAACCCATGTTGAGCTATTGATATTTGATGCTTTACGTGGTTAAAAATATAATGGTGTAGGAGAATTTCAAATGCCTTGGCGAAATTATTTATTATTACTATCGGGCGGTAATTAGAAATTTCAGATCTGTCGCCCTTCTTGAATACTGGAATTATTTTTGATAATTTCCACCGTGACGGAGGTATGTACAGGTATGTGTGCATGACTATCCCTTTTCGCGATAATTGCCTCAGTACTTGAAAAGAAAGGAAGTCAAATCCTGGTGCCTTCCTAGAGCAGTAGAGCTCAGGTTTAATTTAATCTCTTCCACTATTTCTTTTGGAGTGACAAGTGCAATTTTTTCTGTTATAGTATCTTCAAGGTTGTTGTTAATATTTGGTGTAAAAACTTCTGCTAGGTGTCCAGTGAACAAATCTGCTTTTTGTTTATTCTCTCTTGCCCAGTTTCCTTCACCTTTTCTTACTGGAGATTAAAAATCAGCCTCTTGATTAATTTTGTGACTTTCCACGGTGAATAATCAATCTCTTCATCAGCTGTTAGATTTGTTAAGAATGATTTCATAGTTCATTTAAGTTCATCTTTTAATTTATGGACCTCCCGTTTTAATTTTCGTTTTTTGTTGTTGAGGATTGTCTTATCGGCTGGGTGTCGTGTTCATTGCCACTTTTGTCTTGCTGACCTCTCTTCCTTGAATAGGTTTCGTATCTCAACTGGGTAATTAATTCCTTTTTTGATATGTGTTATCTCTTTGGTGTTGTTAAATGCAGTATTTGTAATAGTCTAGTGAATTTTTCAGATCCTATGTCTAGTTGTGCGGTTGTCTTTAAATTAATGTTCAGACTGATTTCTTTTTGTAAGTCTATTCTTAAGCATTCCCAATTTGTAGTTTTATTATATAATACAAGAAACTGTAATTACGTATACCCTATACATAGATTGACACTCAGAGGCGCCTTTAGGCCTAGGCGCACTAGGCGCGCGCCTAGGGCCCCACTTTTCCAGGGGCCCCCATTTCCCGATTTATTGAGGTAAAAAAGCAATGTAAAAATTTTATTTCTTTGTTATGTCGTTATTTATTTTCGCTTTACTGATAGCAATAATGATATTTACAACTATCATGAAATACATTTCTTCCCTTTTCCATATCATCCTCATCAGATCTCAATTGCAACAAAAATGACAAAATAAGAATGGTTCATGCGAGAATGTGTTCAAGAACATTTGTCGTTTATTTACATTTTATATCATTTAAACTTGAAATCATTTTATAGTTCTTCCTCTGCATTTCAATTTTTTTCATATTTTAATGTAGAAGTTTATAGGAATTTATTGTTTGTGTTTATCGTGTTTGAATATTCTTGAATATTCATTTTTTTAATCTTTATTCACTAGGTATATCACACTGAAAAAAATATGTTCGTAATATTAATGAATCGGTTCATCGACTGAAAAGTGATGAATCCGTTTATTAATATAATGTACGTTTACATAGTAACAATAAATGTGTACATTGTATTAATGAACATATACATTATATCAATAAACAGATTCATAAATTCTCAATGAACTTTCATTCACTGAACATATTTTTTTCAGTGTATTAAAAAAAGATGCAATCAATTAACAGACCAATTTGGCAATTCCTCAGACGTTACTATTTAAGTTTCGGCAGTCAGCACGTGCCAGATGACGAATCAGCTTTTCGGTCTATTTCACATTAATGAAAATAAATCTACTGATAATGATGATGCAAAAATTCAAGAACCTGAGACAAACAATCTAGAAAACCTGAGAAAATAACTGAGAAAATTTTGATTTTGAAACCAGTGATGAGGACTGCGAACAGGAAGAACCATTAGGAATCGATTTTAGTGAATCTGGCGATGATGAACAAATAGAAAAAGAATCTGAAAATAAAGAAATTTGGAAAAAGAGTATGAGGAAGCAAAACAAGCTAATAATCAGTGCACTGCAATGATCAATGCATTAGTATCAACCTATAGAGGCGACATAGATTCCGAGATAGAGATAGATTCTCCAGATAAATTGCATCAATTTTTGATACATGTCGGCTTAAGTCGCCTGCTGAAATATATAAAGGACCAGTCGATAGTTCTGAAACTTGGGGAAACTGTTGTCCTGGACCCCCTGATTAAAATTCCCTTTGACCGAATTCGATTTTTGACCTAGACACGATTGAAACTGTGAACATCTGCGAAGGTCTGCTTAAATGTTCCATAAAAATTCTGAAAATATTCAGACTCATTTTTTAGAGAAAATAAACATCTTTTGTTTCTTGGTGTTTTTTTTTCAAAGTGCTTCCTTCTCCCGGAAAAAAATAAAACAAGAAAAAAATTTTTTTGCAATTTTTTTACGGGAAAAGGAAGCACTTTGAAGAAAAAGTTGAAGGGGCATAAGCTGATTATTTTTACCTAAAGAACTTGCCTGAATATTTTGGGATTTTTCTGAAGTAGAGAAAAATAAAATTTTAGGGAAATTCTTGGTCGAAATTATTTTTGTCTAAGAAATTCTGAAAACCAGTAGGCGTGTTCTTTGAACCAAAATAAGCATCTTTTGTCTCTTGGTGTTTATCTTCAAAGTGCTTCCTTTTCCCGTAAAAAAATACAAAAAATATTTTTGTTTGTTTGTTATTTTTTTCCGGGAGAAGGAAGCACTTTGAAAAAAATGCCAAGAGACAAAAGATGCTTATTCTTCTTCAGACCTTCGAAGATGTTCACAGTTTCAGTCGCCTCTAGATCAAAAAATCGAATTCGGTCGGACTGGTGGTCAGAGAGAATTTTAATCATGGGATCCAGGAGAATATTTTCCCCAAGTTTCAGAACATTCGACTGAAACCTATTCTTACTATAAAAAACTGCGGAGTCCTTTATTCTCAATGTGTTGCAGGCGACATTTTTTAATGTTGAAACCCTTTTGTGTATTTACTTGACCATTCCTGTCAGCAATCCCTCATGTAAACGCACTTTTTCGACGCTCAAAATAATTAATAACTACCTACGAAGTACTTCGGGGCAACAGCGTCTTCAAAATTTGTCTCTTCTGGATACTGTATAAGAGGAAACACAAAACTGTGATATCAAACGTTCAAATTGACAAGTTTGCTAACATATAAAGCCGGAAAAAAATAATATGATAATATGTATTTGTAAAAATATACTTGCCTTCAAATCTTGCATATTTTTTTAATCGAGGGGCCCTCAAATCTCACAGCGCCTAGGGCCCCAATTTACCTAAACGCGCCCCTGTTGACACTATCACAGAAAAATGTGCAGTACAGTTGTATAAAGGTTTACAATAAATTTCTGCATAACATTAAGAGCTTTCCTCTTGAAAAATAAAATACTTAAGTTGTTATCTATGGAACCTTATACTTTATCAGAGTACCTATGTCATTAAATAGTAAATGTGATATAATATTGTCTGTAGATATAAGTAGTATGTAGTGTTTCTGTGCCAATGTTTATTATTATTATTATTTACAAGAGTTGGTCTAGCTTCTTTTCAATTATTCTTCCACTCAATCTTAAAATAACAGATGAATGATCAGAGCTTAAATCACAATATTCTTCTATATTTATGAAATGTTGAGAGGTTTTTCTCGAAATGACAAAAGAATAAGTTTGGACCCTATTCTCGGCAAATGACCTTTTTGACATAAACTGATCAATACGAGTGGTTTATTTGTGAGTATTTGCACCCTGTATAAATAAAAAGGGAAGTTCTGTGTAAATACCTTTATCGATTTTTCATATAGGTATGTTTGGTTATGTAGATGTCAAATAACCTCCTATACTTCCCTGTTTGGGATCGGTATTGCTTTACCAAGCACTCTGTACATAGCTCTGTAAAACTGCAAACTTAAAAATGGAGATGTATTATAACCAAACAAAAAAAAATTAATTATCAAGAGACTCAATTTTTGTACGTCTTATTTTCAGATGCCTCAAGATATTCTATATGGACTACAAGTTGTAAGGCAAGCTCGACCATTTTTATTCTTATTCTCCGATCTCAGAGTTATAGATGACATGTACCACAAATTCAGGAGACACCAAGAAAGTAGTCTACATGATAATAAATATGTGGAAGCTGGGTACCGTCGAGAACTAATGATTTCACACATCACAGATGACGTCCTGTATGATCCAAAAATCAACATCAACAAGACTGTTACTAGCATTTTTCAAAAAATATTTTCCAATAATGATGATGAGAACATAATTTTGGAGATATTTGATGTAAGAAGAAAAGTTATATCATCTTTATCATTTACTTCAATTTAACAAATCATTATTTATAATGCCTGTGATGTGGTATATTGTCACGCTTTAAGCAGAAATTACATCAATTCTTTGTGCTATGAATAATCATATTATACGAATATTAAGTTAAAAATTCATTACCTAATACTATCTTCCATATATCTGAAATGGAAAAACTCATATATTATTATACCCCTCGTAAATATAAAACGAAGAGTATATGCACATTTTCTAAAACCGTTAATATCGCTAGTAGAGAAAACATCATATCACTGTGTTAGTGATCGAATTCTGAACTATTTTCAAAATGTCCATCTGTCCACCCGTCACGTTTTTTTATAAGCACGATAACTTAAGAAGGAAAACTCCGATTGTATTGAAAGGTTCTATCAGGATAAGCTAGGCAAAACGGCCCCAGAAAGCAATCTTTGAAATAACTGAATGAATTTTTTTTCGGTTACAGTTGAGGTACAATCGCCAAAAAAATATATAATATGGGTAATTACATTTACTATTATAGACGAGTAAAATTGGGAACCAAAGACGCTTAGTTTCCGAGAAAAAAAAAACTGGCGTAGAACGAAACCAGACTTGGTGCGATTCTTTAATTAGGTGATCGTGTACATGAAACCACTTTTCACGACATTTTCTGGTGGTCAGGAACTTTTTTATTTCGAAAAAACTGTAAAAAAATGAATTTTCCATGAAACATGTTTTTTAATGTCCCCACCGTTATATCTTTAAAAATAATTGTGCTATGGAACTGATTTTTTTTAAAATTGAAGTAGACACAATAACGCTTCTAACTATGTACAGGGTGGGCAACTAAGAATGGAGCTCGGCCATATCTCAAAAACCAAGCATCGCACAAATTTAGGGAAAAAATTACCTTAAGTAAAGTGGCCACGAAAAATCGCTGGAAAATATTTTCGAGTTTCTAAAATGGCCGCTAGGGGGCGTAACAGCCATAGCCGAATAGAAAATCAGGTTTCTCTCAGTATTTTACTCAATTAAGTGGCATTGAAAATACATGCGTCGTAATCCTAGGACAATTTTGAATTTTTCCAGTTTTTCATTTTTTTTGTATCTTCAAGAATAAAGTGGTGGGGAGATGCCAAAAACACATTTTTTCAAATGTCGATTACTCCGATTAGCCTTAACGGAATTTAACAATCTTGATCTCATTGGAAAGTGCTTTTCTTAGTCTATCGAGTGCACTTTGCGCTGTTTCCATTTGATTATTACCGTCGCCGCTAGAGGGCGTTATTTGACATGACAACAAATATAGCGCTTTTTCTTAAAAAATTTAAATGGAATGGTATATTTATTTTTACACGGTAAAATAGAGAATTAAAAGCCTCAGATGTCAGTGAAAACCGCAACTCGATAACTTTTCTCTAACGGAAGATATTAGCAAACAAAGTTGAAATTATGAATTATTGTCAGATCTTTACGACGGGATTTGCAAATTAGCTGTTGAAACAAGTAAGCTGTAAAACTGGCACAATGAAGAAACAACATATATCAAACATATTGAGTGGAGTATATATTACATGATATAAAAATTAGTAATTAATTACAGACAACAATTCTAATAATAATAACAATATATTTATGTAGACAGTTATGAAACGTCACATTTTTCATAACTGTCAGTTTCATTACATAACTAGTGATGTAATGAATTTTTATTAAACTGTTATTATTAAACTCATCATTTAGAAAAAAAACTTTAAGAGTAGGGCACAAAAAACAATTTATTAATAAAATGCAAATAGAAACTTTCCGCCGTCTGCGTTTCTAATAAAACTTTTAAAGTTTTCTTCTGTTAAAATGATAAATTTCTTAGCATGATAACCTGAAGATTTTCTCTTCAAAAATGCTATTAATATGGTATATTCTTTATGTCAATGTTTCCTTTGGCATTTAATTCTTTAATATTGATTCCTACTCAATATTCATATCGTGATGTTTTATACTTTTTCATCATTTCGAAATACGCTAAGAGAATCTTTTCACATACATCTTATTATTCCTTTTTGTTGACACCAGTTTTCAAATTTCGTATATTATACTTCCTCATATATGCTTTTTGATTTATCAGGTATTATTGAATTTACTGCTACTCTTTTATATCAGATGGAATATCCACACCTGAATCAACAAATTCTGACTTAATTTGTTTAAAAAAATTCAGCAGTTTGACAAATGAACTTTGTTAATACAAATGTCAACCTATACTAATGCTCAGGTACAGCGATAAACACAAAACTTATTTGTACCACTGTAGGTGTAAAAATGTTTGAAACCGCAAAATAAAATTCAATATAAATTGCAATTTCTTTTCTATTTTAGAGCAGGATTAGATAAAATGTTGTCTTTCTTAACACGTTATGAAACAGTAATTTTACTTGACTCGCGTAATTTGCAAATATTACATTCGTCAAGTAAAATTAGTCTTTTCATAACTGTCTACATAAATATATTGTTATTATTATTAGAATTGTTGACTGTAATTAATTACTAATTTTTATGTCATGTAATATATACTCTACTCAATATGTTTGATATATGTTGTTTCTTCATTGTGTCAGTTTCACAGCTTACTTGTTTTCAACAGCTAATTTGCAAATCCCGTCGTAAAGATCTGACAATAATTCATAATTTCAACTTTGTTTGCTAATATCTTCCGTTAGAGAAAAGTTATCGAGTTGCGGTTTTCACTGACATCTGAGGCTTTTAATTCTCTATTTTATCGTGTAAAAATAAATATACCATTCCATTTAAATTTATTAAGAAATAGCGCTATATTTGTTGTCATGTCAAATAAAGCCCTCTAGCGGCGACGGTAATAATCAAATGGAAACAGCGCAAAGTGCACTCGATAGACTAAGAAAAGCACTTTCCAAAGAGACCAAGTTTGTTAAATTCCGTTAAGGCTAATCGGAGTAATCGATATTTGAAAAAATGTATCTTTGGCATCTCCCCACCACTTTATTCTTGAAGATACAAAAAAAATGGAAAACTAAAAAGATTCAAAATTGTCCTAGGATTACGATACATTTATTTTCAATTCCACTTAATTCAGCAAAATACTGGAAAAAAAACCTGATTTTCTATTTGGCTATGGCTGTTACGCCCCCTAGCGGCCATTTTAGAAACTCGAAAATATTTTCCAGCGATTTTTCATGGTCATTTTACTTAACGTAATTTTTTCCCTAAACTTTTGCGATGCTTGGTTTCTGAGATATGGCCGACCTCCATTCTTAGTTGCCCACCCTGTACAATGTGATTATAAATTATTATTTTTTTAATTGTTAAAATAATACCAAACTTAAAGTTGTTATTTTCGTGAATGTATTTTTCAACAATCGAGAAAAAATTTTATTTATGAAAATATGTACATACATGCTGTGAACAAATTGAAGCCAATATATGAAAAAAGTTTTTAGAATCATAATTTTTGATGTGCAGGTTATAGTATGAAGTCAGCGATTTTTTTAAAACGGGCTAAAACATATTCTTGCGCACCCGGCTCTCATTATACTGCTTACCGCCTGCGGACTACGGTTGTTGGGTTCATGTGTACTAATCGGGCTTTTATTCGTAGCTCCAAAATAGGTACGAACCTAAGGTATAAACCTACCTTTTGTGGTTTTAAGGTAAAAAATATTTAAAAGCAGGTAAATATAAATCATTGTTATAAAGTAAGTACCTACCTACATTTTTGATTGAATTAAACCAAGACGCAGGAATAAAACAACTTTATTTTTTTGCAACTATTTCTCTATTGACAACTGAGTATTTAGTTACGTAGGCTCTGCGTTAAAAGCATTCTAATTCGTCTGTACATTCATCGAAACCTTTAAATAACAGTATTTCAAGTACGACATTTACACTCGTTAGAACATTTTAGGCCTTCTTTAACACAATTATATTTTCGATTTTCGCAATTTTTATCTGAACAATAAATACTTAATGAAAATATTGTCCAAACATCGTCACTTAAATTCCGTCCTGAACCATGTGCATTTATAAGTGTAGTTGGCATATTGCTTCTGTACGATATTCTAAGTTGATACATAAACCTGCAATAGGTAACTAAATGTATTAGATAGGAAATCTATTATTTAAATATATATGTTTACCTTAAGAAGGAGTGGTAAAAGGTGCCTTCAGTTGAAGGAAGCTTCGTTTGTTGTTGTTGCTAATTTGATCGTTAGGTCGTTTAATATCTGAATTTGTTTATTTTTGTTTTTTTACAGTACTAGAATCAATTTTGTAAAGATTTTTAAAGCTTCATCTTTAGATAGCAATGGCAGTTCCGATAATTTTTTAAAAACAACAATATTCTTTAAGATCAAACGCAGATTTTTTAAATATTTTAAAAAAACCATTAGTGGTGTCGCAACCAGTAAAAGAATGAAGACAAGAACAAACTGTAGTTCATAAACTTTGCACTACCTTCTATATTGACAAAAATTGTCTGCTAGTGCCGTGTCCAAGTTGCATAAATAAATTAGTTCCATTTAAGTCAGAGTCCGAAAAATGGAGAGTAAGTAAAATTAATACATCTATATGAACTGACTTCACCAATATTTGTTTGCCAAATTTAGTTTCGTACATTACATGCAAAACCATCCTGGTATCTTCCTGTTTGCTAAATTGATTTTTGGTCATTTCTGAATGACGTTTATGTAGTGAAACTACTTTTTCTGTTAATTTAAATCCTCCATCTATTATTAATATTTTGTATTTGATTAAGTACTGTGCAGCATCTGTTGCAAATCGGCGCGGCACGGCGGCACTGTATGATTGCAAAAAACGTTCATGTTTTCAAAACTTGTCTACCTATACGACAGTCTATATGATATTTTAATTAAATTTCGGCATTTAAAATATTATCTTTTCTGACACAATATTTCCGCGATGTTGTCTTTTTTCAGCACTAGATATTAGTGACAACAAACCTTGTATCCTAGGTCTTGGTACCACAGATTTGTCATCATCCCGCGCAATTTTCTTGCAAATAATGCACTCCATTATTTTAGAAAACTAAATTGCGAATATTCTACAGCATCGCATTTATTTAAAAGTATTTATACATATACTCTAAATCCCGCAAACTACTAATATACGATTCAAATGTATTGACCCCTCATTTTAACAGCGAATATCTCAAAAATGGCGGACCAGAGAAAATTTGATAAAATATGTGTTCATTATGTGTCTATTGTAAATTATTCACTGAAGTTTGAATAATGTACATTGGACAGTTTTGAGGTTCTGCTAAGTTATATTGAAAAATGCCCTACTTTTTAAGGAAATGTTGAACATGTCAGTTTTAAATTCATTATATCTTGAAAAATATGCCTACTATATGAATAATATTTTAGATACCGATAAAGCACGGCATTTTTTGTACGAAGAAATTCTTTCATAATTTTTTATTCTAAAATTTGGCAGTTATTGTCAAAAACGTGACCTCATGTTTATTCGGCTATTTATCAAGGTATTTAAAAGATTTTTAATAAAATAGTTAATCATATAAAATGTAAGGATTTTCAGCAAAAAGAATTGGTATATATCAAATATTAATTTAGTTATCAGTGCAATAGATAATATTGCAGAACGCGGGCAATAATATTATCTATTGCACTTGATAACTAAATTAATATTTGATATATACCAATTCTTTTTTCTGAAAATGCTTACATTTTATACAATTAAATATTTTTTCAAAATTTTTGTAATTACCTTGATAAATAACCGAATAAACATGAAGTCACGTTTTTTAGAATAACTGCAAAATTTTAGAATAAAAAATTATGAAAAAATTTCCTTGTACAAAAAATACCATGCCTTATCGGCATCTAAAATATTATTTATATGGTAGGCATATTTTCAAATACATAATGGGTTTAAAACTGGTATTGTCAAAATTTCCTTAAAAAGTAGGACATTTTTCAATAGAACTTAGCAGCACTTCAATACTGTCCAATGTACATTATTCAAATTTCAGTGAATGATCTTACAATAGACACGTAATTTTTTCAATTTTTTCCGTTCCTCAGTTTTTGAAATATTCGCGGTTAAGGTGAGGGGTCAATACATTTAAATAGTATATTAGTTAGACGCATATTATCCTACCTTCCATACGCGGTGTACGTACTAGATTGTGAGCCACAATAATACATATGACTAATTTAGCGCGCTTTTAAAAAAATCGCTGTTGCCAAACGATACACATTGGGAAAAAAATAATTATATCAAAAACTTTTCTAATGTTTGGGCTACATTTGCTTCACTGTATGTGTATAAAAATTTTCAAAAATAAAAAAGTTTATCGATTGGTGAAAATTGTAATACGTAAAATTCAAATATCTAGTTTTCCTAATTTTTAAGGAAATGAAAATGCGAACTGTGTAAAAACCATTAGTACAGTTAAAAGCGCTATTGTGTGTACTTTAATTGAAAAAAAAAAGAACGTCGATAGCAACATTAGTTTTGAAGATATGACGGTGGAAAAAAAAACACATTTTATTTAAAATACAATATTTTCCCTTTTTTTAATTTAAGAAGGTCCAGACCACGAAAAAATGTCGTGAAATACGATTTCATATGCCCAGTGACATGCTTAACAAAACCTACCATGTTTGACCTGGTTCTACGTCAGAAAAAAAACGGCACGATAGAGTCTCTATTACTACTAATTGGTTCATTAAAAACAAATGAGTGGAACACATCTAAAATTAAGTTCGTGTATCAGATTGGCTGTATGTAAGTACCTCTAATTTAATGTCATATGTCATATACACCATGCATAATAATATATAAAGTTACATTAAAAATTTACGTTAAAAGGAAATGGGTGCAAGACCTAAACAAAAATACAAAACATGCGCCGGCACGAATATTTTTCAAACTTGTTTTTCTCGAAAACTACTTTAGCTAGATGAATAAAACAAAAAGGCTCTAGTAGATCATTAGTTGATCTATATTATATTATCTATATATTTATTTTAGATTCTTTAAATAATTTTAATTACTTAAAAAGTGAAAATAAAAATTTTACAATGAATTTCCTTACAGTCAAGGTACAATCGCCAAAGAAATATATAATATGGGTAATTACACTTACTATTACTAATAACTGTTCCATTAAAAACAAATGGATGCAACACTTCAAAAAAAAATTAAAATGTTTCCTGAATAAGGGCGAAAAACGTTTCAAAGGCTAAGCATTTCCAGGAAACAGAATGATAGATTTCATGAAAATGTAATCCATTGGAATGAACAATTTTTTAAGACAAGGTAGATAAATAAATTCATTTTAGGTCTTTGTTCTCATTTTTAACTGAATCTTCATAATCGTAGGGGGTTATGTGGATACTAGTTTAATCTGCATGGCCGTAGGGGACTGTGTGGATGCTAGTGTTAGAATGAGAATTGTCAAATAAGAAATTAGACAAATTCATTTTAGGATTTTAATTTGCTAGCATAACCAGAATTCAGGTTACCGAAAGAATGCAAAGATTTCATTAATATTTCTACACAAAGTTTTTCTTTTAGTTATAGATAGTTATTTTTTCTGCTGTTTGCAAAATCCTATAAAGAATGTTTCAATACAATTATAAGCAAACAAATAATAATTAATTTTTAAACATGCATAGAGTATATAGGCTCCAATACTAGTTAGCTAATAGATAGGTGAAGTCGTTTTTATCAGTCAATGTCAAATATAATCATTTCACACTTATTCATAGAAATTGTCTTGGTTTTGCATGAAACATCTTTATGAATGGCTTTATGTCTTTCTGATGAGCTCCAGAATAAGGGCGAAAAACGTTTCAAAGGCTAAGCATTTCCAGGAAACAGAATGATAGATTTCATGAAAATGTAATCCATTGGAATGAACAATTTTTTAAGACAAGGTAGATAAATAAATTCATTTTAGGTCTTTGTTCTCATTTTTAACTGAATCTTCATAATCGTAGGGGGTTATGTGGATACTAGTTTAATCTGCATGGCCGTAGGGGACTGTGTGGATGCTAGTGTTAGAATGAGAATTGTCAAATAAGAAATTAGACAAATTCATTTTAGGATTTTAATTTGCTAGCATAACCAGAATTCAGGTTACCGAAAGAATGCAAAGATTTCATTAATATTTCTACACAAAGTTTTTCTTTTAGTTATAGATAGTTATTTTTTCTGCTGTTTGCAAAATCTTATAAAGAATGTTTCAATACAATTTGAAACTTGTCAGAATTAACTTTAACCAAAATATTTTGTTATCATTTCCTAGCATTTTATAGCCGCCATATTGATTCCGCCATCTTGCAGGTTGGTTCACGACAATTTGATATCAAATTCGTTATCAGCGACCTCGAAAACCCCGAGTAGCAAGATTTATGTAAATTGATTAAAGAAAAAAAGTCTATAAGATTTTTGTAAAACATGTGGCCATTTAGACACATTAAACATCTTCAGGTTTTCATATTTCAAAAATCGGCCATGACAGATTTCTTCGGAATTTAAAAATACTTTAAATTTTTTTTTTTTAATTATCAAAATGGGTTGCAATATATGAGCTCTAGACAATTTTGAATGAAAAACCTTTTTCTGGACCGCTGTGCGCCGCTTACATTTTTTTCAAATTAATTGAAACAATGGGCTTGTTCCACGACATTAATTTTATATAGTACCGACATTCTTATTATGCACTTAAAATTTCATATTATTAAATTTTTCCGCTCTCGAGATATATGGCGTTGAAATTAGTAATAGTTGCAAAAACAGCGCGCCTGTTTATGACGTCACTATACCCAACTTTGAACTCGGTAATCTACGCCGACCACTAACAGCCGTTCAGTAGTAAGTAAATACGTAGAGTTGAAGGCCGTTTTAGATGTCTATGGAAAGAGAAAGAGTGGCGTTTTGTTCTTATACTAGAGTGAAGAGGCAAAGCTGGAAATCCGGCTTGGCACGGACGAACGAAAAATGGCTTTTCTGTTAAAAATTGGAAAACATTGAATTTTCAAAAATTCATAACTAAGTAAATACGTGGAATGGAAGTCCATTCTAGGTCTGTATGGAAAGAACAAGGTTGGCCCTTTCTCCTGATACCAAATTGTATAGGAAAATTCAGAAATTCTGCTCTGCAAGAGCGAGCAAATAATGACTTTTTTTAGGAGTATTAAAACGTAACCTAAAAAAGTCAAAAACATCAAATTTTTAAACGCTCATATGTAAGTTAATACTTGTAGTGGAGAATCGATATTGGTCTCTATTTAAAAGAGGAGATTGGCATTTTATCGACATCGTAAGTGTCACAATGGAAATCGGAATTTCGGCTAGGTCTGTGGGAAAAAAATGGCTATTTTCTTAAAAATCGAAAATTCGGCCGTCATATTTTGCCATTTGGTAACATTTCGCCAAATCATATGTTCCCCTACAGCCCCTCAACTGCCTGTTACTAAATTTAAGAGGCGAGAGACATAGCCGACTTTTGCGAGTTAATAAATCAAAAACCATTAAAAAGAACGCCTCCGAATGTATCCTAAACAATTTAGAATTAATTCTCGAATTGAATGACACCAGCCGCTTCCCAAAAAACCGCCCCCACAAAAAGCCTTTGATAGATCCGATCTGCAATTTTAGAGGGGCGCAGATCAACACGATAAGTATATAGATAATAACAACTAAACACCATCAAGTCGACTGAGGTCGCCGAGTCTATGCATATAGTGACGTTGCGCCTGGCTACGCCCCATTTTCGCGAGGTTTATGTTTGTAATTGTTTTTAAGACACTAAACGTGCGAATAAAATTCTGATCCATTGTTTTATACTTGAACTTACGATTTATGAAATAAAAAAATGCCCAACAAGCCTATTCACTTTTAAAACGAAAAATTTTCGAAGGGAGAGAAATAGGAGAAATAAATTTCTCTTGTCATCGGGGATATTTTTCGCACCAATAGTACACCGTAAACATATTGTTTACTTTGCATGGTGGTTCAAATTCCTTTGTTTTAAAGATTCTGAGCCACCTGTAGGAGATAGGACACTTTTGATGTAGGTACCTATATATTCAATATAATTTTGGTGATAACTTCCCCTATCTCTGACTATTTTTAAGTTACATAGTGCTTATTGATTTTTTTCTGTTCGGTGCATCTGTGTATATAGTGTGTCCCAAATTGGGGTTGCAGGTATTGTTATCTCCATTTTTGGGTATTACCTTCCACATTAAATCATGACCTATGAATGTGTTCTTTATTCTTAACTATTAAAAATACATTTTGTCATATTGTAGTACATCTTTGAAAAGATAAAGGTACTATATAATACAAAAAAATTAATATGACATCTATCTAAGAAATAAAAGTGAATATGTCAAAAAGTAGAACAATATTTTTTTTCTCTTACACTTACTGTAAAGATCTTAAAAAGTAACTATATAAAGTGTAAAGTTATTTGATACAACTCTTTAAATATGAAGGATTTTCCAAAATGCACGATTGTGTTTTTCGCAATTGAATCAAAAATTGAAATAGTTAGCTCGAATCTAAAACTGAAATTTCCAAAATCTCCAAAACCGGCTCCGTTTAGCTACCTTTCTATCTTTTGTATTTGTCTTAAAGGAAATAGCAATATATGCAGTTCCAATTCGGAACATACTGTATATCCAGTACTTGTTCCTTAATTTTGAATGTCGAAGTATGAGCTCTTGAAACTATCAGATTTAAACCATCCTGTGTAATCATGTTCATTCAATTGTATATTTATTGAACATACCTGGCTAATGTTTGTATTAAATATTCTTACTCTTCTACACCGCTAAATTAGTTCTATTTGTATTGTTTGTGATACCAAATGTTTTCTTAGTCGATGCAAAGGATTATTGGGGTGGCGAATTTTTGTGATTATTCGAAGAGCGGATGTTTTCCTACTTGTATATTTTTTAGGGCTGGGTTTCGACAGTTAAGATAGAGGGTATGCCCATAATCTAAAATTGGTCTGCATATAGATTTGTATATCTTGATGGCCGCAGTGAGTTTAATTCCTTTGTTTTTATACGTTAGAGACCTGAAAAATGTAGCTCTTGAAGTTATTCTGCGTTTACTAATTTTGTATGATGGTTTAGGTTGAGCTTCTGGTCCAGATGGATTCCTAGGTATTTGACATTGCTAACTGGTTGTATTTGATGTTGAGCTAGGGTTATGGTGGGAGAATAATTAGACGGGGTGTGATTGAAAATCATTAATTGTGATTTAGTGGCATTAATTTCTAATTTCCATTTATTCAGCCAGGATTGAGTGTTGTCCGTAAGTACTTTTAATTTTTCTATGGTTTTAGTCAGCGTTTTTTCATGGACTGTCAGAGCTGTGTCGTCAGCATATTGTAAGCAGACATGAAGAGTGATTTGAAGGGCATGACAGTATATACATTATAGAGCGGGGGTGAGATTGGAGAGTCTTGCGGTACACCCGAATTAGCTGTGAATTCTTGAGACGTGCAGTTGTTTATTTGTACAACTAGTTTTCTGGATTGAAGGAAATCTTTGATGATATGTATTAGAATCCCTAACTAAAATAAAATGCAATTAATATAATGTCAGTTATTAACTGCGGGAAGTAGATATCTGTGCGAACGGGTAAATGTGGGAAGCTGATTTTTCTGAGAGCGCTTACCACAGTCATACAGATAGCTCACCTAGTCAAAACGAGCTCCACAGTGTTGAAGATTAGTGAAATTGGATGCAGCATCAAAAATCAAGTCCCCTTATCATTGCTCATGAGTACTAGTGAAGTAATAATACTCATGAATCATATTACCGATCATTAAAAATTTAAAAAGTAAGCCCGTTTATGATCAGTCATAAGTATTACTGAAATAATAGTAGATACTTATGAACAATCATAAATGGATTTAATTTTTCTTTAAGTATTGCCTTCAATTTCATTACCAATTTCACAGCAGTGATCGTTTCGACTAGATGAGCTGCCTGTAAGCCGACCGTAAGAGCTCTCGGAAAAATCTGCTTCCCGCAGTTACCCGTCGCGGAAACATTTGCTTTCCACAATTAGGTTAATATGTGAGTGGGCTCTTGTCTTCTTGCTAATTGCGAGAAGCAAATATTTCCGGGAATGGGTAACTGTGGCAAGCAGATTTTTCCAAGAACTCTTACCACCGCCCTACAGGCAGCTCACCTAGTTGAAACGATCGCTACCGCCATTTCATCCATTTGTTTTTAATGAAACAAGTAATAAAAACAGTAAGTGTAATTAGCCATGTTATATATTATTTTGGCGATTGTACCTCGTTTCTAAGCGTACAAAAATTCATTATCAAATTTTTATTTCCATTTTTCAAATAATTAAAATTATTGAAAACATCTACATAAATATATAATATAGACCAATTAAAGGTATAACAGAGCCTTTTTGTTTCATTCGTCTAGCTAAAATTGTTTTCGAGAAAAACAAATTTAAAAAATAGTTGTGCTGGCACGCGAGAATAAAAAACAGCCTTTTTACATTTCTGACGTTACCGCTCTCAGGTTACTGACTAAACCGCCGCTCGCTACCCAACGCACCGCTCCCAGTCCGGCTGACGGGAGGGTATTCAATGGATCATCGACAATCTACCTATTAAGGCACATTCTCTCCATTTACAAATAGTACAAATTTCTGTGACGCTAGCTCTCGGGATTGCAGAATTTGTTTTAAATCTGTCTCAAGTCTGTTCTAAATTTAATACAGTTTGGAATGGATATAAAGTGAATAGTAAGAATTTTTCCTAATTAAATAAGGTCTGAGGACTCTTTGAATCGAATGTTAAACATCAGCCTGATGAGTCTCTTTTGAAGGATTAATACAATATTTATACAGTCATACTATATACTCTTTGTGTCTGATAAGAATATAAAAACAGGTTTATATAATTTGTATAAAGTGAATATTTTTCTATCTTTGTAGATCATTTCACAAAGTGATTTTTCTTGCAAAAATCCAAATCAATCACCACAACAAGTCTTCTACAATTTGTACAATGCCATTGCCTTGGCAGAATTAAAGGGTTATATGATGGTACAGTTCTCTTATTTGGCACAACGATTAGAAGAAAAAAGTAAGAATAAAGAATCATGGTATACATTTGTAATAAGAAACCATTCAAAGTGTCTTAACATTACAACATTCTTAACACAGATGTAACACATCAACAATAGATTTCTTTGTTTAGAACAAAATTTCAGGTGACATTTCTAATTTGAATAATATTTTTTAAATTCCTGTAATTTTTTAACAATATTATTTATTATTGTCTATAATTATTTCTTTGTGGCATGATCAAATTTCTTGCTTATTGTTGAGTATTTTGCCACTTCTATAAGAATATTTAAAGACCAATTTTCATTTTATAACTTTACTTTAGTTTATATATTTTTAGGCGCGAGACATTTTGTAATTGAAGTATTTAAAACCAAACTTTGTTTGGTCCATTCGGCTCTTTCATTAAATTCTTAAAAATACAGTGTGTCTCACTTAAGCGTGTAACAGCGTAATAATTCTTTTGATTTTTGTCCATTTCGAATCAAACTGATCTTAAAAAAATGAGATCACCAGGTCTATTTAAGACCACAAAATCACTTTCCATCTTTAAATGCAAGGCCATCTACGATATTAAATTGTATGAAAAAAATAAAAAAATCATAGTAGGCATTTTTTAATAAAAAAATTTTGATAACAATACTTGTTCGAAATCATCCAAAACCCTGAATTCGAAGTTTAGTTAAATTCTAAAAAAAAAAAAAAAAAAAAAATCCGATGAAAAAAACCTTTTGAGGCATTGAAATAAAAAATACTTCTAAATGTCAACAGATTTTTTTGACAACTAATCTGACATTTACAAAATTGTCTCAGTAGTAATAAAAAAGTCAGAGCACGCTTATCAAAACTAGAAAGACTGGAATTTTTTTTGCTGATTCCTTCTCCGAAAAAATGAGACAATCATTATATTTTCATCATAACTCAAGTTTTTACGCTAACGACTTTTACTTAAGCTCATTTTAAAGGCATTTTCAAGTACTTTTAAAAAGGTATGTCAAGTTTTTCTCAAAAAATTCGTCGTTTTTCCGTTATTTAAAGTTGAAAGGTTCAAATTAAGTTTTTGGCAAACAGTCACCTTCAACAAGCCATAACTCGGTATTGCATACACAGAAATAAAGAAAAAACAATCGATTTGTTGTTTTATAAGCTTCATTTTTGCTTCTGATGATTTTTTAGATGAAACATAATGTTTCCGAGTTATTTGTGAAACATCGCGAATATTGATTTATCGAAAAATCTTCATAGAAGATCTTTTGCTTAGAATTCATCCCTGTATCAATTTCTAATTTTTAGTTTACTAATTTACACCCCCCGAGAAGGGGTGGCATCTACCCCCAGGGTAAAAGCACACCTTCGGACCATGTAGACTTTGCAATACTATCAATTATGAATCGAATGCCATTTATTTCATGAAAATCGATCTTTCTTAACTGGACTCCGAGATAAAATGCTTCAATTATATGTTTCAATATAATACTGTGGTGCGGACCCTCATATCCTCTCTAGTGTCCTGGCCATTACGGCCAGCGCACGAAAACTTCGACCCGCTGTAAATATTGCTCTGTAGTAATGAATTGTGGTGTTGTTTGAACAAACTGGTCCTTTAAAATGATAATCTATTACCCACTCCAGACTTATATTTCTTAACAATGAATTTCTATGCACTTTATTTCAAACTATTTGACACTAATTTTAAATCTGAATTGTTTGGGAAAGTATTGTATTTGAATTAAATGGAAGTCAAATTTGTTTATTTGTTATATTCCTTTTTTTTCTAAACTTATATTTGCCTAACGTGTTTACTTAAAATTACAATATGTTAATTTCAAAATTGAAATACTGATCTTTGCATATTTTAGAACATAGACATGAATCTCGACTAATATAGCTGTTTATAACAATGTTAATAAATCTTTAATGATTTTTAATTGTTTTCATTGTTATCTCATCAATTCATTCATTCTGTGCAGTAAAATTTTCCACAAGTTAATACCCCGTAGAATGTGAATTTTGCAGGTTAATTTTTAAAAAATTTCCAGGAGAGGGTGATCACCCCCTTTTACTGGGGTATGGAATATCCATACCCCGGGACCACCTCCCTGTAGGGCCCGCACCACAGGTTCAGTCAAGAGATCTTACAGATTGTAAATACAGCCCTGTTTAGTATACCTACTAGTTAAGGCAACTAACAATACAGCCTATTATGTTTAACAATATACCCAACAAAAAGCAAGAAATATTACTTCGTATTAGTTATCAACACAATTTTTATCTCACAATCTGAAAATTTTAGAAAAAAATTAGTTTTGTTCTATTGCATGAAATATTCTTCGCAAATACCGCTTATGTTTTTGAATTTTATGTATACATTTTTTCTCGAGCTCCGCTACCCAAAGTAATATAATTCGTATAAATTACAGTTTATTATCAAAGATTAGATCAATTTACACTCTATACTACCAGGCAATCAGGCACATATATTTTTTTATTTTATGATGTGTTTTCAGGTAATTATACAGATCTTTCTCTATTGGCTAGAAAGCAATTTCAGAAAAGAATGATTGACACCTTGTCAACCCTTCGAGGAGCCTTAGAAATTTTACCTGGAAAATTATATAGATGTGACCCCAAACAACATATTAAAGGTAAAACTAGAGTAAACACTATACTCTTTGCCGATTTATTGCACTTCTTATATAATTGTTGCACATACCGTTGCATACTCTCCGCACGTTTTTGTAAATAATGTTAGTTTTAGAAATTTTCAATTTTATAATTCCAATTTAACTCGCTCAATATAGTCGGGCAGATCTGGAGAAAAAGCAGGGTCGAAAAGTGACTGCTCCGAATGAACAAAATTTTTTTACCAACTCATAAAGTTATTTCCCCTCCATCATTCCGAC
The DNA here is from genome assembly GCA_963583905.1 of Stenurella melanura. Classification (NCBI taxonomy): domain Eukaryota; kingdom Metazoa; phylum Arthropoda; class Insecta; order Coleoptera; family Cerambycidae; genus Stenurella; species Stenurella melanura. Next base: position 80,995,367 of record OY757316.1, on the reverse strand, counting down.
AAGTTTTTACAGGGCGGAGTCGTCGGGGGGTGGGGGAAACGGCCCATTAAAAGCATGAGAAAGCAGTTTTTCCGACGTATCTCCTTAGGTGTCGATCCCACAAAAAAATCGCTCATACCAAAAGTGAAGAGCTCGACAAAACACGTAAGCTCGTTCCAACCCGAACCCAATCGCATAATTAGTTCGCGAGATATCGCGATTGAAGTTGTGAAAAAACGAAAAATTTAATTAATTATTTCTCGAGAGGCAGTGCAGTTGGGACCTCAATTTTTTCTGAATAGAAGGGTATTAATGAATAATTGATGAGGCCGGAAGGTGGGGATGATGGAACAATTAGGAGGGGAGATATGGGGGTGAAACCAGAATTATTAAGGTGCTGATAACTTTGTTACTAATGGAGCTACGGCAATCTGGTCGGGACCAATTTGCGTATTTTTTTATTTGCTAAAATATGACAGTGGCAATTTTTTTTTTGTTTCCAAATAAACGCCTGGCGCCCAAAATAAAAAATGGCCGATTTTTTGCACGTCTTTTTGGGCATGAAGGAAGGGGGCGGGGGAAATATTTTTTTCACCAATTGACAGCATTTTTTTTTACCTTCAATTTCCGTCCAGCAAGATCGCGATCGGATGAGTAGAAAGGGAGATACAGGCCGGCAAAGTTTTTGCTGTATATCGGGAGAACGGACAGGGGTGGGGGGGTTCGGGTCGATCAAAATTTTGAGAAATCTTTACTTTCGACTTTTCCATTATATAAGTCCCCATTGTCCATACATTGTCTGCCCACGCGAATTACAAAATGAAAAACAGAACGGGGCGGGCACATAATAAACGATGGAATTTCTGGCATGCATGACGAAGCACCAAGCGAATCTTCATTAATATCAGAACTGTGCAGCGAAGATCTGATAGATTGCATACGGCAATATGAACATAGCGATGACAAATCAGCGTTAGACTTCGTCTGTCTGTAAACTGCTTGGTACTGTAGACAGTAAACAATAAGCTCGCTGCTACAAACTATCTAAATTCATTTTTCTTAGTTTCGTTCGGTTTGCGAGGGCCAGAAAATAGGCCCTTTGTCTTAAGTAGTTGTTGGGGTGTCATGTCGGTTGAAAAGATACATGAAAGAAATAAACAATCCTCTCAATTATTTTATGTTCAACAATTTGTCTCGTTTCAAGCCGAGGAAACGAGACCAGTCAAACACATGTTTAAGTACGACAACCTCTCGCACCGATTGGTGTAGTTAGATTTACAGGACTAAAGTAGTTGATTTGGAGAGGTTTCCAGAATATATAGGTAATAGTCTTAGTAAAAAATAGATATGTCAACTGAGGTAGATTTTTTTTGTCCCCATACAAATGCAAAGTAATGGACAAAGTGGTTTTTTTATCTGCCTTACTGGCATAAATGTTAGATAGGGCAAAGTACTATAATAAAATAGCAGAGATTCTTTACAGCGTCATGCACAGTCATGTTTCGCAAATCCCATGGTCCGTTACGTAATTTCAAATTGGGGTATGGTTTAAAGTAGGGAAGTTTTTAATTGGTAGTGATTTCAGGGTATACCGCCCACATTTGAGAAGTCTTATTTTCTATGAGGGAAAATAGGATTTCTGGGTTAGCATTCCTTTGCTCAAGATCTAGCCACAGGGTGATAATAAATTCTTTCAGTTTTAAAGTTTATGTAAATTTAGGCATTTTCTCGGTTATAACGTAAATGCATCTCTTGTAATTATATTAAGAGTGTTCGGCCCGCGAATAGACTAAAGATTTGAAATTGCGGACCGCTTCATTTTCTTATAATATAATTAATTGCTGTCTGTTAACTTATTTAATCGTTCAATGTTTGTGTTTCTCATTTTCATTTGTTTTTATTTTCTCTGTAAATATAGTGGTTTAAGTTATATGAAAAATCATGTGTTTTATTGATTGTTACCTAAATGAGTTCACTATAAATTCAGTAAAGTTTAATTGTGAAGTATCCTGTTTGGGATGTACACAGAAAAGGGTAACCACCGATTTTGATTGATGTACTATAATATCGACGGAGCCTGCAAAAGTAAATGAGACACTCCATATCCTACCAATTGTAATGTCCAATTTAATTCATGTAATTAAAGAAAAATAAATAAATAATAGATGTATCATCTGCTCCTGAAACTTCCTTCTGATATTTCCTTTCCTCCTCATTACCCTTAGGCAGTTCTATGCTAGCACATACGCTGCAACGTCGCTTGACCTTAAAGAGATCACGACAGTCTTTTGTATAGCACCTCTCATTTATTACCTGCCATTGTTATAATGGACCCATTCCGGCTAGCGCAACATCCCGAGAAAACAGAGATAAAAGACTGCCGAGCTACAAGAGCGCGACTGAGGATTAAAAATCAAGTAAATGATGATCATAATGTAACCAAAATGGACCCGCCAGGGCATGAAAAAATAAGAACGTAATATTATTTTCTGTTCCCGAACGGTCTCCGATCACGAGGAAAAAATAATTTTCATAATCGCTCCATAATCGAGTGAGATACTAGCGATCAAACATTCAAAAATATTTGAGAGCGCGCCATTCACGAACGTTCGTTCACGCGTGTGTGAATTCGAGGAGAGCTAGAGAGCAGCTGAACTGACTCGCTCGCCCGTTTTCGTTCCGTTTTTCCTTTTGTAACTCGCGCGGGCGGACAATGTATGGCCATCGGGGATTAATAAAATGGAGAAGGCGAAAGAAAAGACTTTTCTCAAAATTTTCATCCCGGACCAAACCCCCCACCCCTCTCCGTTCTTCCGCTATACAGCAATAACTTTGCCGGCCTGTATCTCCCTTCGTAATCATCCGATCGCGATGTTTCCGGATAGGAATTGAAGTTAAAAAAAAATGCTATCAATTGATGAAAAAATTACTTCCCCCACCCCCTTCTTTTATGCCGAAAAATACGCTCAAAAGGTCGTACATTTTTTATTTTAGCACCAGGCGTTTATTTGCAAAAAACAAAAAATTCTGCCAGTGATATCTTTTAGCAAATAAAAAAATACGCAAATTGATTCCGACCAGATTACCGTAGCTCAATTAGTAACGGAGTTATCAGCGTTTTAATAATTTTAGTTTCTACCCCATATCTCCCCTCCTAATTGTCCCATCACCCCCACCCTCTGGCCTCGTCAAGTGTTCATCAATAACCTTCTATTCAGAAAAAATTGAGGCCCCCAACTCCCCTCCTTCTCGAGAAATAATTAATTTCATTTTTCATTTTTTCGCAACTTCAATCGCGATATCTCGCGAAGTAATTATGCGATCGGGTTCAGGTTAGAACGAGCTTACGCGTTTCGTCAAGCTCTTCATTTTTGGTAAGTATGCTTTTTTTTGTGGCACCAACGCCTGCGGAGATACGTCGGAAAAACTGCTTTCCCGCCGCCGACTCCGCCCTGTAAAAACTTGTCGGAATGATGGAGGGGACCTAACTTTATAAGTTGGCAAAAGAAATTTTTTCATTCGGAGCAGTCACTTTTCAAAACCCAGATCTGCCCCACTAATAGGGAACTTGCGCATTTTTTTTTTATTGCTAAAAATGTTCAATATGTAAATAATTAAAGTTTTACACGCCAGAGAATCATTTAAAACAGTTCAGACACATGTGAAGTTACATCGCACGTAGGAACCCAAGGTGCAAGGCTGGAATTGAGGCCATTGTAATGCGGTGTGACGTCGCGGCCTTGGGCAGTGTTTTCTTAGCGCGACATAAAATTTGAATTTTAGCACAGTTTCAATTGCTTATAAAGAACATGCTGAGTTAGAAAATATATTCTTTTGTAAAATATACGTTTTATTATACTGTTACCTTATGTTTCTTAGTATTATTTTCCTCCAGAAGAAAAGTGACACATTTAAAAATATGTATGTTTTGGCTTCCTTGCACAAAAAGTTCACAAATACGACAGATATCCCCTAGGAAAAGGTCATAAATAAAATGCTTCAATTTCGCCACTAACGCTCATATGTGTCGTTCTTCCCCTCATCACGATTAAAGTATAAATCCTTTATTTTAGCCAAAGACTAATAATATACAAAAATATACATAAGTAGTAAATAGACAATGAAAAAAGATATATAAAAACAACACAAGAATTGTATATAACAAACAAGTATAGTCAATTTGTCACACTATAAAATTTCACTTAAATAAATAAACAGTCATAGAACATATAATAATCAGTAGTAATTACATGACTTTAAAAACAAGTACGTACTTAAAATTAAATTTAGGCTGGACATTTTCAACAGACAATACGAATGTCTACTCATCCAATAAATACTTTTTAAGCCTATTCTTGAATGTATTTAAAGTGGAACTGCTTTTAATATTCTCAGGTAACTCATTATACTCACCTAATCCCTTAAAAAATAAACTGTTTTGAGTTGACTTTTTCCTGTATCTTTGTATATGAAAGTCTAAATTAGCTCTAGTATTATAATTATGTACATTTATATTATAGACTAACATATCCTGCAGATATTTGGGAGCTAAGTTATTTTTAATTTTATATATAAAAACCAGGGTGAAGAATGTAACATATTTTTTTACCGAAAGCCACTTTAACGTACTCAGCATGCCCCGAATAGGAGTCAGTCTAGAACATCCCAAAATGATTCTCATACCCCTATTTTGTAACTTTTGAAGTCTAAAGTGTTGTCAATCTTGACAACTTCATAAGTTTAGTCGAGTCGTGTGTCTGAACCAAATGCACTACAATAAATCAATAAATTTGCTTTAATAGCAGTGGTATAAAAAAAAATTAATAGTTAGATATAACTAGAATAAGCTGTAATGAAATATCATTACAGCTTATTTAGCAAAGCTTTTGAAATGTTAACTATTTTAAATCCCCTTTTCTGCAAAACTATATTTTTTTAGTTATGACACTTTTCTTCCGGAGTGACGATATTATGTTTTTTAGTATTTTGTATACATAATGAAAAAAATGAATGAGTGATTATCATGAAATAGATTATATTTTGGCAGTTCATTTATCCTAATTACGTCTTCTATAGGCACTTAAACTTGGTAAGAATTTTATAAGTTTGATAATTATTGTCCAAAAACAATTTTTTTAGGTTTACAAAAAATACCAATATATTTCTTTAAATATGCGACTCAAGCTCAACGATATCATTTAAATTTTTTTGCTACACATGCTTGAAAAACACTTATTTGGAGTAATTTAGTAACAAGATATTTTCCCCCGAAAATAACCAAAAATAGCATACGTTTAACTATTAATACTTTTTAGTCTGGATATTTATTTATTTATTTATTATTATATATTATATTGAAAATAAAATCACAGGAGTAGGAGTGTACAATAACATTTATCTTAAGAACATGTTTTGTTCTGTTTTTGGTTGTACTCGAATCATACCAGTAATTTGAGCTCACTTTCAAGCGCGATAAACCGCAACTATAGTCTGTTTTTAAACCAGGAAAAGCGTTTCAAATTTGCCGCGTTAAATCATACATCTATGATTGGATACGCCTTCGCTATTCCTTTTGACATATTGTAAAAATTTTAATTTTATGTCATCAATTATTTGGTTTTGATTTCTATTTTGGTCATTTAGATGCCTGTACTAACTACAATTAAGTATATATAAATTGTAATGTATAAATATTATTTCAAAATTGTATTCATTGAACAATCTATTGAATAAATTGAATTGAATAATAATAAAAAAAATTGTACATTACATATATATCAGTTTTTAATCCTTTCTATATACATCTCAAGGTAAGAGTGACTAATTACTTGGTGTCTTTATATTGCGTAAATGGTGTGGGTGCTGTATAAAATACATAGAGGTCAAACAGAGGTCGATGCATTGTATAATGTAATCAAATTCACTGTAGTCGTGTATTATTGGTTGCCTACAATGCAAAAAAGGATGCAGCGTATTTTCTGGTTACTTTTATGGTGTGAATGGGACTTCAATATTTATTCCTCCTGGCTTAAAAACACGAGCTCTGACTAGATTCGATTTGTATGAAAATGGAGTGCTCTGTGTAAAAAATACCTTTTGCAAAACTTGAAGTATATTTCATATTGAAAATCGTCGATTTCTTAATGTATCATAAATTGCATGATTTTGGTTATTTTATAGTATCCACTTTATTTATCAACAAGAAAAAGCACACAAAAAAAAGCACAGGACTCGATGAGTTAAGCGTCGATCTATTAAAAGCTGTAAAAAATATAATTAGCGAACCTATGTCAGTCACTCTAAACAAATCTCTTGCGACAGGAATCTTCCCTAACATACTCAAAATAGCGAACACCATACCGATATATATAAAAAAGAAAACCCACAGGATATTGCAAATTACAGACAAGTATCACTAGTAAGCGCCCTATCAAAGTTGGCTGAAATTGTTATTATAAATTATTTAAATAAGCAAAATCTACTTACATCCTGCCAACATGGCTTCAGAGAAAAGAGGTCGGTAGAAACGGTGTCCTACCATTTACTAAACTTTGATCATAAAGAGCTAGATAAGACAAAATATGTAATATCACTTATGAGTTATGTTTGACCTCTCTCTGGCTTTCGACACAGTCAACATCAGATTTATGGAGACCAAGCTGTATGCTATAGGTATCCGCAGAAACCTACTAAATTGGATTATGTCTGACAGAAAGATGTTAGTAAGCTGCAATGGAGCGGTTTCTAACACAAGAAATGTTGAAATGGGTGTTCCCCAAGGCTCAGTGCTGGGGCCACTCTTATTTATGTTGTAACGTAAACGATTTGCCACAACACATTACTTATCTGCTACAACTCCAGAAGAATTAGCATCATACATTGCAGTTACTTGTGATAAATTAGAGGCCTGGAGTCAGCGAAACCATCTAATATTAAATTTAAAAAAAAACGTATATATTAACTTCCATCTTATATCCCCTTTACCAGAAACGTTTATATCGGAAAACAACTTAACACTCTTGCAGATACCGAAGTTCCTAGGTCTATGGTTAGACGATAAACTGAACTGGAATAGGTACATTGAACATGTTTGTTCTAAGTTAAATACAGCATTCTATGCTATTATGCCATTGAAATCTTGCTTGAACACTGAAGGACTCTTAGACATCTACTGCGCGTTGGCATTCAGTCATATCAAATAATATTTTTTCTTGGAGAGGAGGCAATGATTTGATTAGGGTATTTGTCGCTCAAGACTAATAAGACTAATTTTCTCTCTATAGCCACTAGAAACCTGTCCAGGAGTGTTCAGAGAGAAAAAAATACTGACAGAGTGCCTTCAATATTCATACTGAAGTGCATAATGCATGTACACAAAAATAAAAATGACTTTGTAACTCTAAACAATAATCATTCTCAGAATACCCGACATGGTAACACTCTCTGCATCCCAAGTCATAAAACCACTTCTTATAAACACTCTCCACTCCACAAATGTATCTCTACTTACAATAAGTTACCGAACCACATAAAAACATCCAAAATGAAAATAAATTTAAGAGGGCAACTAAAGATTTCTTAATTGACAATGCTTACTATTCTGTAAACGATTATTTATGTAGTTAGCCTACTTTATCTATCTATAAACACCAGATTTCTAATTAGTCACTTCGAAAACTCAGATGATTATTATCAAGCCAAAATAAACGACACTGTTCGAATTAAAACATTTTGAAAATCATTTTTCATAATAAAATGAAAGGTTATAGAAGGCCATTAAAAAAGGCGAAGGCATTTAGGTCTAATCGATTTCCTAATAACTTATTTTATTCGTCACTCCTCTAATGAATACAATAATTATAAAATTTCTTTAATCTGCGAAATCAATGCAGTCACAAGTAAAATGTAAATAAACCATCTGATAAGTTAAGTCAGAACATTCTGCAGTTTTGTTTTCTAAGTCAAGAGTCAATGTTGGGCCTCCCTGGAAGCTTGGGCCCTTGTACATTGTAGAACCGTGCTATGCCATAGCTCCTTCATTGACATCAAATGGCAGCAAATGAAATAATATATTAATATCTCTTTTTAGGTGTAACATACAATGAGCTAACTGCTTTATTACAAGGTCACATAGAAAACGAGGCAGATTTGAATAAAGATGGTACTTGTACGGCAACATGCACATCATATTCACAAGCTGAAAGCCATGGTTGTTATGACAAGGACAGTGAATATTGTCGTAAGAGAAAACCATGTGGAGGAAGAATATATAGTTGCAGATTTATTGAATCACACATGACAACATGTATTTCAGTATGTATTTTTTATGCATATATTTCTGATTTGCATTACCAAGAAATATGAAATTATGCACTAATTATGCACAGCTAGTAACCTGTGTTGGGAAATAGTTTATATACTGTTGTTTTAGCCTGTGTCAAGTTCAAGGAAGTATGAATATATCCAATTCAAAAGTGGTAGAGTTATGGGCAAGAAATCACGTTGTCAAAATAAAAACATTAATAGTTGGTTTAGATGGTTTGTTCACTGCTCGTACTGTGTATGCTTGTGCGATCATCAAGGGCCCCTCTCCGATAGATACTTCAACCTGCGGCCAGTGATGGCTGATGTGGCTAACAATAGGTAGGCAACAAAAACAATGTTGTGAAAGCATAATTTATAAGAATTGTTTTATATAGGGTAGTGACGGGTCTCAGAATTATAAAACACAATCGTATAATACATTTGCAAATACAAGAAGGCAAACTGCTGCCCTACGGATATATTGACAATTCTACAATCAGATGGGTACCTGTCGATGACTATAAGATTACCGACTCGGGTGTACAAAACGGAGAAGATTTCCATACCATGAGTTACGAACAAAGAACAATGTTATTAGACGATTTGAAAACATATGAAGCAGACCATATAATTACAGGTAATAACTGATTATCAAACCTACATCAATATGCTGCTATCTTTTTTTTGCCAAGGTGTAAGGTTTGAGTTCATCGATAACCACCTAAGATTTCTAATACACGTGAGAGGATTCGATTTCAAGAATGGTACACTCTCATCAGATGCCTATTACATATATGGAACTCAACAAAGGTAAATAATGTGATCTAGTAAACCTGCAATATCCAAACATTTTATTTTTTAGACAAGAGTTGGATTTACATAACTCTGACGTTCCGACTGAATCTCCACAATCTATACCAAATTGGTCACAAAATTCATACATTGAATTTACACACACGAGCTTTGACAAAGACGCGGCGCAAACCACAATCCCTTTCTTCGACACCCAGCCTGTGGCTACCGACCCTGCAGTGCCTCTACGAGGAGCAGGAATCTACTACAAGGGATTTAAAGGGTATGGAGGATTCGTGGCTCCAAAAATAACAACTTATGATTTTAGCAAACACTTAAAATTGGAGTTCCCCAAACCACAAGCACGATACGACATAGAAGAAGAGATCCAACCAATTGTGCTCTAAATAAAACCTTATATATTAGAAATGTAAAGTTCATATATAAATTGTAATATACTATTTGCACTCTTTAGGTGTAACTGAATAAAAAATATAGTAAATACATAAGAATATAACTGGTACATATCAAAGTGTAAGTTTAGAAAAAAGAAAAAAATTATGAAGAAATATAATAAAATATACTTTTTTAAATTAATACTTTACTTGTCCTTGCTTTTGAAGAATTTTGTTTGTTTGGTTAATTTTAAGGTAATGGGATGTTTGCATGGTGTTGAGATAAATGCACATACCAAAGATCATGAAAAATAAAGGGATTTTTTCAATAAATCAGTATTTTGTTCATAATTAACGTGAACCTAAATATAGTGGGAGTATCGTGACGTACGAAAATTTATTAAATCTGTGCCATCTGTTATTAAATAGAACATGTATAATTCGGTCGTCTTCTTCTTATATTACCCAGAGATAATATCTCCCCAAACGTCATAATATTTGTGAATGTTGTGAATGATTGTTTATTATTTTATTTTCATCTGTCCAACCCTAGTTTATCCTCGAGATATTTGAAGAATAAAGGAAATAAATTTGCTGCGTACCGTTTTTCGTAAATATATTCAGATCTTAACATGTGCTTTTTTAGGTTATAAATATGAGTTCTTTTAAGAACTGCATTGTAGAGGTGTTTCAGCCGCGAAATGCGCAAAAGCCAAAGTTCATTCTGCGTTATAAGTATTTTTTTGAAGACACCGGCGGCTGCCTTGTTGTATACATAAACAAGAGCTCGGGATAAATTGTAAACAATAAATATAATAATTTTAAGAAGTGTTACTGAGTCGACAGGAGGGATTATGTCTGTGCGCATATGAAGGTCACAGCTCATGAGATTTTAAAACATCTCTACCACACATCAGTGAATTCACCAGACAAAATATTTTTAACTATCCCTAGAGGCTTTAAACACAGAACCGATTGGTTTACTGCCGTAACAAATAATACAGACATTAATTTGGAGTGGTCAGAAGCAGCACAGTATTACATATTAGTAGAGAGTCTAGAGCCTGCTACGGTGCATTTTAAATGAGGAGGGGTCGACTAAAGGGTACACAAAAACGAAAAACAGATTCTTATGTAAAATTTTCTGCTGGATTCGAATTTCGAGTTCGCCAATTAATTCGGAATTGCGAAATTGGAGAAAAAAACATATTTTTATCAAAACTCGAAAGCATGAAAATGTGTATTTTCTTATTTTTCACTCAGTATCTCAAGCCCTGTGAGAGATATTGATCTCAAATTTTATGAATATATTCCTCTGATACTGTTCTTGATTGATGCATGAAGCAAAATTGTTTTATCCTGACATCTTTTTTATAAAAAATATAGTAAGCGAGAAACTTTCTCATTATTAAAGATAGAATGATAGCATAACGACAAAAAGTGAATTTTAGTTTAAAGATCAAGGAAGTTTGTGGAAACTCACTGTGTCGTAATAAATGTTCAATGTCTACACAACTTAGTTTTGTTCCTGACTGGCAAAATTATTTACATCACTACATCTAGCATCTGCCAGGTGGCGCCCTTTGAGTGCCCAGCCTTCTTACTACACCCCTATGCTTTCCACCAAAAAAGTAGCCGCCGTTCGCAGGTAAAATACTTTTTAATATTTAGGTATTAAAATTGTTACATTATTTTGAGTACTTTTATAACATTCTTATAACAATTATTTTGATTATTGAAATACTTACCTAACTTTATGTTTTTGAGGTAGCTGAATTCAAATCTAATATCAAATAGATGATATTGACAGTTGGCAGTTGCCAATCAGCTGTCAATTAACAAGGAACTACTGGGTGATTTTTTTAACCTGAAACTTTCAAGAAGCTTGAGTAATAAGCATTCTATAAAAAAATGTTTCAAACAAATGTAGAATTGGATGGGGGCAGTTCGGTGGTATATGTCACTTTGACTTTGGGTGGAATGGTTAAGGTCATTCAAGGTCAAATTCGTTTTTATAAATAGGAACCCCTATTTTTTATTGCAAATTCGGATTGTCTGATTAAAAACTTTCGAAACATTTTCTCTGAAATTGTAATTTTTACTTATCTGGCGAGGAAAAATCAAAATTTTAAAACTTTGCGATTTCTTTACTCGAAAGAGAAGTTTGGACAAAATCTGCAAGAGGCAAAAAGAGTTTGGAATCATCCTGGGAATATTCTCAATTTTTTTTCGAAATTGTCCAATGCCCTTGAAACTCCACAATGCTGTTTTCTGCATTGACATTGGACAATTCCAAGAAAATTTAAGAATATTCCAGACAATCCAAATTTGCAATAAAAAATAGGGGGTTTCCATTTAAAAAATCGAATTTGACCTTGAATGGCCTTAACCCTTTCACCCAAAGTCAAAGTGACATATACTGTCGAACTGCCCCCATCCAATTCTACAACTTTTGCTTGAAACATTTTTTCGTAGAGTGCTTACTTATTACGAGAGATTTGAAAGTTTTAGGTTAAAAAAAATCACCTAGTAGTTGGTAATTGACAGCTGTCAACTGTCAATGTCGTCTATTTGACATTAGATTTAAATTCAGCAACCTCAAAAACATAGAGTTAGGTATTTCAATAATCAAAATTTGCATTATAAAAATTTTAAAAAACTGCTCAAAGCAGTAACTTATGATGGAGCTGCGGAGCTTTGGTGCTCCATAGGAGCCAAAATACTGAATATGGAGCATCGTGGCCATGGAGACTTTTGTTCAGGATAACAAAAGCTACAATATACCAGAAATTCAGACGATTCTACCAAAACCCAATTCCCATAGGGTTTGTGTGGGGTCCTTTCAAAAGCAAAATTTCCGTATTATTTCTTATATATGGTACATGACTTTTAAAAATCTAGTTCAGACCTATTGTAGCTGGTTCATTCCCGATTTCAAGTGTCACAATTGTGTAGTGTTGCCACATCATTCTGCCTATCTATTCAGGCATTTAATATTATGAATTTTTAAGTAAATTGCAATTTTTATCTACAAAATTAGTCAATGAATTTTCGGTGAGGTATAGTTGAGAATTTCTTTACCTTGATACTGTTTTTTTTATCAAAATTGTAAATAGAATTTTTATGTTGTGGTAAAGGATTAACTAATTACACAGACACAGAAAAAAAAAGTCGAGTGCTAGAACGCCTTTGTATCCCCATGCATTTTGTCCTGGTGAACACGAATTCGATGTTAGTTTTGTCCGATCGGCTCTTGCATTTCTTCTGACCTCAAAAAAACACTGTCAGAAAGCCCGAAAAATCTCAAACAAGTAAATAAAAAGCTTAATGAGCTGACCACCATTTCCATACATATTTTGAGGCGCTGAGATCAAATGTGGGATGATCTATGGTCATTTTTAAGGGAGATACACACCGCCAAAGTCAAAGGTCCGAAGATTTTGCTTCTCTGGCGATATGGGTCTGCCTCGGGAGCAACTGCATCCGAACGAGAAACCATAAAATTATGAAAAAATTCAGAGATCCCTCAAAAGAACAGAGAGATCAAATGACACAAACCAGACATCCCTACAATACTTCGTTTCTGTGATAGGGCCGCTCAAAGTCACCAGAGGGAGAAAATCTGTTTTTTTCCCCCACTTCTCGAGACTATCTTGGAAACCAAGACAGTTATAGTCTTCTAGTTAGCGCCATTCAATTTCTCTCACCATCTTACGTACCCTTGAATTTTTTCAATTTTTTAGCGACACTTTCATTTTTACCCAAAATTTTGAAGGTCACGCTCTAACCTTTTCCAGAATAAGTGCGCCTCTTTTTTTGTGCTAATCGATTCAAAATAAAATTTTGTATCCAGTGATGATCTGGGATTATTTTTTAGCGAACTACAAGCCGCCAAAGTAAGAGGTCCGAGGATTTCGCTCCTCGAACCACAGGATCCAACCTCGAGGGCCGCTGGTCCTAAACGAGGAACCCTAAAATTCTGAAAAATTCAGGAGTATGTAACGAGATGTGATAAATTGAATGGCATGAACTAGAAGTCTATAGCTTCTTTGGTTCCAAGATAGATTCTCGAGAAGTGGGAGAAAAAAAGAGATTTGCTCCTCCGGTGACTTTAAAAAGAAGTATCATAGGGATGTCTGGTTTGTGCCATTTGATTTCTCTGTTCTTTCTGCTTATTTCTGAATTTTTTCACAATTTTATGGTCCCTCGTTCGGACGCAGCTGCTTCCGAAGCGGACCAATGTCGCCGGAGAAACGAAATCCTCGGACCTTTGACTTTGGCGGTGTGTATCTCCCTTAAAAATAACCATAGGTCATCGTGCCGTGCCGCCCACATTCGGTCTCAGTGCCCCAAAATATGTATGGAAATGGTGGTCACTTCATTTAAGCTTTTTATTTACTTGTTTGAGATTTTTGGGGCATTCTGACAGTGTATTTTGAGGTTAGGAAAATGCAAGAACCAATCGGGCAAAACATTTGTGTTCAGCAGGTCAAAATGCATGGGAATACATAGGTCTGCCTTCTCGTACTCGACTATTTTTTTTTTTGTGTGTCCGTGTTATGATTTGAGAAAATCGCATTTTACATTAATAACTTTAATAACATATTTCCTGTCACTCAAAGTAAATGCACTTTACACCAGTAACTTAACTAACAGCCACTTAAAATTCTTACCTTACGAGAACCGTATTATCTACATAGGACACCTTTAACCAAATGTTGTATTTACCTAAAACAAAAAGAAAGTAATGAAAATAAAAACTAAAATTTCAATAAAACAATAAGTACATTTTTTGCCACTTTAATTACTGATGATTGTTAAACAAATTGGCATCATAATAAACAAAGAAAATTATAGTTTTTATTATTTGATAATTAAAATATATTTCTCTGCAGTTAGACAGAGATTTGGCATTATGGATGCTATACCGGGTGAGTCACGAATTGCGCTCGCCCCGATATTTCCTAAAATATTTGGAATAGAAAATTGAAATTTGGAGGCCTTATTACACGACTAAAATGCCATCTTTTCAATAAAAAATCAAGTTTGGTGCACATCCGGTTTGACCGGAAATGCCCACAACTTTCGATTTTTAAATGGAACACCCTATATATTTTTACATTTTTGGAATCTAGAGGAAATTTTGAATACAATACATCCATTTTGGTCACTTTTTGTTAAACATTAAAAATTTTCAAATACCCGTGAAGAGCTGCAAAATAAAGTTGTACGCGCTCTTAATGAAATAACGCCGGCTGAATTGCGTAGAGCCATTCAAGCAACTGTACGCAGAGCCGAATTGTGTATAGAAAAAAATGGTGGACATTTTGAACAATATCTATAAATGTCAATTTATGGTTTAATTATATTAATTATTTTAAAGATACCTACTGTTACCTAGTTTAAGTTTAATTGTTCAAACGGAATTGATTTTTATTTATTTATAGGCCCGATATTTATGTTCATTTAAATAAAACTCTGAAAACCGAACTGATGTCGCATTCTATTGCAAATGTCCTTGTGGATGTAATTGTGTTTACCTCCACATACCTATGCTAAACTTAATTGTAACGTTCTTTGCGCTCACAATTATTAAATGTTTGATAGCTCAAGATTGCCTATAACTACACGAGTCTGTCTGACAGCTAATATTGTTTTATTACATTCAATGGCTACTATGATTTTTCCAATGTTATTAGGTTACTAGATTTACACAGAAATGTGCCATTTTAGTTTCCAAAGCCCACTAATCTATTATCTATTAGCCGCATGTTTCTAAAAGCTTGGTTGCATTGTATTTTGGCTGAAATCTCAAATATTTCTGAGCGGATTTTCAAAATTTTGGTATCATTAGATTCGTATGAAAATGAGGTATTTAAAAATGTTGGTGAACGATTAAATTCCCATTTAAAAAAACCGAGTTAGTGGGTAAAAATCACATTTAAAAATTTTAAACGCCTCTAGAGACTTAAGTAATGCAATTATATTGCTCTTTTTATTTTTATAGTAACGTAGCACACAAACTAAAATATATTTTGGGCACCACAGCACTCTGGATTCAGAAATAGATTTTTTAATAAAATTTTTAATGTTTATCAAAAAATGACCAAAATGGATGTATTGAATTCAAAATTTTCTCTAGATTCCAAAAATGTAAAAATATATAGGGTGTTCCATTTAAAAATCGAAAGTTGTGGGCATTTCCGGTCAAACCGGATGTGCACCAAACTTGATTTTTTATTGAAAAGATGCCATTTTAGTCGTGTAATAAGGCCTCCAAATTTCAATTTTCTATTCCAAATATTTTAGGAAATATCGGGGCGAGCGCAATTTGTGACTCACCCGGTATAGTGGCAATAACACAATAAGTGAACGCAATATTCTGGTCTCTACCTTTTTCTGTATATAATTGTACTGTGTAACCTCAGAACATTGCTCATTTTTTAATAACTTTAAATTAATGCAAAATTAGGTTTGAGTTAGAAAAAAAAATTATAAGACTTCTATACTACTTTTGGGGGCAACATCATCATGCACAATATTTGTATTGTTAAATAAATAAGTCTTAAATATGCTTATTCAGTTGAATGATTCGTTATATATTAACTTTGCGGGTTCTCTGTCGCCAATCTAATGCGATAACTCTCTCACATTAGCCTAAACATGTCAGTAATTTGGCGGCAGAAATACCCTAAAAGGAGTTAGTTGAGCCTGTACTTTTGAGCAAAGCAGTGTCCATAATTTCTAATATATTTTTATTCAAGTAACCGCCATGCTATTATTATCTGTAACAAATCAGAAGTATCCTCACTTCTGTCTCATGTACCTTATTAGCACCATTAAGTGTGTACATAAATTGCGTCCCTGCAGGACTAGCTATGTGTATCCATACTGGCATATCTAAGGATGTCCCCTGCTGGACCAGCAATGGATGTCCCCTGTTGGACCATATCCATTGCATACATCCTATGGACATCCATAGGACGTGTTTGTGTTGTCTCGGATTGTTCTCTTTGCGCCCGGCAAAATTATAAAAGCTATACAGGCTTTTCTCCGGTTAATTACTACAGAAAGGACGTGTCCACAAAACTGAACTGAAACTAATAATTTTGATCGTGTGATGTCTTTATCAATAGTAAATATTAGTGGATATTGTCAATGGGCTTGTTCGGCATTTTTTTTTAATTTCATAAATCGAAAGTGCAAGTATAAAATAATGGATCTGCAAAAAATCAGAATCTTATTCGCACGTTTAGTATCTTAAAAACCATTACAAATCTCCACCTCGCGAAAATGGGGCGTGGCCAGGCGCTACGTCACTATACGCATAGACTCGGCGATCTCAATAGACTTGATGCTCCTTTGTTGTTATAATTATAAGTGTTTTAGAAGTATTGTTTGTTTTGCTTACTTCTTGACAGTATGGGAGTACAATTTGGTGAAATGTCAAAAAATTACAATTTCCTCTCGTTCCTGTCGGGACGAATTTACGATTTTGACCCTGCAATTTACGATTAGAATTCATCGCCGACCTTCTCCCTTCCGTAGAGACATAGAACGAACTTCCACTCGGCGTATTTATTTAGTTACCAGCGTTTGCAAATTCCATGTTTTTCGACTTTTCAGGTTAAATTTGAAAGGTCCCAAAAAGCCACTCCTCTTACGTCACTTGCGGATACTGACGTCACAAATGAACGCTCGGTTTTTGCAGCTATTACTAATTTCAACTCCTTATATCTCGAGAACGGAAGAAGTTAACAATACGAAATTTTAAGTGCATAATGAGAATATCGAGTACTATATGAAAAAGTATAAAAACCATATAAAAAGAATATCATGGAACAAGCTCATAATATTGACCGACAATATTGATCGTGTACAGGCCCCTATAATAAAGACAGGCTTTTGTTCCATGTACATGTTCAGTTATGAATTTTTGGAACAAGGATGATTTTCACTTCTTCACAGAAAACCCAGCATTCATACGCCTGTGCCAGGCCTGATTTACGGTTTGGCCCATTCACTCCATTAACATAATAAAACATCATTCTTCTGCTTTAATTTGAGACATAGAATGCCTTTAAACTCCTCGTATTTCCTAAGAAATCACCGTTTTTCAAAGGCCATGTTTTTCATCTGCCATTTTCTCCAACGTATACAGTAATATACTAGGATTTATGGGTAATTGGCATGATGTACAGGATGTGAAAATTTGAGTAGACATCGCATTTAAATTAATTTAAAACATTGTATTTATTTGTCATCCGATTGTGCTGAAATTTTGTACTTGGGGGTTATCGACCACGCTGATCACGAATATGACGTCAGAGTCTCGAAACTCAAAATGGCGACCCCAAAATGGCCGACGATTTTGGTCGTTTATGGTCCCAAGCTGTTCAGTATCGGTGTGTGGGGGTTTTCGAGGTCGCTGATTACGAATATGAAATCTAAATTGAAAAATTCAAAATGGCGGCACGAGTTGCAGGACACATTTTGTCATTTACGGTCCCGTTCATCTGAAAATAGATATGTGAGTGTTATCGAGGTCACAGATCACGAATATGTGACCATTGCTCAAAAATTCAAAATGACGACCTCTTCATAGCCGAATATACATCGTTTACTATAACTTCCTTATTTATCAACCGATTCCTCTAAATTCGGTATGTGAAGATTATTCATGTAGCTGATAACGAATATGACATCGGAATACAAAATTCAACATGGCGGCGTCAAAATGGCGAGCAAAATGTGTCATTTATGGTCCGATTCGACTGAAAATAGGTACCTAGATGTTTTTCAGGTCGCTGATGACAAATCTGAAATCGAAGTTGAAAAATATTAAAAACTGAACAATTGAACGACTGAAAACTGAAAAACTGAAAACTTGAGGGCTAAGCCCTTACACCCCTCCGGTAGGAGATATAGAGAAAGCCTTGGCTTTCTCTAGTAAGCCAATAAAGACTAAAAGATAATTTAGTTTTAATGTAAGTTCTGGAAGGTCCTTTTAAAACATTTTTTAGGACAAAACTATCTTTAAGTGCATTTGGAATTTAATATATCTGGCATAACTCAGTGGTTTATGAGGTGCCCATTACAAAACACCGATAAAACCTAAATAAATCTAAAAAGCATTTAAATTGTTGCTTGGGCAAGCTAGTAAGAGTCTAGAAGCTTGGGATCTGGAGTATATACTAGAAACCAAAGTCTCAAATTTCGTTATGACATCTGCCGTGCTCACCACCACCCCCATTATTAAAGGGATTAACAAAATAAAATTGTGATTACACATATTAATGTGTACTCCAAGAAGAAAATATTTCAAAACAATTTCGTGGCATCAGCTACTTCCATTACCGCACTTCAATCCCCATTAAACATCGATCAGTCGGCCGGTCGAAGAGGTATTGAAGTGGAATATCGTTTTATGGGTTTTTGTGGCGGACGATTTCAAATATTGTATTATAAAAAATTTTATGAGTAAATATTTCCACATACTGATAGATAGATAGATAGATAATACGTTTATTTAGCCCTTGGCTATACATTAAAATACATAATTTACAGAGCTGTTTTACATTGATACCCAGTATCCACATACATAGGCATAAAACTAAAACTAAACTAAAAACTAACTAAAGCTAACACTACAAAAATATATAATTAAAACTACCCAGAACAAACTAAAAAATATAATGTAGACAGAAATATGTATATTATTGTATACAATTCATAACAGAACAACTTTTAATAGTCTTTTAAAAGTATGTAAATTAGTTTCACGTAAATCAATACCCAAACGGTTGTACTCAACCACTCGCATAGATGCATTATTAGCTTTTTTTATTACAAAATTATTAATTCCTCGGGTATTGTAAATATGCAAATCTCGCGATTTACTTAAAA
This sequence comes from Stenurella melanura, assembly GCA_963583905.1. Taxonomy (NCBI): domain Eukaryota; kingdom Metazoa; phylum Arthropoda; class Insecta; order Coleoptera; family Cerambycidae; genus Stenurella; species Stenurella melanura. The sequence continues at coordinate 80,975,991 of OY757316.1, read as the reverse complement.
TATTTTTTAGGTAATCTGGAACTATGCCTTTATTAATTTTATGTATAAAAACTAAAAAGTTATACTTAAGAAAATTTTCTATATTCATCCACTTTAAACAATTTAGCATATCGTTTATTCTAGTATAGATATTGCATTTTAGTATAACTCTCATTGCTCTATTTTGCAACATTTGTAGTCGTTCTAGATCGGTCTAATAGGCCATTAATAGTATCGTACTACAATAGTTAAAATGAGGTAATAATAATAATAATAATAATAATAATTTATTGGTCAACGTTAGATACAAATTGTATATGTGACAAGTCAAGAAGAGAATAAAGAAAGAAAGAAGTATAAGTGCAAGTATATGTCGGCATAATTGAAATACAACATTAAGATTTAAAATAAGGAACAAATACAAATAAATATAATATTTTAAACTAGAAACGGAGAACAAACATTGTAAAAAAAAGCGTAACAAATAAACAGATAGTACATTGAGATAGTACTAATTAAAACTATTTATCGTTAAGGAAATCTGATACCCTGTAGTAGCATTTCTCATATAAATAGAGTTTTAATTTATTTTTAAATTTCGCGAAGTGCGAAATATCTCGGATATCACTGGGAAGAGCATTATATAGAGATATGCAGTTGTAATAAGGCGATCTCTTATAAATACTTTTGTGATGCATTGGTATACTCAAGAGATTGCCATGTCTTGTGGGGTACTCGTGGTAGTTTGACCTTCTTTCAAATACATTTAAATTATTTTTAGCATAGGTTAGACATTTATAAATATAGACAGAAGGAGCGGTAAGAATGCGATTTTTAATAAAAGTGTCTCTACAACTGACATTTATTTTGAGGTCAAAAATGAGCCTTATTATTCTCTTCTGGCAGATAAACACTCTTGCACAGTCGGAGGCTCCACCCTGTAGCAAAAGCTACCCCCATCCCCCCCCCCCCTCTGGGGTATACTTATTGCCAATAAGGGGTAGACTATATTAGTTACTCGTTAGATAATTAGATATACCATGAAGGAAAATTGTGTACGCCAGACACCCTGTACGGTGAAGTTCTATTTGCCTCGGATTGTTTAGACTGGGCTACAGGAAAGACACTGAGACTTCCTGCGATAACGCCTTATCGGTACGGGCTAACGTGGGAAGCCTCTCCGAATTCGGGTTCCAAGGCTCCAAGAAAATACCGCTGAGTGGTCTTATTCAAGTCTCCAGTTGTGAGGTTTAATATATAGTGCGACATCTAGGAATTAAGTCGAGAGTCGGCGGAAGCCATAACTTGAGGATACCAGTGTCATATGACGAATTAGTATAGGGAGTGGGCCGCATGGCCGTCTAGATGTAGAAACCGGCGCGGAAAAACGGAAGGTTCCGGTTGGGTTAGATAGATGGCGGTCGTGGTATTAAATGGGATAATTAGTTAAATGTAAAGTAACTTGAAGGATTTTTGAAAAATCATCACTTTTTACCTTAGTAGTAGGGGAGTTTTAGAAATGGCGAAATTATGAGGTGAAGAAAAAGTTAGTCACTCGGGGCGGTTTGAATTATCCAGTTGACGGAAAAAGATCCGCTCGACGCGAGGGCGGGTTTTTGTTCTTCTTAGAGTTTTTCTTGCGGCGGGGTTTTCATTGAGTTTTGTTTATAAAGCGTTTTATTAAACTCAGCTGGAACGGGTTAAAAAATTTACTGCGGTTTTAATGTTTTAATATTTTAATAAATAGAGGCAAACGTACTAAGTAAAACGAGTGTTTGTGTGTGCTGTTATTGAGCAATCTAGGATATACCAGAGGAGTGGAAGCTAGAGGGGTGAGTTTGTTTTGGGTTCAGGGCATTTAACGTGGATCGTATTCTGAAAAACTAACATTTAATTATTATTAAACCGGGGCTCGATTCTGACAGTTGGTTGCTTTACTGCATTTAGTACACCCGAGAGGGTGTTCGTGTTCATATTTTGATTAATAGTTCCTAATAGATTCCTAGTACCGGGTGTCCCAGGCGACAATTTTGAGGTGGGTTGATGGCTCACCCATTATAGGGATATTTCTATGGTTCAAATTACTTTAGTTGGTCGCTTAATGAGAATGTAAGGATAGGTCCCCGATTCAAATGTGTTAATATTTGCGTTTTAATAATTAGTTATTGTGTTACATTCCTTTGTACGTTGGAAATAATTAGTGTATTTTTTATAAGTCCCCGATTCAAATGTGTTAATATTTGCGTTTTAATAATTAGTTATTGTGTTACATTCCTTTGTACGTTGGAAATAATTAGTGTATTTTTTATAAGTCCCCGATTCAAATGTGTTAATATTTGCGTTTTAATAATTAGTTATTGTGTTGCATTCCTTTGTACGTTGGAAATAATTAGTGTATTTTTTTATAAAAATTGATATCATTATATTCTTTATCGTTAATCGGTTGCTTTATTGAATTCACCCAGTGGTTATTGGACACCCTCGCACACGAAGACCACGTATATAAACCGTGGCCGAACTACACCCCCGAAGAGAACATTGGTGCCTCTTAAAACCAGTTTAATTTCTTATTTCCGAGGTCAGGCGGAAATCTAAAATATCCTGACCTGGTGGCAGCAGCGCTACCCCTTTCCAAAAAAACAATAACTCGCCCGCCTGCTCCGGAGGGGGGATTGCACCCTCGGAGAGGGGGTGGTTTTGTTACAACCCCACGCGAGAATACCAAAGGACATGTGACTATAGGCCATGGAATAGTAAATGGTCATAAGGCTAGCCTGATCTAGAACTGACTTCATCTGTAACAGTGCAAAAAATGCTTTGTTTAGCTGACTACATACATGGTCAATATGTTTCTGCCAGGAAAGTTTATGATCCAAGAATACACCTAGTAGTTTAGCTGAGTCAGAAAATATAAGTTCCTCATTATTCATTAAATTTATAGGAAGCGGTTTTTGAAGGTGAAAATTAAAACAAACAGTTTTTTTTTCATTTAATATTAGCTTGTTTCTTTGACACCATGTACTTAGAGATTCTGTTGTGTCTTTGACCAATTTATAAAGTTTGTCCGGTGTATCAGCTGACACTGTAATAGTGGTGTCATCCGCGAACATAGTCACGTGGCCTTGGTCTGTGAAGTAAGGCAGATCATTAACGTACAGCATGAATAACAGCGGACCTAGCACAGAACCCTGTGGAACTCCTAGTGTAATTATAGAGTTATAGACAATTTTTCTTACATCTTTACATACCGATTTTTTTAAATATTTTTTTACATATATAGTCCACACGGTTCCTAAAATTCAACTTGCAATCAATACTAACTCCTAGATATTTGATTTCTGAGACCAATGACAAGTTTACCTCTTGGATCTTGATTGGTAAATTTATATCTTTGAATAATTTGGATTTCTGCTGAAATACTTATGAGTATACCTTTTGTTTTTGTAATATTTAATTTTAATTTGTTTATTTCCATCCATTTAGAGACCAGTTCTAAATCGCAGTTTATTTTATCCACTAATTCTCTAGGATCATTCTCATTGATGTAGATTATAGAGTGTCATCAGCAAAAAAGTGGCATTTACAATGTTTAAAGATTTTAGACATATCATTGATGTATAGTATAAATAGCAATGGCCCAAGTATGCTCCCCCGTATCAATAGGTAGCTTACTTGAGAATATATGTTCACATTTCACCCTTTGTCTCCCGTTTTTTAAATAACATTCGAACCATTTCAATACCACACCATTAATACCATACTTACTCAGCTTATCTAATAAAATTTTCCTGTCAATCGTCTTAAATGCTCTTCAAATCTAAAAAAATTACTCCGGTCATTTACTTGATCCATTATAAAGTCTAGTAATTGCACGTATACTACTTTTTCTAATATTTTTTCAAAAGCTGGTAACATATTGTTATGAATTACACCCCCTTGGAACTGGAAATTGATACGCCTATGCCTAAAAGTGAATGACTGGAGACTAGTAGAAAGAAGTGGACCTTTCTAGAATGTGGTGAGAGAAGATTCTTGATTGATCTGGAGGCAATTTCAGAGTATATAAAGCGCGATTACCGGCGCAGAGGAAGAAGTTTATTAAAGTGAAATTAGTAGCGAAAAAGTGAGGTTAAATATCAAGTAAACAAAGTGTAAATGTTATTTTGAAGTATTGTATAATCAGTAAATTATTAAATAAAGTGTTGGTGGTTTATCTCTTGTTGAAATTATTTTAGAACCCACGGATTCATACAGGGTGTTTCCTAAAGGGTAGAAAACACGCAACAATATTTATAGGTCTACACTCTTCAACCTTAATAGTTTTAGGCACTTTTCTTACAGGTATGATGGTCGATACTTTTAACTAACTTGGCACAATACCAAAGCTCTAAAGAGCCATTAATAATGTAAATCAGTTGCTTCGATAAGTTGTCGAAATTATCTTTATATACTGACTACAAATATAATATCAAGATGTCTTCTTTTAAAGAGACTTGGAAGTGAGTCTGGATGTGGAAGTAGTGATTCCTTATGGGCAGCTGTTCTTTAAGGATTGATGAGGAAATGCAGAACATCTTCAACGGACGGATACATAAGAAATTCGTGTAGTATTTTTTTATTTATCTCTTTGAATGCATTTTGGCTTAAAATTTAAGAACACATTTTTCTATTATTCAAGTTAAATTGCTATTTTCTAGCAATAGCGTTCAACTTTCGACATTTCTTGTTATAAGCATATGTTCGATTCACACATTGCCTATTACAGTTATGACTACCATACAAGTAACACCCCGTATACTTGAGTGAATTATGTCTATATTTTACCTAACAAAAGAAATTATTTTTAAGTATAAATAAATGTCAAACATGGGCAATCTTTAATTGGTACTTCCCACGTTTGTTTTTAATAATATCGAAACAGTTTAATTTCATATTTTATTGTGTTTCTGATATAATAATAAATGCATTATGATTTTACTGTGGGTTATTTAAATTAACTCAAGCATACGCAAACGTTTTTAATTTTATAGAATCAACTTATACGATGCATAAGTAAAATGTTAAATGCAATAAAACACCAACACTTTTTTTTGTTTATCACTTATTTATTGTAAATTTCATGTTACAATTTCGCCACGTGCTAGTTTAATCATAAATTAGCATAGTTATTTATAAGCGTTTAAAACCCTCTTAGTGCCCAGAATTGCATCCAAAAGTACATGCACGTGCTAGGAAATAGCGAAGTGCTAATATCCAGGCCCATGTATGAACGGAAAATCTGACACTTTGTCATTGTTGGATATATATTTTTCATCGAACCGAGAATTGGCAGGTCGGAAAACACAAATGCGACCGATATTTGCTAACAGGAAACATTTCTCATCTGTAAATACTACATTATTCCAAAAATCTACACCAAATACTATACATTCTAGAGCAAATCCTATTCGAGCTTCTTTATGCTCTGCTTTAAGTAAGCTGGATGATAGTGCAGCTCCTATTCTCTTACTCGCCAACGACCAGTAAGACTCGATTCAGGAAAATTAGTTTCTTCACCAGCTTGAATAACTGAGTACAATGGATGTTCTCCTAATGTATTCACTAATTTCAAATCTTGTAGTTCAGTTGATATCCTCCTTCGGCCTGATCCAGGATTTCTACGAATTATGCCGTTTATTCTTCATTTTTTTTAAATGTTAAATACCGAATTTTTGTTAATAATATAATGCAGTGCAATTTGTCTCATTGGCCAACAATTTTCTGCTTTAGCAACAACATCAGCTTTAGCTAAATCACATACCGGGTGAGTCACGAATTGAGATCGCCCCGATATTTCCTAAATTATTTGGAATAGAAAATTGAAATTTGGAGGCCTTATTACACGACTAAAATTCCATCTTTTCAATAAAAAAATCAAGTTTTGTGCACATCCGGTTTGACCAGAAATGCCCACAACTTTCGATTTTTTTCGATCTAATGATACCAAAATTTTGAAAATCCGCTCAGAAATATTTGAGATTTCAGCCAAAATACAATGCAACCAAGCTTTTAGAAACATGCGGCTAATAGATAATAGATTGGTGGGCTTTGGAAACTAAAATGGCACATTTCTGTGTAAATCTGGTAACCTAATAACATTGGAAAAATCATAGTAGCCATTGAATGTAATAAAACAATATCAGCTGTCAGACAGACTCGTGTAGTTATAGGCAATCTTGAGCTATCAAACATTTAATAATTGTGAGCGCAAAGAACGTTACAATTAAGTTTAGCATAGGTATGTGGAGGTAAACACAATTACATCCACAAGGACATTTGCAATAGAATGCGACATCAGTTCGGTTTTCAGAGTTTTATTTAAATGAACATAAATATCGGGCCTATAAATAAATAAAAATCAATTCCGTTTGAACAATTAAACTTAAACTAGGTAACAGTAGGTATCTTTAAAATAATTAATATTCGGCTCTGCGTACAGTTGCTTGAATGGCTCTACGCAATTCAGCCGGCGTTATTTCATTAAGAGCCCATACAACTTTATTTTGCAGCTCTTCACGGGTATTTGAAGAAGTTTTATAAACTTTTTTTTTGAGAGTGCTCCATACACAATAGTCGAGGGGTGTTAAGTCAGGTGACCTAGGAGGCCACCTGATATGACCTTGATTTGCGATAAGGCGTTCACCATGCAAGTTGTTTAGATATTCCATCACTCTTCTGGAATTATGTGGGGGAGCACCATCTTGTTGGAAAAACAGATTTTGTAAATAGGCAAGAGGGGAAGTAAGTCAAGAAATTCTGCTGTCTGGTTTTGTAAAAAGAATAAATATCGTTCGCCAGTAAGTGTTCCATCAAAAAACATGGGTCCAATTATTCGATCTCCAAGTACTCCAAGCCAACAGTTAAACCCAAATCTTTCCTGAATATTCCCCCGCCCTACCAACCTCGGATTTTCTTGAGCCCAGTACCTAGTATTATTTCTGTTAAACATACCTTGGTTCGTAAATCTACTTTCATCTGAATATAAAATATGAAAAGGAAAACCTGAGTTTTGTTGTACTGCATTTAAGAACCAGTTGCAATATACTAGCCTCCTGTCGTTATCATCTCCATAAAGATGTTGGTGTATTTGGTATTTATAAGACCGAAACTTATGTTTCCTTAAAATTCTGCAAACCGAAGACTGACTAATGTCGCATTCCATTGACAATTCCCTTGTTGACGTTGTTGGGTTAATACATCAATTTCTTTGTCCTCACTTACAATAAATGTTTGATGGTCATCTTGTTGATTGGGTTCGTTTCTTAATTCTTGTTCCACTCTGGCAAACAAGTGTCTGCTTGGATGACGTCTGTTGGGATATCGTTGCTGATACAGTTCTGCAGCTGCAGTTGAATTTTTGAGACGCTCTCCATATATCGGTAACATATCGACCTTTTCATTTCTACTAAAATTATTCATTTTCTTTAATTTTTACTCAAAGAGATTTCCGTAACGCTTTATTTTGTATCTGTCTGACAGCTGATATTGTTTTATTACTACTATGATTTTTCCAAGGTTACCAGATTTACACAGAAATGTGCCATTTTAGTTTCCAAAGCCCACTAATCTATTATCTATTAGCCGCATGTTTTTAAAAGCTTGGTTGCATTGTATTTTGGCTGAAATCTCAAAAATTTCTGAGCGGATTTTCAAAATTTTGGTATCATTAGATTCGTATGAAAATGAGGTATTTAAAAATGCTGGTGAACGATTAAATTCCCATTTAAAAAAACTGAGTTAGTGGGTAAAAATCACATTTAAAAATTTTAAACGCCTCTAGAGTATTAAGTAATGCAATCATATTGCTCCTTTTATTTTTATAGTAACGTAGCACATAAACTAAAATATATTTTGGGCACCACAGCACTCTGAATTCAGAAATAGATTTTTTAATAAATTTTTTAATGTTTATCAAAAAGTGACCAAAATGGATGTATTGTATTCAAAATTTCCTCTAGATTCCAAAAATGTAAAAATATATAGGGTGTTCCATTTAAAAATCGAAAGTTGTGGGCATTTCCGGTCAAACCGGATGTGCACCAAACTTGATTATTTATTGAAAAGATGGCATTTTAGTCGCGTAATAAGGCCTCCAGATTTCAATTTTCTATTCCAAATATTTTAGGAAATATCGGGGCGAGCGCAATTCGTGACTCACCCGGTATATGGGGCCTATTGGTTTTTACATGCTTGCAATATACAGGGTGTTTCGTGAGTGACCGGCCATACGCTAGTGAGGGGTACAGAACCCTAAGACGATTTAACAATGACCTTTATTAGATCTCCAATACCTCTCGTTTCTGATATACAGCGTGTTTTCTATTTTTTGCCAAAATTTAGATTGGCCGTATTTTTTTAACGGCTGTAGCAAATTGTACCATTTTTGATAGATATGTTTTACTAAACAATACAAAAGCTCAATCAGCAACCAAAAATGTGAGGTCTCCAAAAGTGCCGGAAGCGGCGGTAGCAGGGAGTAGTAAACCTACTCACAGAATTTCTTATAAGGCTGCACTAACCAGTAATATAAATACACCACCCAAAAATAAAAGCTCACCTGGTGAAATAAAGACTGGAAATATAGAAAAAGAGGATGAAGGTCTCCAACCACTCAGGAGAAGAAAACGTCCCAAAGTTGGAAATGGAGAAGGTGATAAAAACTTTCACGGAAGGGACTACAATAAAGAAAAGAAAATTTGGCTGTTTATATCTAAAGTGCCTGATAGCATAACTGATGATAATGTAAAAAAATATATAACCAACAGAGCGAACACTAAAGATGTCTATGTAAAAAACTTACCCATTATTAGTAAAGTCAAGGATAATCAATCGTTTATGATAGGAGTTGAAGAACACCTGAAGAATCAAGTTTATGATCCGAGCTTTTGGCCGAAAAGGGTCTCCTATGATAGATTCGATTTTAGATTAGGGAGACGCTTTCTTGACAAACAAAACCCTGACCAAACCAACGCACATGGAAATCCTGATGTAGAGAATGCAAATTCTTTTTTAGACAAATGAAAACAGGGTCAACACACATTCCAGCAAAAAATGTTTCCATTTTCCATTTAAACATTCAATGTTTGAGAAATAAATTGTTAGAAATGGAACATTTTGTAATTCTGAATCCATCTGTACAATTGGTATGCATCACCGAACATTGGTTAATACAAGGTGAGGTATCATGTTATAATATTAAAGATTTTAATATGATCAGCTGCTATTGTAGAAAAAACAAAAAAAATGGAGGCTCTTGTGTATACATCCATAAAAATTTACAAGCAACTGAATTAATTAATATTGTGAGATTATCAGTTGAGCAAGTATGCGAGTTATCTGCATGTTATATTAAAAACATAAATTTAATTGTTATTGTTGTTTATAGATCCCCCAAGTTGGTAAAAGTTGATGATTTTTTGGGCATAATGTTTAATGCTCTAAAAGTTACTGAAAGTTTTAATAGCAAAACAAATATACTTCTTATAGGCGATTTTAATGTACGTTTTAATGACGTTAATGATGCAAATACAAGGAAAGTTTTTCAATTTTTTATGACATTTAACTTAAAGCATTTAATTGAGGGAAGTACACACAATAAAGGAAATTGTTTAGACAATATTTTTACTAATTTTAATAGCTCTAATGCGTCTACTATATCATTGGGTATATCAGATCATGATGGTCAGCTTTTACAATTGGACCTTTGTGAAATGAGTCACAATAGTGATGACACAACAGTTAAAAATAGAAGGAAATTTAGTAATGAAAACATACAATTAATGAACTATTATTTAAGTAAAGAAGAGTGGTCTGAGGTCTTCACCACGGATAGGGCAGAAGTTAAATTTGAGTGGTTTCATAATACTTTCATATACTACTATAACATATGTTTCCCAATGATCCCCAATCAGCAGAAATGTTACAGATCAAAGAACTGGGTGACTCCTGAAATTACAGTTGCAAAGGACACATTAATATTTCTATTCAGTTGCTATCAACAGAAACCTACCATACAGAATAAAGAAACTTATTTAGAGTTTAAAAAGCAATATAACAACTTATTAACAGCTGCTAAGCAATTATATTACCAAAATCGCCTAAACGAAACAGATAATTACAGTAAAACTGTTTGGGACATCATCAACCTAGAAGCTGGAAGAGTAAGTAAACCGATAACGTATCCTGAAACTTTAACAGCAGATAACCTCAATAACTTTTTCATAAATAATGCCGAGACCATTGTGCAAAACTTGCAGACACACGTAATAAATGATATAAACAATTTCATGGATAAAAAATTACAAAACCAACATTCAATGTTTTTCATGCCCGTTACCCCTGACGATATCAGAACAATAATTAGTAAAATAAAAAATAAAAAAACTGAAGATATAAATGGACTCAATACTTACATCATAAAAAAATGTTCCCCTTATGTGATAGAACCCTTTGTAGAGGTTACAAATGCGTGTCTAATGCAAGGTTATTTCCCCACTCCTATGAAAATGGGGAAGGTTATACCAATATATAAAAAAGGTGATATTACTCAACCAGAAAATTACAGACAAATTTCCATTCTACCAGCTTTTTCTAAAATTTTAGAAACAGTAATCTTTAACAATCTAGTTAATTATCTGGACTCAAATAAAATACTATGCCCATATCAGTTTGGTTTCAGAAAAGGATTGTCAACAACTGATGCAATAGTGTCCTTAACAAACTGCATTAAGGAAGCCTTTGAAGATAAAAAACAATATTTGGGGATATTCACAGATTTAACAGCAGCATTTGACTGTGTTGAGCACAGTATCTTGCTTAACAAACTTGAATTCTATGGTGTACGCGGCAATTGCTTAGATTTGATTAAGTCCTACTTAGAAAACAGAGTTCAACTTGTTGAATGTGGTACTGATCAGAGCAATGTTATGCAGATAAAAAGAGGTGTGCCACAAGGGTCAGTACTGGGACCTTTACTATTCCTGGTTTACATTAATGACTTGCCAAACAGTCTAAGTACCTTAAACGTACAAACAATAATGTACGCAGATGATGCAACTTTTGGCACAAGTATAGACATTGAAGACGACAGGCAGTATATCCTTAACAATATACTTGAGCACGCCAAGGCTTGGTTTGCATTTAATAAACTGTTGCTGAATGAAAGTAAAACTGTAACATTAACATTTCAGTGTAAGTCAAATGCAGTAAGTTTGAAACATACAGAATTTACCCGTAAAACCAAATTTTTAGGGGTCAACATTGACATACATTTGTTTTGGGTTGAACATATTGACTTACTCTGTAACAAATTGGCGAAGTCCGTTTTTGCTATAAAAAAAATAAAAAATACCGTGAATGTACAAGCGGCGACAACAACTTATTATTCTCTTTTCCACTCACAACTTACCTACGGAATACTGGCATGGGGAAATGCGGCCCATTGTCACTTACAAAAAGTCTTTATACTGCAAAAATCGGCGGTAAGAAGTATAGCTGGTGCTAAATGGGATGAAAGTTGTAGACCCCTATTTACATCTTTAAAAATAATGTCTGTTTTTTCTATAATAGCATTTTTTAATATTCTAATCGTTAAACAAAATTTGCATAAATATCTTACATTCGCTGACGTTCATCAACATGATACCAGAAATAAGAGCAACTTAGTAACACCTCAAAACAGACTGCAGATAAGCAATAACATCGGAGTTAGAATGCTAAATGTTCTACCAATGACATTTCGTAATCTGCCACTGCATGTGTTTAAAAAAAGATTAAAAAAGATACTAACTGAGAATTGTTTATACAACACTGAAGAATTTTACCAGGTTGTGAATGAAAATGGAAGCAATTTTATAGCTGGAAATACAGTACCCTGAAATAAATTATTGATGTATTTATGAATATGTGTGTATTGTATTGTTTGTTAACTTAGAAGTTTGTCCATATTCTGTATGTTGCTTTTTACATGTGATACACCCTAACTTTAGTTTATAAGTTTTATTCGAAATGGAGATTCACTATCCATCTGGACGTATCTATAAAATGTATATTTTCTAAAGATCAATAAATTTATTATTATTATTATTATTATTATTATTATTAATAGAGGCCTACATAATTTAGTATCGAAAACAAAAAAAAAGTCAGGGACCGAGCCAATTTTTTAAATTTTTGATCTTACCCTAAAAACATCATCCTGTACATGGATTTTGACAATGTACAATACAGATTTTCAAAATAGTCTAATAGCATGCCTGAACCATGTAGTTAGTTTTTTTGGCACACTTTTAACGCCTCTAGAATTAACAGCTGAGTTTCACAATAAATCCATTTAAAAATTATTTGGGTCACAAAAATATCAGTAACTACATGGACATTAATTTTGTGGGGAAAAATTTGATTTTACTGTCTATTTGTTAGAATTTGCTACAACGATAAAAAAATGTAAATGTCACCAAAAATAAAAAATAAATTAAATATGTAAAAATGTGAATAAACAAAATTTTTATTTATTAGAACAAATACAAAAGAGTAAAAATTATATGGAAGTGAAATAACTGAGACAATAAAGCTCTTAAATAGTTAGTACAATTAGTTAAAAATTATATGATCCAATACAATTACACGAACTTAAAATAACACACCTAAAATGTAACGAACAAAAAATAATAAAAAAAAATGACTACAACAAATTTTCAAAATGTCTGCCTCCAACCTCAACATAATATTATAATAATGTAATTGAACTATTTAGTCAGTTTTTACACAGTTTTAATGATTAAAACCATATAAATCCATTTTAAAAATCTCGTGAGCCTTGATAAACATTTGCCACAGACATACTCAAAGTACCTGTCAAAAACCTTGTTCTTGTTTGTTTGAAGCAGCACTTAAACTACTTCTTAAAGTTAACATATCTTATTCTAATGAAGAGTATGTTGACATTAGTTACATTTATGGTTTTTGTAATGGGAACTCCAGGGCTGCCGTTAGAGAATATCGTCGAGGGTTTCCCAATCGACAAATTCCCAATAAATCACCATGTTCTTCTGTTCACAATAATTATGAAAAACAACACGGGAAATTTCCTTCAGCTCCTTTGCGACTTAAACATTCGACAAGATGTAAATGAAGAAAATGAAATTCTGGGGATAGTGCAGCAAAATCCTTCAAGTACACGAAGAGTAGGTGCGGCTTTAGGAGTCCTTCATGAAAGAGTTTGGAAAACTTTAAAAAACAACCATTTGCATCCTTTCACTTACAAATTGTTCAAAGACTTGAAGAAAGAGATAACATTTCCCGAAGAGCGTTTTGTCGTTGGGCGTTGAATCATAGAAGAACAATAATTTCAAGAGTTTAATTTACTGATGAGTCAGACGGTATTTATAACAGTAGAAATATGCACTTATGGGCAGAAGAAAATCCTTCCAGTATATCTCAAAACAATTACAACACAAATTTTCTAAAATGTTTGGTGTGGACTATTAGATAAAAATTTAATTGGACCCCCTTTCTTCGAGGCTACTTTGAATGGTGAAATGTATTTAAGTTTTTTGTGAAATACATTACCAGAACTATTGCAACGTATAAATATTAGAGGACTTCATTACCAACACTATTTACAAGAGGTGAGGTAACATTTAGATGACCATTACCCCAATAGGTCGGTCGGTCGCAATGGTGTAATTTCCTGGCCTGTAAGGTCCACAAACTTGACTCCAGTGGACTATTTCTTATAGGGCCATTTTAAGCAAACAGTGTATACTACCGAAGTTACCACTAGACAGGAATTAAGAGAACGCATAGAACAGGAATGCACTGAAATAAAAAATAACCCTCAGATGATTAGAAATGCTATGAATAATTTACAGTTACGCGCAAGAAAGTATATTGAGGTTAGAGGCAGACATTTTGAAAATTTGTTGTAGTCTTTTTTTTTTAATTATTTTTTGTTCGTTACATTTTAGGCGTGTTATTTTAATTTCGTGTAATTGTATTGGATCAAATTCTTTTTAACTAATTGTACTAACTATTTAGGAGTTTTATTGTCTCAGTTATTTCACTTCCATATAATTTTTACTCTTTTGTATTTGTTCTAATAAATAAAAATTTTGTTTGTTCACATTTTTACATATTTAATTTTTTTTTTTTTACTTTTGTTGACTTTTACATATTTTTACATTATAGCATCATCATTGTAGCAAATTTTAAAAAACAGACAGTAAAATTAAATTTTTCCCCACAAAATTTATGTCGTCTATGTAGTTACTGATGTTTTTGTGACCGAAAGTCACCTAAATATTGTTTAAATTGATTTATTGTGAAACTCGGCTGTTAATTCTAGAGGCGTTAAAAGTGTGCCAAAAAAACTAACTACATGGTTCAGGCACACTATTAGGCTATTTTGAAAATCTGTACTGTACATTGCCAAAATCCATATACAGGATGATGTTTTTAGGTAAGGTCCAAAATTTAAAAAAATGGCTCAGACCTTGACTTTTTTTTCTTTTCGATACTGAATTATGTAGACCTCTATTAGTAAAACATATCTATTAAATTTGGTACAATTTGCTACAGCCATTAAAACAATACGGCCGATCTAAATTTTGGCAAAAAATAGAAAATACGCTGTATATCGGAAACGAGAGGCATTAGAGATCTAATAAAGGTCATTGTTAAATCGTCTTAGGGTTCTGTACCCCTCACTAGCGTATGGCCAGTCACTCACGAAACACCCTGTATATTAACAAATAAATGGCAATGTCACAAATATTAAAGTTGGATGTACATAACGAAGACTTGTCCTATTATTTATTGTCAATACAGTACACTAGTCCATTGAAAATAAATTTCTTTATTTATCAACTCTTTGTATTGAAACATTCTTTATAGGATTTTGCAAACAACAGAAAAATTAACTATCTATGAAAGAAAAACTTTGTGTAGAAATATTAATGAAATCTTTGCATTCTTTCGATAACCTGAATTCTGGTTATGCTAGCAAATTAAAATCCTAATGCTAGCATAACCAGAATTCAGGTTATCGAAAGAATGCAAAGATTTCATTAATATTTCTACACAAAGTTTTTCTTTTATAGATAGTTAATTTTTCTGCTGTTTGCAAAATCCTATAAAGAATGTTTCAATACAATTATAAGCAAACAAATAATAATTCATTTTTAAATATCAACTCTTTGTTTATATCAGACACAGTTAGCTTACCAGGTTACAGCGATGATAACAACTATAAATGGCAATACTCAATTAGGTTCTAATGCGTAATTTATATTGGAAATTTTTAGTTTAAATTCTAACATATATCACAAATTGGTTGATGTCGTTGATTGATATTTGGTATAAACAAAGATAAAATCAACAATATTTTTGTAGTAAATGGTAATATTTTAATAAATTATATCACTTAATTTGCCAGTGCTCTGTGAACAAAAAGCTGCCCGGGGGTTAGGGATTTTCATTTTTTTTCTCATTTTAAAAATATTACAGATTTAAACACGACATTAATTTTAATGTGAGTTGCGATTGTAATATAATGTTATATTCAAATTCTTATCTTTGTACTGCTTAGTCATATCCTAGAAACATTGACAAAACATAAGGGTCCAGTTGAGTTTGTCAACCCGTTGTGTATAGATGTTCCAATAGAAGAGCAAGCAAAATGATTGGCTTTGTCAATATTCTATGCTATATGGGTGTGTTTTTAGTGGTCCATGGTAACGAACGATTAATGATAGATCAGTTACGGTGGGATTTTTTTATGTTGGAGGATCAACTGTGGGACTTTGTTTCGAAGTACCCCCGTAATTTCATGGATAGCTTCGTATCCGCTGAGACTACTCTAATTCGGAGGTTTCTCACGTTTGACAAAAAGATACAACAAGTAAGTAAATAAAGTTCTGTTTGTTAATAGTATTCCAAGTTGAATTTAGTATTTGGTTTGGGAAACAAATTAGTTCAGTTAACAAAGAACGTCTGAAGTTTGGCATACAATATTCTCAAAGTATATTACTTGAAAAACAGAAATGTTTACACTACACAAATGATTTTGAATTTTAACAATTTCATTTTTCTTTCAAGTATTTATCAGACAAAAGAGTTTCCATCAATTTATCTCTAATATCTCTTATTGCTAAATGGTGGAATAAATCTAAGGGTCTGAATTGCCTAGAAAGGAATTGTCTTACTATAGCAATTTTTTGCTGGAACTAAAAAGTTTTGGATTAAATCCGAGTGGCGGAAAGCTTTTGTTTAAACAGAACAATGTTCAGAATCCTGTTCATTCGCGGCTTTTCTTAAATATCTCTGGTTGTATAACACATATATCGCAAAAAACAAAGAGATACAAATTATTCAAAATAAAATTGTGAAGAGAACTTGATATGTTCGAAACTTCTTGGTCAATATGCCAAGTCGTAAAACATGAAGACATTTTAGGGAGGCCATTTTGAAACAATTGATGATAACTTGAACAATAATGCACATATAATATCTATCTATCTCTGTTAGAAAAAAGTTACCGAATTGTGTTTTTCACTGACATCTGAAGCTTTTAATTTTCTAATTTACTGTATAAAAATAAACATTCCATTCCACTTAATTTTTTTAAGAAAAAATGGGATATTTGTTGACATGTCAAATAACGCCCTCTAGCGGTGACGTTAATAATCAAATAAGAAGTGCATAAAGCGGCCTCAATAGGCTAAGAAAAGCATTTTGTAATGAGATAAAGTTTGTTAAATTCTGTTAAGGCTAATCGGAGCAATCAACATTTAAAACAAAGTTTTTTTGCTATCTCCCCACCACTTTATTCTTAGAGTTACAAAAGAAAATGGGAAACCAAAAAGATTCGAAATTATCTTTGGATTACGATGCATTTATTTTCAATGCCACTTAATTACTTAATTGAAAACCTAATTTTCTATTCGGTCATGGCTGTTATGCCCCCTAGCGGCCATTTTAGAAACTCGAAAATATTTTCCAGCGATTTTTCAGGGTCACTTTTTTACACAAGGTAATTTTTTCCCTAAACTTGTGCGATGATTAGTTTCTGAGATATGGCTTGCCTCCATGCTGCCATCCTTGCCCACCCTGTACAGTGTGGTCCATAAGTAATGAATAAATTCATTATCTAAGTAACTTACAATTTATGAGTAAGATCCTAAAACACATCAATTTTTAATTCTAAAATGACATTTTTTTAAGCATAATTTCATACCTCCCCCTTCAACCGCATTGGAGTGACAGCTACACCTTCAAAATTTTTTATTGGAACGAGGGTGATAGCTCTTTTGAAAGTGTTTTAAATTCTCTATCCAGCAATATAAGATTTTTTGAATTTCTCTAATTTCTTTATTGAAAAATATTACATTTTCAATGTTACTAAGTAAACAAAAGAACATGAAGTAGTTTAAATTAAATGTTCAAACTGGGCACCCCTTGCTTCTTGACCCTAATGGAGGCGTTGCTGAAATTCTTCTAAAACATTTTGTATAATTTCTGCGATGATTTAATTAATTTCTTGCCTTATTGTCTCTTAAATCATCGACGTTATTTGGTCTGTTAATGTAGACTTTCGATTTTAAGTAACCTCATCACCGCGTCTACTGATCCACTTATTGGGAAAAAGTCGATTGAGATAGGTTCTTACTTCGAATGCAAAATGTGGTGTAGCTCCATCCTGTTCCATATATAATAATAAGATCAATCCCATACATTGTTTAAATATGCAGAAAATAACTAAAAACACATAGGTAAACAATGCACATCTCACCAAATCAAAGGAAATATTATTGTACAAAACACGTAATTCTCTATATATAATGAAAATTAAACTTAAAAATGTTTATTTCAATAGCTGCTAGCACAAGAAAGTTAAAAAAGCAAATGAAAACAGCGAATTTCACGATAATTAATTTGGAACATTGAGGTTATATGCCCTCCAATCTTGTTAGCTGCCAGATTTTGCACGAGCCCTATACCTACATTGAAATATGTATAACCCAGTGAAATTAGACTTTTCTTATCTAACAAAATATATACTTCATATTTATATTTTAAATCGATTTATTCTGGTGTTTTAAAGTAAATATTAAAAATCGAGAACAAGATCACTATGGTATAAAAAATCATTCAAGGTCAAAGTTCACAAAAACAGTTTTTTGCGAATATCGCGCTTTTTATGGCTCAGAGGCCAATTGAGGTAATTATGAAAGTGAAAGATAATGAAATTCCGCACAAAAATGATCTCTTCTATTTTTTATGTACAATAAACGGTTTAGGCAAAAATGTGCTTCAAAGTTTCCGCGCAAGACATAATATGCTCCATTTTAATAGTATACGTGCTTGTTCTATGTATAGTACATATTAGCTGCAGGGTTGATAAAAATCATAATTTAAAAAAAAATAATCAAAAATCTAAATTTTTTTTAATAAAAAAATCATGATTTTTTTTATTTTTATTTATTTTTTTACATAAACATCCTAATAATTGACATTAACAATGTATTTAGTACTTATATTAACAAAGATAGTTTTTGTTTAAACTTACAAACGGAATAAATTATGTACCTTGTATCTATAATTGTAAAATAAGCTAGAGCGTATATACAGGGTGATTCACGTAGGCCATTCATTAGAAATTTTTCAACTTGCAGTTGGATTAGAAACTTGAAATTTGGCGTGCAGCCATAATCGATCATGCCCGTTCTATCTAAAATATTTTCAGTCCTCCAACTATACAGGGTGTGCCAAAAATTGGTACCAGCTTTCTTATTTTAAATGGAAACCTATATTTTTCTTTACATGGTTCGATTGGTCTTCTAATTCTGAGTTTAGAGAACCTAAGTTATGTTAACTTATCTATTACAATTTTTGACATATGTCCAATTTTTTGAAAAAAATTGCCGCTGTAGTAGTTTACGAACAAATTTGTATCTCGCAAACCTTTCAAAATTATGAAACCAAATTTGTGAAGCAGTTAGCTGGAAGTCCAGGCTAACCTTTGGTGGTCCCATTTTGCACCATATGGGCACAATCGATTTTCAAATGTCGCAATCAAAAATTGTCAAAAAGTCAATTTTTTCAAATGGCACCTACTATTTTTTTTCACACCATTCGAAAGAAAATTGAATTTTAGGGTGAGTTACTTAAGCATTCCCTATACCTAACTTCACCCCATATCGAGTTATTCAATAAAAATCAAGAAATACCTTATCTTGCCGAGAGATTCCTTACTTCATCAAGTATGTCATGGAAACAAAAGACAGTTGTAATAATTTTTAAAGAAAAATATGGATACTTATTTAATTACACACAACACCAACAAATTATTATTAACGAACAAGAACAATGTTGACGAAATTCTGTCAGTGAAAACGGTGCACACATTGAGCATTTGTATTGAAATAATTATTTTGTTAATCTGTTTATTTGTTGTTATTTTGTTGTTATTATTTATTATTGCAATACGATTTTTGAATAAAAATTAAAATGAAATGATTGTTTCCAAAGCCTACTACCCTTGAGAAAAAAAACAATTTTTTTTTCAAAAAATGCCAATAACTCAAAAACGACTGTAGATAGACATACACAATGTTAATAAAAGTGGCCCTAAAATTCAATTTTGCATTGATTTCTGGCGTCAGAAATGGCAGGCGCAAAGATGTGCTAGCTACGCAATCTGTTGAAAGTAGAATAATAGAATATTTGAACAAAAATATGGTGGTCACATTGAACATTTACGTCAGAATTTCGTCAACATTGTTCTTGTTCGTTAATAATAATTTGTTGGTGTTGTGTGTAATTAAATAAGAATCCATATTTTTCTTTAAAAATTATTACAACTGTCTTTTGTTTCCATGGCATACTTGATGAAATAAGGAATCTCTCGGCAAGATAAGGTATTTCTTGATTTTTATTGAATAACTCGATATGGGGTGAAGTTAGGTATAGGGAATGCTTAAGTAACTCACCCTAAAATTCAATTTTCTTTCGAATGTTGTGGAAAAAAAATAGTAGGTGCCATTTGAAAAAATTGACTTTTTGACAATTTTTGATTGCGACATTTGAAAATCGATTGCGCCCATATGGTACAAAATGGGACCACCGATGGGACATCAAAAGTTAGCTTGGACTTCCAGCTAACTGCTTCACAAATTTGGTATCATAATTTTGCAAGGTTTGCGAGATACAAATTTGTTCGTAAACTACTACAGCGGCAATTTTTTTCAAAAAATTGGACATATGTCAAAAATTGTAATAGATAAGTTAACATAACTTAGGTTCTCTAAACTCAGAATTAGAAGACCAATCGAACCATGTAAAGAAAAATATAGGTTTCCATTTAAAATAAGAAAGTTGCTACCAATTTTTGGCACACCCTGTATAGTTGGAGGACTGAAAATATTTTAGATAGAACGGGCATGATCGATTATGGCTGCACACCAAATTTCAAGTTTCTAATCCAACTGCAAGTTGAAAAACTTCTAATGAATGGCCTACGTGAATCACCCTGTATATATGAAAATTCCTGTCAGAACTTAAAAACTCGCCTGTCTTTAAAATGCGGGGATGATGCGAATTGTCATTATTTGGTAATCTGCCGCGTAACAAGTGAGAAAGCGAGTTTGAGTGATTATATTTATGGCATTTAAATATTAAATAATGTTTTAACATGTCCTCTAATAGAAGTGTGAGGAAAAAAGATCCTATTTGTCAATATTAATATAAAAAGTGTAGAGTAGAAATGCAAGAGCTTGTGGACCGACTGAAAGTCCTCTGAAAAATATGTGCTTCGTGTAATGTATAAAGTGTAGAAACAAATAATGAAGGTCCCTCTACTTCAGGAACAGTGTCCAATGTAAGTATAGTGTTATTTTATTTATATTTATAATTTCTTAGTAAGACAAAATATTAAGAGAACCTTTTTTTTTTAATTTACATATTTTAACGTCGGTCTATTTCTGCATCTAAGGCCAATTATGCCAAGAGACGAGCTAGATTCAAATTCTTAAAATGATCTAATGCATTTTCTAGATTTCTAGTAACTTTCCATGGACAAATCTGACTTTTTCATTCACTCCTAGTTTTAAGAATAAAGTATAGTATCTATGCCTGTCTGTGTGTAGCTGGATTTAAAAATGAACAACACAACAATCTTGTTTTTACTACAGGTAAAATTGAACACGTTACAAGTCCAGGCCCGGATTGGGAGAATTTTTCGGCCCTGGCTCTGAGCAGAACCGGCCCTCACGCATCTTAGTTTTATGGTCACAGTTACATTAAGTAAAATATCCTTATATCTTTATCACTAAAATGTTGTTTTTTGTGCGAAATATTTTATTAAACCAAAAGGATTAACAGTTATTTCCAAAAGTCGGTCCTAGTGACGAAGTCATTTATAATATCCTCTATTTCTATATTTACAATAATATCCTTTTCTACATCAGAAATAGGGTATCTAAGTGCGCTTGTGTTGACAATTTCTAAGCCTATTTTGAACCAATTTTAACTTCGAGAAAATTATTTCACAAGAGACTTGAGTGCACGACAAAGTTAAAACATATCTATAAGCAAAATATAAATTATTGTAAGTTACTGTATGCAATTTAAATTGGGCATGTTTGGCAGTTAGTCATTGTGAGATCTTCAGAGTCCACTTCCTTCGATGTCGATTTACTCTGTTCATTCACCAAGATAGTTTTTATCTTTCTCCATTTGCTTGCAAAATTTTTCAGGTCACTTTGAATAACTGCCGAGGTCACACTCACAATACTACCACAGTGATTTGTTATTTGGTCCGCAATATTTTCAAATGAATCTTCTGATAAACTATTTATTTTTCCAAAATATGAAGGATCTAACCAAGTAAGATCCGAAACTAATTTCTTATATCCTGTGAATCTATTATCTAAACTTTGTTGCGGCGAGCAAAATCATCATTATCTCGGCTTCCTGTGGAAGTACAGAAAGTTATAGCCAATCAATTTGGGGTAGCTCAATGAGTCAGAACGACATTTCGCATTAGTTTTGCAAAAAAGCATCTCAGTCCATAAAACTGACCTCTATTAATTTTTCTTTCTTCTGGACGTGTTTTTGCTCAATTATTGTTATTTGCATTGCTATTGCTGATGTCAGTATTGATGTTGCTGTTGTCCAAAAGTACAACTCTTTAGAAAAAAAATAAATATATGCTTTTTTGCAAAAACTGTATTAGTACACCCTTCAAAAAAAAAAAAAAAAAACAGCACATTCTACACAGCAAAATCTATAATAAATAATCTATCAAAGTTTGTTACGCCTAGTTTCCTTATTTTTAAAGTTAAAAATTAATTAAAAAACAGCGTTTTTAGCAGTATTTTGCATTTTGATAAAAAACTAATTAACCAACTTTTACGCAGTTGGGCTCATTTCATAGATATTTTTAATAGCTACAACTTTTTCTACGGATGTATTTTCGTAAATCCTAAAGATACATTTATAAAAGCCAAAAACTAGTAACTTTACTTGCTAATTAAACATAGATGCACTAATTTGCAGCTGTTCAATTTTAGGTACGTTAGTTAATAGTTATACATAGTGAGAGATACATATTTCCACTGAAAAATCCCGGTTGGCTTTTTTATTTGAAACAGACCTTTTCTGGCTCTTGCCTAGGCTAGCGCATCATGTGCGAAATGCCTATTACTATTACATATTTGCGTTATAGGTTAGTGAAATCGTCGTAGACACTTTCAAGTACATTAACCGATAAATTCACCTACACCTAGTCAAAACAATATCGCTCGCTACTGGCCAGCCCACCATATATTAAAATACAATAGCCCTTTGGAAATAAAAATAAATCACAAAATAATGTAGATAGTAAAAATAAGCAATATTTTTCGTTTTCATTTTTGAAAGTATTTAATTTTCTTTTGGAAAACCGGCCCCCTGGGCGAGCGCCGATGGCGGCCCAGTGGGCTTTGCCCACCGGCCCTATCCGGGCCTCCTGGTTACAACAAGATGCAGAGGAAGATAGTGCCCCACAACCGCTCTTATCTTCAATGCCATTAAGTAGTGCCTAACTCCAGTCCTGGATCTTTATCATCTTTTGTTGTACATACGACCAAGTCTAATAAAGAAGAAATAGATAAACAAATTGCTAGAGCTCTTTATGCGACAAACAGCAGTTTCATGTGTATTGTATCTTTACTTTTTTATGTAGAATATAAATTGGTTTGATTTGTTCAAGTTTATTGCTCTATTATTTATAGCATTTTTTGTTTTTTACCATAATGAAACAAAATTTTATAGAATTTGGTCATTTAAACATTCGTTCATTAGTTCCGAAATTTTTTGAACTTAAAAATTTTATTTTGTCTAAAAAATATGATGTGTTTGCACTCTCTGAAACTTGGCTTAATAATACTGTCAGTAGTGAATCTATCAAAATAGAGAGATACAATTTAATTCGTATTGATAGGCCTACTAGAGGTGGAGGCGTTGCAATCTACATTCATGATACATATAAATATAAAATTATTAGTACATCAAGTGTTATTGAACAATTATGGATTTCTGTTTTTCGCAACAATACATCTTATACAATAGGTGTATTTTATAGGCCACCCCAGACAAATTTTAAGAACTTTGTTGATCAATTGGAAGACTCAATATCACTAGGTTTGCAACATGGAGAACAATTATATTGCTTTGGAGATATAAACACTGACTTATTAAAAGTAGAGTCACCCGCATCTTTATATTTTTCCTCAATGATAGAATCTGTCGGTGTACATCAAATAATAAATAAAGCTACTCACGTTACAAACAGATCGCAATCATTAATTAGTGGCTAATATTTTCGGTAATTACTTCTCCACCTGCATCGAAAAGAAATTAAAAAAACACTTCAATACTAATCGATCAAATTTATGCACACTCCCGCATCAGATTAGCTGTGCCTCAATGTTCATAAAACCGGTAACTAATATAGAAGTAATAGAAATTATTGATAAAATGAAAAATAAAAATTCTGTAGGGGTTGATGAAATACCACTGCGGCTTCTCAAATTTTGCAAACATACACTGGCCGATACAATTGCTACCTTGATCAATAAGTCCCTTGAATTTGGACAATTTCCAAACATTTTAAAATTAGGAAAATTAATACCATTACACAAGAAAGATGATCATAACATGTTAGAAAATTACCGACCAATCATAATCCTAAGTTACATATCTAAAATTTCTGAAAAAGCGGTAGCCACGCGCCTGTATAATTATTTAGAAGAAAAAAACAAATTTACAGATAGCCAGTATGGTTATAGATCTAATAGGTCTACGGAACTAGCCAGCCTGGAGTTTATCCAAAAAGTACATGACTACCTTGATAAAGGTAAAAAAGTTGCAGGGCTGTTTTTTGATTTAACATCGGCCTTTGATTGTGTAAATTCAAATTTCTTGCAATTGAAATTATCTTCCCTAGGAATAAGAGGCAACATATTAAATTGGATCATGTCCTATCTTGAAAATAGAAAAATATTAGTTTCACTAGATTGCGTAACTTCAGATATATATAATATGGATATTGGAGTGGGACAGGGCTCGATAATAGGCCCATTGCTATTTCTATTGTTCATAAATGACCTTCCATCTTTCCTAAATCAGAGTGATGTCTTCATGTATGCTGATGATACATCTGTAATCATTAATGCAAATAGCGTACCGGAACTAGAATCGAAGGCATACCTAATTTCTGATGAATTTAAAAATTGGTGTGATAAAAATTCGCTCATAGTGAACAAAAATAAAACAGTGTTTCTTTATTTTTCTTCTTCAACACCAACTTTGTTACCTAATATTGACTATGTAGAAACAAGTAATAACACAAAGTTTTTGGGCATTGTCATAGACTCAACACTTGACTTCTTCGGTCATATAGAAAGTGTCTGCACAAAGTTAGGTAAATGTACATTTGGAATTTTAAATATTAAAAAAGAAGTTAACGAAACGGCCCTAATAACATGTTATTATTCTCTTGTATATTCAGTCCTTAGCTATAATATTATCATCTGGGGACAGGCTGTAGAAATTAATAGGGTGTTTGTCATGCAAAAAAGGATAATTAGGATTATCTTCAATTTGCCCTACAGACATACGTGTCGTGACACTTTTAGAAACAAGAAAATTATGACACTACCATGCATATACATGTATAAATTACTTTGTTTTGTTTTTAGTAATATCGGAAAATTTAGGCTCAATAGTTCAGTACACGATCATAGAACAAGGAGTGCCAACGATATACACATCCGCAACTATAGGCTTAGTAAATACAAAAAGTCCCCATACTGTGCTGGTGCTCATCTATTTAATCTACTTCCAGATAGCTTAAAACTTGTAACGACGTACAAGTTATTTAAGACTGAACTAAAAAGCTTTTTAATTGAAAAGTGTTTTTATTCCATTGACGAATTCTGCTCATCAATGACATAGACTCTATTCATGACATTGAACTTGACTTAGATTATTTTCATACATTCAATTTATGTATGTCTGTTGTTTGTGTATATTTTATCTTTTATATAAGTACACACTTTTTTAGACTTAGATTATCTAAACTTTAAGATCGTATTTCGTTATATATAATTTGTACGTCTCTTGTTTGTATATATTTTCTATTTTATACACGTATATATTTTCTATTTTTATATTTTTCTAATTATAGTCGACGAAACCTTTTTCTGTGAAAACAGTTTTTATGGCAAATAAATGTTTCTATTTCTATTTCTATTTCTATTTCTATTAATTGATATTATAATATGTAATGATCCTACTCTAGTTATCTCATCTGGGGTAGGTGGTATTGATTTGTCTGACCACGAGAATATATTCTGTAAAATTTCAAGTAAAAAACCGAAATGTGAACCTTTTTATTATACCTATCGTGATTTCAAATATTTTGATGAGCAAATGTTTTATTTTGATTTACAGCAATTACCTTTAGAAAATATACTGTTTAGTAATGATATTGATGTTAAAGTAGGTCTTTTGAATCAATATTTACTAGTTCTGTTCGATAAGCATATGCCACTAAAAACGGTTAGAATAACTAAAGGTAAGGCACCGGCTTACGGATAATATTAGATTTCTTATGTCTCAAAGAGACAAGGCTAAAGCAAAATATAGGCGAACTAGATCACAGGCGCACTGGGAGTACTATAAGGAGCTTAGAAATTATACAAATCACGCGATTACCAATGAAAAAAGGGCCTTTTTTAATCATCTATCTAAAAACAATAATTCTAAAACTCTTTGGAAGGAACTAAAATCCTTGAACATAAAGAATAATATAGTGGCTCATATTCCTGCTAATCTACAAAACCCAAACCTGATTAATAATCACTTAATTGACAGTATTCCAAATGATTTAAATGGTAATATTTTAAACACACTGAATTATTATCTGCAAAATAAAATTTGTCAAGCTAATTTTACCTTTAGCCTTGTCTCAGAAGATCACGTATTAAAAGTTCTTAAAAAATTGAAGAATACCTCTCCTGGATCAGATAATATAAGTTTAAGCTTAATTAAACTATGTTGCCCTTGGATTCTAACGATCTTGGTACATATAATAAATAGTATTATTCTTCAGAGCAAGTTTCCATCGTGTTGGAAAAATGCCTTAGTGGTACCGATTCCTAAAAAAAGTGAGGTTTCAACATATTCAGATCTTAGACCCATAAGCATTCTACCAGGTCTTTCAAAGTTAATGGAAAAGATCATAGAATTACAGATACGAGTTCACTTGGATTCAAATAATATTTTACCTTCTGTGCAGTCGGGATTTCGGGCGGGCTATAGTTGTTCTACAGCATTGTTAACCGTAACTGATGATATTATTCAAGCATATGATGATGGTAAAAGTACGGCTCTGGTATTGCTTGATTTCAGCAAGGCTTTCGACACCATAAACCATGATATCTTATTGGCTATTTTACAATCTTGTGGCGTTGATGTCGAGGGTGTTTTGCTATTTCGGTCCTACCTAGAGGGTCGCAGTCAAAGGATTAAATTGAGTGGAACTATGTCAGATGTAAGATATTTAACAAGAGGTGTTCCACAAGGTTCTATCCTTGGGCCATTGTTGTTCACGGTCTACACCAGCCAATTCCCTAAATCTGTTGAAAACAGTGCAGTTCATATGTATGCCGATGACACACAACTGCTTCACTCATTTTATCCCATTGAATATCACAATGCTGTAACAGCAATTAATAATGACTTAATAAAATTATCAAACGTAGCAACAGAACATTCTTTAGTATTAAATCCGTCAAAATCAGCTGTTATTTTGTTTAGTAAAAGAGCAGATTATAGTAACCTGCGACAAGTTGTCAATATTAAAATCAATGAAATACAAATTAAAATAACTGATAGCGCAAGAAACCTCGGTTTAATTCTTGATAAGTCTCTCAGATTTCGAGATCATGTTACTAAAAATATTCAAAGGGCATATGCAGCACTTCGATTATTATATCCGCATAGATTGTTTTTAAACTGTCAGACAAAAAAAATGTTATGTGAAACATTGGTACTATCGCAGTTCACTTATTGTGCTCCTGTTTATGGACCTTGTTTAGATAATGATTGCACAAGTAGAATACAACGTGTTCAAAACTCGTGTATACGCTTTATATATGGCATCAGAAAATTTGACCATGTGTCGCATAAGTTGGTTGAATTAAAATGGCTCAACATGAAAAACCGATTTCAAATATACGCTCTATCCTTATACCACAAAATTATCACGACAAAAATACCATCATATTTATTTAATAAAATATCATACCGGACTGACGTTCACAATATTAATGTAAGGAGCAGAGGATTGCTAACTCCACCTGCTCATAAAACTGTATTTTTTGAGAGAGGATTTAAATTCATGATATATAAATTGTACAACTCTGTTCCTACTGATTTTAAGACTTTCAGCAGTTATAAGTTCAAAAAATGTATCAGGAAACTTTTCATGAACAAACAAAATCTGGCTTGAGTAATATTATCTCTTTGTTTTCTGTTGTTCTGTGTTAACCATTGTCTGTTATTCATTTACAAGGGTTAAGTGGTAGAGCACTCTTTTGAGTGAACTTCCCCTTGTTTCCCATTTAACGTTATTATAAAATTTGTATTCTTTTGTATTCTTTTTCATTGTTCATCTTTTTGGGAAATAAAGACATTTATTATTATTATTATTGAATAACCTGAAGTAAAAAAGGCAATAACGCTTTTACGACCTGGATATGTACCACCATCTTGGCATGACGTATCCAACAGACTGCTCGATGAAATGAATAACAAGGAAAAAAGTAAATGTTTTAAAGATTTATCACGAAGTTCAGTTTGTCTGTCATTGGATGGATGGTTCAACATACACAATGAACCAATAATATGTGCCGCTGTAACTACAGAAAATGGGTCTTCCTTTTTAGTAGACACAATAGACACATCTGGAAATCCACATACATCTGTATATTTAACAGAACTTGCAACAAACTTAATTAAAACTGACTATACCTGTATAGTAGGCAAGAAAGGAAATAGACAAACTTACATTGATGTAGATCTGGCTAGGCCCCTCTTGGAGATCACTTGCACTTGGGTTGACCAGGAACTGTTTTTTCTTCGAATAGCGATTTTTCTATAGAAATAGAAGGGTAGATTGCAGTAAAAATACCCTTGCTATCCTACCGACTGTTGTTACTATCACCAAAAGATAATAAACGGAGTTTCTCTGGACAATTTTCCATGGAACATTTGGAAACATGTCACCCTAATTGATTATTCTACTACGATAGCAGTTTATACAATTATTTACATGGTCTTTACGGATGACTATTCTATACTTTTTTTTTAGCTGAACTTATCAATTTCTTTCAATAATACTGTAACTATATTTTACTTGTTATTTTATTATATTGTTCATTAATTACTGACAATTTCGAAATACCACGTTCCATAGATACAAACAGAAGATCTATGTGAACATTTTTTCAAACTTTTCATCCACATCATAAATGAATACAATTGCACCAATAACGGTTCGAGATGGGGTGGAATACTTTTCAATAAACAATTACAAAGTCCGGAACACGAATGCGTTTATTCAATATAAATACAATCCGTCCGTTTAACTCAAAGTACAAGTAAAGACTGAATATGTTAGAATTATAAAATAGTAATGAAAGCGCATTTGTAATATGATGCTGATTAACAATGTCGCCTCGCTTGTTAAGATTTTGCGGTCTTTTTTCAATTTCAATTGCCTCCCTGGTAATTCTTGATTCCTATGCTAGATGTAGGCTACTGTCCTGGTATTGTCGAAGTCTATTTTGTGTCCTGTAGTTTTTGCGTACTGTGCTAGGGACGATGTTTTCTCCTCTTTTTGCACTGCATTCCTCTTCTTACACTTATACGTCTGTTGGTCTGTCCTATATATGATTTATTGCAATCTCGGCACGGAATTTCGTACACTCCTTGGTTTCCTAGGGCAATTTTTGATTTCGGGTTACGGAGAACTGCGCTGATCTTTCGGTCTGTTTTGAATATTATCCCTATGTTGTGTCTATGTAGAAGTTTGCTGATTTTATCCGTTGTCCCTTTTACGTAAGGTAGATATGCTTTTGCCACTAGTTTCTCGGATTCTTCCTGGGTTCGTGGTTTGGATGGTTCTTGCGACTTCTGTATTGTATACCTTGAAAATCCATTTCTCATAAGTGCTTTCTGAAGTGATGACATCTCCTCGTTGATATGGTCGCCGTCTGCTAGCCTTTGGGAGCGTGTCACTAAGGTCTTCACTACTGAATTAAGTTGCGCTGGATGGTGATGTGATGCTGCATTTAGATATCTATCTGTGTGGGTGGATTTTCTGTATACTGTGTGACCTAGTGTCCCGTCTTGTTTCTTCTTCACTAATACGTCTATGAATGGGAGCTGGCCTTCTGCTTCTACCTCCATCGTGAATTTGATTTTGTCGTGAATGTTGTTCAGGTGGACTAGGAAACTACTTTAGATGTTCTCTTCCATGAGTCCATATTACGAATGTGTCATCGACGTATCTTAACCAAAGTTTTGGTTTGAGTGGTGCAGTTTGTATGGGCCGCGTTTCTAAGTCCTCCATGAAAAGATTAGCGATAACTGGAGACAAAGGCGAACCCATCGGTGCTCTTTCCGCCTGTTTGCAGCGCTGGTCATTGTATGTGAAGTAAGTGTTATTTAAACAGTGTGTAGTTAAACTAAGAATATGCTCCTCTGGATTGTACTTTCGCTTGATCAATTCGAGTGATTCGTCTACTGGTACATTTGTGAACAGTGACACTACATCGAAGCTCACTAGAAGATGTTCTGGTTGGACAGTCTCGTTGTTTAGTAACTCGATGAAATGTTGTGCGTTTTTCACATAGGATGTAGCTTTTTCGGCGAGTGGCTGCAACTGCCTAGCTAGATATTTCGCTAATTCCTGCACAGGTGATCCTACTGAGCTAACAATAGGTCTTAATGGGGCTCCTTCCTTATGAATCTTTGGTAGGCCATATAGTTTGGGACATCTTGAGGACTTCTATCTCAGTATAATCTGGTTTTTTACTTTATCATCTATGGGGCTAGCTTTAATTTTGGCTTTAGTGGTCTTCTCCAGGTACGTAGTGGGATCTGTTGTGATTGCTTCATAAGCAGTGTCTTCTAATAGCGCCTCTATTTTACCATGGTAGTCTTCACTATTCATCACTACCGTAGCGTTACTGTTGTCAGCTGGTAAGATTATAATGTCCCGGTTTTGTCTTAACGCCTTTAGTGCCTTCAATTCTTCCTGTGGTATGTTTCTCTTTGGTGCCTTTGCTGTTTTTAGTATATGCGATGTGTCTTGGCGTGTAGTTTCAGCTATGTTGTTATCCATTTGGGAAATTGCTGACTCTACTCCACAAATTATATCTTCTACTGGAATACTAGCTGGTGCGATGGCGAAATTAAATCCTTTGGCTAGGACATTTAGGGAAGCCTCATCAAGTGGGTAGTTGGACAGGTTATGGACTACACTTGCAGGTTCTAGTGGTTTGGCTTTCCTACTTGGCTACTGTTGGAATTGAAGACGGTCAAATTTGACCCTTACCCTTGAGCCCTTACTCAAGTATCAGATGGCATGCTTTTGTAATAGAAATATCTGTTGCATGAGAAGCTTACTACATACACCCCAAAAGGCAATCCCATAGCTCAGGTGTGACTCGATTAATGAGAAATATACAGCTTTGGCAGCTGAGTATTCTAATTCATTGGAAACCACTCTGACTGCATAGCATCCAGAAGCTAGTTTACTACTTAAACTCGTAATATGTCCTTTAAACTCAATTTGCAGTCGATATTCAATCCTAGAAATTTCGACCATGTTTTGTTTTCAAGAACATGTTCCTCTAGGGGAATATCAGGCAGATTACATTTGAAAGTAATTATATTTGTTTTCTCTATATTAAATGACAGTAAGTTCGAATCACACCAAACTTTGATTTTCTTAATATCGTTGCATATGTTTTCTTCCAGAATGTTTCTTTCTTTGCAATGCCACAATATTGTGGTATCGTCGGCAAACAAGGTAAACTTTCCTGTAATATTAATTGTTGTTAGGTCATTGATATATAGCAAAAACAGAATTGGGCCAAGAACAGAGCCTTGAGGTACCCCACAGTTTATGTTATGTTCATCGGACTTATTTGAAATCTTAACGATTTGCTTACGGTCTGACAAACAAGATTTAAACCATTCAAGGGTACTGCCTCTGAAACCATAGCATTCCAATTTTTGCAGCAATATTCCATGAACACAGTCTTTTGACAAGTCACAAAATATGGCAGCAGCAAACTCCCCTTCATTTAATTTGGTGTAAACCGTATTTAGGAAGGAAAACATTGCATCACTAGTGCTTTTATTTTGTAGAAAACCAAATTGATAGTCACTTAGCAAATTGACAGATAACAAAAACTCCATAACACTTTTTTTTATTAGTTTTTCTATAATTTTAGCTAGTGTGGGAATTAATGATATGTTGGATGGGTTTTCAGCATCCCCGCCTTTATATAGTGGGATAACTAGGGAAGTCTTTAAAAAAGATGGAAAAACTCCTGATTGAAAAGACTTATTTATAAAACAAACCAACACATCCAGAGTAGATTCTGGTAGATTTTCAAATATTTTTATGGATATTTCGTCAATACCGGAAGAATTTTTATTTTTTTTGTCCTTAATAATTCCTTTCAATTCAACTATAGTTATTAGTGTTGTATAAATGTAATACTTGATTATTATTTATTTCCATCATATAACTCAGAGGATCGTTTAAGGGAATTATATGTTCAGTTAGTTTATCTGCAATAGAACAATAATAGTTATTTAGGTCATTCGAATTTATATCTATTTTTGTTGGACGGAGGACTTCCCTATAAGCTCATTTATAATTGCCCAACTTTCCTTAGGCTTATTATTTGCCTGTTCAATTCTAGTGTTGTAATAGCTTTCTTTTGCCGCTTTAATTATTTTTCTGTAGGTGTTACGGTATTTTGTATAATAATTAAAAAAGAATGCCTCATTAGTATATTTTCGTATGTAGCGTAGACTTCTCATATTTTTGCAGAGATTTTTATGCCTTTGGTTATCCAAGGTTTTTTATTTTTTATTTTAATCTTTTGAATGGGAAAGGCCCTACTAAAAGCATGCGTTAAACACCCATAGAACGCTTGAAATGAAATGGTTATCTCTAATAGAGACACTTCTCCAATCAGACTCCAAGCAGCATTGAAAGAATCTATTATAATTTGTTCTACTATACAGTCGCCCAAGTTTTTGTTTACACTTAGAGGTATTGGAGTCTATCTGCAGAGAGCAGTAGACTGCTTCATGATCTGATAAGCCAGGTGGAGTTACTGAGCAGGATACATTTTGACTTTCTAAATTACTACAAAGATAATCAATTGTACTATACGAGTGTTGAGAGACACGGGTATAAGATTTAACATGCATATAGAGATTGTAACAGGTTAGGAGGTTAGTTAAAGATATTGTGTTGGTTGACTCCTTGTCACTAAAATTAATGTTAAAATCTCCAGCTAATACAATAGTTGATTTAGTTGGTAATTTGAATAAAAGTGTTTCAAGCTTATCTAAGAATAGGTTAACATCTGTTAAAGGAGATCTATAAATACATACTATATACATATCAATCACACTACAATATACAATCGAAAACTCAAATAATTTTTCTACCATGGCATCATCAAATTTATTCATACTGTTCATAGTTAATGTTTAGCATTATTGGAAAATGATCTGTTATAGGTATCCGTATCTAATATAAAAGACTTTAATTTTATGTTATCTAGATTAATTTTTTTCCTGACAAATAAATGATCTATACAAGATTCTGTTTCAATTTCTTTGAGGATTTTCTTATTATGTTTGTAAATGATAACTCATATTTATGTTGCAAGAATACTTTTTTAGAGGTCATAGAGAGTACACGTACTAATATGGTAAAGTTTGCACATTTTTTTAAAGCAGATAAACTGGTTTTAAATATTACTAAAACTGTGTTTATTATTTTTTCACCTAGAACCTCCACGTATAACTAAAGTCATCTAATAAGAATTGAAGGAAAATCGGTGGAACAAGTATCAACAACAAAATTTCTTGGAGTGTACATAGATAATCCTGTTAGTTGGGAGCCTTATATAGATGCAGTGGCAAAAAAAGTTGCTTCGGTTTGTTATGCATTATATCGACTAACACAAATCTCCGGTAGATTCACTGTTATGTCATATTATTATGTACATTTTGTTTCTAGAGCATCATATGGAATTATGTTTTGGGGATGTTCACATCACTTTGAAAGAATACTTAAACTTCAAAAGAAAGCAGTTCGTTATATAGCGGGTGTCTCTAAATATTCATCTTGTCGCAATATTTTTAAAGATTTAAATATATTAACTTTAGCATGTATTTATATTTTAGAAATAGTTCTCTATGTTAAGAAAAATTTTAGTATGTTTCCAACTAATAATTTTAATCATACATATAATACACATGAAAGATATAACTTAACCACACCATTACACACCTTATCAACATTTGAGGAAAACCCCAATTATATGGGGATTAAATTGTATAACAAAATCTCAAATTCCATTAAAAACGTGCATAATGTAAATTCGTTCAAAAGAGAGACGGTGAGTTATTTGTCTAATATGGGTTTTTATAGTGTAGAAGAATATTTAAGTGCGTAGAGGTTAGATAATTCTAATTTTAATTTGTATTTATCATTCTTGTAATTAGTTGTATTTATTTTGTACCACTTTGTGTTTTGTTGTCGTTTTAAAACATCAGCAGCAATTGCTATAATAAGCATTGCTTTCGTTGATGACTAGTCCTATACCTTTTGTATGGTCTTTTGGACAATAAACTATTATTATTATTATTAAGGAATAGATTTAATTCAATTTTTCTCTTCTGATTTTCAAATATTATATCTGGGATATAATCATGAATAGGAGGAATATTATAATTCGTTGTTATGTTTGTGACACGGCTAGGCTACTCTTCGCCGTTTTATGGTGCCTCTGAATGTTGAGATAAATGCAGCCAAAAAAGAGACAAAAGTTGCTTATTTTTCTTCAAAGAACACGCCTGCCCTAGATTTTAATTTTTTTCTACTTCAGAAAGATCCCAAAATATTCAGGCATATTCTTTAAGTAAAAATAATCCACTTATGCCCGCCCCC
The DNA here is from genome assembly GCA_963583905.1 of Stenurella melanura. Classification (NCBI taxonomy): domain Eukaryota; kingdom Metazoa; phylum Arthropoda; class Insecta; order Coleoptera; family Cerambycidae; genus Stenurella; species Stenurella melanura. Next base: position 80,941,157 of record OY757316.1, on the reverse strand, counting down.
AGCCCATTCTTCAAAGTGCTTCCTTTTCCCGTAAAAAAATTACAAAAAAAAAAATTTTTTTTGTTTGTTATTTTTTTCCAGGAGATGGAAGCACTTTAAAAAAAACACCAAGAGACAAAAGATGCTTATTTTTCTCCAAAAAATGAGCCTGAATATTTTCAGATTGTGGAACATTTAAGCAGACCTTCGCAGCTGTTCACAGTTTCAATCGCCTCTAGATAAAAAAATCGAATTCGGTCAACCGGTGGTCAAAGAGAATTTTAATCAGGGGGCCCAGGAGAACATTTTCCCCAAGTTTCAGAACAACCGACTGAAACCCATTTTTACTATAAAAAAAGTGCGGGGGTCCTTTATAAAAATGCGTTTTTTGCAGATTTAAGTCTTGACCACAAGAGATGTATTTTTATCGGTACCCGGTTAATACCTGGCCTAACAGTATGCATGTAAATTTCAGGTGATACCCAGTACCCAACATTTACAAAAATAACTACCCGGTGCATTCCTACTATGTTCTCTTCAGTCATCAGTTTTCATATGCTTACCCGTTTATGCCCTTTGCATATTCTTCGCATCACTGCTAATGATAAATTCATTTGTTTACTTACCCATTTCCAGCGTTTCTAACATACCATAGTGCATTCACCGTAGCACGTAGGATTATGTTTTGGAATGTTTGTATTTTCTTGATATTACTATCAGTCGTGCATTTAATTTGTCGGAATTTTATGTTGAGTTCTTCCGCCTCAGTGTCCAATGTCCTACCTAGGTATTTGGCTTTAATTTCATAAGGAACTACCGTTCCATTCTTGATCAGTGATGTAGGATTATTAACCTTTTAATGGTGAAATTAATGCTTATGTGTAAACATTTATATACCAATAAATCATTATTATTATTATTATTATTACTGATTTATCATCATTTAGTTCTGTCCTGTCGTATATGATATTACTAACTTGTAGTAGCCGAGTAGCCGTAATCCAGTTTTGTCCTGTTGTGAGCAAAGCTGTGCCTTCAACAAAGGCAGCAAATTTCCCTTGTTCTAAGTTTCTTATGTTACCGGTATATAGTACAGATAAAATAGGCCCAAGAACACTGCCTGCTGGTATGAATATTAGGTTATAGCATGCTTTCTCTTTACATATAGTGCAGAACAGATTAGTTTCTCTTTCAGGGTTTTTTCTATTGTCTGTAATTTGGTGCACTTGATCTATTGTCAAGTGTTTTTGTCTAAAACCAAATTGATGGTCAGAAATCAGTTTGACGTTCTGTATAATTGGTTTTAATCTGTCGAGAAGAAGTTTTTTGAAAGTACTGGCAATATTGAACTTGGTAAGATTTCACTTCATAAGGTGGTTCACTTGCTTGGGGATCATAACTGCAGCTGCCCTCAAGCTGACAGGTACATAGGTATGTACAGGTATGTCTGCATGACTATCCCTTTTCGAGGTAATTGCCTCAGTACTTGAAAAGGAAGGAAGTCAAATCCTGGTGCCTTCCTAGAGCGGTAGAGCTCAATTTGATTTACGTTACTTGGAAATCAAAATTTATTATTATTATTATTATTTAAAAGAGCTGGTCCAGCTTCTTTTTAATTATTCTTCCACTCAACGTTAAAATAACAGATGAATGATCAGAGCTTAAATTAAAATATTTTCCTGAGGTTTTTCTCGAAATGACGAAAGAATAAGTTTGGAGCCTAGTCTCGGCAAATGAACTTTTTGACATCTACTGATCAACACGAGTGGTTTATTTGTGAGTACTTGCACCTCTGTATAAATAAAGAGGGAAGTTCTATGTAAATACCTTTATCGATTTTTCATATACCGGGTGAGTCACGAATTGCGCTCGCCCCGATATTTCCTAAAATATTTGGAATAGAAAATTGAAATTTGGAGGCCTTATTACACGACTAAAATGCCATCTTTTCAATAAAAAATTAAGTTTGGTGCACATCCGGTTTTACCGGAAATGCCCACAACTTTCGATTTTTAAATGGAACACCCTATATATTTTTACATTTTTGGAATCTAGAGGAAATTTTGAATACAATACATCCATTTCCAACAGACGTCATCCAAGCAGACACTTGTTTGCCAGAGTGGAACAAGAATTAAGAAACGAACCCAATCAACAAGATGACCATCAAACATTTATTGTAAGTGAGGACAAAGAAATTGATGTATTAGGATTTGTGAGGGTACACCCAACAACATCAACAAGGGAATTGTCAATGGAATGCGACATTAGTCAGTCTTCGGTTTGCAGAATTTTAAAGAAACATAAGTTTCGGTCTTATAAATACCAAATACACCAACATCTTTATGGAGATGATAACGACAGGAGGCTAGTATATTGCAACTGGTTCTTAAATGCAGTACAACAAAACCCAGGTTTTCCTTTTCATATTTTATATTCAGATGAAAGTAGATTTACGAACCAAGGTATGTTTAACAGAAATAATACTAGGTACTGGGCTCAAGAAGATCCGAGGTTGGTAGGGCGGGGGAATATTCAGGAAAGATTTGGGTTTAACTGTTGGCTTGGAGTACTTGGAGATCGAATAATTGGACCCATATTTTTTGATGGAACATTTACTAGTGAACGACATTTATTCTTTTTACAAAACCAGACAGCAGAATTTCTTGACTTACTTCCTCTTGCCTATTTACAAAATCTGCTTTTCCAACAAGATGGTGCTCCAACACATAATTCCAGAAGAGTGATGGAATATTTAAACAACTTGCATGGTGAACGCCTTATCGCAAATCAAGGTCATATCAGGTGGCCTCCTAGGTCACCTGACTTAACACCCCTCGACTATTATGTATGGGGCACTCTCAAAAATAAAGTTTTTAAAACTTCTTCAAATACCCGTGAAGAGCTGCAAAATAAAGTTGTACGGGCTCTTAATGAAATAACGCCGGCTGAATTGCGTAGAGCCATTCAAGCAACTGTACGCAGAGGCGAATTGTGTATAGAAAAAAATGGTGGACATTTTGAACAATATCTATAAATGTCAATTTATGGTTTAATTGTATTAATTATTTTAAAGATACCTACTGTTACCTAGTTTAAGTTTAATTGTTCAAACGGAATTGATTTTTATTTATTTATAGGCCCGATATTTATGTTCATTTAAATAAAACTCTGAAAACCGAACTGATGTCGCATTCTATTGCAAATGTCCTTGTGGATGTAATTGTGTTTACCTCCACATACCTATGCTAAACTTAATTGTAACGTTCTTTGCGCTCACAATTATTAAATGTTTGATAGCTCAAGCAGGGCCGGTTTTAAGCAATTTTTATGGGGGGGTGTGAAATTGTTATAATGCCGAATGACTTCTTCTCATCTGGTCCTCTGTTTTATTTGTATATAAAGTTCATTTCATTTTTGGGATACACAAAAATGTAAATCTGATTGAAGAAAAAACCTTAAAATGCAAAATATAAAAGATATAAAACGGTTATTCCTTATGTTTGTTGGGTATTTTACCATTGTGAAAATATGTAAAAATATTGATGAAAAAAACCTCTGCGCCAAAAGAATCAGACAGGGAGTGGATAGTTCTTAATATTTTTAGTACAAAATGTCTCACACCAGTCACACCTAAAAATATATAAACTGAAAGAAAATTGTTAAATGATAATGAAGTAAATTAAATCGAAGGCTGTTAACGTTTCGGAAACTATTTCTTTTTCCGTTATCAAAACTTTCACTTGTGTGACATTTTGTGCTAGAATGATTAAAAACCAGCCTCTCTCTGTCTGATCCTTTTGGCGCAGAGGTTTTTTCATCAAAATTTTTACATGTTTTTACAGTGGAAACATACCCAACAAACATAATAAATGAATATTGCCACAAATTAATTATAAATAAAACGGATATATTATTATACAACTTAATTTTTTTAAGCAACTTTAACTCTTCTTTCTTTTAAAGTGGCCCATCGTGCAACTAAAATGTTGAAAGGTATTTATTCCAGAATATCCCTCTCTGATGATAAGATTAATAATGAGTCTAAACGTGAATCGGTCATTGTTGCTCTAACAAAATTTTTTATGAGTTTTAGTTTGCTGAAACTCCTTTCATTTGAAGCCAGGCGCAGAGGTTTTTTTCATCAAAATTTTTACATGTTTTTACAGTGGCAACATACCCAACAAACATAATAAATGAATATTGCCACAAATTAATTATAAATAAAACGGATATATTATTATACAACTTAATTTTTTTAAGTAACTTTAACTCTTCTTTCTTTTAAAGTGGCCCATCGTACAACTAAAATGTTGAAAGGTATTTATTCCAGAATATCCCTCTCTGATGATAAGATTAATAATGAGTCTAAACGTGAATCGGTCATTGTTGCTCTAACAAAATTTTTAGTTTGCTGAAACTCCTTTCATTTGAAGCCACACTCACCAGCACCGTTTGAATTATAGTACATAATTTGTAACACAATGGTAGAATGATCTTTAGTTCATAAGCCTTTTCAACAATTTTATCTAGAGATGTAATTCGTGATCAACGCTAGAGGCTAGAACAAGCAGATTTGGCCTAGCTGTTGCGAGCTGCTGTGTTTAGAGGATGATTTTAAGTCAAATACAAGATACAAGATAGGGGTTGTTTGACAAGTAATAATTATTTATGACATTGAATTTCTATTGTTTTGAGTTTTTCTATGATTTTATGTACATAATTGCCGAACGCTGAAAGTGCCGAATGGTAAACGATTTGCCCAATTGGCTTCAAACTTGGGGGGGTGTGACAACCCCCCATACCCCCCCCCTATATCCCTGAGCTCAAGATTGCCTATAACTACACGAGTCTGTCTGACAGCTGATATTGTTTTATTACATTCAATGGCTACTATGATTTTTCCAATGTTATTAGGTCACCAGATTTACACAGAAATGTGCCATTTTAGTTTCCAAAGCCCACTAATCTATTAGCTGCATATTTCTAAAAGCTTGGTTGCATTGTATTTTGGCTGAAATCTCAAATATTTCTGAGCGGATTTTCAAAATTTTGGTATCATTAGATTCGTATGAAAATGAGGTATTTAAAAATGTTGGTGAACGATTAAATTCCCATTTAAAAAAAAACGAGTCAGTGGGTAAAAATTACATTTAAAAATTTTAAACGCCTCTAGAGAATTAAGTAATGCAATCATATTGCTCTTTTTATTTTTATAGTAACGTAGCACACAAACTAAAATATATTTTGGGCACCACAGCACTCTGGATTCAGAAATAGATTTTTTAATAAAATTTTTAATGTTTATTAAAAAGTGACCAAAATGGATGTATTGTATTCAAAATTTCCTCTAGATTCCAAAAATGTAAAAATATATAGGGTGTTCCATTTAAAAATCGAAAGTTGTGGGCATTTCCGATCAAACCGGATGTGCACCAAACTTGATTTTTTATTGAAAAGATGGCATTTTAGTGGTGTAATAAGGCCTCCAAATTTCAATTTTTTATTCAAAATATTTTAGGAAATATCGGGGCGAGCGCAATTCGTGACTCACCCGGTATATGTTTGATCATGTAGATGTCAAATAACCTCCTATACTTTCGTGTTCAAGATCGGTATTGCTTTACTAAGCACCCTGTACATAACTCTGTAAAACTGCAAACTTAAAAATGAACATGTATTATAACAAACAAACAAAAAATTAATTATCAAGAAACTCAATTTTTGTACGTTTTATTTTCAGATGCCTCAAGATATTCTATATGGACTACAAGTTGTAAGGCAAATTCGATCATTTTTATCCTTATTCTCTGACCTCAAACTTATAGATGACATGTACCACAAATTCAGGAGATATCAAGAAAGGAGTCGAGAAGAGCTAGGCGAGATGGTTCGCTACTTCGAAATATTAGCAGTCAATTACGCCACAGACAGCACCCTTTATGATCCAAACACCAACTTCAACAAAACTGTTACTACTATTTTTCAAAAAATATTTTCCAATAATGATGAGAATATAATTTCGAAGATATCTGATGTAAGAAAAATTATATCATATTTATTATTTATTTTAGTTACAAAAATTATTATTTATAATGTCTGTGATGTGGTATATTGTCACGCTTTAAAGAGAAATTACGTCAATTCTTTTTGTTATGAATAATTCTATTATACAAATATTAAGTTAAAAATTCATTATCTAATACTGTCTTCCATGTATGCGAAGTGGAAAAACTCATATTATCATACCCCTCGCAAATATAAAACGAAGAGTATATTGCATTTGATCGGCACATTTCTAAACTGTAAATCTTGCTCGTAGAGAAAACATCATATCATTGAGTTGATGATCGAATTCTGAACAACTTTCAAAATGTCCGTCTGTCTGCCTGTCACGTTTTTTTGTAAGCATGATAATTTAGGAAAGAAAAATTCGATTGTACTGAAATTTGGCCAGTAAATTAGTGTTAGCCCTATTGTCTTTGAACAAAATCGATTAACAAACAAAAAAAAGTTATTAATTTAAAAATTTTGTTTAAAAGAATATAATTTTTCTGTTTAGTAATTAAACAGAAAATGTCTAAAACTAACATAATTTACGATGAAACTGCAAAGAGCCTTATTGTTTTTGAATAAAGCCGATCTAGTAAATAAAAAAGTTTTTGATTATTTACATTTAAAAAACTTTTATTTTTTTGTCTTGCAATTAAACAAAAAAGTCTAAAACTATGAAGAGTATTCCACAGAATGTGCAACAATTATAAGAAAAGCTCAGTAAATCGGCAAAGAGTACAATGTATACTCTAATTTTAATAATAACTTTATTGCTTTATATTTTCTAAAATAAATATACATCACATATTGTGTAAAGAACTTACAAGCACAATAGTGCGAACAATGATTCGCCAAGAATATGGAATAGAATAGAATATTTATTTATCACGTAAAACATACAAGTATGTGCGTGAGCGACAGACAAAAATAGACAATATAATACTTGACATGTGAAAAAAACACTATGATACAGGAGCCTGTGTGCAATCACTTGACACATTTGTAAAAGATGTTCCTTATAGTCGGGGAGCTGGCGTCTAAAATGTGCAAGAGTTTTCTCAAAGCTAATTTTTTGAGATTAGGTTACTTTTTAGTGATGGAAAGTAACTGTAGAGTCAACACTTCCGATACCGGGACACCTGGCGCTGGGAGGCTCGCAAAAGTGTAATATTAATTAATGTCTTTAAACTCAATTCAATTCAATTTTTATTCAAATTAGTATATACACCACATTTAATACAATGATAATAAACAATATATTTATAGATTATTTTAAATTGGAAATAGGCACCTAAATGACTTAACATTTGCATGTGCCTTGATTTTTTAATTTGAATACATCTTACACTAGATACTAAATAATATAGGATTAACGATAAACTAAAATTAAAATTAGGAACCAAAATTTATGAAGTACTCAGAGGATTGAACGAATTGTATTCTATTTATTAAAGGAAATAAAAAGAAAAAAATGTTTTCTAAAAAAAAATTCTGAATGAATCAAAGTTAGTACTTATAAAATGTCTACACTCTTTATTAAACTTTTTAAGATTAATCAATTGCTTGATTTTAATTGGTAATAGGTTATGAAACTTAGGGGCTAAGTATTGAAATGATCTTAGACCAATATTTTTTATTTACAACAGGTATTTGTAGGCTTTTATGAACTTTACCCCTAGTTTCGTGCTGATGGCATACGAAATTTTTTAAGTGCTTATTCTTTTGTAAAAATGAGCAACAAGCTAAGATGTACAGTGAACGGACATTAAGAATCTCTTCTGTAAATAGCAAATTCGTAGGATAAAGGCTAGACTTTTTGAAACTTATTTTTAGGATGAAGTTTTGTATTACATTTAGCTGTTTTAATGTATTGTTGTAAAACTCTCCCCAAGCAACAATGCCATATCTAATTAATGATTCCACCAGTGACTTATACAGCATTATTAAAAGTTTTTCCCTAGAAATTCTCTCATTAAGTAGAATTTATGTATTAATTTTTTTTGTTTGATGCTAATTTTTTAATATGATTGTCAGGTCTATTAGCTGACGTTAATGAAAAAGCTACGTAATGTGTTTTTTAATATTTAGTGATAATTTAAAAATACTTAATCAATTATGTACTTTTGTTACATCCTTTATAGCTTTTTCTTTAATGAGGTTTCAAGAAGAGTCTTGGAATAATAAGACTGTGTCATCAGCAAAAGAAACAATAGTACCATTTATGTCTAAGCTAGTTAATGAGTTTATGTAAGTTAAAAACAAAATTGGACCAAGCACAGTGCCTTAAGGAACACCTATTTGGATTCTCCTTGGTGTACTGATAGCTTCTCTAACACGAGTCGTTTGAAACCTGTCCGATAGATAGTTTCTAAAGACATTCAGCATAGTTCCACGTACTCCATAATGATGTAATACATCTAAGAGCTTCTCGTGGGGCACTGTGTCGAATGCCTTAGCTAGGTCTAGGAATACTGCAATACATTTGTTATTTTGATTTAGATCATCAGTTATTTCATTCGTCAGTTGGTATATGGCATCGCCTGTACTCAGCCCTCTTAAAAATCCATATTGATTCTTTGATAATAGATGGTTAACATTCAGGTAGTTTATTAATCTGTCTGTCAGACATTTTTCAAAAAGTTTTGCAAAAGTTGTTAATAAGGCTGATTGGTCTATAATTTTCAATGTTTAATTTAGGTACTACCTGTATTCTTGAAGCTGCTTGGAACAATACTGGTTTTAAACAGGGCCGTAGCAACGTCGATCACTTTGGGGGGGGGGGGGGAGACTATTTTAGCGCCCACTATTTGATTTTTTTGTCTATTCCATATAAGCCGAAATTTGAAAAACAAGGGGCGGTTAGATCTAAGCTATCACACCGCAGATACGAAAAACCAAAATAAACGTGGAAACTAAGAACACTCAAATTTTTATTATTGGCAAAATAGTACACGGAAATAGTTTTAAAATCTGAACTTAATATAGGTAATCTACAGCTAGAGATTATAAATGGATTGCATTTTTGTATTTTGTGTAGGTACTTAAAAATTAATTAATTTTAATTCGGCGTTCCTTCAACTTTCCCCACGAATTTATTAGATTTGAATAATCCAAGGAATATGCCAAATCTTTTTCACATTTTAATAATAAAAGATCATTCAGTCTATCATCACTCATAGTGGTTCTAAGTAGGTTTTTTACAATTTTTAGTTGGCTAAATGACTGTTCATTAGATGCAGTTACATAACCAGCTGTAACAACAAATTGAATTATGTAACGTGCTAGCTTTAGCATGTGAAGTTTAGTTATCAATATTTCTATAACATTTTGAAGTGTTGAGGCCTTATCGCAAGTTGCACACAAAATTTCAAACTCCGGATGCAATGCGTGCGTATCTGGTTTTGGAAGTTTTGGTGGAAACATTTGCAATAAGGCTTCCACATCTTCAACATATAGCTTTTCAGCTTTCAAAGGAAAATTAAACACATTAAATATTGGAGATAAAGTCATCGAAATATTTTCAACAGAAGAACGAAGTTTAGAAAGCAAGGTATCCATTACTGTTCTAAACTCCTTTCTGTAAAATGTGCACATGTCAAGGTCTACTTCATTGTCATTATTGGGGTCTAATCTTTTTGGGGCTAATCTCCTTCGGTGATATTTTCGAAAATCTGCTTCTGCATCTACTCCTATGTTATTTGCCATTACTTTCGCCGCTAAAATAAGGTTATTAATATCTGAGGAGTCGTTTGTCATATTTTCTAGAAGTTCTTTCGTAATTTCCATAATATTCTTGCAGTCAATTATATTAAGATTTGGGGACTCAATAACTTCAATTAGAATTTTAATTTTGTACATTACATTTTTCATGAAAAATAGAGACACAATAAAATAAAAATTTAAAATTTTCTTTAGTAGGCCCAAACTTTTCATCTGAGTCATTTTATCGAAATTACTGCTTTGTGATAATTCGTCTAAAACATCTAATATTTTTTCGTATGATGTATGAACAGTTTTAATACTTTCAGCACGCGCAGTCCATCTTGTTTCCGACAAATTTTTTAAATTTAGTGCATTTTCGACTTCAGAAAACTTCTCTTTCAAGGCGTGATTTCTTTTTGTGCTAGAGGTAAAAAATACGAAAAGTTCTTCAAGATAATTAAATAATTCTTTTATAAGAAAACTTGAATTGCAACAATGTTCAACTGCCGTATTAATATGATGATCCTGGCATGGAACATAAGGAACTCGATGTTCTATAAGTTCATTAATTTTTTATTGAACGCCATTATATTGGCCAGACATCACTGATGCGAAATCATAAGATTGAAAGGAAAGTCTGTTGGTATTGATCCCATTTCTGTTAAGACATGTTACAATATCTAAAGCAATATCATTTCCAGTTTTACCTTTTGGCTCGAGAATATCAAGTAATCTCTCACGAAGCTCACAGTTTTCATCAACAGTGCATATAACTATGGAAAGACTTTCCGTTTGAGAATAGTCTGGTGTTGTATTCGCCAAAACTGTAAAAGAGCAGCTAGTTTCGATCTTCCTGATTGTTTTCTTTTTAAGTTCTTTGGCGAGAAGATTGATAAATTCATTTTGGGATTGAGGCGATAGATAAGTCACGTGGTAGGGGCGCAGTTTTGCATCTTGGAGCCATTTATGTAAAAGGGGGTTATATCTTGATAATAAACGAATAATAATTTGATATAGCGCACTTGCTACTTAACGTCGGACGAGGGCGCATTGCGCATTGTTTTAGTTGGAAACGGGCTGGGTTATTTATTACGTTGGAGCTCTCAGTGATTAGCGAATGATCAAAGATAGTTACTTGTTTAAATCGAAATTAAGAAGAAAGAAAGAATGAAAATAAATGTAAATATATGAATATCGATATTCATATTTTTGCGCGTGCCGGCGGCGCCCCCTTTTAGATCGTAATGGGGGGTGTGGCTCCCCCCCCCGTTCGCTCCGGCTATGGTGTTAAATATTAAGTTAAAGATATGGGCAAGAGGCTTAACAATATCTAGATGAGTATCTTTTATTAATTTAGCTGGGATTCCGTCTATTCCAGGGGAGCTGTCGTTTTGGAGCGAGTGTATATGTTGGATTAGTTCATTAATGGTAATTGGCTTTAGAAACATGGACGAAATACTATTGTAACAAATTACAGATTCATTTACAGGGGATATTATATTGTTAGCCATTTCCAAGTCCACATCAGCAAATTAATTATTACTATAGTCGGCCATTTCACTATCATTTGCAAATGGAAGTGAATTTTTGTTTAATATTTGGATATTACTATTAGTAGTTGTAGTTGGTGCATTTGTCGCGTCAGATATAATTTTGTAGATTTTTCTAATGTTATTCTTACTAGATAGATAATATTTATTGGTGCTAAAACAGGAAATGTTATACACAAGTCAAATACATTGATAAAACACAGTAAGAAACAAATTATCAAAATAAAATGTATACAGTCAATAGATTATCTATTGATATTAAAAGCGCATTAAAAAAGCACATTAAAAAAAGCACATAAGATAAAGCCTCAAGATAAAATTTTAATTTTCAGTAACTACTGACACATCACAGTCTAAAAATTCATTGATGGTATAAAAAGCTTGGTTTATTAAAAATTTTTTAATAAGTCGTTTAAAATTATTGACCGGTAGTACTCTGATCCAGAGAGGCAATTTATTAAAAAATTTAGGTCCATAGTAATTGAGGCCATTCCTGCTAGATCTTAATCTTAAGTAGTTGGGTCTTATGTTATCTCCATTTCGGTTATCATGATAATGTACAGATTTCTGGAATGTGTACTCTTCCAGATTATTTTTAATGTATAACAGACATACATAGATATATAAACTAGGGAAAGTTAGTATTTGCAGATTAATTTGTTTAACATCTACCTGGTACTCCAGATTCCTTATAATACAAATCACTTTCCTCTGCAGTCCAAGAATTCTACAAGTAGAAAGAGCATGTCCCCAGCTTATCAGACCATAGGACACCTGGGACACCATAAGAGTATAATAAGCAGTCTTTAAAACCTGAAGAGGAACCAATTTCTTGAGAGATCTAATTAAAAATGTTTTTTGACAATTTATTTGACAGTTGTTTAATATGTTGACATCAACTGAGCTTTGGGTCTAAGATAACACCTAAAAATTTAACATTACCCGGATTCTCATAGTCTTCAATTGCTCTATGAGAGAATAGTACATTAGTAGTCTTATTTTGATTTAGACTTAACTTATTTGCTATGAACCATTCATTGGCGGCGACCTGTGAGTCGGTCATGCGCTCCCTAACAGTACTTAGGCACTTGTGACGGGTTATTAATGTTGTGTCGTCCGCAAACATTACAAGCTCAGCGTTTGGAACACCCATTTTCAAATCGTTTACATATATCAAGAAGACAGTAGGACTCAGCACTGACCCTTGAGGAACACCATGTTTGACATATCGTGGTTTAGAACAGTTACTGTTCACAGAAGTGTACTGTTTTCTACTGGTAAGATAAGAGGATACTAGATTACAGCTAAGATCGTTAAACTTATAGTACCTAAGTTTGTCAACAAGCACTTGGTGAGACACACAGTCAAAAGCTTTTTGTAAGTCACAAAAGGTTACTCCGGCATAGTCCCCTTGTTCCTGTATTTCAATTATCTTGTTATTTAAGAGAACTATAGCATCATTAGTGGATTTATTAGATCTAAAAAATTGATTGGGACAAAAGAGTACATTATTTTCAAAATGTTTAGTAATTTGAATTTTTAGAGCTATTTCCAATATTTTAGATATGATTGGGGTTAATGAAATAGGTCTAAAATTACTCAAAGTTATTCGACCACCTTTATGTATGGGTATGACCTTGGAGATTTTTAAGACATCTGGGAAAATTCCGCTGGTGATACATTGGTTAATCAGTTTAGTTAATGGTATTAGTATATCTTTAATGTATTTTAGTATGTTAACTGACATGCCAAAGTGATCAGTGCTATTTTTAACCTTAATTTTGTCAATTATATCTCTTCTTTGAAACTGACATGTACGAATTCGAAGTCAGGGAAACTTGAGTTATTATCAAAGTAGTCGTTAAGGATTGAATAAGGTGTTAATAATGTTCTCAGCTGTGTCAGTAAAATTATTATTTAGAGATTCTGGATCAAGCTCAATAAACGGTTGCCTTTTTACATGTCTATGCCTGTTAATTAAAACCCAGTATGTTTTTGGTGTATTACCTTTATTATATATATATGATCATTGTAGTATTTGCTTTTTGCCTTAGTTAATTCATACCGATATGTTCTTTTAAATACTCTTAAGCCCCCCATACACTGCGATGTTACCTGGCAATTTTAATCACGCGACTAAAATTGTGCGTGCAAGATTGTAGAACGAATTGTTCATACACTACATGTCTGTTTTGTCAGTTTAAATTGTGCTGAAGCATGGAGCGAAAACATTTATTGGCAGTGGCAGCGGCATTAGTGGCAAAACGAAGCATCCGAAAAAAACCTTGCAAATGGTCTAAAGGTTGGCTTTTAAAAAGACATTGTTGCAATTACAACAGCTACAACAGCCTTGTCCTAATGGTAATTGCCCATGCAGATTATGAATTTATAATGTGCGATTTTGGAACAAACGGCCGAATTTCAGATAGTCAATAGTTTAAAATTGCCTCCACCTTCCAAAAGCGAAAAAAGCTCATCTGAGCTTCCATTTGTATTTATAGGAGATGAAGCATTTGCATTGAGGGCAGATTTTTTTAAACCTTTCAGTCAGAGGGCATTAACTTCCGAACGCAGAATTTTTAACTACAGACTAAGCAGGGCTCGTAGGATAATAGAAAATGTATTCGAAATCTTGGCAGCATGCTTAAGGATATTCCATAATGCAATAAGTTTACAACTGGAAAACACTGAAATAGTCGTAATGGCTTGCTGTGGGCTTCATAAATTTTTGCGAAGAAAATGTTTAGGAACTTATATATATCTTCCTCAGATTTAGATCGAGAGGACTTAAGTGGTGGAGAAACACAAGTTGGAGTAAGACCTGGAGAAAATACCCCTTTAAAACTAAAACGCGGATATAACCCATAGTCATCCGCAGTCGCTAAAAATATCCCTAATACTCATATGCATTATTTTAACAATAAGGGTTCAGTATAATGGCAAGAAAAGTTTATTTAAAATAAATGAATATATTTTATTGTAAGCTTTATTTTTTATTATTTTGTTGGAGTAAACACATGAATTCAATCAATCAATCAATCAATCATTTATACATCAATAAAGTTACACTAGATATAAAAATACAAAGTTAACTTATCTGACTAGTCAATATAATGGGAAGTAAACATCTTAATTATAAATAAAATGACAATACACAAGTAAGAAAAAATTAATATATGTAATTGAGACAACACTGAGACAATAACAACAGATTAAAATTGATAGTTTAGGAACTCATTCACCGAGTAAAAGGCTTTCTGTATTAGAAATGTGAATAATTTGTTTTTGCACATAGCAACAGTGTCTGTGCTTTTAAAGAAATTTATTTTATTATAGCATTTAATACCCATATATACAGGGTCATTCTGAGTTGTATTTAGTCTTGCAAAAGGTTGATGTATCATACTACAGTTTCTTGTATTGTGATCATGAATATCGTGCCTTTTGCTGTAGCTATGTATATTCATTCTTGTGTGCATTATAAGCTGGAATACATATAAGCATGGTAATGTCAGTATTTCAAAATCTTGGAATAGTGGTTTGCAACTGTTTAAGGGTGGTACGCCAGCCATATGTCTTACTATCCTTTTTTGAATTATAAACGCATTATTTAAATGCGCCGAGGAACCCCAAAAGAGCAAGCCATATTGTAGAGTGGATTGAACCAGTCCATAGTACAGTGTTTTTAAAACTGACTCACTCACTGTTTTTCTAAGATGAAGTATTATATAATCAACTTTGCTAAGTTTTGAACAGACGGTGGAGATATGTTCTTCCCAAATAAGCTTGTGATCAATCGTTATTCCCAAGAACCTAATATTATCAGTATTCTGTATATATTGGTTGCATGATCTAATCAATAGGCTAAAGTCCGGATTTACATTTTTCGGCAGGAACTGCATGTAGTGCGTTTTTGTTATGTTTAGTAGAAGGCCGTTATCACTGCACCATTGGGAGAGTTCAGTGGAGGCTGTATTGGATTTTTCCACAAGTGTGCTAATATTTGCTTGGCTCATAAGGATATTTGTATCATCTGCATAGAGAATCATTCTGTCAGAACTTAGACATGTGTCAGTGATATCACTGGTGAATATTATAAAAAATAAGGGTCCAAGAATTGAGCCTTGTGGGACTCCAAGGTCATTATTTGTAGTTTGTGATTTAATTCCTTGTATTGTTACTGTTTGTGTTCTGTTATTTAGGTATGAGGTGGCCCATTGATGACATATTCCTTTCCATAAACAGAACTTAACTTTCCACAAACAGAAGTGGCCCCTACATAATTCAATAAATTCGATAACAAAGTCTGTTCCAAGTTCTTTTATCCATTTTAATAAGAGTTCTCAAACTGGCACCCTTTAACGAAATGCACTGATAAGATGGGCAAAGTTAACATTGCGAAACACATACACACACCGACTTGCGCGAACTTGAAAATCGTAGAGGTAAAATTATGGTTAAGCACGTAATTAAAATTGCAGAGTAAAATTATCGGTTTTTCACCATACACGACAATCTTGCATGCACAATTTTAGTCGCGCGGTTAAAATTGCCAGGTAACATCGCAGTATATGGGGGGCTTAATATGAGATTTAAGAGCAGGATCAGGGAAATTTTGATGAAATTCGGACAGTAATGCCAGATGTTCTCTCATTTTATGTAGATTCTGTGTAAACCATTTATTGGTCGACCTTTTATTATTATGAACAGTTTTTTTCACTAACGGAAGGGCAGAATCAACATGGCTGCATTATATGTCCATAAATTGTGAGAATTTCTCATTAGTGTCAATATGTAGAGCATCAACAAATCCCCAATCGACTGATATCAAATTTTGATGCAAACTAAATAACCCTTCATCATTTATTTTTCTAGTTTTAATACATCTTTTGTTCAGCACACTAAAGTTCTCCTCAACTACAATTTCAACAGCCCTATGGTCAGATAGGCCAGGGTCGAGAACACCCACCTCATAGTTTGAATAAAAATTTGCTAAAATATTGTCTATACAATTATTTAATCTTGTGTGATCAGTTATCGTAGCATGGAAACCACGTGATGATATTAGATTTTTAAAATCAAGATAGTTTTTCTCAGACGAATGGACTTTTATATTAAAGTCACCATTTATTATTATTTTATAGGTAGAATTTTTTAATTTATTTAGTAAAGTGTTAATTATAGTTAAGAAATGATCAAAATTACCAAGTGGAGATCGGTAGATACTTATTATTATTTGTTTCAGTTTAGCCGATTCAATAGCAGCTATTTCACAGTGTATCTCAACGGACAGTTTGGTTAGGTCGGTCCGGTCAGTAATAGCAGAATTTAATTTAGATAAAATTAAAACACCACCATGAATTGATATAGATCTGCAATAATTTGAGACTACATAATAATTTTTAATCACAAAATTTTGTATTTCAGTCATTTAGAAAATGCTCAGATAAACATACTACATCATATTCTTTATCAGCGTTACTGAAAGCTTCAAGCTCAAGTATTTTGTTCCTTACTGACTGAATATTTAGATGTAAAATACGTACAAATTTTTTTGTAAAATTTATATTATTAGTTACAACAGATTTATTTGTGATAGTCTATTTTCAATTTTGTTCTTATAATAACTTTTTTAGTGTGAGCTATTATTTTATTTAAGTTGTTTCTGTATGTTTTGTATTCATTTCTATCAGCTATGTTATGGGATTTAAGGTTTCGATTCATTTTGTCACGCATTTTGATGGAATTAATAATGCCATTGGTTATCTTGGTTATGTTTGTTAATATTTTTAACCATAATTCTTTTTGTAATTTTAGATTGTTCAAAGAGGGAAAGAAATGTGTCAGAAAAAGTATCAGCAGCCAAGTTTAAATAATTTATTAACATGAGGTTATCCCAATTTTGTTCTTTAACAATTTGTTGAAATTTCTTATGATCAATTGTTTTAGTAATCACAGTTTTAGATATAATCACAATTTTAGATATAATCACAGTTTTAGATATGTTTGTATCATTTATTTTATTAGTGCAGCTATGAGTTAGATTTAACATTACAGGAAAGTGATCAGTTATATCAGAATTTAGGATAAAAGATTTGTATTTGATGCTTTTGCTTTTTGTTATTTTGATAAAGACATGGTCTAAACAGGTGGATGAGTCAATTGTAGCGCGTGTAGGAGAATTAATGCAAGGGATAAATCCATAGTGATTAAGAATAGTCAGATAGAGATTTACAAGATTGTTCTCTTTGTCTATTATATTTAAATTAGTGTCTCCAACTAGTACTTCAATTTGGTTGTGCATATGATCAGTATAGTATTTATCGATGTCATCAATAAAGTTTTGTAAAGAGGATGGAGGTGGTCTATAGACAGCTGTAATGCCACACGCAACATCATTAAGTTTAAATGTCATCCGAATTATATTTATACATGATTTCTCAAGTTTTATATTTTTAACTGTTTTCTCAAAGCTTCGGGACACTTTGGAAAAGGGTGATTATCACATCACTAGAGAAGAACAGATTCGACCAACAGACTTCGTAAAAGAACTACGAAATATAAAATTTAAAGAAGCTTTCGTTAATTTTTTAATAATTCAATAACAAACAATTGTATACATCAATTTCGATCGTTGCTATAAATTTGAAACCTTCAAAGAATTGGTCATTACAAGCGTTGACGATACTTGAACATGTTCAGTTCACGAAGAAGCCGATACTAAAATTATTCACCACGTTTGTCACATTGATTACAAAGCAAACGTATCAGGATACTGATATACTCATCATTCTACTTGGCAACATAAGCAAAAAAACAACCTGAAGATTTGGATGGAAATTGGACTTGGTAACAACCACAGAAACATTAATGTCGCACAACTGTTTGAGAAAATGGGGGAACCTCTTTGTGCTGCGCTTCCTGCTTTCCACGCTTTTACTGGTTGCGACGCTAATCTGGCTTTCTTTCGAAAAGGAAAAAAGCGACCTTACAATTTACTCAAATTATCGAAAACGTTGCATTCAAACATTTGAGCCAAATTCACGACGATGACAATTTCATTCGAATTTCTGAAGAAATTGAGAAATTTGTTTGTCAATTATATGGCTTGAATACTTGTGATGTAAATGAGGCTCGGTTTATACCTTTCAATAAGACTTACACATTCAAAGACACCAACGACGCTTTCAAAATTGCCACAAAAAACGTCGATGGTTCCAATTTACCACCATTCAAGATGGAATTGAGAAAACAAATACAAAGGGCTGCATCAATATCGAACATTTGGAGTCATGCTTATGAAAAAGTGCCCACTGCAATGATTCCAAAGGAAAACAGTTGGCAGTTGATCGATATCCGATATGATTTCAATTGGTACGAAGGCGATCAGCTACCTAATTTCATTTCTGACGTTTTCATTCAACCCGATGATACATCTGCAGGTAATTTGTGCCAGTCGACTCGTAAATGTGATTCAAAACCTTACTTATTAATGTAATGTATTGCTTAACGCTGAATTTTTGATTTCTACACAGATTCGGAATCAACCAACACTGATGACGCCGAAGAATACGGCACAATCACCTTTTATTCTGATGAAGATAGTGGTAAAGAACACGACGATGGCAGTGATTCGGACGATTAAATGTTTTTCTTTTCAACGATTCTTTTTTTTCTGTTATAAAATAATTAAAATTATATGTTTTTTTTGTATAAAATAACTGACATCTATAACAAAGAATAAAAAAATTATAACTTCGTAGTAAAACTTGCTTTAAACAGAACATTAACATATATACAATATTTTAAATAATTTTTCATTTTAAACAATTACAACTATTAAGAAACAATTAAAATTATTTTTTTATATAAAATAAATGATATCTATTGAGAAAAGGCGTACTAATGCGCGCAGTTACCGTTCTTACATCTATCGACTGCTGACTGACGTGGTCCTATCATAAATGAGTCTGACTGTCTCCTTCATTAACTTTATAGTTTTAATTAATATTTTGGATAATTTCTCTTTGTGCAATCACTTTGACACACGTAATTTTTTTGACAGGTACGAAGTAGCGCTGGCGCCACGTGTCCCTATATTTTGCTGTCTGACTGTTGGATTCTTGTTTTATTATATTTGCTCATTTTCTATACATTTTGAGCTTTGAGAAAACAGTTTAGAGATGTTAATTAATATTACACTTTTGTGAGCGTCCCAGCGCCAGGTGTCCCCGTACCGAAAGTGCTGACTCTACAGTTACTTTCCATCACTAAAAAGTAACCCAATCTCAAAAAATTAGCTTTGAGAAAACTCTTGCACATTTTGGCCGCCAGCTCTTGGACTATTAGAGCTTGCCAGACAAAAAAAGTGATATGTGAAATTATTTTGGTGGTGGAAACTTCAGTAGATGACTCTTGAAAGTCGACATGTTTTTCATGGTTGGTGGAAGTATTTGTATAAAGCTGATATTTTTTTAACGATTACTTATCACCAAGGGTCGGAATCTTTCAGCGTTAACAGGGTCACACTCAGGAGCATAAAGTACAATGGATGAAATTAAAAATACATTGAAAAATAATATAATATTCCTACGTGAAGTTTTATTTATCAACATGTAAAGGACCATGCACATTTCTTAGGTAAAAGTGGTTTCGGTCAATTAAGCTGAAATTCGAATATGTTGTACTTTTTGTAGTTGTGAAGAAGAGCCTCAATGGGCGACCTCCAAAAATGGACAGTTTTTGAGCTACACTGTAAAAAGATAGTATGGATGATGGTGTGTATTTATTATGAGATTTGTTTAAACTGCATCGTAGTGGGGATATGGCTCAGTGGCAGAGCGTTCGTTTTGCATGTGAAACGCCCCGGATTCGAGCACTGGTATCACCAGAATTTCTTTTATATACCATTCTTGTTTAATTACTATCACTTTTAAAACTGCATATATAATTTTACAACCATAGTTATTATTAAACTAGAAAATTAAAGAACAGGGCCATTAGACATAATTAAAATGGATTATATTTTTATTCCTGCTCCACAACTGCTACTGCATGTATATCCTCTTGTCGCAGTCTATGACCTGCATCAATAACATTTGCAAGCATTGCGGTGCTAGGATATTTAACTCGTGGCTGATGTCGGGTATATCCTAAGAACCATAATATGCTTGTAACATGTGCACATGGACCTAGTGTTCTGGCTCCAGTTTTATGAGTGCAGTAATATCCTAAGATCGGTTCATTATCTTCAACTAAATCTTGTTCGTTAGCTTGTTGGATTACATCGTCATCAAGATGATATGTTAACCAGAGTTGGTATTTGGTTGCATTTCTGAAACGGGAATAAATC
Organism: Stenurella melanura; assembly: GCA_963583905.1. Lineage (NCBI taxonomy): Eukaryota > Metazoa > Arthropoda > Insecta > Coleoptera > Cerambycidae > Stenurella > Stenurella melanura. Next base: position 80,920,520 of record OY757316.1, on the reverse strand, counting down.
CGCACTCTGATTAGACCTGGTTCATTTCCAAGTTCATCGTATTCAAATCTTTCTGAATCCTCTCTTTGTAGTTTATCTTGAACATAAGCAGGTGCCAAGTTGACTTGATAAATTCCTACTGTCAGCTCCTTTAAATAATCTAGGTGTCTGAGATTTCTCTAGCATTATTTGAGCTAGTTGTGCATTTGCTCCCTGCATATGTATTGGCTCTCGATATTTATTAAGTATTGCTCCAGCAATTCGATAAAAGTCTCCGATATTAATAGTATGGTGCATAGGAATGATTTAAAAAAAAATTAAATACAGATTTTATGTGACCATTACGTGCCTCTACTATCCACCTCATTTTGGTAATCTGGAATCATTAGCCTCTTCGGCATTAAGTTGCCGTTCACCATGTTCTAGACGTGATGGCATTTTGTAATTAATACCCATATTTTCAAGAAGTGGCAAATCGTCTGAATAACCACGGTCCACAATAAAAATATCATTATTATTATTATTATTTATTTATTTACGGAATACTCCATTTGAATGCTAAATAATACATAAGTAAGGATGACTAAAACTGTAGAGCACAGATACAATAATTAAAGAGCAAAGAAATCTAACACGATACAATAAACAAGAGAAACCTAACAACAATAATATACAATACAATATACAACATAATAAAATCAAATAAAAGTAATACATATCAATTCATTAAATTAATTCTGAAATGAAGTTATAGGGAACTCCTAAACTTATTTAATGTTAAAAAAATAAATCATTGCTGTCAAAATGTCTTACAATTTTTCTGAGTTATGTTAACTGGGCCGTTGATGAAAGGGAATTACAAACGTCAATTTGGCTCTCGTTTTTGATGTGGGTCCTGAAGTATAAGTGAGGATCCAAGGTCACACCATTTGGGTGTCACAGTCCAAGGTAATGAATAACTGCTTGACAGTATCACACTCACTCCTGACTAGTTTAGTAGATAGGTGCTGATGTACTGCTATAAGTACGCCGCCACCACTTTGTTTATTAGTAACAACAGAGTTTCAATCATGTCTATAAGTATTAAAGTTATGGAAATCAAATTCACTGTTTGAAAAGTTCTTCGTTAACCAAGTTTCTGTTAAGATGAGGATGTCTAAGTCACTAATGCTAATTGTGTGTTTGAGATCAGATATTTTAGTGCGAATCCCACCAGCATTTTGACAATAACAATTAAGCGATCTTAATTTTTTTACTGATGTCCATTGTTACTTGCTCTATCAGGACAAATTTGAGGAGTGCCACGAATGTACCGAATAGTGACATTAGTTTCACACGAGGGCTGGCTTTATCAAGTGATGGTCCTTATGGACTGAATATGATTGCCTCAGTGCTCTAAAATTGCTACTTTTCTGAATATCGGCATAAGTTCCATCTATGTATGCAATCGCTATACGCAGATCCCAATTAGAGTTGTAAAGTTCATTCGCAAAATCCGTCACGTCTCTGTATATATTGCTATTCAATCCTATATTTAGAGGAACAAAATGTACTATCAATGATCTTCTTACTTTGGTAATAACAAGACTTACAGCTTGCCTGCTCGTGTACCTGAAAATTACTTTTAAAAAATCATCAGATAATCCTTGACGAAGTTTGCATAGGAATAATAACAAATCTCTTTTGCTAATATATCGATGAGTATTTTGGCCAGGTACAGGTACAGGGTCACAATATGTACACAAATCTTGAAAATGTTGGCGTGTTATTGGGGTTATGGACCTGAACTCATTCTCTGTAAAACTATTTTCATCGTTAAAATCGGGTTCATCAATTCTAGCTGACTGACGTAAAACCTGTAAAATATTTGCAACTGTGCACCGTTTAAGTGATATGGTCTATTATAAAATTGCAAACCCTCCAACAGAACTCGTCAAACAAATCCATTGGCGTCTAAATGATGATGACAGCAGCGAGCTGATTCGGGTATATAAATATTTTTTATGATAAAAGACTTTAACTCTACACTCGACAGAAAGCCTACATAGATTATGTAACCCATTGCAAAACATACAAGAATTATTTGTGGTCTGCTTTAAAACATTTAATTTCAAACAACAGGATCACGTGCTAATTTATCAATCTCGGCATTGACAGTTCGATTGCAATTAACACATATACGACAGTTAGCTTCAATATCTCGAGGTGGTAACATCTTCACGACGAGGAATTGCAATTTGACGCTTGAGCTGATTTTCATTTCCAGAAATGCTAACCATTGCTCGTGGCTGCAAACCAATGTTACATATATAACACTTCTTCGCCTAAACATGTCTGGATTTTTAACAACCAAAAGTCAGGCGCTTATTATAGAATTTCTTCTATTGTTAGATAGATAGATAGATAGATAATTTATTGATGTTCATACACAAAAAACAGTGTTTACACAGGTCAAAGGGAATAGTCTATGAATAAACTTACATTAAAAATAATTAAAATTTACATTGAAAAATAGTTAAAAATCTAAGACAAAGTTAATAAATAATGAAAGACAGAAACATAGATAGTACACTTAATGCAACAAAGCCATATATAGAACATACACAGTACTAGTAAATTGTAATAGGTATAGGATTATATTGCGAGCCCACAGATCTCTCAAAATATTTACATCATATCTGTAAAATCGTTAACGAGGTACTCCTCAAAGTTGTAGAAAGCTTTTTTCTTTAGGTATGATTTAATTTTGTGTTTATAGATGTTAATTGGTGAGGTTTTTAATTCCTCTGGTAAAACATTAAAAAAATTTATACAGTGGTATGAAGTGCCATCTCTGGTTCTTGACAATCTATGAAAATTTTGTTTTATTTGATTATTATTTCTAGTTAGATGTTGATGGATATCACTATGTTTATGAAACAGGTGAAAATTCTGTTTAATATACATCAAACATTCTGCAATATAGACACATGGTAGGGTGAGTATACCAAGGGTTTTGAATTGTTCTCTGCAGCAGTCACGATATTTTAGCCCAGCTATGATTCTGATACATCTTCGTTGTAATTTAAAAATATTGACTGAGTGAGGGGAGTGGCCCCAGTTAATGATAGCATAGGACAATTTAGAGTGGATGCAACCATAGTAGAACGTCAGTAGGGTTTTATCTGATACAGTATTTTTTAGGTTACGTACTAAGAATAAGCCCTGGGAGAGTTTCTTGCTTACATAATTAGCGTGTTCAGCCCAGGTCAATTTGGTATCGAGTACAACACCAAGAAAATTGACAGGGCTGGTATTAACAGTGTTTGGAACATTTATGTTTGCATTGCGTAGACTAAAAATTGTGGACTTAGTTTTGCTATCGTTGCAGCATAAGTTGTTTGATATGAACCATTCATTTGCGCTTGACAGTGTGTGGCCAGCATCTCTTTCAATGAACTCAGGAGAGCTGTAATGCTTTAGTAGGGTAGTGTCGTCTGCAAATAAGATCATATTGGAAGTCTTATCGCAATTTGCCAAATCGTTTATGTATATTAAGAAGAGCGTTGGGCCTAATACCGAGCCTTGCGGGATTCCATGTTTAACACATTTTCTACTAGATGTGTGCAGGTTGTAAGTTACATACTGGTGTCTATTTGAGATATAAGAATTTATGAGTTTTATACTACTGGTATTAATATTATATAAGTGGAGTTTATCTAAGAGTATGCTGTGCGACACACAGTCAAATGCCTTAGTCAAGTCGAGAAACTGAGCAGATGTATACATATTTTGTTCAAACCCCTCCAATATAATTTGGGTTAAGTTATTAATAGCTAATGTTGTCGATTTTTTTTGTCTGAAACCATATTGGCATGGGTGGAATAAAGAGTTTGTTTCAAAATAATGTATTATTTGTTTATTCAATGCCGCCTCAAATATTTTAGCGAAAATTGGAACCAGTGATATGGGACGATAGTTTGTTAGTTCCTCAGGGGACTCTTTTTTGTAGACAGGTATTACTTTTGCAATCTTAAAAGCTTTAGGAAAAATATTGCTCTTAATACAGTCATTGATAAGCTTAGTTATCGGGATGATTATTAGGTTTTTTAAAGTTTTTACAATGTTTACACTTATGTCATATGGATCTTTACTTTTGCTATTCTTAAGGTTTGAAATTATCGATCTTATCTCATTATATGTTACACTATTGAAGTTAAATGTCTTTTCAGTTGTGTTATTGGAGTTTAGTTTAAGGTACTCAAGAGGGTCATTGTCAGTTTTGGGTAAATCTTTTATGATATTCTCAGCTATGTTTACAAAGAAGTCGTTAAACTTGTTGGCATTAAGAGAGTTACTTAAATGCACATTTAATTTAGGGTTATTACTTTTTATGATGTTCCACATTGCTGATTGTGGGTTGCTAGAGCTTTCAATGTATTTATCGTTTGCTGCTTTTTTCGTAGAGACAATTTCCATTCTGTACCTAGCTCGGAAATTTTTTAGTGTTATATTTGATATCATCTCTGGATTAGTCTTATTCATATGAGCCAGGAGATTAAGTGTTTCACGCATTTGACGAAGCGATTCGTTATACCAGGTGACTTTATTCGGTACGGGACTAGTTATAAGTTTAGATTTGAGTGGAAAGCATTGCTCGATTTCATCAGTGAAAACATTTATAAACTTTTCGCACCTCAGTTCTATATTGATATTTGTGTCACTGACAAAGTTCCAATTTACTTGTTCGATTTTATTATATAGTTGAAAGAGACCATCTTCAGTTATTGGTCTATAATACACTAATACAATACCAAAGTTGTAACAAATAAACACACAAGTCATTATTAAAATGTTTACAAATGTCAAAACATTCAATTTTAGACAGGCTGTAGGCCTACTATTACTTTTTAATTAAATCTAAAATTCAAATAACGTAGAATTGTCGTTTAGACAAATATAAGATGACCACTGGAGAAAAAGCAAGTGTGTGCTTTTGCAAATGAATTTTTACTTGTGAATAATAATGATAACCAGTAATACTACGTACCTAAACTTTTAACTATATTTAAGGAATATTATCATGTTCTTTAATTTTTAAATATTATGGTTGTAAAATTATATATGCAGTTCTAAAAATGATAGTAATTAAACAGGTATGGTATATAAAAAAAATTCTGGTGATACCAGTGATCGAACCCAGGGCGTTTCACATGCAAAACGAATGCTCTGCCATTGAGCCATATCCCCGCTACGATGCAGTTTAAACAAATCTCATAGTAGATACACACCATCATCCATACTATCTTTTACAGTGTAGCTCAAAAACTGTCCATTTTTGGAGGTCGCCCATTGAGGCACTTGTTCACAACGACAAGAAGTACGACATATTCGAATTTCAGCTTTATTGACCGAAACCACTTTTACCTAAGAAATGTGTGTGGTCCAAATATCTGTTAAATATACAACTTGAATCATATCTTTGGAAATTTTATCTTAAAGAAGAATGTGACAAGAGGCTGGAGAAAGTTCGGGATCTTCAAAATAAATACATACGTCTGAGTATTCACGAAGAGAAACATGCAACAGGTCGCCAAATAATTAAGATTCTTTTATGGAGTTTAGATAAAGGAGAAGTTATGAAACCACGTTTAATGTCGATACCTCAGTAAAATACACGCTTAAGTGGTTGTAGTGGGAATCAGAGCAATATAATAAAAACATGTCTATTTTATTAGTCACTAATGGCGTGAGAATTATGCTTAAGGCAGAGAAGGTCTTGCAAGAGAAATATCGCGATTTAGTTCATTTTATATATGCAATGTGTGGATTGCATCGAGTAGCAGAAAAAATCAGAGATTTATTTCTCGATGTAAATGACTTAATTTCAGAAGTGAACAAAATTATCTTGAAGGCGCCGAGCAGAATGGCACAGTTCTATGAACATCATCCAGGGATACCGCTGCCACCGACACCTATTGTTACGAGGTGGGGCACTTGGCTACAGGCTGTATTTTATTATGCTAAAAATTTCGAAAATATCAGAAATTTAATAAACACGTTTGATTCCTGGGAATCTATTGCAATATGTAAAGCGCAAAAGATTTTTGAAAAAGCAACGCTAAAAACAGAATTTCAATATATAGAAACACTAACTTTAGCCTTATAGTAAATGTCATAGAATATCTACAATGTCCTGAGCTGTCAATTCATTAATCTTTGCAAAAAATTAGTTCGGTGTTTGACGAACTCGAGGAAGCAGAGGGACTAATATATCTAAAATATTCCACAAATTGTTTTAAACGTTTTGGAAGAACTCCGGATTTGAAGGAATTGCAACAATAAGCAAAATTTTGGAGGGATATGCGCTGCTTACTTCTGTCGAACGGTTGAGCATTAAAGTGGATATAATAATAATAATATAATAATAATAATTTATTGGTCATTTAAAAAAATACACCATAGTGCTTTGACACCTCAACATAAATAGGTAAAATGAACAAACATAAATGTAAATATAAATAGTAGACAAAAATATAACTGTATAAAACATTAGGACATGATACTAATGTAGTCAAAGTAAATAACAAACAAACAAACAAGCGAAAAAACAAACAAATAATATAATTGTATTGAATACTAGGACCTAATTCTAGTATAGTCAAATATGTGGAAATGACATAATTCTAATATCGTTTGTGTAATATAGTACAGGACAATTAATTCAAGTACACTAACAAAGAACAAACATTAATCTAAATTTACACATATTTAAAATCTGACACATTATAGTAAGCACTGGCCAAAAGATGCTTTCTTAACTTTGCTTTAAATTGACTGTTAGGTAAAGATTTCAATTTTTGTGGTAACGAGTTAAACAGAGCAATACCAACATTGTTTCTTTTTATTGACTCTAATCTCTGAGAAGGTGTTTGTATGTCATTGCGATTACGAGTATTATATTCATGATTTTCGCCATTTCTAGCATATTCGCTCAAATTCTCCTTTATGTGAAGTAAATTACAAGAAATAATTTCGGAAGGCAAAGTTAATATATTAAATGTTATGAACCAGGATTGGCAACTTTCAAGTTGACTCAAACCAGCCAGAGCTCTAATTGCTCTCTTTTGAATAATGAAAATGTTGTGTACCTGGTTGGATGTACCCCAGTTTATCAATCCATATACCATGGCACTATGAAACAAAGCATGATATGCAACAAGTGCTGCGTCTAGATTAACTCTATTTTTTATTTGTCTGATGGCATATATTTAACAGTATGCGTCAAAATATGACTACACAATTTGGAAAAAATAATGACTTTATACTATGCAAATAAATAAATGCAAATAAAATAAAAGAATAAGACATTTTTTATTACATCTTTCATTCGATGTCCATTATGCTGTACTGTATCTATCTGAAGCTGGCTGTTGGTATCCTTTTCATGTCGTCTAAATCTGACTACAAAGAGGCAAACATCCGGAGTAAGTACTTTTCTCTAACACCATTTCAGAAACTACAAATTCCACAACTAAAAATCGTGTCGGAACGAGTATCACTCCAACACACTATGGTATAATACCGCACGGCTTTCGATGAATTAGAAGCAATTATTTGTTCGGTTGCTATGGTTACGTCGAACAATAGTTACTTATTTCTAGCTTCGCATTTGGCATTTTAAACAGTTTTAAAGTTTGTTTGTATAATTTCTAAAATCTTGCTAGAGATAGTATAGTGTACAACACATTTGGATTTGCATATTCTACAATTGCGAACCGTAGTTCTCGCCTTCGGCTCATACAACAAACTTTTCGCTCGTGTGGAATGTGGGCCATTCCATAATTTGTTATAGAATATATTCAAAATTCAAATTCAAAAATTTATTCATCCTTTGTGCTATTGAGTACAATAGATAAGACAAGTCAAAAAAAAAAGTACAAGTGTAAAAGTGTAAGACATACAACATAATAAAACTAACAAATTGTTTTAAAATTTCAAATATATAATATACACATAATGATAAAAAGGAGAGTTTATGTAATAAATAGGCTAATTAATGGTCTGGATGAACTCGTCAATGGTATAAAAGCAATTTGAACTTAGGTATTCTTTTAAAGTTCTTTTAAAAGTGGAGATCGGTAAACATTGTAGGTCAGTGGATAACAGGTTATACATTCGGATGCCAGAGTATAGTGGTGATTTCTCATAGTTTGAATAGTAATGTTTATTTTGACAGATATTGTTTTTTCCTCTGGTGTTGATGGTATGGATATCAGAGTGTTTAGTTAGTAAAGTCCTTTTTCCATGAATGTATGTCAAAATTTTAAGTAGTATATACTGGTGACTGGTATTTTCCTGTCACGAAATGTAGGTCTACAGGAGGTATAGATGTCAAGATTGAACATCATTCTAATTATACGTTTCTGCAGCACAAAGATTCTGTTTATGTCACCGGACAGACCCCAGACAATAATATTGCAGCTGATTGCTGAAAAAAAGTGTGCATAATAAACTGACATCAATGAATCTACTTCAAGTTTGTTTTTCAGGTTTTTTAACAAGTAATATGCTTTATTTAATTTTTTGGACACAAAGTCAATATGTAGGACCCAGTTCATTTGGCTGTCCACTACTGTTCCTAAAAATTTTGTAGAATTTACAGGGGTTATCGTATTGTTTTGAATAACTGGGTGAAATGCTGTACGCTTATCTACTCTGTTGTAAAATTTTATAATAATTGTTTTATGTATGTTGATCATTAACTGATTTTTAGCGCACCAGTCACTAAACTGTTTTATGATGGTCATGACTTTATACTGTACTTCTTCTGTATTTTTACCAGATGTAATTATTAAGGTATCATCTGCATACATGATGGTTTTTCCTCCAGTGGGGTGTTCGGAGAGATCGTTTACATACATTAAAAAAATTAACGGTCCAAGGACACTGCCTTGCGGTGTGTTCTTTTGATTTCGTGTTGTCATGTTTCACAATGAACCTCCTATTTCTAAGGTAGGACATTAATAAGGAGTTGGTATTTCCTCTAATTCCTAAGCTTTCTAGTTTTTCCGATACAAACCGAATGTTCAACGTGTCGAAGGCACGAGAAAGATCGAAGAAAATTCCGATGGTACTTTCGTTATTATCAAGTTTATCATGTATATACTGAACGAATTCTAAGGTAGCTGTTTCTGTAGAGAAATTTTTCCTAAACCCATGTTGGCAGCTGGTAAGTATGTCAAATGTGTTAAGATAATCCTTTATCTTCTCTGCAATCATCGTTTCAATTATTTTTGAGAATACACTTAGTATAGCTATAGGACGGTAATTTTCAATATCATGAGGATCGCCAGATTTTGGTATAGGTATCAAAAGTGCTAATTTTAATGCTTCTGGAAATTGTCCGAGTTGAATGGACTTGTTTATGATATATGCCAGTGGGCCTGAGAGTTCACGACTACATTTTTTGACAAGTTGAACCACACTTCGTCAAATCCGGTGTTTTAACAGTTTGTCCTTTATGACAGTGGAGAAGTGATTCCCAAATTTTTCGGCTATTTCAGAGCTGTCAGTGATAATTATGTCATCAATGTGCAGAGACGTAGCAATTTTAGCATTTTTGGTTGGATAGGTGTTTTCTTTAATAATTTTCGGGATTGGTTGTGGGAGGTTCTTACTTTGTCTTTATAATATTTTTGTTTTTCTGCTCTAATACAATGCTCTAATTCCTTTTTTGAGTGTTTATATTTTTCATTTAAATATTCACAGTTGAGTTGTTTCTTTAAATAGTTAGGATCTCGAAGATCTTGTAATTTTTTTATTGTACCAGTACTAAGTTTTATTTTATCATTATGCTTTGCTGATATTGTTTTCGTAATTTTTTGAAACGCTGCTGAAAAACACCACAAAAAAAAATACTAAAGATACTGTCGATATCGTCCCTGGTATTATAGAGATTTGGTAAAAAGGCCCGATCTTCAGAAAATAATTTTAAAAACTCGGCTATGGAGAATTCATTGATTTTTCTAAGTGTTTTTATTTTTAGTTTGTCAGCTGTGCCCGTAATAACATCATCCCACTCTACTGTCTGAGCATAATGATCTGATAGACCAGGGTCAGAATTTTGATAAGTTACATTGCGTTTATCGGCATTTGTTATAATGCAGTCGAGGCTGGTTTCTGTGGAATGCTTGGCTACGTTTTGAATTATAGTGGCTTCATTAAATAACGATGCGAGACCATAAAATTCAATGATGTCGTTTAGAATGTCAGAGTTGGTGGATGGCAACATGCTGTCTATATTGAAGTCACCGTATATAAACAGATTTTTATACTTATCAGTTATTTTTGATAGGAGAACTGATAACTGTGTGAAGAAAATGCTAATGTCACTATTCGGTGTTCTATACAGACATACTATGCAAGTGTGATTTTTGTAAGTTATAGCAGAACATTCGAAAGATAGTTCGAATGACATGTCACAAATATACTGAATGTTTTTACATTCATGAGCAATGCAATCCTTAACAAGGATTGCAGTGCCACCATGTATATGGTTTTGTCGGACGTAATTGCCGATTATAGTATAACCTGTTATTTTTATCTGACCTATTTGTATGCTGGTTGCCCAATGCTTGCACAGGCAGACAAAAGCGGGATCTATCCTGTTAAGGAGGAGTTCTAATGAGTTTATTTTGTTTGTGATGCATTGTATGTTATAATGTAGTAGTTTAAAGTTATGTTTCCGTACCATTGACGAGTCCTTGCAGTCGACAGACCTAGTGGTAGTAATCAGTATGTCTGTGGTTAACAAACCTGTGAAAGCACTTGTGACACCGGAAAAGAATATGTTTGTGGTTGGGGGGCTAGAGGAACCACAGAGGCTCCTTGTGAATTCTGAAAAACTTGAAAGTTTGTTGGTCGGTTATTGCCTTGGTTGGATGATGGCATTTTTCTTGGGTTGTCCAGGAATCTTTGTCCTATTCTAAAGTTAAACCTAGTATAGGCAACCTCATCTGGCCAGAAATTTTCATCATATACTGCCTTCAGTAGAGATGGGTGGACGCCCACCATAAAGCATTTGTTATCTGGGGTAGTTCTTGCTGTATTTAATAGTTTAACATTAATATCATTGGATTTTGTCCTTTCCGAAATAAAAGTTATGATGTAATTCTCCGTTGTTATATCTTTCACATGAGACAGGAACAACCAAATTTTTTTATCATTGGTTTGTTTGTTGTTAGTTCGTTCTTTTCCTTGGAAGTTGCCCGTACTTTGAGCCTGTGCGCATGTTTCCCCTCTTTTTGTGATATTTAGGAATGACAAATTCTTCATGTTGGTTGGGAAGTAATGTACTTTTATTCTCAGTAGGTAGAGGGCTATGGGCTTCAAGATTTATTACCTCTTGCATTTGTCTTCTTTGTGCATTTTCCAGGTCAATTACATTTCTATTAGTGGTTATTGTGTCTTTCTGTATTTTTTCCTGTACTTGGTTGTTTTTGATAGTGACAGGTGCTTTTTGTTGTGTATTCTCATTGCCGATAATGTTTTTTTGATTGAAAAACAATTTGACTTGTTTACTTATTAATTCCTTGATGAATTCTGTGTTGTTTTCAACATAATGCTCATGCTGTTGTGATTTGGGAGGTCTTTTATTTTTGTTTATTTCTTCTTCAAGGGTTTGTATTCTTTCTTTTAAAAATTGGTTATTCACTTTCAGTTCGTTGTTTAGTTCTATTAAAATCTTGTTTTCGAACTTTAGAGTGTCTATGAGAGCATCCTTGGATAGACGATCCCCTTTGTCTTCATAGGTTATATTTTCGGAGATTTGCTGCTGTTAATTCCTGGTTGGTAGAACATGTTTGTCTGCTTGCACAGCTTTTATGATATGATGCACTACAATTAACACACTCTACTCGTTTTATAACTTTTTTTTCACAATATTTGCACAGATATGTATCATTTATGTTTGCCTTGGCGGCCATGTTGATTTACAATATACTATTCCAATACATTTTCTCAGTTTCAACTAATTGTTATTTGTTATTAAAAATTTCTCTACTCAATAAAATAACTTTACAGAAATACGAAAGGTAATATCTTAATGTTATAAATAGGGATAACATAAAGAGATAAATTACAAGTACAAATTCACAACTGTCAAAGCACAACATTGCTATGTTGTAATATTTCTTGAAAAATTAAACATCAAATTAAGTCCGACTCTGTTAAAGCTGAAAAAATTCCGACCCTTGCTTATCTCACGGTGAGTATAAATATATGATTGGCATACGTATCGGTTGGTGGGTTTCCAGAGGCAAAAACTGTTAACCTGAGAAATATTTCACTGTGAATGACAGTTTGTAACAAGCTGATTTTTTCTTTATCGATTAATTACCACTCTATAATTACGAAAATACGATTGGTACCTATATATATCCAGAGGCAGAAACTTTTAATCTGCAAGATATTACACATTTATGGTATGGGGGTTGGTTTTTTAAATACACAAATACAAAACTACAAAAAAATTCATTAGGTCGGGTTTTTGGAATGAATCATTCCATTCGAAAATCGTTTTAGAATAAAAAAGTCCATAAAATAATAATTGGTTTTAATATCTTTTTGATGAAATACATGTGTTTTTTTTTAAAACAAAAAACACGCACTTATGAATAATATGAACAGCGATTTATAGGTAGTAATGATACTAAAAAACATGCAATATTGGTTTCTCCTAATTTGGACTAAAAAAAAGCACATATGACATGAGTCAATTCCTGAATTTTTCTTGTCCATAGAAAATAACAAACTTACTGGCGTTAAACTTGTCTGAAAATCATGAATCATCCTTCAAAATCCAGTCCTGCCTTGTCGGAAAAATCCGTTAAGAATGCAATACAAATTATTGGCGATTGTTTTGATTCTTGAAGTCAATAATTTTTTTTATTGAAATGCATTGTGTGAGACAATTTTTTAACAATTTTTTTCACTATCATCCACACTGAATAAAAATTTGAAAAAATTCTTAGTAACATGTCTTGAAATGGCTAATTTTCGGTGAAAATTTCAAGGTAGTAGGCAGAGCTGCGGTACTGAATTACCTAAGTACTTAAAATGTACTTAAGAATTTTTATTTCAAGTCCCAATGAAAATTCAGGTACTGGTACTCACACTTTTAAGTATTGGCCATGGGTACTTGTACTTAATACTTAACTTTCTATTTTAAGTACTTTTTACTTATACTTACTCGAAGAAAAAAGACGTACTTAATATGGAAATGTACTTAAGTATTTTTTAGGACTTAAAATTAACACCTGATAAATTTAAATCTTTCAGTATCTACTACGCATGTATAAATTGATGTCTTGACAAGTCTTTTCTAGCTCAGTCTCAGTATTAGATTTTAATTTTAGTTTAGAAGGGGAGGCCAGTGAATAATGTTATTTAGTGTCGTCTGATTGCTGAAAGTTATGTGTATTCTTTAGTTTTATTTGACTTTGTTCTGTCTATATATTGCATAATATAATAATAAGCATAACACTAGTTTATATTGTTTTATGTGTTGTTTGTAGGTAAGTATCTTTTATTCAATATCAATTACTTAGGGTTTTTTATGACCAATAGTTTGCAACGCTTTGGTTTTGATATATAGTGGGAGGCCAAAGTTGTCCATTTTTTCCCTCGGTGGAATAAACAAATTAGGATTGTGTAAAAACTATTGTACTGACAGCACCCATTTTTGGCACACTTATAAAGTACAATAGAACACAAAATTTTATCAAATTTTAATAACAAATTAAAAAGTTATGATAATAATGAGGATAATAATTAAAAAATGACTATTATTGTAGGTTCTTTGCAGTAACTTTTTTACCGCTAGAGAGATTATAGTCTCATAATGTAGGGATTTTAATTGTGTAAAAATCATCCACTTTTCACTTTTCTCTACGACCAATAGAATTTCCAGTACTTTAAGAAAACTTCTGTCTGTTTTCCCTTCATTTACCCGGGTTATTAAGCATTAGAGCACCAGCACAGGTATTTCATGTTTATTCCACGAGCCGGGGCTCGGGGCAAAGACAAAAAATATTAATCAAAAGCCGCGTCACCTCCTCTGCTTTGCTTGTTCAAGCAGGTCGAAATTACTATAATACGAAAACGGTCCTATTTTCCACTGTTGTCACATTTTTCGAGTTTCGAAATTAAAGTGATTTACAGGACGCTTTTATATTGGGTTTTTTTTGTTTTTTTTTAGCGCTGAATAAAAAACCCATCTATGACGTGATTCTCGAATTTCTTAAAGCCATTAAACTTAATATTTAGAATAAGTTAGGTTAGGTTAGATTTCCCACCCCTTGTTTTTATCCCATTGTATATATTCCTTCCTTTCCGTGGTCTTACTCTTTGTGTGTGCCATTATAAAATGCCCTGACAGACCCCTGGGCGAGAAGAGAGTGTCCTTGTTTTTATTCCAGAGTCTCTATTTGTGATCGGTGGTATAGGTTAGGTTAGAATTAGGGTACAATTAGTTAATTGATAAGTACACATTAACTTCGCATCTGGCTGTATCGACGTAAGTCGCAATGCCAAAAAAAAAAAAAAAAAAAACAACGTTAGGCCAAGGGGTATTAGATACTTTATATAAAAATGCATTTCGTGTGGGGGGCAGTTTTCATATGCTTACCCGGCTATGCCTCTTACATATTCTTTGCACCTAGGTATCTATTAGGTATCTATTTAATTAGTATAGAATTATTCATTGACATAATCATTTTGAAACTTTTTTCTATAATTTGTTTTATAAAATGAAAAAACAGATACACGCGGCTGTCATCGAGGACTACACGTGACGTAGCACTTGCGGATTCAAATTGATTTAGTGCGTACCCGACAAATCCTGAAACCATTTCCGCTGTATGTCGTGTCTCTTTAATTTGAAGTTGACAACTCGGCGAGTCTGCTAATGATGAATTCATTTATTTACTTGCCAAAATACAGTATAAAATATTGCTTATAAAAATTAAAACATTTAAGGCAGAAGGACCTGTTGAATCATTTTTGGTTCAATAAATTCATTTATTATTATTATTAAAAAATTTAAGATTGATATCATGTGTTTTCATCTCTTGAAAAGAGTAATACTTTTTTATTAGGATACCTTTAACCTGTGTAATTTCTCATTGTTACTGGTGTTGTTGATTTCTTTAGGTAACTTATTATATAATTTAGAGTCTTTTCGTATAGAACATTTCTTAATTGGTAACCATGCCTTGTGTTGTACGTAAGGATTGCAGCATTTCTTTTAAATCTGCCTCAAGTCTGTTCTAACAAATTTAATACAGTTTAGCATAATATGCTACTATTGATTAATATCTAAGATATAGAATATATTATTTCCCAAAAAATTAATTATACTGCGTTCCTAATTGTGATAGTCATACAATGTACTCTTTGTGTCTGCTAAGAATATAAAAACGGATTTATATAATTTGTATAAAGTAAATATATTTCTATCTTTTTAGATCATTTCAAAGAGTGATCATCCTTGCAAAAATCCAAATCAATCACCACAACAAGTCATCTACAATTTCTACAACACCATAGCCTTGGTAGAATTAAAGGGTTATATGATGGTCCAGTTTGCTTGTATGGCAATGCGAATACACACAAAAACTGAAACGTACAGAAAACGTGAGAATAAAGAATCATGCACTTGTAATAAGAAAGCATTCAAAATGTTTTAAAATTACAACATTCTTAACACATATGTAACCCATCAACAGCTTTCTTTGCTTAGAACGAAACTTCTGATTTGAAGAATCTTTTTTGAAATTTTTTAAGCTATTAAATAATTTTTTAACAATATTACTTATTATTGTCTATATTTCTTTGTGGCATAATCAAATTTCGTGCTTATTGTTGGGTATTCTGCCACTTCCATAAGAATATTTAAAAATTTGATAAAAGAGACCTCTGTGTTGTATGGATCATACCAATTTTCATTATATACCTTTACTTTAATTTATATTAATTTATATAGGGAATCCTTAGGTACAGTAGATTTACATCATCCTCCATTAGAAATTAATATAGATATTGCTCATATTGAGATCGTTAAAAACAAACACATTGAAAAGGTATTCCTCTTCCACAAAGCAAACTTTCAAGAACTAAACAATTACTGGAGAAATACAGACTGGTCTATCCTATCTACCCATGAATGTATCGATTTAGCAGTATCCCAGTTTTATAATATACTTTCATCGGGATTAATCAATTCATTCCTAAACGATACATGGTCTCTGACAAGTACCCAAAATGGTACAACTCTCACTTAAGGAAACTTATGGTCATCAAAAATAAACTGTATAAAAAGTATAAAAAAACCCGGCTTGAGAGTGATTGATTATCTCGAATATTCTAATGCGAGAAAAGAAACTAAATACCATATAGACATGTCTTACCTCTTATATGTATCTAATACAAAACTCATGATTCCCACCAATATTAAGTATTTCTGGTCATATATTAATTCTCTTAAAAAGGAACATGGCTTACCGAAACTCATGGAATATGATGGTGTGTCGTTGGATGATCCTCAAGACATTGCTAATGCTTTGCCAAGCATTTCCAATCCTGTTACTATGTTCATAATAATATTTCTATTGAAAATGTCGTGATAGACCATAATAACATTCATTCTCTCAGCCACCACCTTTTTACCACAGAAGAAATTGAAGCTAAACTTATATCTTTGGATAAAAATAACAATGGCGGGCCTGACGGGATACTACCTGTACTTCTACTAAATTGCTCGTCAACACTCTCGGAACCACTTAAAATATTATTTCAAAAGTCTTTTGATAAAGGTGTTGTTCCTACCGAATGGAAAAGCTCTACCATTACACCAATATTTAAATCGGGTAACAAAGCCAACATCGAAAATTACAGAGTAATCGTAATTATTTCCTGTATTTCGAAAGTAATGGAATCTGTACTTACAGATACCTTTTCACCACGTTCAATAAGACAATAATCAATGAACAACGTGGGTTTTTCAAGGGATGGTCGACGGTTATGAATTTGGCGATATATCATGATTACCTGGTGAATATCCTTGAACAATGTGAACAAGTTGATGTTATCTATTCGCTATGTGCAACTGCTGGGTGGGGGAGGCGGTGAACGATTGTGCGCGCGAGTGGCAAAGGCTTGAACTTTAATGGTCACGTTTTAAATAGCTGCTTACGTTCGGTAGTGATTCGGAATCATGTTTCATGTGTTGTCTCTGTCCCTACCATGCAATTTTGTATCATATGATTATTGTTCATTGAAATCCTGTTTATTATGTTCACTGCAAACGAAAGCAGCTTATGTAAACATCATTGTTAAAACATGGGAGCTCGCAAATGTTGTATTATTAGTTGTAAAAATATATAAAAAAAATAGCCAGTGTAAATTCTATTGCTTCCCAAAATATCAGCACAAGCTAATTCAAAGAGAAAAGTGGGTTTCCATCGTGAGAAAGCAAAAGTAAGTATCATAACCTCAATCGTTCATTCCAAAAATATAGACACGATAAATAATTTAAAATGATTCTTACGTTTTATTAAAATATATAGTAATTGTAAATGTTAATTTTTTGTTTCTTAGTGGGTATGAATCCAGTTGGAATCCTAAACCAACAGATTTAATCTGCAGTTCTCATTTTATTGGAGATAAAAAGGGAGAAGAAGCACTGAGCCCTAATTATATACCTACAAAATTTTCTTCAACTCATCTTGGACAAAACTTGAATGATAGTGCAGCTCTGAAAAGGTAAATTATTCCATTGTTATTATTAAACAAACTAATAGCGTTAAATGTAACAATTTCAGACATCAGCGTTTCATAAAGCGTAGGCTACAAAAAGGATCATCAGTGGTGACTTCATGTGTTATCAACTCAAAAAATGCTGTAAATACAGAGCTTACAATCGATTCAAGTTCAAAAAAAGGACAACATACAGTAAATGAAAATGAGAGTGACATAGCGCTGGACGAGTTAATGTTTGACTTGTGCAGTAAAAGTGATAAAGGGTGTCAAGCTGATATTTTTGCTCCTTGCGATAGTGTGGAAAAACTTTTCTGTTGTAATAGATTAAGCTTTGGATCCAACACCTGTGAAGCTGAAACTCAAACAGAAATAAATGTGCCAACTGGTGGAATAAAAATAAAGTGTTCAAGGAAATTCAAAAATAAAGGGTGTGGTACACCGCAAAAAATGTTTGTTGATACAGGAGTTGGATCTGATTCTGCATACAATGAATTTGATGATGGAATTAATTTCCAAGGATGAGTGAAAATCGATGAACAACTGACGGATCTTGCTGGTGTGTCATTTGATAATTTCAACTTTTTGATGAATAAACTGTCTGTGTCAGAAAAAGTCCAAATTTCAAAAAAAATGAGGTTGTTTATTTTTCTTTTTAAAATGAAAACTGCTTTAACATTTGCAGCAATAAGTGCAATGTTTTCTATTCATAGAACGACAGTATCCAGGATCTTCTATTCAAATTTAGGAAGTCTAGCTCAAGCGACTGCAAGTTTAGTATTTTGGCCAGACAGATTAAGTGTTCGCGCAACAATGCCTGATTCCTTCAAGCCACAGTACAGCGATACTCGAGCCATCATTGACTGTACTGAGTTCAAAATAGATGTTCCTTCTACAGTGGATGATCGTGTTTTTTGTTATTCTCACTATAAGAAGGGGTTTACTATTACAGTGCTGATTGCGATTACTCATGGTGGTTTTATCTGTTTTAAGTCTCCAGCAGCCGGTGGCCGAAAGAGTGATTCTCAAATAACAGTCGAATCTGGTTTCATTGATTTTTTAGAAGAAGGAGATACAGTGCTAGCAGACAAAGGATTCCCAGAAATTAAAACTATTATTGACAATCAAGGTAAAAAAGTTATTGTGGTTATGCCACCATTTTTGGAAAAAAAAACCCAGAATTTTCACAAGAAGAAACTGTGTGAATACTTATACTGTGGCTAGAGTTAGAATTCACATAGAAAGGATAATGCAACGTTTGAGAACTTTTAATATTTTCTAACTGAAATCTCGTTCTATCACTTGTACATTTTGGCATTGTGGTTTTCTTCATTATACTATTTGAATAAAACAGTTACGTTTTTTTGTGTTTTTCTTTATTAAACAAAATTTAACCCACAGAAAACACTTAAATTTAGTTAAACAATTATATGAAAAATGAACACCTCTTCGAAGTCATAATAATTTTCTTCAATGTATCTTTCAGTAAAGTTGTTTTTGTCACATTTTGTTTGAAATATCAGCACCAGTAAACTTACGTTTCTGATTACCAATGACATTATTATTTTTATCATTTTTTTTTCTTTAATAACTTATAAATTTCCGGTAAATAGTGAATGAAATAAAAACTTTCACATTGTGAGACAACTCGTTTTATAAATTTTTCATCACGATGAACAGGTACACAACAGCTTGCTAATGGTGACCACACAAATAAATCACAGACACTTTGTCCACTAACATATAATTGGATTTGGCACTGTGTGTAGTATATGTGACTTTCTTTTAAATAAATAGATCCATTTCTAAATTCGAGATAGTTTATATTGCATATATCTCCATCTACTATTTGCTTTTCTTCACAGCTTTCAGGGCACTTGAATTCAACAATTTTTATAATCATACCATCCCCAACAACAACACCGTCCAGACTTGCGCACAGCCAGGGTTGAAACGGACTAGCCATTAATCCAACTTGCATTACTTCCACTTCATACATTTTGTGGTATAAATCTCTGGCATTAGGCTCATTCGAAATTCCATATTGAGTTGATGTTGTAGTAACCTTGTCAGAAGGCATTTCGGATAACAATTTTTCTATAGTTTTTGTTTTTCTACACTTGATGTAATGAGCATTTTTGCTTGCTGATATCCTTTTTTTTCTTGCTAAAAACCAGTTTTTACATTTTGATTGATCAAGTGTGTCACAAGATAGTTTTATGATATCGTCACTTGATATAACTATTTCATCGTCATAAAAGTCTTGTAAATGTTTTGGAAGTTCATACTCAGTTGAATAAACTGGATAGTCTGCAGCAAACAAAAAAAAGTTTTCCACGCAGGCTTGACAATCGTCTCTCTTCAAATTATTGTCAACAGCTTTAACTATTTCAGCAATCAAATCCTGTATCGCTAGCTCATCCTTATCCAAATTCATATTTGCACAAATCAACTTTATTGCAGAAGGCTTTTTCAATTTTAATATGCTCTCACTGTGATCACATGATTTTAAAATAATTTCTGGTTTCTTAGACTTTCTCATTTCATAGAAGAACTTTCCCTTAGAATACTTTTCCTTGGCTAGTTGACGAGCGCTGGGCTTACCCCACTGCTGTTTATTATCTGTTTTCGACAAGCTGTCCTCATTGTTGATAAAATAGATAAGAGCTGCTACATGTTTGCACTTTTTACTCTTGTTATATACACAGTTGCAAGAAACATCAACAACTCTTCTCTCAGCGTCAATCTAAAAAATTTATTATTATGCATCCTTAATTACCATTTAATTCTAAATCGACATCAATTAAAAACTATCTGCATTTTAAATGTAATAAAACTTACACGAATTTTTGCAGCATAAGGCTCAGAAGTAACTGAAGTCTGTCTAATTACCGCGAATCAAGTAGCTTTTCCCATTTTTTCTTAATTCTTCGACCTCGACAACATGATTTGCCTCTGCTAGAGCTTCTCCCTTTGGCACAGTTCGCGGTTGAAAGTTTATTTCATGTTTTATTTTCTCAAACCCAGTTTTTAATATTGTATCCATACTAATACTGAAATCACATTTTATTGTTTACATTTTCATAACCTCAATTTTGAATGCGAAAACGGTAAATTATACATTTAAATATTGTACTTACTGATTTTTGCAATTTGACACAAAAATAATTGTAATGAAATACGCCTGGTAAAAATAATTCATATTATTGTTAATTAAATGACTTTGCCGAGGATTTTTACGCTATTATTGTACTTCGTAATATGTAAAAATGCTACTGGGTTCGTCCATTACTGTCACTAGATGTCACTTTACGAGTGTTGCACATAGCGAATACAGACCTGTTTAAAGCCTTTGACAGCGTCTGCCATGAACTTCTATTATGCTAACTGAGATGCATGGGCATCCCCGGTGTTTACCTGGAATGGATTAAGTCCTACCTACAAGCCAGACGTGTTAAAATCTGTCATAAAGTGTCCAACATAATAATTGTTACATCAGGTGTCCCTCAAAGCTCCCACATTGCTCCAGTACTCTTCTTGCTTTTTTTAATGATGTAATTAACGTATTTTCAACTTGTGTCAAAGTTCTCATGTATGCAGACGATCTAAAATTCTATTATGTAATTAAATCACTCGATGATTGTCTCAAAATTCAAACAAATCTAGATAACTTTTTAAGCTGGTGCCTGAAGAACTACATGTGTGTGAATAACAACAAATGTAAAACGGTCCGTTTCTATAAATGCCAGAATCCTATTATCTATAATTATAATATTAATAACATTATTTAAGAATCCTCTAGCACAATTTGTGACCTTGGCATTACCTTCGATAAAGACCTCACTTTTATTGAACATATTAACAATGTTACGCTCAAAGTTCTGAGACTATTAGGATTCATTAAAAGACATACACAACAGATAAGTGACCTAAATGCTATAACACTAGTGCGTAGTATATTAGAATATAATAGTGTCATATGGTCTCCACACTATACTTCTCACATATATCGTTTAGAGACTGTGCAATTTACTAAATTTTATGTTTATAAAATGGGTCTGCCATACCAAGCTTTCAATTTTCACATAAGATTAGACATAATGGGTTTAAAGTCGCTAGAAGATCGTAGGAAACTTGCCCTTCTCTATTTTTTACATAAAATAATCAATGGTTCTATTGACTGTTCATCTCTCTTGAGTAAAATTAATTTTCATGCTACCCCATGCAACTCCCGCCACAGGAGACTATTTTTTATCAGACCTCATAGGACTAACTATGGACAATAAGCTTTTTGCGATAGAATGGCCACCAACTTTAATGACAATTTCGCTACATATGATAGCACCAGCTTATATAGTCTCAAAAAAGCTGTCATGAGACATTAAATAAATGTGCTTTTTTTGTCCTTGCGTCCTTTCCATTTTTATTATGTCATATAATCTCTGTCTGTGTATTAGATATTGTTTTTTTTTTTTAATTGGGTATAAGTTGTTAATGTACCAATTGGAATTGTATTTAAATTCTGTAGTGTACTGTTAAATAAATAAATAAATAAATATATTTTTAGGTGTGAGACATTTTGTAACAGAAGTATTCAAAGTCTATCTGATCCATTCGGCACAGAGGTCTCTTTCCTTAAATTTCTAAATATACAGTGTCGCAAGTTTCATGGAGCCACAATTATATCTCAGAAACTGCTAATGCGACTTTTCTTTTTGTACAAAATTTCGGTATAATGGGTTTTTAATAATAATAATAAAGCATTTATTGTGCGTATAGGACAAAAGTTACGAGTTTTTTCCAAGGCCGTTGACATGAAAGTATTGAGGTCAGATGATGTAATACTAAGCGCCGATCGATATTAGACCGCCTGTTCAACAAAAGGCGGTACGTAGAGAGCAAATCTTGTAGCATCGAGCTGGGACGCATTAGTGCTGCTGCAGCGGACGAATAAAGAAGCATGATATCATTTGTCTCACTATTTATTCCTTGCCCTGGTGTGCATCATCAGCTGTATGGTTGGCGCATAGGTAATGTTCTCGCTTACAGTGCGAAAGATCCCGGGTTCAAACTCCTATGTCTGCTGATTTTTTTTCTTTAATTTTTGACGATTAATATATTTTTCACAAATTCTTTTCTTTAGGTTAGGTTAGTAGGTTTTTATTCTGCTTAAAATAAATTCATTCTTTCGTGTGATTTCTTTGGGTAGGTTAGTAGGTTTTTATTCTGATATCTAACAATCAAATTAAATATGAAACAGTGGCAACTAGGGGTATTATATCATTCACCGAGTACGAGCAATGCAATTTTTATAAATGATTTTGAGAACTTGTGTGAAAACCTTAATAGTAAAGAGCGACTTCTGTTAGTTGGCAATTTTAATATAAATTATCCTGAGCCTATCTTTTATGCAAATAAATTTAAAAATATTATTAAATTTGGAATTGAACAAATAGTAACTGAACCAACGAGAATAACAGCAACAAGTAGTTCCCTAATTGATTATGTTCTGACTAATCAACCTATGGTTAAAGCCGTGGTTCATGATTCTCCAAAAATTACTGACCACAGTATGATATCTATAAACTTTTTAAATAATAACAATAGCAATAATGAGAACAAAATGCTTTAGAAATTTTAGTGAACGTAACTTATATAATATTAATATGAAATTAATTGAAATAGATTGGGATACAAATATGACAGACGTGGACCAAATATATGAACATTTTTATGTAAAATGTAAAAATGTTATTGATAAAATTGCCCCAATTAAAACTATTAATTTAATATCAAGTCTCCTTCCATGGTATGATGAGGAGATTAAAAATAAAATAAGAGACAGGGACGTTGCATATAAACGGTTTCAGAGCTTCAAATTGGAAGATGATGAAAACGGTTTAAAAAATGTGCTTGGGAATGATTACAAAAGATGTAGAAATGCAGTTGTTAATGCTTTAAAACATAAGAAACAAAAATACTATCAAGAAAAAATAGATATGAATCAAAAGGACCCAAAAGCCACGTGGAAAGTACTCAAAGAACTTGTATCGCCAAACAAGAACACGGGTATTACATATGAAATTGAATTTGCTTTGAGTAATGATGTTAATGAACTTTCCAAAGTTGAAAAGTATTTTAAGGTCAATAAACTCAAATTAAATCCAAGTAAATACAATTTACAAATAGGTCTAGAAGTAGTAACATCAATTATAATAATATTAATCTGTCCATACCACCAATTGAAGTAGTCAAACAAATTAAATATTTGGATATAATTTTAGACAACCTCTTATCATTTAAACATCATTTTGATTATACAAAAAGAAAATTAGAAAAAAATTGTTTTACTTCTCAAGAAGCAATTAACTTAGATATGAAAACTAGAATCACTGTATACAAAGCTATAATTCTACCATACTTTGATTTCTGTGCTACTGTTTTGTATTTACTTGATCAAAGTAGTATTAATGAACTACAAACATTGCAAAATAGGACGATGAGAATAATTCTCAGATGCAATAGATATACACCAATTTTTACCATGTTAAGGGTTCTAGAGTGGATGCCTGTATCTGTTAGAATTACCTACTTTACGATGGTTTTTATATTTAAAATTCTATTCTATTTATTACATTTAACAATGAAATTCACTCATATAATACCAGATCTCATACTGATATTCATATTAGTCAAACTCGCTACTGCAGAGCAATGAATAACATTTTTTAAAGGAGTTCGATTTTACAATAATTTACTAATAAGAAAATTAGAGACAGCAAGTCCCTGAACACTTTTAAACATGAATTTAAATTGCATTTAATTAAGTGGTGATTGATCTTATATTTTTAAACATATTACTTTAATATTTGGCATATCGTGTGGGAAATTTCTTTGTAATTTTATAATATATGTCTTTTATTTCGTGTACCTATTATATTTGTATATTTGACTGATCTTATGTTTTTGATCTTATTTTTATATTTTATATTCTTAACAATTGTAATTTTATAATATGTATGTTTCTCATTTTGTGTATGTGTTATATTTATATATTTATGTATTAGGATTTACCTATTTACAATAAAGTTATTATTATTATTATATTATCTAATCGTTAATAATTTTTAGCGCCGCAGGCAGTATTAGCATCGCATTCACAGAATAACACAAAATTAACTTGAAATCATTAAAATCACTATGTTCGTACCGCGTCGTTAACTCTCGGTCCAACAATGCCAGCTCGATGCTACAAAATTTGCTCTCTCCGTACCGTCTTATCTATTCAACTATTTCTTCAGTGCTATAGCGCTGATCCACAACTCCTGGGTACGCCGAATTTTTATTTTTATTTTGCAACGATTACTGAATTTTTTCACAAATTCAGGTTTGATTTGACGGAAGAAATAATGTTTTCCTTTTTAAATGCAATTCTTACATTTTTCTCTGTTTTTTTGAGGATAGAAAAAAATTGTGACATGGTGGGGCAAAACTGACATCGAATTTGAATTCAGCAAGCCAAAACACACTGGAAATGATTGGTTTGGTCTGTGGAATTGACAACTTTTTTTATTCTGTGTGCCTGTGTAATCTATTACCTTCTTCAGACCTATATTTCTTAACAATGCATTCCTATGCATTTTATTTTAAATTATTATTTGACACATTCATTTTAAATCTGAATTCTGATTGTTTGCGAAAGTACTGTATTTGAATTAAATATTAGGGTGGATCGAAATTTTTTATCTTTAATTTCAAAATCGGCCCTATGCGGGAAAGTTGTGTATTAATATAATAAGTAATCCTGTTTTTTCTTTTTTTTATCGGACTGCGTCTTCCTCTCCCACAGCGATCCCTAATATCTCATAACAACTACATTTCTATGCAAATTGGGAAAATTTATAATTCTTTTTAGATAACAATATTAATTTATCCTATGGCAAAAATGTTTGTTAGCAGGTACAAAAAACTACATAATAAATATTTTTTAATGTAAACTTCATCCTCAATTGTTTTATAAGAGTTGCAAGAATGTGTAAATCGTGCGCCCGTATATTACCTTTCTATGAAATTCAAAATAGTTAAATCTAATCAGGTGTGATTCATGTCATATTATACGGTTATGACTTAAATTAACTTCTCTTTGTCACGTGATATAAGCGTAAACAAACCTAGAATTTTTTGTAGGCGTGGCCTGTGGTTTGGTGCTCCTAAGTTTACTTCCCACAATAATTTTCAGTGGCTTTACTGACTTCAATGTTAAATGTGTTTGTGAATGTAATAGTGAATTAAATATTTAAAACAGTTACAAGTTACAACGTGCTACATAATCCTATAATGATGAATTTTAATAAATCCAACCGACAAGACAGATATAATAATTGTTATATATTTGGGAAACCCGCGAAATTTTCACTTCAAGTTCTCCCTACATCTGCTGACATAATAAAATGTTTTTTATATTTTCGCTACGAAGAGTTTAAAAGAACAAATTGTAGAAATATTATTGTAAGAGATAATTGTGAAAAGGTGGCAAAAGAAATTGAGGAAATATGGAAACGTGCCTCTATCCCTACTATAAGTCACAAAAAAATCGTAGATAAAGTGAAAATTTGTTTTGAAAAATATTCTACAATTTTAAAAGTGCAGAGACAAAGATCGAATATTGAAATAAAAATTAAACAATTTCGGTCTAACTTCGAGCAACACTTATTTGATGTGGCTGCGTGTAAATGCAAAGATTTTGAAAAGTGTCGTTGTGAAAAATTAAAGAAAGTGCCAATTGAAGAAAGAATATTTTTATCCGATCAGCGTTCATTAAGAAAGATGATGATAGGTTCCGTTGATAGAGTTGCTACAAAAAAACTTAACAAGAGAATAAAGCGGCAACTGAAAAATGATAATACAGACTTCGATCAAGGCGCCGATAAAAGCTTTGTAAATTCAAGGTACCCTGAAAGTACTGGGGTAAATGAAGTTGATGTTGAAGGTGAGGCCTCTGATTCCGAAAGACAACAAGAACCACTAGAAAAAGGTAAGTGTATCTTACGATTTAAATATTTTATAAATTTTTGAGGACACCCAATAGCAGTTTGCTTGTAATTTTAGATACATCCGAAGAGAAGTTGGTGCAGAGAAATAATTTATTACTTACAAATACTGCGAGGGCATGTGATCGATTTGGAGTGTCAGATAGATGTGCCGCTGCAATTGCATCTGCTTTGTTAACAGATGTTGGGATAGTAACTAAAAGTGAGACATCCCAAGTTATTGATAGAAACAAGATAAGAAGATCGAGACAAAAGCTTCGTAATACTTTGGCACTTGAAACATGTTTTGATACTATTTCAGGTCTATACTTTGACGGTAGAAAAGATAAGACCAGGAGTCAAAAGAAAAAAGGAGATAAATATTATCCCCAAATAATCAAAGAAGAGCACTTAGCAATGGTAATGGAACCTGGTTCAAAATTTATATCGCATGTTACTCCAGCCAGTGGGTCATCTTTAAATATAGCAACGGCGATGCTAAATTACTTTAGAAAAAATAGTATAAATCTGGAAAAACTTGTCGCTTTAGGTTGTGACGGCACGAACGTCAATACTGGTGTTAAGGGGGGAATTATTCGTTTGATTGAAATTGAATTAGGTAGACCGCTACATTGGTTTATCTGTATGTTACATTTCAATGAGTTGCCTTTAAGACACTTACTAGAAGAACTTGATGGAGTAACGCAGGGTCCTAAATCATTTAGTGGTCCAATTGGAAAACTAATCCAGACTTGTGAAAATCTTCCAGTAATAAGTTTTTCAAGAATTGATGCTGAAAATTTGCCTGAGAAAATGTCTGATCTAAGTAATGATCAAAAATATCTTTTAGATATGTGGAAAGCTATTAAAAGTGGTTTATGTAGTACTGATCTCGCTCAAAGAAAACCTGGTCCTCTAAATCATTCAAGATGGTTGACCACCGCCAGTAGGATTCTAAGGTTATATGTGTCAACGTTAAATCCTTCGGATAATTTACTTACCTTGGCAAAGTATATAATGAAAGTTTATACGCCTATTTGGTTTGAAATTAAAATGAATTCAAGTTGTGCCGATGGAGCTCGCCATTTATATAAAATGATTTTATATTCCCGTTATTTGCCAAAAAATCATAGAGATATTGTTGACGGTGTTATTCAGAGAAACGGATATTTTGGTCACCCAGAAAACCTTTTATTATCTATGCTAACAGAGAAACGAATATCTATACGAAAAGTAGCGATACGGAAAATAATAGCAGCTCGCCAAAAACCAATTTCAACACAAATTAGAAAGTTTGAAATACCCAAAATAAACTTCGAGGCAAATGATCTTATCAATATAATTAATTGGCAAGCAATTGAAAGATATGAACCACCGATGACAAAACATTTTGAAGATGAAGAGTTACAAAATTTCTTAGAAGGAGAAAGCTTTATAACTATTCCAAACTTTCCATGTCACACACAAGCTGTGGAAAGGTGTATAAAGTTAGTGACAGAAGCAGCAAATTCCGTGTGTGGACAAGAGAAAAGGGATGGACTTATTTATGCGAAAGTCCAGTAGAGACAAATTATGAAAACTTTCCACACGAAAGGTCAATATAAGATGTAGGATAACTACGTTTTTTTGCGTTTTTGTAACTTTTAGTTTTATTTCTAGCAAGTAAGTTTATTAATAAACCATTTTTCTCAAACTTTGCTACTTATTTCAAATTTTCGGAGTTGATGTGGGAAAGAAAAAAGAAGTCCGATTATAAAAATAAAAATTGGGCCAATAAAGACTACCAATGCGTAACTTTTGCCCATAGGGCCAACATTGCAAATAGAAAAAAACAATAATTTTGTAAATTGCAATACTGACACATTTTTCAAATTTCTTTAGTTGATGTGGGAAAGGAATATGAAGTCCGATTGCCAAAAAAAAAATGCTATTAAAAAAGAATACCAATATACAACTTTTGTCCATAGGGCCAATATTGCAAATGAAAAAAAAAAAAAATTATATCTATGCTGTCGATCCACCCTATTAAATATAAGTAAAATTTGGTTCTTCCTTTTTTTAATCTTGCACTTGCCTAACATGTTTATACTTAAAATTACTATTTTATATATTTTTAAAATTGAAATTCTGATTTTTGCATATTTGGGAACATAGACATGAATCTCCATTTTGTGTTCTTTTTCTAATATAGCTGTTCATAGCAATGTTAATTAATCTTGTTAAATACCTTAATGATTTTTAATTGTTTTCATTTTTGTCTCATCAATTCATTAACTTCTAAAAACTACAGGCCTCCTAACCTCATGTTGCAATTTTTTGAAAATGACATTTTATGACACAAAATTTGAGTTTTAAAGCCTAAAAAATGAACTAAAAGCTATATTTTATTAAAAGTTTTTTATTGAAAATGAAAATATGTTATTTTCCAAAAGGCGAGGTATGTAAATAAATTCATTTTAGACCTTTGTTCTCATTTTAACTGAATCTTCATAACCGTAGGAGGTTATGTATCCACATAAACCAGTATCCACTGGTTTACTCTGCCTAGCTGTAGGGGACTGTGTGGAAAGTGGAAACTAATGTTAGAATGAGAATTGTTCAATAAGACAAATTCATTTTAGGATTTCAATTGCTAGCATAACCAGAATTCGGGTTATCGAAAGAATGCAAAGATTGTAAATCAATAATTTTACAAATAGATTTTATTTTAGTTCTCATAGAGTTTTTTCTGCTGTTTGCAAAATCCTATAAAGAATATGTTTCATTATAAGTATAAGCAAACAAAAAATAATTCACTTTTAAACATGTATAGAGTATATAGTCTCCATTACTAGTTAAGTAATACATAGGTGAACATCTGTTTTTTCATGCAGTCAATGTCAAACATTAATATAAAAAAACTTGGTAATTGTCTTGGTTTTTGCATGGAACATCGTGTGAGTGGCTTTGTGCCTTTCTGATGAGTTCCAGAGTAAGGGCGAAAAACGTTTCAAAGGCTAGGCATTTCCAAGAAAAAAAAAAGAAAAGAAATAAAAACGATGAAAATGTAATTCATTTGAATGAAAAATTTTCCAAAAGACGAGGTATGTAAATAAATTCATTTTAGGCCTTTGTTCTTATTTTAACTGAATCTTCATAGCCGTAGGGGGTTATATGGATACTGGTTTACTCTGCATAGCCGTAGGGGACTGTATGGAAACTAGTGTTAGAATGAGAATTGTCCAATAAGAAAGACAAATTCATTTTAGGATTTTAATTGCTAGCATAATCAGAATGCAGGTTATCGAAAAAAAAAAAACATTATTATTAATAACCGATTATTTTACATGTCAAACATTTAATAAAGTTTTACTATACCTGTTTTAAAAAAAGCTGATATTAATATTATCGATAACTACAGGCCCATTTTAATAATTCCAGTGTTTTGGAAAATTTTTGATTTTATTCTTAAAAAAAGGCTTGTCAACTATCATTGAACGAACAATATCTTAAACTGTGCTCAATTTGGCTTCCGAAATAAAATGTTCTATTATGAACCAAATAAAATCAAAAACATATTTATTAAAAATTAAGAACAATCTATACCACCCGAACACCCATGTCCCGAGTCAGCTGAAGATCTACAGCGAGAAATGCCATAGCAATTGCAAAGCTGGACGGAGTGAGGTCAGGCAGGATTACAAAAAATTATTAACAAATACCAACTACTTTTACAAAAAGGAAATTAAAAGGCAAGTAAAAATTAAGGCTTAACTAACTATGTAAATTTAAAATAATTTGTAAATACATAAGTAGTATAAAGGCATAAAATATTAATAAAATTGGTTTTACGGGAAAATTATTAACCAAAAAACAAGTTTCAAGAAATTCAACAAGAGCGAGGTATGGATATGTTAAAGCACTTCAAAATTAATCAAAAATATAATTAGGAAGAACAAAATTTCGACAAAAGACAAAAATTATAAAAAAAAAACGAAAAAAGAGATGGGAAGGAATGAAGATTGAAAATTGTGTGAGATAGTAATTAAAGAAGAAGAAAAAGAGTTTTGGCTACAACTGTTGTCGAAAGATGGGCAACGCTTGGTATTCTAATTTGTGTTTAATGCGGAATGGTGCATTAAGCTCTTTGATTTGTGTGATGTTATTTGTAAGCGGACTATCACCAAGCTTGAATTGATAAAATTTCTGTGATGTAGTTTTAATGTCGTCCACTAGTGGTGTTATTCGTTGCAACGCTCATGTAAATCTCTGATGGAGGTGTATCTAGAAGAATTTGAGATGAGGCGTAAAAATTTGTTCTATAGAACAGAAGTTTTTTCACTGTCGTGGCTGACGCGCTGCACCATGCCGGCGCCGCGTATGTTAGAGCCGGCCTCACTATAGAATAGAATAGAATAGATATGAAAACTAGAATCACTGTATACAAAGCTACAATTCTACCATACTTTGATTTCTGTGCTACTGTTTTGTATTTACTTGATCAAAGTAGTATTAATGAACTACAAACATTGCAAAATAGGGCGATGAGAATAATTCTCAGATGCAATAGATATACACCAATTTTTACCATGTTAAGGGTTCTAGAGTGGATGCCTGTATCTGTTAGAATTACTTACTATAACTACTATAGCGATTTTTTATTTTGTCTATTAAGTCTGCTATTCCTAGCCAGGAGCGGGTACAGACTTCTGGACATGTGTGATCTTTCTAAGGCCTTCGACTGTATCTCACATGAGTTACTTGTGGAAAGGATAGTATGCATGGTTGAAAATGGTAACGGAAACAGATTTTTTTTATGATTCTTATGACAAGAGAATGATTTTATGACAATTTTAGGACATTCTGCGTATTTTATGACATTTTAGGAATTTATGACAAGTATGACCCCTGAAACTATGTAGTAAAATTTTCCACAATTTAATAACCAATAAATGTTTCTTTTTAGATTTTCAGTTAGAAAATTGCTGTAGAATGTGAATTTTGAAAGTTAATTTTCAAAAAATTTCCAGGAGAGCCCCGGATTGCCCCCTTTTACTGGGGTATGGGATATCCACACACCCTGTAGGGCCCGCACCACAGGTTCAGTCAAGGGGGCTACAGATCGTATATACAGCCTGCTTAGTATACCTACTAGTTAGGCAACTAACAATACAGCCTATTATGTTTAACGATATACCCAACAAAAAGCAAGAAATATTATTTATTGTTTTAGTTATTAACACAATTTTTTTCTCACAATCTGAACATTTTATTTAAAAAACGTAGGATTATTTTATAGCATGAAACATTTTCTGTAAATACTACTTGTAGTCCCTTCAAATTAGGAAAATGGAGGGCAATTTTTCCTACAGCTAAGCCACCTGTATAGAAAGTTGTCTTAGGGTTGTGTTAACATATTTTTCACCAAGCGCATGAAAAAAAAAGGGTAGTTTTTTAGATATCTATATCTAAAAAACAACAATTTTTTTTTATGCGCTTGGTGAAAAATATGTTAACACAACCCCAAGAGAACCTTCTATATGGGTGGCTTAGCTGTAGGAAAAATTTCCCAAAATCAGTGATTTTTCTTCTAATTTGAAGGGACTATTGTGTTTTTAAATTTTATGTATACATGTTTTCTCAAGCTCTGCTGCATAAAGTAATATAACTGGTGTAAATTACCAGTTTATTATTGAAGATTAAATCAATTTACACTCCTTATGCTACTAGGCAACCAGACACACTTTTTTAAATTTTATGATTTGTGTTTTCAGATAATTTTACAGCTCAATCTCTATTAGCTAGAAAGCAATTTCAGAAAAGAATGATCAACATCTCGCCAACCCTTCGAAAAGCCTTTGACACTTTACCTGGAAAATTATATAGATGTGACCCCAAACAACATATTAAAGGTAAAACTAGAGTAAACATTACATTCTTTGCCGATTTATTGCACTTTTTATATAATTGTTGAACATTCTATTGGATATTCTTCAGTTTTTTGTAAATAATGTTAGTATTAGAAATTTTTAATGTTACAATTTCAATTTAATTCAATGAGCTTGTTTTTTTATTTTATAAATCGAAAGTTCAAGTATAAAATAATGGATCTGAAAAAAATCTGAATTTTATTCGCACGTTTAGTGTCTTAAAAACAATTACAAACATCCACCTCCCGAAAACGGGGCGTAGCCAGGCGTTACGTCACTATACGCATAGACTGGGCGACCTCAGTCAACTCGATGCTGTTTTAATGATACTTATCATGTTGATCTGCGCCCCTCTAAAATTGCGGATCGGATCTATCAAAGGCATTTCGTGGTGGCAGTTTTTTGGGAAGCGGCCGGTGTTATTCAATTCGGGAATTAATTCTACATTATTTAGGATACATTCGGAGACGTTCTTTTTAAAGGTTTTTGAGTAATTAACTCGCAAAAGTCGGCTATCTCTCTCGCCTCTTAAATTTAGGAACAGGCAGTCGAGGGATTTTACGGAAATATATGATTTGACGAAATGTCACCAAATGTCAAAATATGATATATTTTAAAAAATAGCAATTTTTTTTCCCCCACAGACCTAGCCGAAATTCCGATTTCCACTGTGACACTTATGATGTCGACAAAATGCCAATCTTCTTTTTTAAATAGAGACCAATATCGATCCTCCACTACAAGTATTAACTTACATATGAGCATTTAAAGATGATGTTTTTGATTTTTTTGGTTACGTTTTAATACTTCTAAAAAGGCATTATTTGCTTGCTCTTGCAGAGCCTAATTTCCCTATACAATTTGGTATCTGGAGAAAGGACCAACCTTGTTCTTTCCATAGAGATATAGAACGGACTTCCATTTCACGTATTTACTTAGTTATGAATTTTTGAAAATTCAATGTTTTCCAATTTTTAACAAAAAAGTCATCTTTCATTCGCCTGTGCCAAGCCGGATTGCCGGTTTTGCCCCTTCACTTTGGTATAACAACAAAGCACCACTCTTTCTCTTTCCACAGACATCTAAAACAGCCTTCAACTCCACTTATTTACTTACTACTGAACGGATGTTAGTGATCGCGGTAGATTACAGAGTTCAAAGTTACGTAGGTATAGTGACATCATAAACAGCGGCGCTTTGTTTTTGCAACTATTACTAATTTCAACACTTTATATCTCGAGAACGGAAAAAGTTAATAATATAAAATTTAAGTGCATAATAAGAATGCCGAGTACCATATAAAAACGTATAAAAACCATATGAATTTATTATTGTGGAACAAGCCCATTGCACAAGATACTTATGTAAATAACTTGAATTAACCTGCCACTGTGTTACTGGCTGAATGTTAATATAAATACATGTATGCCAATGAAAGCTGCTGTAGTTTCCCGACATTTACCGTTATTTAGATTCTGCACATGTAATTTAAGAAGGTTAATGAGCGATTCTTAAGAGACACATTATTTTTTGGCAGTTATCATTTGTCGTTCCCTTCAAATAACACGTTCTTGAAAACAAACACCATTTAAATAATTTGACAGTTCAGCGTTTGTACCTTCTAACACTGTCTATTAAAAACACCTGAGAAATGAACAAATGAAGTTTATTTACCCTCTATAAAATTACCAAATTTACCATAAAAATTTAAATGAGAATTGATCACTTTCTATTTAACACCTTATTTTGACTTTTAATAAGTATGTTAGGTGTTTCCACCTCTTAGGAAACACCCTGTATGAATCCGTGGGTAATAAATAATTTTAACAAGGGGTAAACCACTAACATTTTATTTAATAATTTACTGATTATACAATATTTCTTAATTAAACAAAATAACCTTTACACTTTGTTTACTTGATATTTAACCTCACTTTCACTTTTCTACTTCTTCACGTTTATAAAACTTCTTCTTCTTCCGCCGGGAATCGCGCCTTATATACTCTGAAATTGCCTCCAGAGTCATCCAGAACACAATCGAGAATCTTCTCCCACCACACTCTAGAAAACTCTATCTCTTTCTACAAGTTTCCAGTCACTATTAGTCATGGGCGTATCAATCTCCAGTTTCAAGAGGGTGTAATGCATAACAACAATTATTATAAATATTTCTTTATGTAATTTATTTAAATTAAATCTGCTATCGACAATAGGTATTTTAAAAGTTTGAATGGCATTCAATGTTTCTTGCCTAAATTACCTTCAAGTAAAACGGATTTTTTAGCATATCTTGAAGTTTTATTTATTAGAGGATGATTCTCGATGGCAACCTGTGTTATTTTACTTCCACATCCACGCAGTGGAGAGGAAGTAAGTATAGTAGTATAGTATCAAAATTTTTTTTGCTGAAATAGATTTAGAATCTCATTAAATGTCGAGAATTTAAATACGAGCGAAAAATAATTTCTGTCTGTCTGACACGTCTGTCTGTAACTTTCTTTGTGCACACGTTTTCTCTGGAACAGTTTAACATATTGACTTTCAAGTCGATATGTTAAATTCTGTACGCGTGTGTTATAACGAGATCTGGAACTGGATTATTTTTTGAACTTATCCGGTGAAGGGTTGGGGGGTAAATAATAAAGCAAGCTGGTAATAGTACAAAAAGTCGGGATTTGGTGTATACACTAGAAGCCAAGGCCTCAGATTTTTTATATTTTCCATCCTCCCCCACTTCATTATCAAAGAAGTTGATAAAATTGAATTGAAGTTTGGTACACGTGTGTATTATAACGATATCTGAAACTAGATTATATTTCGAGATAGTTCCATTGACCGGATGGGGGGCAAACAGAGGTAAATAAGGGAAATGCAAGCTAGTAAAAGTACAGAAACCTGAGATTTGGTGTATTTACTAGAATCCAAGGCCTTGGATTTCTTTATAATATTTTCCAACCCATTCTATTACTAAAGGTATTTAATAGGAAAATGAAGAAAAAACGACAGATTTTTTTGATAAAGTAACCGCAATGTCTTTGAAGAATGGCTTTGGGAGAGGTAATGGGGGAGGTTTCTTATTACGCGAGTCAAAAAATTACATTTGCATCATCGTTTTTTATCAACAATTATAGCGGAAAATCAGTTTTCTTAAAATACTGGAAAAACTATCAGTAGAAGAAAAAATCTCCACAATATGAGACTTTCCAAATTAAAATCGCTCCAGATAATATAATAATGAGGTGTATTTATCCAAAATTGCTATAAATAATCATCTTTAAGTGAAAATAATATTACATATGCTGAAAGACTTCAGTCGATGGCCTTTTGGAACATTTTATCCAATAAATATTATTCTTTCTCTCTCTCTGTCTCTCTCTATTACAAATTTTTTTATGAAATAAAGTTTACGCAATTAGCTTTCAAACTGAATTATCCATTATCCATTTATTATTATGTCTTCTATAGGCACTTAAACTTGATAAGAATTATAGAAAAAACTAAATTTTATAATTATTGTCCAAAAACCATTGTTTTAGGCTTACAAAAAAAGACAATAAATTTCTATAAGTATGCTGTTATAACTCAACGACCATGTAGGATTTTTTCTATCATATAATTTTTTGCTACACGTGCTTGAAAAACACTTTTGGAGTAATTTAGTAAAACAACATATTTACTCCAAATATAAATGAAAAAAAGGATATCTCTAACAATTAATACTTTTCAGTTTAGATAACACAGGAGTAGGAGTGTACAATAATATTTATCTTAGGAACATGTTTTGTTTTTTGGTTCTACTCAAAATCATAGCAGTAATTTGAGCTCACTATCAAGCGTGATAACCAGCACGAGCGATCATTAGATTCGATTGGTATGAAAATGGAGTTCTGTGTAAAAAATACCTCTTGCAAAACTTGAAGGTGGATATTTTGAAAATCCCTACTTTGTTCTCCATCATTGATTTATTGTAATACACACAACGTTTGAAAACGGTATGTTAAGGTACCGAAACTGCACTGTGTATGTTACAATAAATCAGTGATAGAAAACAAAGTAGTGTCTTTTCTCATATTTTGAAAATTCTTGATTTCTTAATGTATCTAATATTGCTTGATTTTGATCTTAAATTCGGTTATTTTGGAGCAGTAATTTTACTTATTAATTTCTTAAATACCAGATTCCTAATGAGCCACTTCGAAAACTCTTAGATGATTATTATCAAGCCAGAATAACCGACATTGTTTGAGTTAAAACCTTTTGAAAATCATGTTTCATAATAAAATGAAAGGTTATAAAAATTCATTAGGCATTTAGGTCGATATAGACGATGATAATTTACTGCAAAGTTTATCTATATGATTATACCACGTTAACTTTTGATCAAAATAAACTCCGAGAAATTTTACACATTCAGGATTATTTATCGAAGATGTGTCACGTAATGAGAAGTACATTGTTTTCGTTTTCGAGCAATTGAGGCTTAGTTGATTGGCATGGAACCAATTTAATTTGTAACCTTCGATTGTGCATCCGCTAGTGCTATTTTCAATGTATTTACATTTTTATTTTTGTTTACTACAGTGGTATCATCAGCAAACAAGATGAAGTCAGTGCTGGGATCGCAAATTGATATATCGTTAACATAGATTAAGAATAACAATGGACCCAGCACTGATCTTTGTGGTACACAATAAGCAACGGATTGAAGATCTGAGTTACTTCCTTTAAAAGACACAAGTTGTTGACGGTCTTTTAGATATGATTCTATAAATTTAATACTGCTTAGAGAGAAATTATAATA
Source organism: Stenurella melanura (assembly GCA_963583905.1). Lineage (NCBI taxonomy): Eukaryota > Metazoa > Arthropoda > Insecta > Coleoptera > Cerambycidae > Stenurella > Stenurella melanura. Next base: position 80,883,006 of record OY757316.1, on the reverse strand, counting down.
TTTTAATTTGTTAATTAATATACTAGCGGACACACAATCGAAGGCTTTGGTTAAATCGCAAAACAGTGAAGCTGTATAACTACCTTCTTCATAACCATCATTAATGAGTGAAATTAATTTATTAATAGCTGCTGTAGTTGATAATGAATTCCTAAATCCAAATTGCTGTTTATTGAAAAGATTGTTATTCTCAAAGTGTTCATAAATTTGTATTTTTAATAATTTTTCAAATAACTTTGCAAATATGGGTATCAAGGATATTGGTCTGAAATTTGACACATCATTAATACCGCCTTTTTTATGAATTGGAATAACTGGTGAGATTTTGAGTACTAGAGGAAATATGCCTTCTCTAATACATAAATTAAAAAGTTTTGTCAATGGTACTGCTATTATGTTAGAGGTGTTTCAGAATCTCATGAGCCGCGAAATGCGCAAAATGTATGTTTTTGAAGACACTGGAGGCTGCCTTGCTGTATACATAAACAGGAGCTCGGGATAAATTGTAAACAATAAATATAATATTTTTAAGAAGTGTAACTGGGTCAACAGGACGGATTATGTCTCTGCACATATGAAGGTCACGGCTCATGAGGTTTTAAAACACCTCTACCAATGCACTTTAAAATGTTTGTGTTAAATCCATATATGTCTTTGCTATTCTTATTATTTAACTTAAATAATTCATCTCACACTTCATTAATAGTAACCTCCCTAATTTCGAAGAGAGGGATATTGTCAGTTTTTATGTTGGTAAGAAATGCTTCACTGCTTATGCCAGTATTGGGAAGATCATTGAGTATGGTCTGCGCAATACTACCAAAAAAGTTGTTAAAGTCCCCACTTTCCAACTGTGTTGCATGTGCACTTACTAAATGATTCCTATTCTTATTAATAATTTGCCACGTTGATTTTTGAGCGTTATTTGAATTTTTTATATAGTTGTCATGAGCTACAATTTTAGCTTGGGCTATTGCCTGTCAATATTTTTACCTATATTCTTTTACTTGTTGCCTTAACTCCATAGAATTAGTAATATTTAGGACTTCTTGCATGAATGTAAGAGTCTCACGCATTTCATGCAGGTTATTAGTGAACCAATTTATTTTTGTTCCTGTCTTCTTATTTATAAAATGTATCTTTTCAGGAAATGCTATTTCTGATGCTTTTTTGATCTCCTCAATGAATATAGTGAACTTAGTATTAACATCAAGATTTTTATCGTTAACAAAATTCCAGTTTAAATTTTGTATTAAATTATGCAACGTGAATAAGCCTATCTCTGTAACAGGTCTAACCGTGATTGGAACATTTTTTTCCTTATGGTAGTTTAGTTTAAAACATAATAATACCGCGGAATGATCGGAAAGGCCTGTGTTTAGTACTTTTGATTTATAATTATTTCTGATTAAGTTGGTTATAATATTATCTAAACATGAGTTTCCTCTTGTATTATTTTTATTAGTTATATGAAGTCCATATGTGGATAAAATGTAATGTTTTATTGTCCTCTGATTTGAAATTTATATTGAAGTCGCCATTTAATAATATAGTCTTATTTGATTGTGAAATTAAGTCTAAGAGCCTAGTTATATCAGTAAAAATATTAAAATCATCCAATGGGGATCTATAGTTACTATTAAAATATTAAGCTTGTGTGATTCTATAGCACAAATCTCACAGTGGATCTCTCGAGATAAAGCTTGAATATCATGTCTTGGACTACATACATTTGCAATGTCATTTCTTACCAAAATTGCAATCCCCCCCCCCCCCATGGATGTGAGTCACTCTACAAAACTTGTCCAATAATACATAATTATCTATATTTAAGTGATCAATTTCTTTTTCTGACATCCAGTGTTCACTGAGACATAAAAAATTATGTCTTTAGGCTTCTGCCTCAATTTCAGAGATTTTATTTCTTAGACACTAGATATTCAAGTGAAAAATACTTAAGTTAAAGTTATTTTTAGAGCTGCTGGTCCATGTGTTCCTTCTGCTGTGATAACTTATTGGTTCTGTGATAACTTTTGCTTCCTCGGTCATTTTCTTAGTAATGCTAAGGGGAACTTCTGGTAATGTTTTTGGCTTGGCATCTATTTGACCTATTTCTTGTTTTCTTATCTTTTTAATGTTGCAGGAGGAATTTTCTGAAAATTTTTTTAGGACTTTGGGATTGTATTGTTGAATGATTGTCTTTCGTGGCCACATTTCTAAAGAGAATACTTTATCTTCGTCCAATCGACTGATTCTATTTTAAATGCCGCTATTTCATCGGAAAAGGTTTTAAGTTTAAAACATCTCGAAACTTTGATATTGTGTTCATTCTGACAGTTTGTTACATCATCCACAGAAGTATCAGGTTCCAATCGGGACATAAAAATCCAACTTAAGGTGGCCATTCCCTAGAAAGAGACATCCGATAGGGAAATATTTATTATTTTTGGCTATAACTTTTTTTTGTTAGTACGTATATTTAAAAAAACTATAAGAGTACCTAAGTAGAACCATAAAAAGACTATTACTATGAATCTTCACACAATAATTTTAGTGGTTTGCAAAATAGCTCGATTTAAATTTAAAAATTGTGTTAATCTTCCTATTTAGTAGTTTTAAATCGAGCTATTTTGCAAACCACTGAAATTATTAAGTGAAAATTCATAGTAATGGTCTTATTATAGTTCTACTTAGGTACTCTTATATTTTTTTTAAATATACGTATTAAGAAAAAAAAGTCATGGGCAAAAATAATAAATATTTCCCTATCGGATGTCTCTTTCTAGGGAATGGCCACCTTAAGTGATCAACAGCTTTAAGATTTGTATAGCTTTCATTCTGCCCTATAACTGTCTTTTGCCCAAGTGTGTTGTACTTAGGAAGTGTGAAACCATTGTTATTGGTTACTGATGCATCAGCATTTTCCACTGGGGTAGACTCTCTGTTCCGATTTCTGTTAATTGAGTCTGAATTTAAAATAATGTTACATATAGGAGTAGATTCTAAATTTATTATGTTCTCCATAATCTGCTTTTGTTTATATTCTAATTCATTTAATTTTTTTTGTTGGATTCTTTGTTTTGATGTGTTTATTGTTTTTTGTTGCTGGGTTTTGTTGTCTGTTTTTTAGTATGTGTTCATCCTTATCTGTGGAATTGTTTTGTTTTTTATGGTTTATTTCATTGAGTTTTCCAGTTTCATTATTCTCAAATTTGTTTATTAATCCTTTACCGCATTAAAATCATCTAAATATGTCGAAAACTTTTTTTCAATTTCTGATGATATAAACTCCTGAAATTCTACTTCATATGTATCGTTTTTATTTGTTGACATTTCAGTTTTGTAACCATTATTTTCTTCTTGTAATTTGCAAATTTTTTCAGTTAACTGGATAATTTGCTCAGATAATTTTTTGTTGCGTTGTTTTAAGTCTTGATTTTCAGCTGTTAATTCTTCATTTGAGATGGTTAATTGCAACATGTCTGCTTCTTTAATCTCATCATTGTAATTTGTTGATATTTGTGCATTTAATTTTAAATCACAGCATGTAGCTCGTGAGGCACAACTATTGTGATATATTTTTTCACATTTTGGACATTTTACAACTTTTGTAACTGTGTTTTTCTTGCAATAATTGCAGAGCTGTATACTTAACACTTTACTGTCCGCCATCTTGAATGAACGGTGGCAGGCTAGGAAGAATATATTATTTCGCATCATTTCCTACGATAAACTAGAAATCATAAATTTGCCGCATGGTTCCTTTTTGCGTAACTACGTCCAGATATTACGTGGTTACTGGTTGGGTATTAGGGCGCGTCATTTCGCCCGATCGGTAAAGTAGAAACTCTGCAAATAAACTCCTGTCCTTTGCAATGTTTGAAAAACGTACTGACGTCACTTGGAATGTATTATTGGTGAATAATAAATTATTTAAAGCAAATTTTGAAAAAGTAAGATTAGCGTCTGCTTATATATGTTAATTATTATCTAAATAAATAAAAAAATTGAACAAAAAAATAAAATGCACGTTCCTCATTGTGTATGTCGTTCACAAAAGTACATGTTTCATAAAGATCTTTTGGTAATATATTATTTAATAACTTATATATAAATAAAAAAACATTTAGTAGAACCGATTGTCTTACTGACAATATATTTGCACGGTCCAACATCAATTTAATACTTGTGTAAATATTACAATTCAATATGTTTCTCAATGCTTTATTTTGCATAATTTGTAGATCATTTAACTGAGTGTTATTAAGCATAAATATAATTGTTGGGCAATATATGAAATGTGGGTGCACAATAGTGTTGTATATTGTTTCATCCATGTACTAAGAAATTTGCCAATTCTAGACAAATATTGTTTAACTCTGTATTAAGTGTTTCACAGATAACATCCACATCATTTCCTACCATATATAGCGATGTATCATCAGCAAACATTTGTATATCGCAATTATTTATTATTTTCGTAATATCATGTATGTACAATATAAACAGGACTGGTCCCAACACCGATTCCTGAGGGATACCAAAATGCACTTCCCTTTTGTCAGATAATGCATTTCCATATTTCACAACTTGATATCTTCCAATTAGATATGAACAAAACCACTCCCATACTTTACCATTTATATCCATTTTTTTCAATTTCACTAGTAATAATGTTCTGTCTATGGTTCCAAAGACCCTCTTAAAATATAAGAATATTGCACCAACATACTGTTTATTACTTATTGCTCCTTTCCACTTGACTAATATTGATTGTAATGCAGTCTCACAAGAGTATAATTTTCTAAAACCCGCCTGATGTTTCGTTAATATATCACTGCTTTCTATATACTCTAATAACTGATCTTTTACTGTTATTTCTAATAGTCTTTCATATGGCGGCAGCATATTTAGTGGTCGATGCTCGTTGCACAATATTGTATTTATCATCTTTTTTTCCATCAGAATAACTATAGGTTTTTTCCAGTTTTGTGGTACCGTGCCTGTCTCTAGCGAGCAATTTATCACATCCATAATTCTGTTGCCAATAGTTTCAAATGCTATTTTTAATATTTTAGTTGTAATTCCGTCTGTAACACTGTTTTTATTAGGCATTATGTACACATATTTTCGTAATTCGGTTAAATCTATTTTTTAAACTGCTCCCATACTAATTTATTCTGCTCAATATTTTCTACTATAGAATTATAATTGTTGTCCTTTATAATATCTCGAGATATTTCTTCAACACTTTCAATAAAATAATAATTGAAGGCATTACTTATAATCTCTTCATTACTAATAATATTTTCACCAAATTTAATTTTCTTTTAGCATATAACGTTTTTACCATTTGTAAGTTCCTTCAAAGTTTTCCACATTCTAATAGCATCACCACTACAATCATCTATTTTTTCTTTATAATAGTTAGTTTTGTGCTGCCATCAATTGCACAACTTCATTTCTTTTTAGTCGAATGTTCCCAGTCGTTATTTGCATTTGTAATTGTTGCTCTTTTAAACAATACATCTCTTTCTCCACAATCTGTTCTTTGATTTCCTCACACCATCGTCCATCTGTCGAATATTTCGGTTTTATAAGAATTTTCCTAATAGGTGCAGGTATATTCAATGTTTCTTTTATTAGGTTGGTAAGATTATTGGCCATTATATTTATGTTTATTACATTTGCTGATCATGGTTTATCCACTAAATCCAATTGGAAATTAGTGTCATTGAAATTTGTATAACTTCTCATATTTATATAATTTGATGCATCCTTTTTTCATTGTTCAGATTGACTGTTATAATCGTATGATCACTGATACGTGGTGTCAGATGTACTTTAAAATTAAGATTTTTTTCGTTAGTTATAAGGAGGTCGATAATTGTACTGCTACTATCAGTAATTGTGGTAAACTGGTCCATAATCTGATACAAGCCAAGCTTGCGAATACTTTCACCAAGTTTGTTTTTATAAAAACTATCTACAGCCATATTTATGTTAAAATCACCAATTGGAATGACAATACTATCACCATAATCAAGCGTGTCTAATATACAGTTAATTCTGTCTATAAATATACTATGAGTTGAACTGGGTGAATGATATACTGTAAGTATCAAAAAACCTCAACCATATATAACAATATTTGTGCCCAATATCCAATAATTCCTGTCTGTCACTTCCTCAATAATCTTTGTGTATTTAATACCACCCTTTATATATATTAGCACTCCCCCCATATGTCTGCTGGTAGAAAAGCAGCATTCATATTTGTATCCAGCAATTGTTATCTCATTATGTAATATTTCATTGTTTATATGTGTTTCTGTTACACAAAGTATTGACGGTTTTGCTGACGCCACTATATATTCTAATTTATCCTTATGTGTTGTAAGCCACCCCATCTATTATTTGTTCATCAGTCATATTCACAACTTTTTCTTTCACTCCATTATAATTATTTTTGGATTTTTTAATTCCGTTGTTTCTATCGTGTATTTATCACCCAGTACATCTATTGCTTTATTTTTTACTTTTTCTAATGACTGCCTATTTGTACAGCTTATTGCTGCACCTCCTTCTCCGATGCCTCTTATTTTTTCTATTCCAACTGCCATTTTTCTGGGATCAATGTTACCTTGAATTTCACTTATTGTTTCTGCACTATTTGAATTCCTACAAGCTTAACAATAAATACTGACTTTTTAACAATATTTGCAAAGCTTTTTCCACTACTTGTATGCATTCTTTTATTTACTTCTACGGGCAAAATACTATTTTGCATCAATTGTCCAATGCTTCTATTCAATTTATTTATCTTCTCATTTTGTTCTTTTACTACCCTTATTAAGTCCATCACTGCTATTTTCACCTCAAGTTCCTCATTTTGAATGAGCTTTCTCAATTTTCTATGATTTTTCTCATAGTTATCACAACAGTAATTCGGTAACACTCATCTTGGTACGTCCATGGCATATTGTTATTTCGCACATTGCATATTTTATTAATTTCTCCTCACTTGTATCTCTTAGAGATATTTTACATTTCATTTTTCTTTAAATTATTTATATTTAGCCTTACTTGACATTATAACCCCTTAATCAGTCAGCACCAAACCACCGAAGCGAGCGGACGTGTTCTACTAGCGGCAGTAAAGTGAAGTGACTAGTTAGTTGTGTAGTAGTGAAGTGGCAGCCCCACAACGAGGTTAAGGAGAGAAGGGGATGTCTAGATGTATTTTTTAAGGCGGTAGAATTAAAAGATAAATAAAAGTCTTGCTCATTTGGAGATGTTTTTGTTTATTTTTATTTTATTTATATGTACTTTTCTCCTACTAATAAATTATAGGTATTCCCTTACAGGTAACAACAATGTCAATGCTGGGGAGGACAGCATGATGGACGACGACTCCGTAAGTGCAAGGAGTATTACGCCCAGCCAGGATATGAACAAGGACCTTATTATAAATACGCTCCTCGAAGAAAACAAGACGTTGAGGCAACAAATCCAGGACCTGACCAGAAAATTGGCCCATTTGCAGGAGCAAATGGAAAAACAAGCTAGAGAATCGCTGGAGGCTTAGAAAATCCAGCATCGGGAGCTCCTAAACGCCATTCAAGGAGCACCCCAAGTGGCAAACAAAGAAGCCGCTGCCAGAAAACGGAAAAATTCCAAGACACTAATATTTTCGGACGAAGAGGAGCCGAAACAACCCAAGACGAAGGGCCCCCAAGAAAACTCTCCAACGGCAGCTACCAACAACCCTGCACTGGGCCCCCAAGTGGCCGAAAATAACAAGGAGAAGAAGACAAGAAGACTTCCGTAAGTCTAAGCCTACGAGGTGCAGGGATAAAATACACCAAGGCAAAAGTCGTCGGTGAAGGAATCGCCATCGAGCCGCAAACCGCCGACGACTACCGAAAAATGACAAGACTGTTCACCGCCGAAAAGTGGGAACATCATACGTATGCCCTGCCAGAGGAGAAGCTCCTGAGGGTGGTGGTGAGAGGTATTCCTACCGGTGTCACCAATGATGACATAAAGGAGGACCTCAAGACGCAAGGACTGGCCCCAATGTCAGTGCAAAGGATGACATCCAGGAGGACGAAAAGGGAGATGCCCCTTATCCTTGTGCAAGTCCCCCTAGACCAGGAGAAGATCTTGGAAGTCACCTGATGGTGTTCCCTGGTAGTGAGAGCTGAGAGACAAAGAGCTGCCCCAGCTGTCACCCAGTGCCACCGCTGCCAGCGCTTTGGCCATGCACAGGGTAGGTGCACTGCACAGCCGAAGTGCGTAAAGTATGACCGTACTTTACGCCATTCGGCTAAGTGCCAGAAAAAGAAGGAAAGCCCCGCCAAGTGCGCAAACTGCCAAGGGGCCCATCCAGCCAGTTACAGGGGATGCCCCAGCTTCCCAAAGAAACCAGCAGGTCCCCAGAAAACCACGAATCAGGGACCTAGGGCGAAGACGGCCACAGTAGAGACCAGAAAGGTCATCGCTGGAAAAAGCTACGCAGATGCGGCAAGCGCCAAGCCGCACCTGGAAACAAGGCCAAGACAACGCCATAGAAGCAGGATCGAACCCCCGAATTCTGCTGTGGCCAACAATTTCACAGCTGCGCTGGCACAGATGCAGCAGATGTGCTCGGCAATGAGTGCATTCTTCGCTCAAATGCCAAATATGCTCAAAGAGTAGATGGCTACTACGCTGGTGAAGCCGAAAATCTTGCAGATCACCTCATGGAATGTAAATGGCCTCCGACAGAGGAAGCTAGAAATAGAAGAAATCTTGGAGAGGTACAATATCGACGTGATGGCTCTGCAAGAAACCAAACTTCGCCAGGATAATACGGAACTTTGAATCCCAGGCTACGAAGTCTATAGAGAACAACGAAGAGCAAACGCAGGAGGAGTTGCTCTGCTCGTCAAGAGTACTATAGACCACCATCTCATCGACATGCTGGAACTGGAAAACATGGAAGCCATCGCCATAGTAGTTTCAATGGAACGAAACGGCCCACTCAAGATAATTTCCTGTTACCAGACAACTCAACTTCCGCTCCTAAACCATGACCTGGATGCCCTCATAATATGGGGTACTCAGACGGTGGCTATAGGAGTCTTCAATGCCAAATCGCCAGCATGGAATAGCAGACTTACCAACACCCGTGGACGGGTGATGCTGCGAATCCTAGAAGACTTCGAGGGATAAGTGCAGGTGTTAGGCCCGGAAGAACCGACGTTTGACAACGGTTGACATAGGCCCGACGTGCTGGATATAGCCTTGCTCAACGAGATGACATTCATCGCTGAACTTCAAACCCAAGCTGAAGGCTCCTCAGATCATAACCCCATCTTTCGAAAACTAGGAGATGGTGTCCCTGAAGAGGAAACTTTCACTAAGAGAAGAACGAACTGGGAACAGTTTCGAGCAATTTTGCAAAGGAACATTACACACGTTCCCAGAATCGATAGTGAGGAAGAAGTAGAAGAGGCTGTCATCTCCCTGGAAAACCACATCCAGGCAGCGCTAGCGGAAAGCACGACGGAAACTGTAACGAAAAGAGTTGCAATGCCGGTGGGAGAACTCCCTGAATACACCGTGTAGCTCATTCGAGACAGAAGGAGGGTTAAGAAACTGGTACAGAGGACAAGACTCTCAGAACACCGAAGGGAATACAATCAGCTAACACGAAGAGTTAAAGAAGCTCTGCAAGAACACAGGCAGAACAGATGGCAACGTCACCTGAAGTCGCTGGACCCTCAGGACAGAAGCATGTGGACCACCCAGAAGGCTCTGCGTGCGAAGCGAAAGTCAGTCCCGCCTATCCACGGAGAGAACGGTATTGTCTACACTCGTCAGGAAAAAGCCGTGGCTTTTGCCGACAGCTTGGAACTGCAGTGTAGAGAAAACCAGATCGACGACGAGGACGAGGACTGGGAGGAGGACGTAATACGCAGAGTCAGAAGGCTGTGACGCATACCGGATGAAGAAATAATCCCTCCGACTTCTCCAGAAGAAGTCAGAGAAATCCTGAGAAGCCTCAAGCGCAATAAAGCTCCAGGGTGCGACGGAATAGGAAATATTGTACTCAAGAAACTGCCTCTCAAAGGAGTAGCAGCAATGGTGAACATCATCAACGCCATCCTGAGACTACGTTATTTCCCCACCCAGTGGAAGAAAGCCGACGTCATCATGATTCCGAAGCCAGGTAAGAACTTAACCTTTCCTTCTAGTTACAGGCCCATACTCTTCAAGAGAATGAGGAAGCAAACTCCCACAGGACACGTTTCCATGAACGGCGACTACATCCAATGGCACGATACCATAAGTACCTTGGCGTCATCATGGACAGAAGTCTGACGTGGAAACAGAACACGGAAGCGATTATACAGAAGGCGAGGACGAGAAGAACTCTACTCTATCCTATGATAGGTAGACAAAGCCAACTCAACCTGAGGAACAAGCTCACGCTCATCAGGACCCTCATTGCACCCATTCTGACCTACGCCTCCGTTGCCTGGGAATACCAAGCAGCCACCTATTTGAAAAGGATACAAGCCGTGGAAAACGTCGCAATCAGGTGCGCCGTGGATGCACCATGGTTTGTCAGAAACGCCGACATCTTCAGAGACCTGGAATACACCCCGGTAACTGAAGTCATCCAGGACAGAGCGAAGGAACTATACGCCCATACAGCAGAGCATGGGAATCCGCTGGTTAGACAGGCGACTGACTACGACCCCAACGACGATCCTAGGCCCAAAAGGCCAAAGCTCCAGATCCTGGATAATGGGTAAGTATAACTAACCTTCCTTTCAGCCCGATCTTCAAGCCACGCCGTAAGGAGACAATGACCAAAACACCCAAATCACCCGATCCCAGGGGTATCCAGCAAGCAACCAGCTAGGTACCCTAGCCCATGCCGGCCTCCGACGCTAAAACAAGCGTCCTTGGCCGAGCACAATCCTTGAGATGCACAGCCCAAAACTTCCTTCCGAAGAAATCGGAGCACATGATGCCAATTGGCACCCTGGGCTCCGACTAGTCACACACCCCCCCAAACCCTTCCAAACTCCGAGAGGGTGCGGCAACAGCAGTTCCCTCTCACGGCAGACGAAAGACGCTTCCGGGAGCCGACATGCCAGCGAAGAAAGAAACTCAAGACAGAAGAGCGCCAGAAGAAACCGACCCAGCTGGCAGGGTCCAACAGCCAGGACTAGGGGAGGTCTGCTAACTTGCCTACACCGTCTGCATTTGCAGGGGGGGGGAGGGGGTAGCCGTAAAAAGCGGGCCCACCCCTTACGAGACCGGTCCAGGTCTACAGCGATGATTGGGGCAAAGAGCTCAAGCTCGACCCCTAATCATCCGAGACCGTCATCACAGTCAAGAATATTGGCACGAACCCCTTAATATCACAATTCCAGTCCTGTCTATGTATGACTAGTCTAATAACATTTATATCATCAATTTTATAATTGTGATTGTAAGTTTTTTACAAATGAATACATTTCTTTATTATTATTTTGTTTTCTAAATCAAGAGTCAAGTTTGGGCTCCCCTGGAGGCTTGGACCCTCACAGCTCCAAGTGATAGTAAAAGAAATAATATATTAATATCTCTTTTTAGGCGTAACATACAATGAGCTAACTGCTTTATTACAAGGTCATATAGAAAACAAGGCAGATTTGAATAAAGGCGGTACTTGTACGGCAACATGCACATCATACTCACAAGCTGAAAGCCATGGTTGTTATGACAAGGACAGTGAATACTGTCGTGAGAGAAAGCCATGTGGCGGACGAATATACAGTTGCAGATTCATTGAATCGCACATGACAACATGTTTTTCAGTATGTATTTTTTATGCATATGATATCTCTAATTTGCATTACCAAGAAATACAAAATTATGCACAGCCAATAACCTGTGTTAGGAAATAGTGTATGTACTGTTGTTTTAGCCTGTGTCAAGTTCAAGGAAATATGAATACATCCAATTCAAAAGTGGTAGAATTATGGGCAAGAAAACACATTGTCAAAATAAAAATATTAATAGTTGGGTAAGGGGGCTTGTTCGCTGCTCGTACTGTGTATGCTTGTGCGATCATCAGGGGCCCCTCTCGGATAGATACTTCAACTTGCGGCCAGTGATGGCTGATGTAGCTAACAATAGGTAGGTAACAAAAATGACATTATGAAAGCATCATTTATAAGAATTGTTTTATACAGGGTAGTGACGGGTCTCAGAATTATAAAACACAATCGTATAATACATTTGCAAATACAAGAAGGCAAACTGCTACCCTATGGGTATATTGACCATTCTACAATCAGATGGGTACCTGTCGATGACTATAAGATCACCAACTTGAGTGTGCAAAACGGAAAAGATTTCCATACTATGAGTTACGAACAAAGAACAATGTTATTAGACGATTTGAAAACACATGACCCAGACCATATAATTACAGGTAATAACTGATTATCAAAGCTACGTCAATATACTGCTATTTTTTTTTGTCAAGGTGTAAGGTTTGAGTTCATCTATAACCAGCTAAGATTTCTAATACATGCGAGAAGATTCGATTTCAAGAATGGTACACTCTCATCAAATGTCTATTCCATACATGGAAGTCAACAAAGGTAAATAATGTGATCTAGTAAACCAGCAATATCAAAACATTTTATTTTTTAGACAAGAGTTGGAATTACATAACTCTGACGTTCCGACTAAATCTCCACAATCTATACCCAATTGGTCACAAAATTCATACATCAAATTTACGCATACGAGCTTTAACAAAGACGTGGCGCAAACCACAATCCCTTTCTTCGACACCCAGCCCGTGGCTGCCGACCCTGCAGTACCTCTACGAGGAGCAGGGATCTACTACAAGGGATTCAAAGGGTATGGAGGATTCGTGGCTCCAAAAATAACAACTTACGATTTTAGCAAACACTTAAGATTGGAATCTCCCACACCACCAGCACGATACGATACATATTAGAAATGTAAAGTTCATATATATAAATTGTAATATTCTTTTGTACTCGTTAGGTGCAACTGAATAAAAAATATAGTAAATACATAAGAATATAACTGGTACATACTAAACTGTAAGTTTAGAAAAAAAAAAAAAAAATTATGAAGAAATGAATATAATAAAATATACCTTTTTGAATTAATACTTTACTTGTCCTTGCTTTTGAAGAATTTTGTTTGTTTGGTTAATTTTAAGGTAAATCTGTTGATATAGTCTTATAAACGCAATGCCATTTTAGAATAAAACATATCTGACAAAAAGTTCAAAAGAAATTTTAAAAAATTCACCGTACAGGATTCGCCGCTCTGGAAGACGTCACTTAACACAATGTGCTTTCGGGATGTGCTATATGCAGTTCCAAAGTGGATTTCTGGTTTTGAATCCCGAATGGGTGTATTTTTTAGAATTCCTTTTGAACTTTTTAAAAATTGCATCGCATTTTTTGCTACGCAACTAAAACTATAAAAAAGTAAGAGTATTTCATTAATTGTGACTATTATTCTGATATCTTTTCAAAAATTCGCAATCGAATTTGGTTATTTTTTTGCACTTTCAGTCATAGCGTTAAAAAAAAAATGCTGGCACACGGTTTGTATACTACCACACTACTGCACACAATGGGTTTGGAAATTTTCTCGTTTTTTTTTTTTGAAAAAATCAATACGAATCATTATTATAATTACAGTAGCGTTTAAATCAAGTTGATATGATTATTAATTACAGAGACATAAGCTTTTAAAATCTGCAAATAACGATACGGCTTGCTGCAATGCCTGAAACTCGAGCTGGCCGTCTGTTACGTAATCGGCGCCGATGTCGCACGCCGCTCGCCTTATTTGAATGAATTTATATAAGCGAAACAGTCTTATTTTGAGTTCCTAAGTAGTTGTGACAATAATGGAGCAGGGATTTGTTCGTGGACAGTCGGATAACTTGCCAAAAATTGACTCTGTCACAATGGCGAGTTATTTTGCTACAAATAACAATTTTATAAGTGCTAAAATCCGTGGTTTAAAAGCATCAAGGTAAGAAGTTTACTAATTTATAATATCTACGATTATGTACATTTCATTGATATTCTTTTATTCATTTATAATATCGGGTGCCCACGAGATCAGGTAGCCCTTACATTTTCTTTTCAAGATAAAAATTTGAAATTAAGGTAGAGGTAACTCAAACGTCTATCAGATAAGTTTAAAAAACATGTACTATTCTCATGGGCACCCGATGCAATATTACACATATAGCAAAAGTTATTGTGCAAAATTTCATGGGTTAATATTTTTGACTTTCGGAATAATCAGTAGATAACAAAAAACATCACGTTAAACACATCTTTTTAATTTACAGATCAGCTAGGGAGTCGTACGGTGATAATGCAATAGGATACGTACAGGTCAAGAGAGAAGGTGATGTATGCACAATAAAACCTCGTATCACACCGGAACATAAAGTTCGTAAGACACCATATCACGTTACGTTAATTTGCGACGAAAAATAATGTATAGTTCAAAGTGTCCAATGTCACGATTGTCCTGAAAGTGCAGGAGGCTGCAAGCATGCTATTGCATTTTTGTCTTGGGTGCACAGACGAAGTGAGGAACCAGCTCCAACATCGGTAAAATGCTATTGGTTAAAATCCACATTATCTTCAGTAGGTACGTCTGTAAAATTTATAAAAACCAAAGATATTGCAAAGGAATTTATTTTTATTTATTTTATTTATTTATTTAATGCATTTTGTACATGGAATTAACATAACATTTAAACTGTCAGTTTAATTATTTTTTTTTCTAAAATGTTTTGTGCACCTAGGTCACTTAACACCTGTATGTGCTTAATATGTTTAATTCTAAGTGCTAATAGTATACGTATTACCATTGTAAAATGTTTACAGTGAAAAGTATAAGAATAAATTTAAGTGTACATATCTATAACGTTACTAACCTATGTAGAAATAAAAAAGTGTATATACACAAATGTGATATGACATAATATAAAACATTAACAATGTTGATAATGGTTGCATCTGCTAGTGTTTACATGTACATATACATATAATATACATATTTACACATGAGCAGAAACCTACGTACAAACAAAGAAGATTTTGTAATTTAAATAGTGTACTATGATTCCAACCACCTAATAAATTCTTTATAATTAATATATATGTAGTCTTTGCAAAGTTTTGAAAATTGTTTAGCCGTTTTTACAAGTCTAATATTCTTTGGCAATATGTCGTAAAATTTTGGACCTAAGTATGTAAGAAATCTTTGATTTATATTTTTTTTACTGATAGGAATTTTATGCTCTGCTCTTTTGCACTTCTTGTTTTATATTGACTATCAACATACACTTTTAGTTCATCTCTTTTATATATGTAAATACAAATATTAAGGATATACAAGGATCGAATATTAACCCAGTCAATAAATACATAAAAACAGGGTTTGTTTGCAAAAGGTCGGGAAGTTTTGAAATTTTGCACATACCTAGATCTTGAGGTACTCAATGAGCACCTGATTTTGCGAACACGACGTGGCGCCGCTCGCGACGCCATCTTGAAAAAATGGCGCATGAAATTAGAGAATTAGCGATATCTTCCTTACCGTACCTTTTATTGGAAAAATACCTCTATTCAAAATTATTCCTTATAAAATTGTCTACAATTTAGCTTTTTACTATTGTTTTGTCCGATCAATATTTACAAAGATATAGCTTCTCAGATTCGGAAAAAAAATAAGTTTTGTCTTACAGCGCATTTTTTAGATGTATGAAAGTACGTTTATTTTTCAAATGATGAATATTGACCCAACTACACTAGCAGTGATACGTTAACACCTAATACACCCCCCCCTCCTTGCCTCTACCCCCAGCAACGTCTATTACCCCACTCTTTCAAAATCTTTAGTGGGGAGCCGGCTGACAAGGATGAATTGCAAAATTTCTTGCTTGAAAATAATTGATTTATGATCCAGTCGGCGAGTGAGAATGAAGCTGTGCGGACACTTGCCGAGAACTTTCGCCAGAAGCTGCTGCAACTGGAACAAAATGGTGCAATGGCAAAATTGTGGTTGCAATATTTTTAGATGGTGTGCTTGGTTAAGCGATTTATAGAAGCAGAACGGATGGGCAATTGGCAGCTTCATTTAGATACAATACAGCAGATGTTACCCTTTTTTCATGCCACTGGTCATTTATCATATGCCAAGGCTAGTCGACTATACCTACAAGACATGGTCCACTTGAAGGCGAGGATGGATCCTGCGGAATATAAGCGTTATACAGAAAATGGCTATTTCACCATTCGTCGTAGCGAAAAATTTTGGTCAGGTATTTGGTCTGATATGACAATAGAGCAAACGCTCATGAGGACTATGAAAATCATAGGCGGCCTTACACATGGTAGGGGCATAACGAACAGCGTGCTTACTAAGTGGACATTGGGAATGGTATATCTTTACAACGTGTGTGATGCTATGGAGGAGTATTGTGGCATATCCATTCATACTACTGAACAGCATGTAGATATGAGAGAGGCTCGTGTGTGTCGCGACAGCCGAGATCTGCATAAACTCCTCGATTTTTTTGCTCAACACTCTCCGTTTCCTAAAAGCGACTGTGTTATCTTGTCGGTAATAATTCCATCAATTGTCATATGTCGCGTGAAGTGGGTACAACTGCTATGCAGTACATTATCGGCCAAACATTCGCTTCTGTCAAACTGGAAAGATAGAGTTCTCCCTCTGTCAACCATCAATTCCAGCATAAAAATCGATGAGGTTGTGGTTCCCATTAACCCTCTATTACTTTTTCAAAGAATGTGTATCGTCAAAAGAAATGAACAACAATTGCAAGAATACCTTCATTACGAACTTGCACCACTTCCTTTGTCATTATTCACGGAACAAGCTATGCGAAAGGGAATAAAATCTTCGTTGTATGCTGTCTTTGAGCCAATTAAGCACACTTTGTCGACATCAAATATTCATGTCGTCGACGGAGGACATCTCCTCCATAAGATAAGATAAGATAAGATAAGATAGTTTATTGGTGTCAAGTAGATAGATAGATAGATAGATTTTTATTCATGTTGGACAATATTACGTTGTATACATACGTCAATTTTACTTATGTTTAACTGAATAAAATATTATCAAAACAATGAAATTACATCACTAAATACAATTACATACTAAATACAATACAAGTTAAAAATACAAACAAAACATATTAAAATGAAAATCTAAAATGGTTAATAAACTCTTGGATCTCGTAAAATACATTATCTTTTAGAAATGTCTTAACAGTTTTTTCAAATTTAAGGTGTGTTAAATTTTTCCACTCGATGGGTAATAAATTATATAATTTTATAGAAATATATCTAAATGAGTTTAGATTTTTGGAGAGGCGAAAATGTGGAGCAATTATGAGATTAAGTCTGGTTCCATTTCTGTTTGAATTTTGATTAGCTGAATATTTTTTAGCATAATTTAGGCATACATATATATATTGATTAGTTAAAGTAAGTATTCCTAGCTTTCTGAATAACGGCCGACAACTTTCATTGTATTTAGAATTTGTAATAACTCTTACTGCTCGTTTCTGGATACCTAATATTTTAGATGCGTGTGCTGAGCCTCCCCAAAGTAAAAGACCATATGACATAACACTATGAAATATGGCATGGTAAGTTTGCAGAAGTGTGTCTTCATTTATCATATTGGTTAGATTCTTTAACAGATAAACGTTACTTGATAATTTTTTTTGAAGGTATTCAGAATGTGATTCCCAAGTTAATCTGCTGTCAAGAAAAATGCCAAGACATTTTACAGGACGAGTGGTGCAATTTATATGAGTGTTTAGATTAAAAATCAATGTTTGTGTTTTTTCTGCATTTAAGGATAATTTAATGTTATTAAAATATACATTGGCCTTTGATTGCATTTCATTAGATATGTTAGTGAGAGAGCTAATATCTTTACTTGTTGACAGTAGGGTTGTATCATCAGCATAGCAAATAGATTTAAATTCAAGGAAATTTGAGATATCGTTTATATATATAATGAATAATATTGGACCTAAAATGGATCCTTGAGGAACTCCATACCTAAGTGATTTAAGGGACGAAGTCTCACCATTTGTATGTACACACTGATATCTATTTGATATGTAACTTTTTATAAAAGACAAAGCTGGCCCCCTGATACCGTACATTTCTAATTTCAATAGGAGTATGTCATGTGAAACACAATCAAAGGCCTTAGACAAATCTATGAAAGACGCTACAGGCATGTTTCACTTTTCAAGTTCATCGGTTATCGATATTATTATATTTGTTAATGCATCCACTGTTGAATTACCTGCTCTATAACCATATTGACATGGATTAATTAGATTTTTCTTTTCAAAATATTCCATTAGTCGGATTTTATAGGCTAATTCTAATATTTTGGCTAATACAGGGATAATGGATATTGGCCTGTAGTTTTCGAACGAATCTTTCTGTCCTTTCTTGAAGATGGGAGTAACCTTAGATACCTTGAGATTTTCAGGATATATACCATTTTCAAAACAACTATTTATAAAATAAGTGATTTGAGATAATAGTTCTTCTTTAGCTAATTTAAGCGAGTCACTGTTTAAGTCGTAATAGTCTCTGGATTTTGATGAGCTAAGCGAGTCAATTAATTTTTCAATTTCGGTCTCTGTAACTGGTGATAAGTAAAAGGAAAAAGACACCTGGTTTTTATGTAACGATTCAAGATATTCCATGTTGTTATGATTAAAATTATTTACAATTTTGTCGGCAGTTTTTATAAAAAATTCATTTAAGTCTTCTGCTGAAATCTTTGAATCACAGTTATTTTCAGACTTATACTTATTTATGATTGACCAAGCTGTTTTTTGCTTATTAGTTGAGTTTCGAATTAAATTAGTATTGTAGTTTATTGTTTCTGATTTTAATGCCATTCTGTACTCTTGCTTGTATTTTTTGTAAGGTTCTTTAAAATTTTCATATGCTTTACTGATATCATGTAGGATTATTAGTCTGTTTTTCATAATTTTAATTTTGTCACTATATTTTATAAATTTTCTCTTTTTTTCATTGATTTTCTTCAAGGGAAAAGATGCTTCGTAACATTTTAGAATGTTATTAAGTAAAATATTGGAGATGTCATTTGTATCAATACTTTTAAATAAATCTGACCAGTTACAATTTGATAAGGCAATTTTATACGTTTGAATAGTAAAGTTGTTAATACTTCTATGCATTTTCGGCTCATTTTTTATTTGTCCATCTAGGCTATATGAAAAATTTATACTTTTGTGATCTGATAAACAAGGATCTGTAACTTGCGCATTCCAGTATGTGCTTTCTATACTAGTAAATATATTATCGATTCTCGTCTTAGATTTATTGGTGACCCTGGTAAACTGTTTAACGCATTCCTGCAAACCAAAAGAGACAAAGAGATTTAACACACTTTTGCATTCAGTATTTTTTGAAAAGTCAATGTTATAATCACCACAAAGTGTTATTTTTTTATCAGTTGATACAATATCCAAAAACGCAGTTAAGTTATTATTAAATATTTGCATATCTCCAACCGGTGATCTATAACAACAACCGATTATTGATTTATGTTTGCGTAATTCAATTGCGCATATTTCGATATGTATGTCTACGCAGAATTTCTCTACAAAAGAACAAGACTTAAATTCTAAATAATTTCTCACATAAATTGCTACACCTCCATGAATGTGATTTCTTCTAATATAATAAGTTGCTAAAATATAGTTACTTAAATTTACATATTTTAACTGCTCTTCCCCGGACCAAGTTTCGCTAAAACACAAAACGTCAAAATTATTTTCAGACAGATAATGATTCAAGTCCAAGATTTTATTATGTATACACTGTATATTTATGTAGAATATGGAAATATTTTGAGCTGTGACTTTATTAGCATTGGCGTTAACATTGGCACTGATTAGATTGTCTTTTTGGTTGGCTATATTTTTAGTGATGCGGGAGGAGTTTTCTGAAAATTTTTCAGTCCTTTAGGATTATATTGCCGAATAATTGTCTTTTGTGGCCACATATTGCCAGTGAACACTTTACTCTCATCTAATTGACTAATTCCGACTTTGAATGCCGCGATTTCATTAGAAAAAGTTTTAAGTTTAAAACATTGTGACTTTGATGTCATGCTCGTCCATATATTTTGTAACATCATCTACAGTTGTGTTCGGTTCCAATCGAGATATAAAAATCCAGCTTAAGGGATCGACAGCTTTAAGATTTTTGCTGTTTTCATTTTGTCCAATAATTGTCTTTTGTTTAAACCTTCTGTTATTTCTGGGAAGTATAAAGTCATCAGTATTGTTTTCTTTAGCGTCACTATTTTCAGAGATAATTTGCATGTTGTTCTGCATTGTATCATTGGTGCTATTATTTGACTCACAGATTATGTCATTATTAGAGATGGTTTGTTCCAAATTTATTATTTGTTCCATAATTTGTTTTTGTTTACTTTCTAATGCATTTAAATTTTTTTGTTGAGTTGTTTGTTTCGATGTCCCAGGAATGTCCTTTTTTGTTATTGTACTGTATTGTGAATTTTTTTGCATAGATCTCTCCTTATCTATATAACTTTTTTGTTCTGTGTTACTTTGTACATTACGATTTTTTGTTTCATTATTGTTTCCAAATTTGTTTAATGTTACCTTTATAGCATTTAAGTCTTTTGTGTATTGTAAAAACTTTTTTTCAATCTCAGATGAGATGAATTCCTGAATTTCTGTTCCAAGTGTGTGGTTCTTTCCTGGAAGGTTGTTGGTTTTGTTTGTTAATTTTTGACTTTTATAGGCCTCGTTTTCCTTTTGTAAGTTAAGGATTTCTTGCTTCAACAGATTAATTTGATTGGATAAGTCTTTATTAAGTTGTTTTAGGTCATGATTTTCAATTGTTAGTTCTTCATTTGAGATTGTTAAAGATAATATGTCTGCTTCTTCAAGTTCTACACTATTTGAAGATATTTGGTCTGTTAATTTGGAATCACAACACGTAACTCGAGAGGCACAGCTATTGTGATATACACTTTTACACTTTGAACATTTAATTGTTTTTTTTACTGTTCTTTTATTGCAATAATTGCAGAGCTCTTTAGCAAATACTTTATCATCCGCCATCTTGGATGATGAAAAAAAAAAAAAAAAAAAAAAAGTATACATCAGTATTTACACAGGTCAAAGAATACACAAAATTTAATAGTTAAATGTACGTACATTTTAAAATATTTAAAAAAATATAATATAAAAGTAGATTTATGATATAAAATTAGATATAAAAATAGATTTATGACATAAGACGAACATATAGCGTATTTATATTTACAACCAGATAAAATACAATACAATGATTAAAAGAAGACAAAAGAACATTTTCATCCTTTTTTTTTTATATTTCTATTAGACTACTATTTAGGAATTCCTGAAAGGTATAGAAGGCATTACGTAACAGAAATTGCTTAATTCTATATTTGTAATGATTCAGTGTGAGGAGTTTAATTTCTTGGGGTAGAGCATTGTAGAACTTGATGCCCCAGTATGCAGTGCCATCCCTAGTTTTTGTTAATCTTAAGTAGCTAGTAATTAAGTCATTACGATGACGTGTTTCGTATGAGTGTATTTCGTCACGTGTTGCGTGTGTGTTTAAGTTTTTTTTTGTATATAATAAGCATTGCAATATATATGTACATGGGACAGTTAAAATTTTAAGTTCTATAAACTTTGATTTGCAATCATCTCTGAATTTGAGTCCTGCGATCACTCTCAGTGCTCGCCTCTGCATGGAAAACACACTGGACATGGAGGCAGCATGTCCCCAGACAAGGATAGCATAAGTTATCACAGAATGTATGAGGCTGTGATCAGAGTTTCTGTTGACACCCATAAAGTTCGTTGGCACATCAATGACCATTTCTCGTCCATCTGTAGCAAATACCTCCAGTATGTTTGAAAACATTACGATTCAAACACAATAATAGTGTTTGCTGGATATCCGGCTGCAGAGATGGTTAATAGCATCAAAACCGCCGAGCGATTACGGCGTACAAGGGTCCACAAGTCCCTTGAAATAGTTTTTGATGAAAGCATGAAGGTGCCTTCATCTCAAGAGTGTTTCTTATCAAATGAGTCCAATAAAGATCGTTTAATTGCCATGCTTAAGACAAAATTCGAGAAAGCTCATTTTCAAGTAAAGCAGACCACAGAAGATGCAGACACCCTTATTGTCACTACAGCGTTGGAAATGTCCTCTTTGTATAACTCTGTATATATTGTAGGAGAAAATATAGAGTTGCTTGTCCTCCTAACATCTCTCGGGCACGATTATAACAACATTTATTTCCGAAAACCAGGAAATGGAAAAGTCTCCGAGAAGATATACACCTCACGTAGCTTACAATACGATGAAACTGTAGTAGACAACATTCTGTTTCTTCACGCATTCAGTGGTTACGATACCACATCGTCTATCTACAATCAAGGAAAAGTGAAATTTTTTAAAACAATCGGAAACTCTCGGTCTCTCGGTGACATCATTGGTATTTTCAAAAATCGTGATGCTGAACCCGCCAGCTAAGGCTGGCGAAAATTTTTTAATTGAATTATACGCGAAAAATTTCGAAACCAATTCCACCCTCAATTCGGTATAACCTTTTTGCCAAGTGTGCTGCAAAACGTACCTTCCATCTTGCTTCTCTACCACCAACAACCGATACAAAAAAATAGTACAGAGCTAAATTGTAGACAATTTTATAGTATTAATTTTGAATACAGGTACTTTTCCAATAAAGAGTGGGGTAATAGACGTTGCTGGGGGTAGAGGCAAGGAGGGGGGGATGTATTAGGTGTTAACGTATCACTGCTAGTGTAGTTGGGTCAATATTCATCATTTGAAAAATAAACGTACTTTTATATATCTAAAAAATGCGCTGTAAGACAAAACTTAATTTTTTTTCGAATCTGAGAAGCTGTATCTCTGTAAATATTGATCGGACAAAACAATAGTAAAAAGCTAAATTGTAGACAATTTTATAAGGAATAATTTTGAATAGAGGTATTTTTCCAATAAAAGGTATGGTAAGGAAGATATGGCTAATTTTCTAATATCATGCGCCATTTTTCCAAGATGGCGTCGCGAGCGGCGCCACGCCGTGTTCGCAAAATCAGGTGCTCATTGAGTACCTCAAGATCTAGGTATGTGCCAAATTTCAAAACTTCCCGACCTTTTGCAAGTTAATTGTATTCATTGACTGGGTTATATTAAGAATTTCTTTATTTTTATAAGAGATTTTGTTGGATAATCTAGTTTTTTGTTATACATAATTTTTAAAATGGCATTTTGGATTATGTTTAATTTTTTTAGTGATATTTTATAAAGACCACCCCAAACCAGTATACCATATCGGAAAATTGACTCCACAAATGCCTTATAAATCATTATTCAAATATTTTTGTTTAAAATATCTCTAAGTTGGTAGAATTTGTATATGAGTTTTCTTACCCTATTTGTTATATAATTAATATGCTGGGTCCATTTTAGGTTTTAGCTTGTCTATAATAATTCCTAAGTATTTCATTTCGTCAATTTCTTTTATTTTGTGTTGGAGATTATTTATTTTTATTGAGTTGAACTCTGGCCTGTTACAATTAGTTACTGTAAATGCAATATACTTGGTTTTTTCAGCATTTAAAGAAAGTTGATGTTTGTCAAGCCATTTTTTTATTGCCTCGATGCCCTCGCTTACTTTTTCTTTTGTATGTTCCCATGTATTTCCATTATACAAGGCGACTGTATCATCTGCGTATGACACAATTTTGGCATTTATATTTATTCCTAGCAAGGAGTTGATGTAAACAGTAAACAGGATTGGTCCTAGTACTGTTCCTTGTGGTATTCCCATTTTAATTAATTTTGGGTCGCTTAGGCTATTCTTAATTCTTACATGTTGTACACGATGAGATAGGTAATTTTTAAAGATATTTAACAGGGTACCACGAACCCCATAGTGTGATAACACATTAAGGAGCTTTTCATGGTTTACCGTGTCAAATGCCTTTGCCAGATCTAATGTGACGTTCTCCCCGAGACAATCTTACCTTCAACACTTACCCTGAATTGCTTAAGTAGAGGCAGCTGCCTGCCAGCTGCAGTGGAGATGGGCCGGGTCAAAAATAAAAGTAATAAAATGGGACGCCACTTGGTTTAACGCTACCACTAACTTCAATATCAAATACAACCAAGAAAAACCCAGGTAAGTTTGTTTTCAATGCTATGAGGTAAGTACTTGTATCAATTAAATAAGTAAAAGGCTAAATTTTGCTATACAAATATACAGTAGTTTATTAGAAGTAATGTTTCAAATTTTACAAGAAATTCAGTTTAGCAATTCAAAGTATATTGCGAAGCTGGTGATATATGAAACTAAAATAAAAATATATCAAGATGTAATTTTAGCGCAAGCTTTACAGTACGTGTATACACGCGCAGCGTACAGTCGCAAAAAAAGTGTAAAATAATGAAGATATCTAAATAAAAACTTAACTACTAAAAAAAGAATAAACACATAAATTAATAGGGAACAAAACTTGATTTACTAAATTTAAAGAATAAGCAAAGTCCACTATGAGCTCTACTTGAAATAGTAATAATAAGAAAATGTTTAAAAAAAAATCATCAACTATGCTGAAGACTAAAATAATTAAAATTACTTAATTAATGTTTTTCTTATGCATGAGCAGTTAGGAGTTGAGAGCTCTTCACATTAATACGTAATCATGGACTATAAAAAAAATGTATATATACAATTATGAGCTCTAATATACAATAAAAATATTATGTTTAAACAAAAAAAATATAGGGCGAGCTGATATGCAATCAATCAATTCAATAAGCAACACATATGATCAATAAGCATGAAAACTTAGCTGGCCCCAAGGTCAATCAGTAGGTAGCTGGTCAAAAATCCTGCAAATGGCGATATACATGTGGCAAAGCAAATGAAAGCACACAGTTCTACAGCAAAGCAAAAGAGAATCCTTGATCAATAACATTCCAGACTCTATGTGTAACCAGTTTGGACCAATATGACAACTTCTCTTCCTTGTCAGAAAATAAAGGAAAAACCAAAACAACAGCGATAACAAAAAAACCCTAAAATAGGATAAACAATTATGAGTACCCCCATTCAAGGAAAAGATATAGAATTATACTTTAAACTACGTAAGTATACGCTTAAATGATTTTTCATAAATCTATAGCACTCAAAAAAAATGATATAACAAGCTCTCATGCAATTTACTTTCAAAAGAAATTATATTTACTAACAAAAAGATCAGTACAGTTTGATTTCTATTCAAGTAAGTATATGATATTAATTACTTATTATTATTATTCTAATAAAATAAAGAAACAAAATCATAGCAGTTTAGCCACTAAAGCAATAGTAACTGTAACAACAAGTAAATCGGTTACCTTAATTTTGTCGAGCAGTGTATACTCGAAAAATTATTAATGACATGATTTTCACGAGATACATACAGGGTGTTGCATCATGAGAGGGACATAGCTTAATAGGAGGTAGAGAACATCAGTGGTAACCGGAACCTCCCATAGAAATGTCTCATTGGGCCTTCACTACGAAATTACAGGGTGTTAAATAATTTTTGGCCAAACCTGTTTTTTTGTCATAACTTTGACAGGAAATGAAATAACGGATTCATATTTGGTACAGCTAATGTACAAACGAGCCCCAAGAGGTACATGTATAAAAAAAAATATATCCAGGTCCGGACTCACTATAATTTATGTTTCTTCTTTGCATCAATAAAACATCACCCTGTATATATTTTTTTGAAATTTCGATACGATATTCGAAAAGAGCAAGAAAAAACAAACAAAATGGCCTATTTCATTTTTTTGTTACACCTTCGTGGTTATTTAAATACGTTGTTAAATGTGCAAGAAAATGGATTACAGAACCCTATTAAATGAGAGGCACGTGAAATAAATAGTTTTATAACTAAAATTTGCAAAAATTCTATTGAGCCTAGGTGGTCTGGGTGAATCCTAATTCCGGCACGTTTTAAAGGTCCATTTTGGTAAAAAACTGTGGTCCTAATAAGTAATCGGGTATGAAATAACAAAATTTTTAATCAATCACAGTAGGCTTGTTCAAAGAATAAAAGTGACAGATAATTTAAACCATTTAGGCCTAAGCAACCAGTTACTTTGATCAAGAAAATCATCAACATTTTATACTTAATAAAAATTGGAAGAGAACAAACTACAATCTAAATAAATAAAATATTTTCCATTCAATTAACAATAAATAACAAAACAATAACTAAATGTGTTTAAAAATAAAACGTAATTGACACTAAAGTAAATTTTCAAAATGTCCTCCCCCAAATTCTGTGCATTTTCTTGCGCGTTTAGAAAGGTCACCAATTGCTCGACGTATCATTTCTGGATTATTCCGTATTTCGTCGCAGGTTGTAACGATGAGCTGGATTAAATGTTGTCTACTTTCAATTTTAATGCTATAAACCTCGTTTTTTAAGTGGCCCCATAAAAAGTAATCACAAGGGTTACAATCAGGAGATCTTGGTGGCCATTCATGTGGACCCCCGCGTCCAATCCATCTATTAGGATACACATTGTTTAAGTGTTCTCTTACTTGAAGGTTAAAATGTGGTGGGGCCCCATCATGCTGAAACAACATGCCTCTTATACCGATATTTTCTAACATATTCGGTAAAATGTTTTGAAGAAAATCAAAGTAAATTTCACCATTCAATCTTTCTTCAAAAAAATGTGGCCCTATCAAATGTCTATTCACAAGTCCGACCCAAACATTTACAGAAAACCTGTGTTGCGAACGGCGTTGGCGTACCGCATGTGGGTTTTCCTGTGCCCATTTATGATTATTTCGTGAATTGTTTACTCCATCCCTTGTAAATTGTGCCTCATCCGTAAATAAGGTTCTGTAAATGACTGGGCGATGGACAACCAACGACAAAATGCCAGGCGGGGGATATCGTCGCCTTGTTGAAGACGCTGTACCTGCTGGATATGATATGGATGGTAACGTTCTCTTTTTAGGGTTCTCCATACTCGCCAATGAGGAATACCAGTTGCCAAACTGATTCGTCTAGTGCTCATATTTGAGTTTTCTTGAACTACGTTTATAATATTGTTTTGTTCCTGCACACCTTGTTGTAAAACACGCTCCACAACTGCAGAAGTAGGAAACTTTCCGTGTTGTCTTGCATACTGGAACACCGTACTAAAGGTTTTATGATTAGGGCATCGACGACCAGGAAAACGCAGCCGATATTCTCTTTCCGCCGACCTACCATTTCCATTACAGAAACCATAGATGAATATTATGTCAGCATATTCCCCGTTTGTAAATTTTACTGGCATAGTTAAAATATTTTCACAAGTTTTCACTAACTAAATGCGGATTATTGACACATTAAATTACTAACAAACAATTATTCAACTGTTTAGGAGATTTCTTTTTATTATCTGTCACTTTGAACAAGCCTACTGTGATTGATTAAAAATTTTGTTATTTCATACCCGATTACTTATTAGGACCACAGTTTTTTACCAAAATGGACCTTTAAAACGTGCCGGAATTAGGATTTACCCAGACCACCTAGGCTCAATAGAATATTTGCAAATTTTAGTTATAAAACTATTTATTTCACGTGCCTCTCATTTAATAGGGTTCTGTAATCCATTTTCTTGCACATTTAACAACGTATTTAAATAACCACGAAGGTGTAACAAAAAAATGAAATAGGCCATTTTGTTTGTTTTTTCTTGCTCTTTTCGAATATCGTATCGAAATTTCAAAAAAATATATACAGGGTGATGTTTTATTGATGCAAAGAAGAAACATAAATTATAGTGAGTCCGGACCTGGATATATTTTTTTTTATACATGTACCTCTTGGGGCTCGTTTGTACATTAGCCGTACCAAATATGAATCCGTTATTTCATTTCCTGTCAAAGTTATGACAAAAAACAGGTTTGGCCAAAAATTATTTAACACCCTGTAATTTCGTAGTGAAGGTCCAATGAGACATTTCTATGGGAGGTTCCGGTTACCACTGATGTTCTCTACCTCCTATTAAGCTATGTCCCTCTCATGATGCAACACCCTGTATATTAATTAAATCAATTGATCACCACAAATTGTCAAATATAAAATGTGCAAATTGTATGAGCTGTTTTAACCAAAATTAAAGTAAAACAAAGCATTACCTCCTAACAGCTAGAGGGTTTTCTTTCGAATTTTTCCTCCAACAGGTTTACTCTAGATGTTTCTGTGGATTCTAGTGTGAATGTGGTGTACAAAAGGCAGCAAATAATCTCGTTAAAACGGCTTGGAATTCCACAAAACTGAGCAAGTATTAAACTTTTTCAGTCACCAAAAATACTACCAATGGAACTTCCAATTTGCGTATAGTGTGGCTAATTCTCTCTTTTCAAAAAGGATGAGTGCTAATACTCATTTTAATTATTAACAAACCAACACCAACGTTAAAACAACCTTTTTTAGACACCCACGTGTACTCTCTAAAATTCGCGACACTCCTTATCGCTTTACCACAAAAAGATCTTGCCACAAAAACTATTAGAAATAATATTTGATTTGCTTCGACATTTATTTATTAGAATAGACCATGCATCGCCATTTACCAACAACAATGGAGACTAACAAGAGATTATAGAGACTTCATATCAAGGAGACTACTTTAAAAAGTAATGTGTGAACTATTTTAAAATATATTGTGATTTAGTTATCAAATAAATGTAACTTATTTTACGAACTTTGTGTTAATCAAATACACCACGTAACACTAAAAATACCCCAATACATTTTTTGTTCTTATCTAAATTATTTGTGATTTCTTTTATTACCTCGTACATAGCATCTACAGTTCCCAAACCCTCTACAAAGCCAAATTGACTTTTGTGTAATATATTATTTGTCGTTAGAAAAACTGTCAAACGGTTTTTCAAACATTTTTCGAATATTTTGACAAAATTATTTATTAGGCTAATGGGTCGATAGTTTGAGATCAGAGTTTTGTTTCCTGATTTGTGAATAGGTGTAACAACAGAAACTTTAAATTGATGCGTTTCAAATATAAGGTTAATAATATATGTAATCTATTTCAGAGTGGATTAATTTGATTATTTCTACTGTAACTCCATCAATTCCAGGTGCACTTTTGTTCTTTAAACTATGTATATGTTTTATTATTTCATTCATAGTAACTGGAGTAAGGTATAATGATTGTAATGAATTGTGTTATGAAAAATTGAAATTTTGTGGTTCAGTAATATGTTCCAGCATATTGCTTCCTACATTAGCAAAATATTCATTACAATGGTTGGCCATTTGTTTTGAATCACTGAATGCTAAGCCATTATTATTAACGAGTTGAATTTCTGTATTTTTAACAGTTTTTTCATTTGTGACCTCAGAAATAATTTTGTATATGTTTTTTTATGTTTTTTTGATTTTCTAGTATTTGATTTTTATAGTAATTATTTTTTGTTTTTTTTTTAAGAGCGTGTTTAGATGATTTCTGTAGTTTCTGTATTCCATTTCCAGAATATTTGTATGTTGTTCTAATAGTTTTTTTTTTAAATTTATCACGTTTCTTTATAGAATTTATAAGACCTTCTGTTACCCATGGTTTTCTTTTTTTATGGTTTTGTTTCTTTCTTCTTATATTTTTGGATTGTTCTATTATCTACCTATAGCGATGTTACGGATGGAAGTTTTTCAATAACTATCGTGGATGAATCCAAACAAAGAAATCTGCAAACGCAGTTAAGTAGCTATTTCTACGATCCACCTACTGTGAACATTTCCATCCATCCGTTATTTCATGCTTTTAAAAACACAGTAGAGTGTGTTTCTGACGTAAATCTTTTTATAAAGTACTGCTCAGATCATATGGAGAATGAAACCTGTGATAAAGTATACAAACTTACAACAGAACAAGCTGTTTGCCCACTATTAATTAAATTAAATTACCCAGCGAATTTAGAGTACTCCCAAAAAGAATTTTAAAAAATAAACTCAAAACCTATCTTCTCAATAAACCATATTACACCATACAAGAATTTTTTAATGAAAATGAGTTGAGATTATAGATGTCTGTTTGCTTGTATTATTTATAGCTTGTATTTCTCTTTATATTATGTGTTTTATACTGTGTTTTTTTTTTGTATTTTATATTGTGTCTTTTTTTAGATATCTATAGTTTAAATGTTTTTAATTATCTGTACTATTTTTTAAGCAAATGTGCAAAGGTGTTTTTTGACACGTTCCACACCCTTAATGGGTATCTTGTTATGATTTATGGAACAAATAAAGAAATATCTATCTATCTATCTATCTATCTATCTATGGCACGAAATGCACTATCGTCGTATTACAGCCTCTAAAGCATACGAAGTTGCCCATTGTAAAACTTTAGATGGGTCACTGGTTGAAACGATTCTTGGGGCCCATAGTCATGTAGATACTGAGGCCATGCAAAGAGGAAGGTTATTGGAGCCTCTTGTTTTCACCGAACTTCGAACAAAAAAAAATAATTAAATTTAAAAAATGCGGGCTACTATTTAAAAATGATCTGCCAATTTTTGTGGCATCTCCGGATGGTGTAAGCAATGACTACTCTCTAGAAATTAAATGTCCAATGAGCACTAAAACATTTCAAAACTATTTTACCTCGGATCAGCGAGCCGATACATACTGCAAATACAAATGCAAATGCACTTTTCAAATAAGAAAAAGAGCATTTTTTGTATTGCCTATCCAAACTTTGAAGTATCTATGTCTCTTCAAATAAAATATACGTTGATTACGATGAAAGTTATTGTAAAGATTTGTTTCAAAAGTGTTTTGAGTTTTGCCAAAAAGCTATTTATCCAAGAATATCTGTTTAAGCTTGTGTAACAGTAAGATGGAAAACATGTAAGAATAAATAAAATGGCAACATTTAAATTAAAAAAAATTGCTTTATTCAACCTTTTTAAATATTTTTATAACAAAATACATGAAACTAACAATGTTAGATCTTCATTTACATATTCTACATTTATGTGCTAGGTGTGTGTGTATGACAACTGTATGATATGCTACATACATTTAAAATTTTATGAGCTTGTTTTGAAGATTTATTAACCTACATACTATTATAACTACTTTGTCAAATCTTGACAAATGTCTAAGGTCTACGCATACATGAGGTAAGATCATGTTAAACTCTCGAAGTCTTCCTATAACTCTCTCAATGTGAATTCTAAGAGAAGCTATTCTTTTGGACTATAGTACTTCTTCTTTGCTACTAGGAGTATTTGCACTCACACTAGGAGGTCTGATAAGTACACAACCAAGTTGACTTAAGGTATTAGATATATTTTTGAATCCTCTGTCCGCCATAACTTCCATGCCTGGAGACAAATTACTGACATAATCACAGTTTTCGAAAATTGCAGTGTCTGATGTTCTCCCTCCAAAACCACATGAAATAAAATTTATTAAGCCATCTGGAGTACATGAAATCATATATTTTACAGTATTGCAACTCTTGTATTCCGACCACGTTAATGATTGGTGTACTGGATTACTGGGTTTCTGGGTTTGTACCTCAAAGCAATCAATGATCGACTGGAGTTTTCAGTACCTGGCTCTAAAGGCTATTGGCAAATGTTCAGCTATTTTATCAGGGGTGGCCATATTATGAATTGTTTAAAATATTTTGATATTAAAGGTACAGTACGGATGAAGATTTGACCTATATTAACTAATGACCTTCCAAACTGCATAGCTAATATTGTATAAGGTTCATCCAGCCGAATTTTCTTAAGTGTGATAAGAATATATATAAATGGAATTGGAATCTTATCGTGTGACGTTAAATTAGATTCCGCCCATATATTTGTATGTGGGAATATAAACTTAAATTAGTGAGGCTACGATTGTTTTTTTAATGTTGCTGTTGGTACCTGAGGAAAAAAAGGATATGAATTTTCTTCTTTACTTTTGTTGATAGCGAGGAGACCAGGTAAAATAATGTGTATTCATATTGATCGATGGCTCAGTAAGAATACTCCAAGAACCTTAATGTTTACTATGTGATTTTTAGTCATTATAACTTAGGTTCATTGTTTTGTTATGTCTGG
The DNA here is from genome assembly GCA_963583905.1 of Stenurella melanura. NCBI lineage: Eukaryota > Metazoa > Arthropoda > Insecta > Coleoptera > Cerambycidae > Stenurella > Stenurella melanura. Next base: position 80,850,660 of record OY757316.1, on the reverse strand, counting down.
GGTGTTATTATAACTTCATTTAAGGTAATTTTCCGTGTTATTGTTAGAAGGAAATTTCGTTGGTTAACCTAAAAATGATAAACGCACATACGAAATTTAGTAATCACTACGAGCGGGCATATATTTTATGACTTTTTGTAATTGTTCAAGCTAATGCTATTTGCTCTCACCTGTAGTGGAGAATCCTCATTTAGTTAAACAAATAAGGTTGTAAACATTCGAATTTATCTCTCCTTGATCAGCTGTCATATTTAAGAGATAGGGAATAACGTGTTACCAACATTTGGTTATAAATGGAATATTTAACTAAAGTCATTAAATCGTGGTTTTATTTATTTTATTGTTTATATGGTCCAATAATGGGTTTTGTGTATATTAGTTTCTATTCTAAGGAGAGTTTTAATCATTCTATGGCTGGAACTAATTTTCTGTTACTTATCAATTCCTAGGGTATTTTCCTATGAGATGTTGAATTGTGATTGGTCGTTAAAACAGAAAAAAACAGGTGATTAGGAAAAAAACGGTTGGTTTCGAAAACCGGCGTGCTCTTCCTTTCTTTATTGAGTCGTCAAGCCGATTAGTCAAGATTTTTATAATTGCTTGTAAAAGCAACCCCAACTTAATTACGGGGGATTACACTATAAAATTCTTACATTTGGAAGGCCTAATTGTGTGTAGCTGTTTGAAGCCAAATTTTGTTATAGAGGACTTCTAAATAGGCAATAAATACGACATTGTTGAATACCTGTTTGTGCCCTGACGATTTTGCGGGTAAGCACCATCTTGAATTCTCTGGAAATACTGACTCCTAATTTTTGTCATTCTTTTATGTAGGCAATTTGGATAATTTAGGCAATTTGGATAATTTGGGTAATTTGAAATAATTTGGAAAATCTGGAAAATTAGACATTGTACTCAATTGATACTAAGTTACATAAAATTGTGAAGCTGATAAGCTGTGTATGTCTATGTAGTTTTTATCGACTTGGAAATTGGTGAATCGATTGTTGGGAGGTCCCGCGAAGCCATTTTCTGAAGTCGTCGTTTTGGTATGGTCACATGTCACAATTGAGACACATGGTTTCTGGTTATGAGGTCACATGGATTTAAATGTTGAGATACTGAAGCTGAGGTGTACATGAGGTTTTTGCAGTAACATCAACATAGTAACCTGTACTAACAGATTTTTGCTCAACGCTGGATACCGGATGAGTACCTTTTTTTTCTAATGTTACCAGGATAACTAAAAGTTATATGTGTATTAATAATCTGCTGTTATATTTTAATCTTTACTTATTTCTCTATATATATATATATATGATATTTATGGTCAAATATTTTCATTAGTTACTCAATTAAGCATATGTGAAAATAAGACATGTGAGTAACTGCGCAGTTAACATCTTATTTACAGGTATTTTATGGTTATATCATTAGTTTGTAAGGTATATCAATCTTTTTAATTACGTTGTTTATTGGCAGCGTCAATATAGAGCAACATATTTTAATTTAACCTAACTATAAATCATGACAGTACATCGTTAGAGATCGTTAGTAAATCGTCAGTATATTTTTAACAATTCATTTGCAATACATCAGTGATCAACCAATAGTGGTTTTTTTTTTGTAAAAAAGGAGAATATTTTTATCTGTAGATTATTGGTACAATAGTATTACTACTAATCGTAGATCTAGCGAATAAGATTTTTTTTATAATTTCCTGTTAATAATATTCATAAAGCTGAGCCGATTTGTACATTATTAATTGTATTTTGTATGTAAATTAAATAATTATTTTAAATAGATTTCTATTGTGTTTTGACTTAAATTAAATTTAACACGGTTTTTGGTAGTTTTTTGATAATCGGTGTGTCATACTCAATCTAAGGGGGCTGGAATTTATAGGAAATTACCTGGCGCTCATTTCAACTTATGGCAAAATTGAAATCGTTAAAAATAAACGATCTTCACCTCTGAGAGTCTCGTGAGAGAGCTAGCCGACCTTAAGATTTAAGAACTAATTGTAATTTAGAGTCAAATTTCACTTTGTATTTCTTAAATTCAATTTGACCCGTAACAATCGGACAATATTTGCAAGCAGAAATACGATTCATTTGGGATACCTAACAAAAGTTTGGATTCTTTTTTAATTGACATCATAGTACCTTTTATCATACAAGCTTTATATTCTCCATCATCATCAGAATCTGTATCATCACATACAGACGAATTGCATTCCCACTCGGAAGAATTTTCGGGAGAGCTTGAATAAAGTTTTTCTAAGTTTCGTATTGGTTTGATTTGAATCGGAGAAGTACCTACATGTGAAACTGTTATTTTTATTGGGGAACATGCAACACAGGTTTTATCTGTTATAATATTGGTTTGAATTTGCTTAGATTGAGAGAAGTCTTTTCTTCTCACTTGAATTTTTTAATTTTTTCTGTGGATGGTATCAAGGACAAAAGTTGGTTCACTATCGGATAAGTCAATAGGATTCTTGTCAGTACTACCGCAATCAATCCATTCCATCGAGGTTGAAGTAGATGATTGAGGTTCGGCTGGTACCTCTATATTTTGTAGAATGTTAATGCGACGTCTTTTTGCTGCAGCGCTTATTTCGGGTTTCACACTATTTGGACACTGACAGTTAAAAATGTGTGGTAATACTCCCTTCTTAAGCCTAATACTTCCTCCCATAAGCTTCCATTTCATATAATTTTCCATATCATTTTCAAGCTGAAATAAAGAACATTAATATGTTTAATTATTATTCCCATTGGTTACTCAGCTTGATATACAAAATACAATCAATTTTCATTCTGGGGCTACATAACAGCAAAATATGTTTTCTTAATTCTCACACCGAATTTACTTTTTAAACCTATCTGGACAAAAATATTTGCAATATTTAATAAAGCTCGGTAATGCAGCATCAACAATTTAAAAACTCGGTAAGAAAATTTTAACCTCATTTAACAAATGTAAAAATATATGCACCGATGTACTGAATCACCCTGTATATTTAAAAATAATTTTTAAGTTTGCACTCTTCGACACTACACCAGTTACATACAAAAAAAATTGAATTATTTTAATAAGAGCAATATATGACTGATACACTGTTGGGACACCCCGAATGTGAGTGCTGGATAATGTAAATATTGCATTATGTAGGTAGAGATAACTATTACAATTTTAAGTTAACTTACCTTGAAATGGTCTTCACAACAAAACCGATAACTTGTACTCGAAAAGGTGATATTATTCTTTTTATCTCTCTTTATTGCATCACACCATTGTTTTCGTGCTTTTTCACCTTTTGGCATACTTATAAATAATTTGTTTGGCGTAGTGATTGTGGTATTGGTACATCGAGGCACAATACAGTATTTGTAACGAATATTTTGGGTAGCCATCTCTATATCGCAGCAAAGCATCGGTACTACGGTCACTACGGAGTAAATGGACGTCGATGGCGTAGTGCACTCAGTCGAGCTGCTACTAGGAAAGATGGGGGCGTGGACTAATTACTCGAACTTCAACAATTAATTGTAAAGCCATCTTAAGTGCTAGAGAAATAAATTAAATTGCAATGTGTAAGTTACAATGTGCACATTTTTATAAAAATATAAAAAAAATATCGTTTTTAAGCCCATTGGGGCAAGACAACACGGCACTCTTTATGGTTGTCTTATTGCTTGCCAATATTTATACCTATGAGTTGTTTTAAGATAGAAGATGGTGTGGATAGCGATAGATAATAGGTAAGCAAAAAAGAAAAATATCAGGTAAAATTATAGAAACAATTTAAGTGTAGAAATGCTTATTCTCGAGCTTACCAAAAATTGAATGTGCAGCAGTTGCAAACAATTTTATTAAAAGATGTTTATATTATAGCTTATTCAATGCAATATGAATTAATAAAGCTTTAAAGGTCCCCACACAAACCTTATGGGAATTGGGTTTCGGTAGAATCATCTGAATTTTTGGTATATTGTAACTTTTGTCATCCTGAACAAGAGTCTCCATGGCCACGATGTTCCACATTCAGTATTTTGGCTCCCATGGAGCACCAAAGCTCCATCATAAGTTACTATTGTAGCTTTCGAAATTGCTACATTAATAGTAATTCACAATTTATGTTTATTTACATTAAAATAGACTCTAACACTTTTTGGAGTGCATAGGTATACAACCCATTCAACTGAAGATCTAGAACTTGATGTTGTGATGGTTGCCTATTTTCGACGTGAAATTTTAGGGAGTAAAACATGTTTTCTTTAAAGTAATTTAGGTTAGTGGCGTTAACTGTACTTTCTTAGAGTTTAAGTATTACATGTCTGTGAAATTCAGTCTTTTGATTATTAAGTCCTCTAGTGGTGCATTATCATTGGCTATCATTCTCTAGAAGCTCAAGTTGGCAACACTGAGAACTGTGGGAGATTTCTGGGTTCTCTCGCTTGACAGAGGCATGAGGTATGCGGACGGCGGTCCTGAGTTTTTGGGGGTTCTACATCGTGACGTTTACGTCAAAGGATCAGGCGTAGAGGTTTTTTACCAGTAACATACTGGTTACTTGTCATATATTTTGTAGATTCCCCTAGCACCGCTTAGAAAGAAAACATACATGTGGCAGGAAGGCCCAAAGAATTGAAGAAGGAAAAAAAATTAAGATAATGCCACAAATAACATTTAGACAATATAAAGGAATTTTTGTTTTTAAAATATGTTATTTTATTTAGATTAGGATAATTAAACTTTACTTGGCTGGACTTTGACTTAGGTACAAAAACACCAAACTTATGTACCTTCTTATCTAGTTTTTTTTGCTGTTTTCTGCAAGGACAATTTTAACAGTGTAATTTGGCTTGCCACAATTAAAACAAAACAACTTTGGTTTGCTTCTACGATCTCTAAATGAATGATTCGGTTTATTGCAATTAAAACAGATCAGTTGAGAATCTTTATTCTTATGTTTTTTGTTAAAAGAGGGTTTATCAGAATTAGAAACCGTGTTGTGAGCCTGTGAGTAATTGTCAGCTAAAGAGCTATTAGAACTATGTTTTGAAGTACTTTGAGATTGCAAATCATCAACATATGCTAAGTCTGGTTCAACTATATTAGAATATTTACTAGGTGTAACATATTTCTTTTTGCCTAATTCCGCATCCTCAATTCTTTTACAAAGTTTAGCCAACTCAATGGTAGAAGTTACATCAGTTAAAGCAAGTTTATCAACATATATTGGAAGTAAATTTTTCTTAATTATTCTAAGTTTGGTAGTTTTCGCAGGTTGGTGAGATAATCTACTAAAAAGTGACTCAATTACAGCAATAAAAATATTAACTGGTTCTTTTGAACCTTGACATCTACTTTTAATTTCATCCCAAAGTTTATCTTCATAATTTAATGGTAAAGACTCACTACGTAACAAATCAGCTAGGGCATCCCAATTGTCTACTCTACTACGTACTGCTCTAAACCAAATTAAAGCATTACCGGTGAATAAATCTATCGCTTGTTGAAAAAACTTTACTAACATTACGTGCAGACATTAATTCGTCTACACGAGCTATGAAGGAATTTACGCTAGTTGATGTTCCATCAAACTGTATACCCCATTTATAAACATCTACAGATTTAGAACTAGGTGTTATAGGAGGGACATTAGCTTGAAAAGCATTAACATTTGCTTGTGAGGCACCAGCGTTAACAGAATTATTTAAATCTAAGTTAGGTAACAGTGTAGGTGGTATAACTCTCTCATGGAATTCAGCATCTAACTCTACACATGTAGCATAAGATTCATTTTTAAAATCTACAGCTTCATCTTTTTTGTCATCTGGTATTGGCATTCTAAGAACCATATCAGTAATATGTTTTAATCTAGACTCAATACGCTTATACGTGGAATCAGTAGCTGAACCTTCAAATTCTAAAATGATTTCTTTAACTGACTGTAATGTCTCATTTATTACCAACTTTTCACTTTCAAATTCAAAATTTGAATCTACGTACTTCAATATATCATGACCAATGTCTTTTTCTAGCAAGCGATGTAATATTTTTCTTTTCTGTGCTCTACGTCCTTTCTACCAGACACACAACCTTTAATGATCAGTTCTTAATCTAGTTCATTTGACTTCAACATATTTGGTTTAATTTGTACATCCATTTTTACTTATAATTAATAACACAATTAAAATTTTAAGTTCACTTAATTAATATAGTATCACCTAATTTATTGTAAAATTCAAGAGAATAAACTAACCCTACTTTTTATGTAACAAAATTCAAGCCCCCACATTGCTAGCGTCATAATTTAATATGTGTAGCACTAAAGCAGCCATTCACCTCAGAGCCACACACATCAAAGTGCAAGACGGCTACTCGTTCTTGTCGCAGAGTCGGGGCGTAGGTTCGATTTGAAAATACTTATTGGCAGGCGCCACTTTTCCTAATTTATTAATGTTAAAGCCCTCAAGGAGAGGAAAGGGACATAAAATAATTTGTGGCTTAATTAAATTTGAATAAAAGAATTTATTACATAAACATAGGGTTAGTGAGTTAGAAAAATCTGACAATATAATACAAAAATATGGTAAAAAATTTCATTTAAATAATTAAGTAATAAATATTCACAACTTTCAAATAAATACTAATATGTGGTAAATAAAAATTAGCACAAAAATCTTCACATACATAAATACACATACATATGTTGGATGGTAGCTTAATTCGCTGATCTTTGAAACCAAACCCTAGTATGTTGAAGTTTATAAAAAAAAAAGGAAAACGTTTAAATACCTTGTGTACAGTTAAAAAAAGGGAGTAGGTAGAAGAATGAACAGTTACTTCGTACTCGTGGTAAACTTTTCCCCAACGCCCTGTACTCCTGTCATCCGCCACAGTCTGTCTCTCTGTCTCATAGGTAGTTTCATCAAACTAATACTAACGGCACATATAGCCCTTTCAGCTTCACCCTCCAATTTGCAACATAAAATTATCCCTAACAATGGATGAATGTGTGTATCCACATAACCATAATTATCTGAAACTCAAGTTCCTTTTATCTCTGTGCCCCATACAAAAAAGCCTGAAGTAAATCAAAAAAAATATTGCTTTTCATTTATCTATTCGTAAAAGGTATTTAGTAGAAGATAATTTATGATAAAGAATTATTATTTTAAGTACCTGATGTTAATAGCTTTTTCTCTTCACCAGCGTGGTGTTTTCTTTTGAGGAGCTGGGACCAAAATGGTCTCTCTCTGTTTCCCCTCTAGTGATCTTTCCTACATACCAAAAAAATTATTTCCGTTCAATTACAACCTCTAGGAAAGTGTGGCTGCCGAATCTCCATCTTTGTCAATGACAATCAACAATCCACCCAACACACACAATTTCTAGGGAATTCGTCGCGGTACCAACATTGTATTGTTGTAACATAAATAAATAAGTGAGGAAATTTAATAATAAGATGTTTGATAATGTCTTTCTAAGAATACAAAATGATTTTAATTTAAGACTGACTTCAAAATAATGACAAAATTAATAATTCGGTAACTAATGAATTGATGTATGTAGGGTTGCCTACGGTTGAACCTTCGACAGACGGTGGTGTATTTATGAAGATATTTCATTGTATGTATTTATTTCTTTTTCTACAGAGTTTGGCCCTATTCATGTTACATGCTTCGTGAGGTTATGTAATACTCTCTATATGAGGTACAGTGGCGGACTGACAATGATGGTGTGGTGGTGATCGCCACAACGCCCCCGGTCTAAAACCCCCTTTCAATCCCAAAAAGTGCTCTTTCGTAAGTATTTCAAGACTGGGCGCATACAAAAAACTATATGATTTATAATTTTAAATATTTCAAAATTCAAAAACATAAATATAAACTAGCTATTATTAATTTTTACTATTTTTTAAAACATTTTAAATATTGTGAAAATCATATATCAAATAAATTGCGTATTGCGCCTGTGCCTGAGCTGTCCACCACTCCGTCCCCACCATCCAGTCCAGCATTGTCTGAAGATCTTATTTGTGAGTTGATGATTGATGATGATATGAATAAAATAAAAACGTGATTTTGTGAATAGTGCTTTTTGATATTTTTACACCCCTAACGTATTGAGGACCTTCGTTGACATGTGACATGCCCTCACCGCACCTCGGTACAAATCGCCACGACCACCAAGTGTCAGTTCTCCACTGATGAGGTAAGCCTTTTCATTTTGAGTTTTGTCTTGCAAAAGTTCTTATTTGTTGTAATTATTATGGAGTGCTTGGTCAGACTATTAGTGGAGTGATTTATGTAAGAGCCCAGCTGTTCGGTGCTGTAGTATTAGTTATATGGGGATTGGTATTTGGAAGAGTAGTAGCAGAAGGAAACCTGTTGCTCAGTAGTTTAGTTATGCATGGGTCTTGCTGACATTTAGAGAAGTTTTGGCTTGGGGAGTTGTTCGCAGCAGCGTCCAGGAGATTTATGCAGGAATTTTGGTGCAGTACCGAGTCATAGCCGTAGCCAAAGCCAAGTACGTCTAGGAAGCGGTAACAAGTCACGCTACAGTAGTCAAAGAGAGTGCCATGTATCTAAACAGGTTTTTTAGTTTCATTTTGGTTATATGTTTATAAAGAAATTATTATAGATTTATTCGGTGATTTTTTGTTCATATATTAAATTAAATTATACCATAATCTTGCAACTATAAATTGAGCTCTAAGTTTATATACTTATAGAATGAAGAAATATTTAAGATTTTTACTGTGAAAGCAACGTATGGTACCATATGGTGCTGATTTACCTTCTACTATGTCACATGTGAAATATGTTTAATAGAATGCATACTTATTTTATATCATTAATTAACATCCAAGTTTGCACAGTGAATGCAGTAGTTATTGGCTCACAAATTCTTGTCTACTTATATCACATGAACAAAATTTTATTCATAGCAATATTTTTATTTAATTCTCTGTTGTAAACCATCACTCATTGTTGCATAGAATATTACTCATAGTTGTGAGAGAATCTCATTCTTAAAGCAGTATTTAATCATTAATACTTTTGGTTAGGTCAAAACATATAGGATTTCTTTTAATGCGTATGAACTATGTTTAGGTAGTATCCGAAGTTTTCATTTATTTTTTGTTGTTGTACATCTTACTTGTGTCGTAATAAATGTTCAATGTAGACACGTTTCTGTTATTTGTATTAATATTATCCCTGATATTTAATGGATATTTACCACGACCTTAAGTTTGATTATTAGTTGTGGAGTAAATTTTGATATTATTAGTTAATTTTAATATTTCCATCGCATGATTGCTAGTAACTTAATTTTGGTCCTGGTTGGCAAAATTATTTATATCACTACATCTAGCATCTGCCAGGTGGCACCCTTTGAGTGTCCACCCTCCTTACTATGCCCCAAAAAACTAGCTGTCATTCGCAGGTGAAACACTTCTTAATATTTAGATATTAAAATTATTTCGAGTAGTTTTGTAACATTTTTATAAAGCTTATTTTGATTATTGAAATACTTACCTAACTTTATGTTTTTGAGGTAGCTGAATTCAAATCTAATATCAAATAGATGATATTGACAGTTGGCAGTTGTCAATCAGCTGTCAATTAACAAGGAACTACTGGATGATTTTTTTAACTTGAAACTTTCAAATATCTCGAGTACTTAAAAAATGCTTACAACAAAAAATGTTTTAAACAAAAGTTGTAGAATTAGATGGGAGCAGTTCGGTGGTATATGTTACTTTGACTTTGGGTGAAATGGTTAAGGTCATTCAAGGTCAAATTCGTTTTTATAAATGGAACCTATTGCAAATTAGGATCATCTGACTAAAAATGGACTGTTCGAAACATTTTCTCTGAAATTGTATTTTTTTTAGTTATCCGGCGAAGAAAAATCAAAATTTTAGAAATTTGCGATTTTTTTACTCGAAAAAGAAGTTTGGACAAAATTTGCAAGAGGCAAAAAGACTTTGGAATCATCCTGGGAATATTCTCATTTTTTTTTTCAGAATTGTCCAATGCCCTTTTTGATGCACTTGAAACTCCACAATGCTCTCTTCTGCAAAAGACATTGGACAATTCCGAAAAAATTTGAGATATCCCCGGAATGACTCCAAACTCCTTTTGCCTCTTGCAATTTTTCTTCAAACTTCCTCTTTTTTGAGTAAAAAAATCGCAAAGTTCCAAAATTTTGATTTTTCCTCGCCAGATAACTAAAAAAATGACAATTTCAGAAAAAATGTTTGGAACAATAGTAGTCTACTTTTAGTCAGACAATCCGAATTTGCAATAAAAAATAGGGGGTTCCCATTTAAAATATCGAATTTGACCTTGAATGACTAACCCTTCCACCCAAAGTCAAAGTGAACATCGAACTGCCCCATCCAATTCTACAACTTTTGTTTGAAACATTTTTTCGTAGAGTACTTATTACTCGAAATATATGAAAGTTTCAGGTTAAAAAAATCGCTTAGTAGCTCCTTGATAATTGATAGCTGCCAACTGTCAATACCGTCTATTTGACATTAGATTTGGATTCAGCAACCTCAAAAACATAAAGTTAGGTATTTCAATAATCAAAATATGCATTATAAAAATTTTAAAAAACTACTCAAAGTAGTAATTTATGATGGAGCTGTCGAGCTTTCGTGCTCCATAGGAGCCAGAATACTGAATATGGAGCATCATGGCCATGGAGACTTCTGTTGAGGCTGACAAAAGCTAAAATATACCTAAAATTCAGACGATTCTACCGAAACCCAATTCCCATAAGGTTTGTGCGGAGCCCTTTCAAAAGCAAAATTTCAGTATTATTTCTTACATTTAGTACATGACTTGTAAAAATCTAGTTTAGAACGATTGTGGCTGGATCATTCCCGATTTCAAGTGTCACAACTGTGTAGTGTTGTCACTTCATTCTGTATTTATCTATTCAGGCATTTAATATTATGAATTTTTAAGTAATTTGCAATTTCTATCTACACATTAGTAGGTAAGGATTAACTTTGCACTAAATAATTATGATTTGAGAAAATCGCATTTTACCTTAATAACTTTAATAACATACCTCCTTGTCACTTCTCAACGAAAATGCACTTTGCATCAGCAACTTAACTAACAGCCACTTAAAATTCTTACGTTACTAGAACCATATTATTTACATAGGACACTTTTAATCAAATGTTGTATTTACCTAAAACAAAAAGAAAGTAATGAAAATAAAAACTAAAATTTCAATAAAACAATACATTTTTTGCCATTTTAATTACCAATGATTGTCAAACAAATTGGCATAATAATAAACAAAGAAAATTGTAGTTTTTATTATTTTGTTAATTAAAATGTATTTCTTTGCAGTTAGACAGAGGTTTGGCATTATGGATGCTATATAGTGGCAATAGCACGATAAGTGAAGGCAACATTCTGGTCTCTACCTTTTTCTGTATTAACCTAAGATCATTGTGCATTTTTGAATATCTTTAAATTAATGTAAAATTAGGTTTGAGTTAGAAAAATAATTATAAGACTTCTATACTACTCTTGGGGGCAACATCATCACTATGTTTGTATATACAGCGTGTCCTCCGATTGAGGTGAAATAGGTGAAATGGACAAAAAATTTTCGATATTTTTTTTCATACTTGGGGGTTCACCCCTGCTTATCTTAAAAGTTATTTTGGGTATACTTTTGTTTTTTTTAAATCACGTAGGCCATGACACTTAAGCAAAAACGAATGTCTTGTTAGGTAAAGTACCTCTTGTGTAAAAGATACAGCAAAATGTCATTAAGTTATTCAGATTAAACAATTATAGTCCTGTGCAAAATTTCAAATATATACGCCTACTTTGATGATTTTGATTTTTTTAATATAATTGCATTTTACGAAAAAAAAAAAAAATTGTATGTTTTACTCGATTATTTAATCGAAAGAAAATTATTCAGTTATTTATGTATATTTTTATCCTACGTGTTATGATTTATTTCCAAGGTAATCCCAATACTTTACAAAAATACGATTTTCATTTATTTTGACATAACTTTTGAGGCATTTTAAAAAAAAAATGGTGAACGATATCAAAATATACACATATCCCTGGTATGGAAGGAGCAACCTATATTGACATTAATTTTTTAAATTTTCATCTTTTAAAATTTTCAATGCATATTCATCAATTCATCCATGAAAAGCAAACGAGTGTATGTGCTTATCTGTCAAATTAATAATAATAACTGTCAGATGAGCATCATATTATTAACTAAAAATCATGCTTACAGTAGAGCAAAAAATATTCATTGTTTAGTGCTACGGATTGGGAGATACATATTCCTATAAGGCTGTCATGGAAAATTCAAAGAACATTGGCCAAATGGACTATTAACAGACAGGGGTGTTAAAGAAATAGTCGACAAATTTAAAAGAACTGGCAGTGTATTAAACATAAAGCAAAAGAAGAAGGAGTTTAATGAAGATGATGCTGGCACTTTAATTGCGATGAATGAATTCCCAAAATTATCTCTGAGAAGAAGAGCAACTCAAACTGAAATTTCTAAGTGTGATGTATCGTGACAAAAAATATAGGCCAATAAAATTCTTCCATATAAACCAAAATTTGTACACACTCTTGAACAAAATGACTACGCTAAAAGATTGGATTTCTGTTTATGGATGGGCGAGAATATTTTAAGTGATGGATACTTTCACAAAAATATTATTTTTTCTGACGAGGCAACATTTTTCACTAATGGTACAGTAAGTTCACAGAATTGTTGGTATTGGTCCTCGGAAAATACTAATTTTCGTATATATTGTGGAGAGGGCAATATTTCAAGAAACTGAATGTTTGTTGTGCGATTTCATACTATGGAATAATTGGTCCATATTTCTTTGAAGGAAACGTAAATCAACATTCTTACCTGGAAGTACTAAATACTTTTTGTCGGATCAACCCGAAAATATACCCATATTGCAAAGGATGAAATTGTTCCTACAGCAAGACAGATGCCCTGCACATTCTGCAATCAGTGTCAGAGAATGGTTAGACCGTCGTTTTCCAGAAAAATGTATTGGAAGATATGGGCCAAATTGTTGGCCACCTAGAACTCCGGATCTAAAGATAATGGATTTCTACTTATGGGGCTATTTAAAAGAAAAATTTTATGCTTTTAATTTTGACAATAATTTAGATTAAAAACCAAAATTAAAGAAGCAGTTGATTGTATACCTCTTCAAGAAATGCAGACCATTATAGAGGACTAAAAGCTAGACTAGAGCTATGTGTTGAAGCTGGTGGCAAAAATTTTGAATGACGCGACATATTTATGTTTATTTCTAGATACCTATAGTAGTTTTTTAATTACCATTTTTGAATTGTCGTTTGTATTCATTGGTTTCCTAACTCACAATGTATTTTTGCTTCACAATAAAAATTAATAGCTAAATAAGTTTACTCTAGACACTTGGTAGATCAAACACTTTAGTAAACCGACATACAATTTTTTTTTCTCCTAAAATGCAATTATATTAAAAAAATTTAAATCATCAAAGAAGGCGTATATTTTAGAACTTTTGCACAGGACTATAACTTTTTAATCTGAATAATTTTTCTTAATGACATTTTGCTGTATCTTTTACAGAAAAAGTACTTCACCTAACAAGAAATTCGTTTATGCTTGGAGTAAAAAACTAACACTAAAACCTTTTTGACGTTTTGGACAACCAACAATACACGACGAAGGTGTATTTATGTGTATTTTATTACATTATACTAGAAAACGCTTCGCGTTTCCTAGCTCCTACCAGAGGGGTTTGATTGCTCCGCAATCACTTTAGTTAGGGCTTGGATCATTGAAGAAATGTTGGTTTTTAAATTTTTGGGTTTTTAATATTTTTCAATTTCGATGTCATATTCGTCATCAGAGCGACCTCAAAAATCCCCACGTTCCGATTTTCAGTCGAATCGGACCATAAATAAAAAATCACCGGCATTTTGAATTTTGCTATTCCGATTTCACATTCATATTGAGCGGCGTCAATAACTTCCGCATGTCGATTTTCAGTCGAATCGGACCATAATTGAAAAATCATCCGCCATTTTGGCGCCGCGATTTTGAATCTTTCCATTCCGATTTGATATTCCCACTCAGCGACGTGAATAATCACCTCATACCGATTTTTAGCGGAATCCGACCATAAATGAAAAATCGTGCGCCATTTTGGATATTTCCATTCCGATTTCATTCTCGTATTCAGCGACGTCAATAACTCTCGTATACCGATTTTCAGTGGAATCGGACCATGAATGAAAAATCATGGGCCAATTTGACGCCGCTATTTTGAATCTTTCCATTCCGATTTCATATTCATATCCAGCGACGTCATTAACCCCTGTTAACGATTTTCAGCGGAATCGAACCATAAATGAAAAATCATACGCCGTTTTGCCACCGTCCTATTGAATTCTTCCATTCCGATTTCATATTCGTATTCAGTGACGTCAATAACCCCCGCACATCCATTTTCAGCGAAATTGCACCATTTCCGATTTCATATTCGTATTCAGCGACGCCAATAACCCCTGTATACCGATTTTCAATTGAATTGGACCATAAATAACAAAGCTTGTCCGCCATATTGAACTTAATTATTTATTTAAGAATTTAATGGCTGAACTGACTGACTGACTTGTAATGTAAAATATTTAATAACCTATAAAATTAATCTCTTTGACTTGTCTGTCGCAAAGTGTAAATATCACGTTAAAATGAGTTAAACTTTTCAAATATAAAGTAACTAACTAAAATGGATGATGCATTATCTTTAGTTACAGACGGCCTTGTGATTAAAACAGTACACGGGAACTCGATAATTGTTTTCGATGCAGATTTACAAATACATAGCAATATATATCCGTTTTCAGCGTGAATAAGGAATTTATGTAAATCAATTTCCGAAAAATTGTTCGCACACCCCGTATACCTTGAAGTTAATTTTTCAAATCATTCAAATTCATCTGTGACGTCATCACTGCCGGGACGGGAAATAGACCTCAACTTTGACCGCTCGAGGCTCGCTTACTTTTGGAGCGGGACGAAAACAAAGAGAACGATTTTTAGATCGTTCAATTCTGTACGATTTCGATAGGGTCGAAGTATTTCGTCCTAGGAGCCCCCGTTTAGGAGTTATCAGGGTTTAAAGGAAAACATGTCCAATTTTTCGCCTTTTTTTCCCTCGCACCGCCACACATTTCGGCCGATATCTCCGAAACGAAGAACCTTGCCAAAATTCCGATGGAACCGGAGGATTCATCAAGAAACGGACTTGTCCTTTGGGAATTTTTATTTTCGAGCTAGCTCCAACCGTTTCCGAGATATCGGCGAAAAACCGCAGAAATAAAAAGCGCGTTTCGAGGCCGAAAAAAGTGCGAAAACGTGCGATCTTGAAACGCTCATATCTTCCGAAATACGCCTTCGCAGACACCGTACGGCGTCGCGACGCGAAGAACGAATGTTCTAGTCGATCGGCATCGTAAATCGCGCGGCGGAAATCGAAAATTAGGCGCCGCAGGAGCGAACAAAAAAATGACATTTTTCGACGTCTACCGATTTTCGCACGGAATGTAAGCGCAATCGTGTAAACGCCAAATAAAAGCAGATAGTCGAATTTAACGTGTTGAATTAATAAAAACTCTACCCCAACGAATACGACAACAAAATATAGCCTATGACGGGCGGAATTCGCTTACGATCCCGCGACGCGCCGCCGGCGAATCTTCGCCTTTCTCCATATCTCAGTTCTGCAAAATGAGTAGGTGCGCACGGCGCATCAAATTTTTGCGAAGGCTTTTTAACAACATGATTTTAATATATAATGGATAATGCATCGACCTCTATTTGACCTCTAGGTATTTTATGCAGTATCCTTACCATTTATGGGAAGGTTAAGTGAGACTTTATGCGAAGCAGGTCGTCTTAAAAAGTGCTCCAGAAGTAACAGTGTTTATCAGTGAACAATGCCACAAAAAAAAAAACGAATAAAAGTAATGATGACGTAAGAACGTGCTCAAATGATAGGGACGAACTAAAAAATATAATAAAAAGTGCTCCAGAAGTAACAGTGTTTATCAGTGAAAAATGCCACCTAAAAAAACTAATAAAAGTGATGATGACGTAAGAACGTGCTCAAATGATAGTGATGAACTAAAAAATATAATAAAAACAATTATGCAAGAAGAAACAGATTCATTAAAGAAAACTATAATGGAACTCAAACAGGAAGTCGATCTACGTGAGTCTAACATACAATTGATTCAATTATTGGCTAATTGTAGCAATAACCCGCTAGTAAATAATTGTCTAAAAACAAATGTTATAAACAAAGAAAAAACCAGCAATCCAAATACTAATCTCAAAACAACAAATGTAAATGAAAATAATAACAAATCATATTCGATGGCCACAAAAACAAACAGTGATAAAAAAAAAAAAATCAGAATAAAAACCAAGACGATAAAAACAGTCCCAATAAAAATATACACACCGCACCTACAATTAGAAATAAAAAACAAAAGAATGTACTAATTGGCAATTCTGCAAATGATAGATCAGGAGGAAAACTCAGGTGTCGACAAGAAAAGTTACCTACACATATGTAAATCTCAATATGACGATGTGAGCATCAAAGATGTATTAGAATATATAAAAAATGATGTGGACATCGACAAGGTGGATTGCGAGAAATTTGAAACATACTTTGGCAAGCATACATACTTCAAATTAGGCATACCCACAAGTCATATGGATACATTTTATAAACCAGACTATTGGCCAGTAGGAGTTGAAATAAGCCAGTATTTTTTTCGCTCCAGAAAACACACAACTGTATCAAGATCAGGAGAAGAAAACGAACCAAACTACACTCAACCACAAAATCATACATCTGCTTCTCAGACCACTGGATGCAGGAGGCTCAACTGAAAATCACTACAATCGACAATTACAAGCCATTATCCTTTTACTGTCGGACATCATCAATCCACAGAGGCGTAGCCATTTATGGAAGGAGCGACATTTACTACAAATACACCAACATACCAAGCAATCTTCTCTGTGAAAAAGCCTGTGAATGCTGTGCTATAAGTACAATTACGAAAAACTCAAAACTTGCTCTAATTACTGTGTACAGATCACCTAGTGCCGAACAAAGAATATTCTTTAACTTGTTGAGTAATATAGAAGGATAGATAGATAATATATACAGAAGGGATTAAAAACTGTTATATAATGTGCAAACGATAAAATAGAAATTATAAACAAACAATTTGTGACATGAAATTAAAATTTTTACAAATGTCAAAATGTATGACTATTGCCTTGTGTAAAACTGGCGAGGGCATATCCAATCAGAGATGTATGATTTAGCGCATTAAATTTAAAATGCTTCTCCTGGTTTAGAAACAGACTATAAACATAAACATTTTCAATGACATAACATAACCTCAATTGTGGTTACATTTACTAAAATAAAACTGTAATCAGGTTAAGTGATGATTACTCTCAATTGCATTCCCTAAACACACCCTATGTCAAAGTTGTCCAAGTTAGGTCTCACACCAACATCATCTGCAATAATGTTCACATTTTAAATTCTAGATATAAAATAATAATGTTGTGTAGCCAACACCCTGTGTATAACTTTATTTAATTTTTATATAATATTTCTTTTATCCTTGCCTTTGAGTTTTATCGCAATGTTTTATATCATTTTGTATGTATTACTATCGCATTGTTTCATATCATTTTATATGTATTAATCATGTTTCTTGTTAATACCATTTCTGCGGACTCTCTTGGTTTTCGCAACTAATTGGTTTGTTTAGAAGTTCAAAGCTTTTTAGTAACTACGCGAATTATGTTTATTAAGCAAGATTATGCATTTCTTTTACTCTTTGTTCATTGGTTAAAATTTATGTTTCGTAGTTCCGCGATTGGTCTAAATTACTGATGCTATGTTGCGAAGCGGGGGACCAACGTGTCTAACAAAACCAAGAAAGTCACCCCAAATCTAGGAGATATATTTTGTCCACCATTTCAAACGTATCAACCTGCTAAATTCTAAATTATGAAATTATCTTGCACAACTGTCTGTATATTTTTCGAGTAACAAGATTATTTCAATAGTGATTTTAAATTACCACAAGTGTTTGCTTTCTACCATGACTACCCGACAATAATAATAATAATAGAAAAGATTGCAGAAAGGCTTCCAGAGACTGTAAGGATCAGCTACTAGTGAGTAAGACATTAGAGGTGTTTCAGAATCTCATGAGCCGCGAAATGCGCAAAAGGCAAAGTTTAATCTGAGTTATAAGTATGTTTTTGAAGACACTGGAAGCTGCCTTGCTGTATACATAAACAAGAGCTCGGGATAAATTGTAAACAATGAATGTAATATTTTTAAGAAGTGTAACTGAGTCAACAGGACGGATTATTTCTCTGCGCACATGAAGGTCACGGCTCATGAGGTTTTAAAACACCTCTACAGCGATTGCAAAGAAGCGGCCCAGAAATCTCGGCATGGCGTGCGTGGGTGGACTACAAAAAGGCGTTTGGCAGCTTTCCCCACACTTGGATTGCTGAATCCCTTAAAACTTATTGTGTATGCCCAATAATAACAGACTTCGTGGAAACAATAATGAAAGGGTTGGAAAACTATGACTCTCTTAAGGTAGCCAAATGCTTTGTCATCTAATTAGTGACGCGCATGAATGGATTAACGAGATTCCCACTGTCCCTACCCACTATCTAGCGAAACCACTGCCAAGGGAACAGGCTTGGCTCTACCACACAAAAGGTCTTATGAGAACAGAGAACAGGCACATTAGAAGAGGGATTTTCCAGGGATTTCCCCTCTCGCCTTTACTTTTTGCCTGGCGCTCACCCGCTGTTAAAACAACTGAATATTGCTTTATAAAAGGGTAGCGTCCAATACTGGCGTCTCAATTTTTTAGAGACACGTTTTATACCTATAGTGAGTTCCTTGCGCCCCGTTAATCTACTCCCAAAATCTTCCATAGATTATGGTATCACTATCTATGGAATATTTTGGGAGTAGATCAATGGAGCGCAAGGAACTCCTTGGTCTTCGTTGATGACGTCGAGAATCAGAAGCAGACCAGAGTGGATTGCATCTTTCCATTTTCCTCCCTTGTAGTTGGTCTGGAGTGTAAAATCATTTCCACTAATTTCCAGCTGTCACATATAAATTCTAAATTATTCAGCTTTTGCGTATTCTTGTTTAATCATTTTCACTTTATTACTAATATTAACATGGATAATTCTTTTAAAAAAAATATTATCTTTAAATATTTCAAATTCTAACATATTCTAAATTTGGTTAAACAAACAAATCTTAAATTTTAAAGATGTTATTAATAACTGAGTTATTTATGTAACGCTTAAATTTAAGTTTATGTGAATGAAACTGTTTGTGTGGAATTTGTGATCATAACATATTTTAATATTTTCAATTTTCTTGTCAACACGGTGCAGTCAGAAATCCTAACCGAGCTGTATCTTTAATCTTATATCACATAAGAGCATCTTATTATCAATTTAAAGGTCTTCCATCGTAAATAATGTAATTTTATTAATAATTAAGGTATCAGTTTGATTGGTTTCTAACAAAACTAATTTTAAAATATAGTTAAGGTTAAGGTTTGATTGGTTTCTAATAAAATGAATTTTAAATAAAGGAGGTTTGTTAACTTATTTCATTATTTTGTGATACCGGCTCCCTGTCCTGGACTTATGGTGAAATATTTTTGTTTATTTTGATTTTCACTAACTTTACAAGTTTACCTTTTTTTACAACATTCAAACTTATAATAACTTAATTCTTCTTCTTAATTAGTGTCCTTTTAGTAATCAAATTTCTACTTAAGTGTATATTTACAAAATAATTGGCTTCCTTCTAGGAAAATATTAGCAACGTTTCACACGTATTATTACATCATTTGAATTACGTGTATTTACCCATGACTCGTCTACCGAGGCTCTGAGCTAGGAGTGATGTGATTTATTCCTTCTATAATAAATTAAAGGTAAATTTGCTTGTTCTCAAAAAAAAACCAAAATTTGTAATTTTCTTTTAACAGCGAAGGTTCAATGGTACATTATATAACATAGTAGGGGGCATTTTTGAAAAACAGAAACTTGAAGTTCAATTTTTAAGCTACAAAATATTTATAAAATAAAATAACTTATTAACTTACTTAAATAATAAATGTGCAAGACAGACATTAATACACAGATATTTAACGCTGTTCTTATGGGGACATTTAGAAAATTACACACTCCATTGATCTACTATATTTGTGAGGGAAGGTAAACACATCTTAGTGATTACTGTCCTAGTGGGGACACCAAAATACACAGATCTAAAGATACAGGGCCTTCATTAATGACCGTAAGACACGTGACCGCAAAATGTATGCAACCCACTAAACACTGTTGGCGCGCCTGTTTAACAAAAATCCCTAAATCCAGTGGCGTCGACTTGAAAGTTTACTGTTGGATAAATTTAATTAAGGGAGTGACTACGCAACCGCCGCGGCGGATTTTTTCACGACTTATTGAACCGCCGCGCATAGAAATTGAAATATTTTATGCAATTTTCTGAAAAACAAGGCGGGGGCACACCCCCGCACCACCCCTTTTTGTCTGCGACGCTAATGCTGCCTGCGGCGCTGATAATTTATTAACAATTATTTAGCAAAATAAAAATCAACCTAACTAACCCAACTACCGTCACATGAAAGAGATAAATTATTATATGAAAAAAAAGAACATTTCTGTCGTCAAATCCAACCAGAATTTGTGAAAAAGGATATTAATCGTCACACAATATAAAAAAAAAAAGTCAAGTGGGCAGTATTTGAACCCGGGACCTGTCGCTCCACAACGCAATCAAATCAATCAAAACATATTTATTTAACATTAAAAGATACATTGCCTCCCCGGACCGCGATCCGGAGCCAACCAGACAACCACGGCACATGACGCCGTGGCGGACGCGAGGTTGGGCGGGTCGTGGCCGGTTCGGCTTAATAAAATTGATAACAAAATTAAAACTCCTGCCACTTTTAGCGACTTAAAATTAATATTAAAATTACCATTGTTTTATAAAACATTGAAATAATTAAAATTAAAAATATTTAAAATTATCATTTGCACTTCACTGAATTTTGATCTGTTGATGCGGGAAAAAACTCAACGAAAAAACCCGTTCGAGATAATTGGCTTTCCAGCGGTCTGCCTGCCGCTAGGAGAAGTTTATTATTTTTAGAGATTTAGATTTCTTAAATTTTTCGGCCTAAATGGAATTTATAACAAAAAATGACAAAAGAACAAAAAAGACAAAGAGACAAAAACGAAAACAAGTGAAAAGAGAGGAGAGAGATAGAACAGAAAAGATTTGAAAGATACAGTGTAGGGATGAAGAAAGTTATGGTTAATAGGAGTTTGGCTAGAGAGGTTGCCGGAAGATAGGCAACGCCTGGTATGGTAGGGGGTGTTTTATCTGTTTCATAATTCTATTAATATGCAACTTTTTGAAACTTGCCATAGTCTACAAAAGATACAGTAAATTATATGCAGATTTGTCAACAAATGGCTTTCAAGACCTGTATAAATGTCAACAAAAAATTACTCGTAAGAATGAATTTATTATATAGAATTCAGAATAAATTAATAATCTTTAATTCCAGAAACGTCTATAAGTGTATTATTTATCAAGTTATAATATTTAATAAGATTAATCAATACTATGAAATAATAAAACATGTTCAAAAACAATAATAAACTACATAAAATTACAAGTATTGAATCTACGTTAACAACCAATGGGTTTAATATATGAATCACACAACTCGGATAGTAGGTAAAAACAGCTACTTGATAAAAAAATATTTCATGATAATTCTATTGCCTTTTTATAGTGTACGGTACAAAAAGTACTAATTTAGAAGACGATAAACAAATTTTAATACAGATCGATTATGAAAAAATTACAATAATTGTTCAAAATGATGGCCTTGAGCATTTAGACATATATGCACTCTTCGCTTCATATTATCAAATACATTTTTCAACTGGTCAACTGTTATACTGCGAATTTCTCTTTCCACTGCCTGTTGTAGTTCGTCAAGATCATGCAATCGATTTTTAAAAACGTTGCTCTTTAAGTGTCCAAATAAAAAATAATCAAGGGGTGTCAAATCTGGAGAACGTGCAGGCCAAAGTCCCTGGCTGATTAATCTATCATCTATCATAGAATTCCTCCAAAAGTTGCATAGTAGCTCTTGCTGTATGGGCAGTAGCACCATCCTGTTGGAAGTAACCAAGTTGCAATTCATCATCATGTAGCTGATTCAGAAAGGGTTCCAAAATTAGATTTCGATACCTTTGTCCATTTATGGTCTCTTGAAAAAATATTGGGCCTATTATTCTTCTCCTGGATATTGCGACCCATACACCTATTGTTAACGGATGTAAACTTGTTTCCACATAACAGTGAGGGTTTTCTGTAGCCCATGTCCTATAATTTTGGCTATTGATATAACCACTTAGGTGGAACCATGCTTCGTCAGTGAAAAAGGTCAAATCCAGCACATCATCATTATTTAAATTTTCGTTAAACCAACGACAGTATCTTTCTCGTTTACCAAAGTCAAGGGGTAGTAGTTCTTGCACAACTGTTACCTTGTAGGGATGTAAATGTAGCTTTTTTAAAGCTTTATAGTCTGTACCAACTGAAAGACCTGAAAAAGTTCAAATTCATTGATTTGTTGTTTGCAGTAGGTCATTTTATAGTCGAAAAGCCAGCGATATTTTTTTCAATGTCAATTGAGCAAAAATAATTTATAATTTCTCCGCCAACTTACTATTTATTAGAGGGTACAACAGCTCATCCCTAAAGCTATCAGCACAAAATAATCGTTAAACTTTTTGAAGCTATTTCTATTTATTAAACGATTAATACAAAAATAAATCATTACATAAGGCAAGATTATGAGTGAGTATGATAGTCAGAGAGCTGCCTATATGTTTTTGCGACAGGTAATGGGACTGTTTGCTGACCATAAAATATAATTGTTGGTAGTGCCCCAAGTCACCTAGTCAAGATTTTCAAATTTCTACGTGGCACCTTACCGGGGCGGTGGAGGGCTTTGAAGTACAGTCGGTTTATGACAGGTCCGGTAACTGTCTGCCGTTTTGATATATCAGTAGATATGATTCTGAACGTACCTCCTGCAAAGTCTTACGCTCGCAAGTGGTTGCGATTCAGAGATATGTCCGAAAAACCATCATTTTGGAATTTTGCCAGATACTGTTACATGAATTGAGGCGACAGGTCCCGGTAACTGCTCAAAACCTTGTTAGCTATCGTGGGGCTCATGAGAGGGATGGGAAAATACGTTTGGCAGACACGCAAGTGGTTTTGGGCAAGTGTGGCAGCACTTTGAAAGACCGAATTTTCACAAAACTGCAACTTTTGCTAAATATTGAAAAATATGCAATAAAAATATCTGCTGTTTTTTTCTTATATACCTTATATTACAAATAATAAAAATCAAACAGCAGAAATTTGTATTCGTGTAAAAAATTTTTATGCTAAAAAAAACGAAAAAACATATCTATAGATAACTCATTAATACGATATGTATAGAGCTAGCGTACACTTTTATACACAATAAATATATGCAATGGGGTTGTCGTTTACAGTACATACAAATAATCCCCCGCCCCCAGCCTCAAACGTTGAGCACTCCGTAAATTTGTGCAATAAACTAATTTATTTTCTGGTTTCTTATGGGTTCCTAGCACATTTTAATCCTTTTACGACCTATATAAAAATAAATTTATTTAATGCGGCCTTATTATACAGTACCCTATAAAGAATTTGTATAAAAAAATTACTCACTACCTACGGCCATGACATCAGATCGCATTACTAACACTGCAGCATAGGCCTCATATCGTTGCCTTCTACGTACAGTGTAACATCACACACATCTGAACTGTTTTAAATGACCTGCTGAAGTTTGCTGCTGAACACTTTAATTATTTACTCACATTTAAAGCCTCATATTTTACATATTTAATTTTCTTACATATTTGAATATTTTTATACAATAAAAAAGATGTGCAAGTTTCGTATTCCTCATCGGCAAACTGTGAAATGCAATCGCCAACTTTAATGTAACAGTAAAAATTCCGAATTGTCCTTACCTATGCTGAAATGACATTGGGAAAATATTGTGAGCTCTTCGACTATTGAGAGAATCCCACTAATTTATTTTTATTCAAACTATGATTTCATGTGTAAAGCAACAATTTTAGCTATCAGTAACTTAATGTAGGTAATCAAATTGATAAAAAAAGTCAGAGATAAATTACCTGTTTGAGCAGATAACTTTGATACAGACTTTGTTGGGCTTTGATCCATTCTTTCCTGAACGTCATTCATGACCACCTCAGTTAAACCACCTCAGTTAAAATAGTTTTCCTCCCAGTTGGCTTTTCCTTGCAAATGCAGTGTTTTTCTGCAAAACGTTTAAGGACTATGTGCTTACGATGGGCCAATGTGTCATATAGAATATTTGCATTAGGAAATTCTTCCCTAAATTGATCAATGCACGATTGAAATGAATATATCCACGATCCATCTGCGTTGCGAGATCCACTTCGAAAATGGGCCATTAAAATAAAGGCATCTTGTTCAGGCGTAAAAGCCATTGCAAATTGCACACGTCTGAAACATTAGAAATACACTTAACCTAAAATTATCATTCTCATTATTATTACTTACCACCAAAAATAGCAAATGTATATTAGGTAGTTCTGAAAAGAACTGATAAATACGCAAATTACAATAGTAATAATAATTAACGACACTTGGAAATGAAAAAGGACTGGAAATAACGAAATAAACACTTTCCGTGAGTACGTCTATGCCCTAGAAAATAACTAGATGTCATGTCACAGATTAATATTTTAGAGACTGCTCGAGAATTGTCAAATCGGGCGACGCTGCTTGCTTCTTAGGCTCCGTAAAGATGCAATGAGCGATCTAGGATTTAACAAATTCATGATAAATCCCTAGAAAACCTGACAAACATGACAAAGATAAAATTCAAATTAACTGGTCACGTGTCTTACGGTCATTAATGAAGGCTCTGTATATTCTTGTTGGACCTTATGGTTTACACATTTACATTTAAGCTATAATTGTGATGACTAACAAACACAGTTGAATTCTAATATATAGCAGGTACATTAATACACAAACCTGTTTAGCTATATCTATGAGGTGTGCCCATAACGATTTTTTTCGTTTTCTTGAATTACAGCGAGTGTATCGAAGAACTACATGTACCTACAGAATCAGCAAAATCTGTGTAATATTCCTATCCGGGTATCTTCAATGTCCCCACAACATGATGAAAATTCAGGCGGCCCCACAGCTTAAGCAAAACATATATGGGTGTTCATGTATGTGCATGCACGTGCGTGCTCACAGGTACTTTTTAATTTTAATAGGCTTTTTGACAAAAAAATTTACTTATTCGGAAGTTCCTCAGCTATAGCCAGAATTGTGATTTGCTGTATCGGAAGGTCAAAAATGGAAAAATTGTAGGATGCTACCAAGACTGACATACCTATATTTAATTTGTAATAGGGCTGTCACTTAAACATTTCAACAAATACTATTTTCCATCTTCTGGTTCTTGCTCATAACTACTTGCTACTGATTCTTATTACTCGAACTAAATGTGTTTATTTCAAGCAGTTATCAGTGAAAATCTGAAGATGACAAATGAGATTCTACAGAATTTCTACAATAGATACAGCCGATGTGTGCTAAGCAGACATCCATTGTAAATAAATTGTATGCCTACAGGACCAGCTATGGATGCCCACCCTGGCTTACCTAAGGATGTCCCCTGCTGAACCAGCAATGGATGCCCTGCCCTCATTTGTGACAATCCTTTAGTCTAACGGACATCCACTGTACATAAATTGTGTCCCTAGAGGACTAGCTATGGATGTCCATACTGGCTCACCTAAGGATGTTCCCTGCAGGATCAGCAATGGATGTCCTCATTTGTGACAATCGTATAGTCTAACGGACATCCATTGTACATAAATTGCATCCCTGCAGGACTATGTATATTCATACTGGCTTACCTAAGGATGTCCCCTGCTTGACCAGCAATGGACGTCCCCTGTTGGACTAGCAATGGATGTCCTTATTTGTTACAACCCATTGTAAGCACATTGGCAAAATGAGGACATCCAGTGGATATCTACTATATCCATTGCATACATTCTATGGACATCCATAGGACGTGTTTGTGCTGTCTGGGATTGTTCTCTTTCAGCCATTCTTTCACCCAAAGCTTTCGTCTGACCGTTCGCTTTGCGCCCGGCAAAATTACATGCTCAGTTATGAATTTTTGGAACAAGGATAATTTTCACTTCTTCACAGAAAACCCAACTTTCATACGCCTGTGCCAGGCCTGATTTCCGGTTTGGCCCATTCACTCCATTAACACAATAAAACATCATTCAGTCCCTTCAAATTAGAAGAAAAATCACTGGTTTTGGGAAATTTTTCCTACAGCTAAGCCACCCGTATAGAAAGTTGTCTTGGGGTTGTGTTAACATATTTTTCACCAAGCGCATGAAAAAAAGCGGGTTGTTTTTTAGATATAGATACATATTATAGTTTTTTTTTTATTTTTAATTTAAATTTTGTTGAGCGCCAGGTTTGTTGTCAAACCGATTTTATTTTTTTTTTTATCTCTTTTTACAGTACAATTAATAACATGAGATTATTAACTCTTTCAGGGCCAAGAGTGGTTTCAATTGCTCAAAATGCACGTTTCTATCCTCCTCAGCAAACTGTAGGTTCCAATGAAAAACACAACCACTGGTTTTTTACAAATTTTTAATATGCTAATCAATTTAAAGATAAAAATGAAATGTGACAAGAGTATAAAATTTGGATAATATTTAAACTTAAAACTAAAATAAAATTACAATTTGGCCTTTTATTTAGTTGGAAAATAATCATATGCTTGATTTCAATTACCTAGGGTTTTATTTGTTTGGTTATTTAGATGTTACCTTGAATCCTATCGATCGGTGCTCCTTATTCTTTTGCGTGCGCACGCTCAGCTTTCAAACTGTCGACTTCCTTTATACCGCTGGCAGCACTGTTTTGACGGAGCTCTTGACGTTTCGATGAAATTCACTTTGTTTTAAATATCACTGGATTTATTATTAAATCTAGGTAAGTATTTACCAGATTATTTGCACTTAAAAATATGCGTTGCACAAAATAATACCTTTTAAATTACTTCTTCTTATTCGTAAACAAAACTTGTTGACATATTTGGTTATAGAAATTTTATTTTAAATTATGATTTCTTTCAGGAACGAAACTATTACTTGTTCAGCATTTATTAATCCGCTTGGATATCAAATATTTTAAATTTTATCTTCAACCTGGTTTACTTATTAATGTGAGTATGCTGATTTCATTATTTATTTTGATTTTTAAAAAGTGAGGTTATTTTTTTTCTTTGAATTTTTTGCGTCCTCACGCTCTCGACGTTCAAAACATACTAAATTTTAATTTGTGGAATTCTATTGGCCCACACAAGCCTAATTTGACATTTATATTACAAAACAGAATACTTGATTTCTGTCATTTTATTATGAAAAACTTTATTTTAATATAATTCTTTTTGTGGATTGAGAATGATAAAACTGATTTCATATTCATTTACTAGAGCTTATTCTGCGTTTTCTGATATGCCATACTATATGTTTTTGTCAATATTTAAAATGTTTCTATTACCATCTATTTTTACAAATATTCAACTAAAAACTATCTTATACTAATATAACTATTATGTAAATTGATTAGCAATCCTCTCTGAACAATTCTATACTAATAACACTTATCCTACTATATTTTACATCAAAATAATGACCAAAGCATTTTTTGCCTTTTTAGGGTACCGCAAACTGTCATTGGTTTTCTTGATTGGCTTACAACTTATCTACCTTGATGAAATTTTAACATACAACGTATGAAAACTATTGGGAAAAGTTCCCTTCAACACCATGTCTGAGTTTTATCAACATAAATTTTCTCTTTTGTGAGATACAGTCTGAAATATGTAAGGTTATGCACCCTTATTTTAATTAATGGATCTTGAGACCTCTAATAGTACAAGTATTCTAGAACTTTCACGTTCTTTAGTGAAATATAGTAAGTATCTACCATATTCATTACTTTTAAGTCAATACGATGTGAAATTATACAGTTTTTATCACTTTTCACTTCTGCGGTGGAGTCTACCGTTCTTACTAATAATGTTTTTGTATCCATGATTTTGGATATGCGTTTATCAAGTCTTTTAGTGCTTATAGCTCACTCATGAGTACTTATTGAAAATTTCACTACAAATAATGTTTTTATTTCACATTTAAATAGATTTTTGTTAATTTTCATCTATATTTCCCACTACTATGCTGCTTATGTTGACCATGGGTCAAGTCCTTACTTATATCTACATGTTATAGTTCATGGTGACGTAACTTAATAGATATTAAACCATTTTTTAACGTCCTGTACAAATTATGTTATATAAAATATTCGGGTATGATACATTTAAATATTATTTTTGGTCATTTGACCTTTTACGTTTCGTTTACAATAATTTAATACTTTTGGTTGTGTTTCATTAGAACTTAGGTTTGTTATCCTGTTTACAATATCATGCTGTTATTGCTCAAAGATTTCAGTAATGTTTTACATCTAACGCATAGGTTTTTATAATTTAATTTGGCCATTTTGTAGTGGATTTTTCAGTTTTCTCTGTGAAATCAAATTTTTAACAATCTGTACAATTCCTTGGGATGTGACTACCTTGTTGTCATAACAATATATATGTTTTTTTGCCCATTTTGGTGGTTTTTTGCGTTTTGCTGCAAAACTATGTACTTTTGAGAAAATATGACCTGATTTGATATTGTAGACCTAGCGATTCTCTACAATTTTTGCTCTCTTCATTTTTTTGAAATTCCGCTTAGTTACGCCGCTAGAGCGCGGTGAAGTTTATGTAAATGTATATATTTTCTTGGTGTTTGATTTTAAGCCAAAACTATGCATTTTATAAAAAAATATCAAGATATCAAAGTTGTAGATATAAAAATTTTCGACAAATTTTGTTTGTTTTTTTCTTCAAAGTCGCGCGGTTTTGCCACATATAAATCCCATATGCGACGCTCCTTTGATCAAGCAGAAATGCCGCCGATGTCCTCGAACTTTTACTGTGGATTTGACACGTCAAGATTAAATACGCTCGGGATGATTCAGATAATCCGAATCGGAATTTTAGTACCCGACTGAAGTAGGTAATAGATGATTTTAATCGTATAATTATATCTGCGTCATACAATACATTTACCTACATCGCATAATTCCTTACATTACCTATTTGTATCATTTGTAACGCTTATTTTAAAATAATAGTGAAATTGGTGCGTCTTACGAAAATTCAATCTTTTATTGCAGCTAAACTGTTTATGCGTATGAGTCTCGGCTCTTTAACCTGGATATATCTCTGCTAGTGTTGCACAAAATATCTCTGTCCTTTTCAGTGTCGCATATGGGATTTATATGTGGTTTTGCCGCAAGAGCGCGAAAATCATTTTTTCAATACTCTTGAGCGGAAAAAAAATATGGTGCATATATTTTTGATATACAGGCAAAACTATGCATTTTTTAGAGTACTCGTCAATTATATAAAAATTTGGAGAGCAAAAAAAATTATTTTTTTTGTAACCCATCGTTCATATCTTACACAGCTGCGCTTAGAACGGTGCATCTAATAGTATGAACTACGTGCATTCAGTTGTAGTGGTCGTGATGGGCCTTTTTGTATATGTCATCATTAATGTCAACTATATTAGCCTAGCCGGTAAAAAATATTGAGTAGAGGGAGGTGGAGGGGCAAAATACTACAACTGTTCACGATGCCTATATTTTTGTTTATCCGCTCAAGAGTATTGAAAAATGTTTTTCGGCCTCTAGCGGCAAAACCACGCGACTGAAAAAAAAATTTGTTGAAAATTTTTTTATCTACAACTTTGATGTCTTGATAGTTTTTTATAAAATGCAAGTTTTGGCTTAAAATCAAACACCAAAAAAATTTATACATTTACATAAACTTCAGCGCGCTCTAGCCACGCAACTAAGCAATTTCAAAAAAATGAAGAGAACTGAAATTGTAGAGAATCGCTAGATCTACAATATCAAATCAGGTCATATTTTCTCAAAAATGCATAGTTTTGCAGTAAAACGCAAGAAACCGCCAAAATGGCCAAAAAAACGTATATATGTATTTATATCTAAAAAACAACCCTTTTTTTTTCATGCGCTTGGTGAAAAATATGTTAACACAACCCCAAAGCAACTTTCTATATGGGTAGCTTAGCTGTAAGAAAAATTTCCCACAATTTTCCTAATTTGAAGGGACTAATTCTTCTGCTTTAATTTGAGACATAGAATGCTTTTAAACTCCTCGTATTTCCTAAGAAATCACAGTTTTTCAAAGTCCATGTTTTTCATCTGCCATTTTCTCTAACGTATACAGTAATATACTAGGATCTATGGGTAATTGGCATGATGTACAGGATGTGAAAATTTGAGTAGACATCGCATTTAAATTAATTTAAAACATTGTATTTATTTGTCATCCGATTCTGCTGAAATTTTGTACTTGGGGGTTATCGACCACGCTGATCACGAATATGACGTCAGAGTCTCGAAACTCAAAATGGTGACTCCAAAATGGCCGACGATTTTTGTCGTTTATGGTCCCACGCTGTTCAATATCGGTGTGTGGGGGTTTTCGAGGTCGTTGATTACGAATATGAAATCTAAATGGAAAAATTCAAAATGGCGGCACGAATTGCAGGACACATTTTGTAATTTACGGTCCCGTTCGTCTGAAAATAGATATGTGAGTGTTATCGAGGTCACAGATCACGAATATGTGACCATTGCTCAAAAATTCAAAATGACGGCCTCTTCATAGCCGAATATACATCGTTTACTATAACTTCCTTATTTATCGACCGATTCCGCTAAATTCGGTATGTGAAGATTATTCATGTAGTTGATAACGAATATGACATCGGAATACAAAATTCAACATGGCGGTGTCAAAATGGCGAGCAAAATGTGTCATTTATGGTCCGATTCGACTGAAAATAGGTACCTAGATGTTTTTCAGGTCGCTGATGACGAATCTGAAATTGAAGTTGAAAAATATTAAAAACTGAACAATTGAACGATTGAAAACTGAAAAACTGAAAACTTGAGGGCTAAGCCCTTACACCCCTCCGGTAGGAGATAGAGAAAGCCTTGGCTTTCTCTAGTAAGCCAATAAAGACTAAAAGATAATTTAGTTTTAATGTAAGTTCTGGAAGGCCTTTTTAAAACATTTTTTAGGACAAAACTATCTTTAAGTGCATTTGGAATTTAATATATCTGGCATAACTCAGTGGTTTATGAGGTGCCCATTACAAAACACTGATAAAACCTAAATAAATCTAAAAAGCATTTAAATTGTTGCTTGGGAAAGCTAGTAAGAGTCTAGAAGCTTGGGATCTGGAGTATATACTAGAAACCAAAGTCTCAAATTTCGTTATTACATCTGCCGTGCTCACCACCCCCATTATTAAAGGGATTAACAAAATAAAATTATGATTTAATATGTGTACACCAAGAAGAAAATATTTCAAAACAATTTTGTGGCATCAGCTACTTCCATTACCACTTCAATCCCCATTAAACATCGATCAGTCGGCCGGTCGAAGAGGTATTGAAGTGGAATATCGTTTTATGGGTTTTTGTGGCGGACGATTTCAAATATTATATTATAATAAATTCTATGAGTAAATATTTCCACATACTGACAAATATAATATCAAGATGTCTTCGTTTAAAGAGACTTGGAAGTGAGTCTGAATGTGGAAGTAGTGATTCCTTATGGGCAGCTGTTCTTTAAGGATTGATGAGGAAATGCAGAACATCTTCAACGGACGGATATATAAGAAATTCGTGTAGTATTTTTTTATTTATCTCTTTGAATTGCATTTTAGCTTAAAATTTAAGAACATAATTTTCTATTATTCAAGTTAAATTGCTATTTTCTGGCAATAGAGTTCAACTTTCGACATTCATTGTTATAAGCATGTTCGATCAACACATCGCCTATTAAAGTTATGACCACCATTCAAGTAACACCCCGTATACGTGAGTGAATTATGTCTATATTTTACCTAACAAAAGAAATTATTTTCAAGTATAAATAAATGTCAAACATGGGCAATCTTTAAATGGTACTTCCCACGTTTGTTTTTAATAACATCGAAACAGTTTAATTTCATATTTTATTGTTTCTGATATAAAAATAAATGCATTATGATTTTACTGTGGGTTATTTAAATTAACTCAGGCATACGCAAACGTTTTTAATTTTTAGAATCAATTTATATGATGCATACGTAAAACGTTAAATGCAATAAAACACCAACACTTTTTTTTGTTTATCACTTATTTATTGTAAATTTCATGTTACAATTTCGCCACGTGCTAGTTTAATCATAAATTAGCATAGTTATTTATAAGCGTTTAAAACCTTTTTAGTGCCCAGAATTGCATTCAAAAGTACACGCACGTGCTAGGAAATAGCCAAGTGCTATCCAGGCCCACGTATTAACGGAAAATCTGACACTTTGTCAT
The DNA here is from genome assembly GCA_963583905.1 of Stenurella melanura. Classification (NCBI taxonomy): domain Eukaryota; kingdom Metazoa; phylum Arthropoda; class Insecta; order Coleoptera; family Cerambycidae; genus Stenurella; species Stenurella melanura. Next base: position 80,817,734 of record OY757316.1, on the reverse strand, counting down.
TGTTGGATATATATTTTTCATCGAACCGAGTATTGGCAGGTTGGAAAATACAAATGCGACCGATATTTGTTAACAGGAAACATTTCTCATCTGTAAATACTACATTATTCCAAAAATCTACACCAAATACTATACATTCTAGAGTAAATCCTATTCGAGCTTCTTTATGCTCTGCTTTAAGTAAGCTGGATGATAGTGCAGCTCCTATTCTCTTACTCGCCAACGACCAGTAAGACTCGATCCAGGAAAATTAGTTTCTTCACCAGCTTGAATAACTGAGTACAATGGATGTTCTCCTAATGTATTCACTAATTGCAAATCTTGCAGTTCAGTTGATATCCTCCGTCGGCCTGATCCAGATTTCTACGAATTATGCCGTTTATTCTTCATTTTTTTTTAATGTTAAATACCGAATTTTTGTTAATATTATAATGCAGTGCAATTTGTCTAGCTTACCAGGTAACAGCGATGATAACTATAAATGGCAATACTCAATTAGGTTTTAATGCGTAATTTATATTGGAAATTTTTAGTTTAAACTCTAACATATATCACAAATTGGTTGATGTCGTTCCTTGATATTTGGTATAAACAAAGATAAAATCAACAATATTTTTGTAGTAAATGGTAATATTTTAATAAATTATATCACTTAATTTGCCAGTGCTCTGCGAACAAAAAGCTGCCCGGGGGTTAGGGATTTTCAAGGTTATCTCATTTTAAAAATATTACAGATTTAAACACGACATTAATTTTAATGTGAGTTGCGATTGTAATATAATGTTATATTCAAATTCTTATCTTTGTACTGCTTAGTCATATCCTAGAAACATTGACAAAACATAAGGGTCCAGTTGAGTTTGTCAACCCGTTGTGTATAGATGTTCCAATAGAAGAGCAAGCAAAATGATTGGCTTTGTCAATATTCTATGCTATATGGGTGTGTTTTTAGTGGTCCATGGTAATGAACGATTAATGGTAGATCAGTTACGGTGGGATTTTTTTAAGTTGGAGGATAGACTGTGGTATTATGTTTTGGATTTCCCCAGAAAGGGCCAACCCTCCTTGAAAGGCGCAATCCCAGTCCAACGCCCAAGTCCTTCTATTACTGTATTTGAGAGTTTTCACAATTTTAGTAAAAAGATACAACAAGTAAGTAAATAAAGTTCTGTTTGTTAATACAATTCCAAGTTGAATTTAGTATTTGGTTTGGGAAACAGATTCGTTCAGTTAACAAAGAACGGCTGAAGTTTGACTCACAATATTTTCAAAGTATATTACTTGAAAAACAGAAATGTCTACACTACACAAATTATTTTGAATTTTGACAATTTCAATTTTCTTTCAAGTATTTATCAGACAAAAGAGTTATAATCAATTTATCTCTAATATCTCTTATTGCTAAATAGTGGAATAAATCTAAGGGTATGAATTGCCTAGAAAGGAATTAATTATAATTATAATCAATTTATCTCTAATATCTCTTATTGCTAAATAGTGGAATAAATCTAAGGGTATGAATTGCCTAGAAAGGAATTGTTTTACTATAGCAATTTTTTGCTGGAACTCGTTGAAAACATTTCAAGAAGTGTAGTAAAAAGTTTTGGATTAAATCCGAGTGGCGGAAAGCTTTTGTTTAAACAGAACAATGTTCAGAATCCTGTCCCTTCACGGCTTTTCTTAAATATCTCTGGTTGTATAACACATATTGCAAAAAACCAAGAGATACAAATTATTCAAAATAAAATTGCGAAGAGAACTTAACACGTTCGAAACTTTTTGGTCAATATGCCAAGTCGTAAAACATGAAGACATTTTAAGGAGGCCATTTTGAAACAATTGATGATAACTTGAACAATAATGCATATATTTTAACGAAACTTTAGAACAGTATACCCCTTGTGGTGTTAAACCATCAAGCCAAGTTTCAAGTTAAAATGTTTACAATAACTCCTAAAAACAATTGCAAAGTCGAAAATCGAATCGTCGATTGTTTGTGGGCATTAAATCGTATTTGAAAAATTTGTATTTCAGATTATAGTTGTTCTTATGTTCTTCTGTGTGAAAAAATGTTCAAGTCATTATGTCTATTAGCGCGCTTATAAATGGTCACAATGCAAAAAAATGTCATATCTAGGGTCCCAATTGCTGGAGATAAAACTACTTTTTTTCAATAGCACGTTTTTTATGTACTTTTAAGATATTATACCAATCATTTTCATTTTAGGGCAAAATATTTTTGAGTAAAATTTATTTCTTAAAAAAAAGAGAATAGAAGAATTGAAAAAAATTGGTCTTAAAAAATTTAAAATATATTTTTGTTTATGCCACCACCAAGAACATAAAAACAACTATAATCTGAAATACAAATTTTTGAAATACGACTTTAGGCCCCTAAACAATCGACGAATCGATTTTCGACTTTGCAATTGTTTTTTAGGAGTTATTGCAAACATTTTAACTTGAAACTTGGCTTGATGGTTTAACTTCACAAGAGGCATACTGTTCTAAAGTTTCGTTAGAATATGTGCATTATTGTTCAAGTTATCATCAATTGTTTCAAAATGCCCTCCCTAAAAAATTTTCGGACAAATTTAGTTTTCTTTGTAATTTCATTTTGAATAATTTGTGTCTCTTTCTTTTTTGTAATACGGGTTATACAACTAGAGATATTTAAGAAAAACTGCGAAGAAACAGAATTCTGAACATTCTTTTGTTTAAACAAAAGCTTTCCGCCACACGGATTTAATCCAAAACTTTTTACTACACTTGTTGAAATGTTTTTTTAACGAGTTTCAGCAAAAAATTGCTATAGTAACACAATTCCCTAGAAATTTTAGTTTTACTCCACTAAAATATTTATCAGCTAAATTTAGTCCAATGGCATGGCATTCTTTAGTGTTTTTTGCTGGGTACTCAGTATGCTGGGTACCCAGTATACTGGGTATCCGCTTTTGCCATGTAACAAACTAGTACCCAGCCGGGTACCGGATAGTAGATGTAATTTATTAAAAGATTTTATTTTTAAATTTAAAACAAAAGGGATACACTTACCCAAACAGATAATTCATAATTTTTATTTTTAACATATTATATTAAGTACTTTTCATACTGTAATGTACAGGGTGGGCAACTAAGAATGGAGGCCGCCATATCTCAGAAACCAATCATCTCACAAGTTTACGAAAAAAATTACCTTGACCAAAGTGACCCTGAAAAATATCTGGAAAATATCTTCGAGTTTCTAAAATGGACGCTAGGGGGCATAAAAGCCACGACCGAATAGAAAATTAGGTTTTTCTCTGTACTTTGTTCAATTAAGTGGCATTGAAAATATATGCATCATAATTCAAAGACAGTTTTTAATCTTTTTAATTTTCCATTTTTTTTTGTAACTTCAAGAATAAAGTGGTGGAGATGTGCCAAAAAACATGTTTTTAAATGTCGATTACTCCGACTACCCTTAACGGAATTTAACAAACTTGGTCTCATTACAAAGTGCTTTTCTTAGTCTATCGAGGGCGCTTTACGCTGTTCTCATTTGATTATTACTGCCGCCGCTAAAGGGCGTTTATTGATATGCCAACAAATATCTCACTTTTTCTAAAGAAATTTAAATGGAATGCTATGTTTATTTTTACACGATAACATAGAGAATTAAAAGCTTCAGATGTTAGTGAAAACAGCAACTCGATAACTTTTTTCTAACAATAGATGTTAGCAAACAAAGTTGAAATTATGAATTATTGTCCCATCTTGCCGACGGAATTTGCAAAAGTAGCTGTTGAAAACAAGTAGGCTGTGAAAATGACACAAACATATTCAGTAGAACATAGAATACATAATATAAAAATTAGTAATTAATAACAATGACAACAAATCTACTAGTAATAACAATAAAAAGTAAACACAAGAACACATTACAACACATTATATCGTCGTATTGTCGCCATAATATGCATTATTGATCTGAGATGATTCCGCGCTGGATGCAAGTCCAATCTCAGGGTCGTTGGACTATAAATGTGTGGTGTGGAATTCTAGATGGACAAATAATTGGGCATTATATTTTCAATGAAACTTTTAATGGAGAACGCTTTTTAGGAAACGAATTGTTGCTTCTCTTAGAAGACATACCTCTACCAATTCGTCGTGATATGTTTTTCCAACATGATGGGTGCCCAGTGCATTTCTCTTTGAAGGTTCAGGATTTCTTAGACCAGACATATCCTGTCAGGGGATAGGTTGTGGAAGTCTATTCCATTGGCCAATAAGGTCCCCAGACTTTACGTGCCTAGATTTTTATTTGTGGGGGCTAAAAGATCTCGTTTTTGCCACCAGACTCACTACAAGAGACGACATGATCGAAAGAATAAGAAATGCCATTCAAAGTATTTCAATGGCACTCGTCAGAGAATGAATTCTTGCATCGAAACTGATGGACGACATTTTATTTTGAACATCTACGTCACCACTAGTTACATTCAAAATTTTTTAATGTGTTCTTGCGTTTACTTTTTTGGACATTTGATTTGTTACTTTTTTACTGTTGTTACTATTAGATTTATTGTCATTGTTATTAATTACTAATTTTTATATTATGTAATGTGTGTTCTAATGAATATGTTTGATATATGTTGTTTCTTCATTGTGTCATTTTCACAGCTTACTTGTTTTCAACAGCTACTTTTGCAAATTCCGTTGGTGAGACTATAATTCATAATTTCAACTTTGTTTGCTAATATCTACTGTTAGAAAAAAGTTGTGGTTTTCACTGACATCTGAAGCTTTTAATTTTCTAATTTACCGTGTAAAAATAAACATACCATTCCACTTAATTTTTTTAAGAAAGTGAGATATTTGTTGACATGTCAAATAACGCCATCTAGCGGTGTCGTTAATAATCAAATGAGAAGTGCATAAAGCGGCCTCGATAGGCTAAGAAAAGCATTTCGTAATGAGATAAAGTTTGTTAAATTCTGTTAAGGCTAATCGGAGCAATCAACATTTAAAAAAACGTTTTTTTGGTATCTCCCCACCACTTTATTCTTAGAGTTACAAAAGAAAATGGAAAATTATCTTTGGATTACGATGCATATATTTTCAATGCCACTTAATTACTTAATTGAAAACCAAATTTTCCATTCGGTCATGGCTGTTATGTCCCCTAGCCGCCATTTTAGAAACTCGAAAATATTTTCCAGCGATTTTTCAGGGTCACTTTTTTACACAAGGTAATTTTTTCCCTAAACTTGTGCGACGATTAGTTTCTGAGATATGGCTTGCCTCCATGCTGCCATCCTTGCCCACCCTGTACAGTGTGGTCCATAAGTAACGAATAAATTCATTATCTAAGTAACTTACAATTTATGAGTAAAATCCTAAAACACGTCAATTTTTAATTCTAAAATGACATTTTTTTAAGCATAATTTCATACCTCCCCCTTCAACATCATTGGAGTGACAGCTACACCTTCAAAAATTTTTATTGGAACGAGGGTGATAGCTCTTTTGAAAGTGTTTTAAATTATCTATCCAGGAATATAAGATTTTTTGAATTTCTCTAATTTCTTTATTGAAAAATATTACATTTTCAAGTAAACAAAAGAACATGAAGCAGTTTAAATTTAATGTTCAAACTGGGCGCCCGTTGCTTCTTGACCATAATGGAGGCGTTGCTGAAATTCTTCTAAAACATTTTGTATAATTTCTGGGGTGATTTCATTAATTTCTTGCCTTACTGTCTCTTAAATCATCGACGTTATTTGGTCTGTTAATGTAGACTTTCGATTTTAAGTAACCTCATTATTGGGAAAAAGTCAATTAAGATAGGTTCTTACTTCGAATGCAAAATGTGGTGTAGCTCCGTCCTGTTCCATATACAGGGTGTAATTAGTTTCATGTCATTAAAAAAAAAACGGTGGTAGGGAATGATAAGACAAACAAAACAAACCTTATATAACATGGGGTCTAAAGCTCATAGTTTTGGAGAAAATTTTTTAAAAAAATTTCGCAAATTTTCAATAAAAATTTTTGAGAACTGCTGGAATATTGAGGTAGGTAGATCTAGATCCGATCTGAAGAAAACTATACTATAACTCTCCCTTGTGCAATATTTTAGTTACTGTCGGTGCTTCATTATGTACACACGTCCAACCCGCCGTTCGTTGTTTTTGTTATTTTTGAATTTCGCGTCATTGTGTATTTATAGTTAAGATTTATTTTATTGACTTACCGTTCAAGTTGTCAAATTCTTGATTACGTACAGACACAACTTACTTATTCGTTCTTTTTTGACTTTTGTACCAAGTTTTTATCTTATTTTTCTTTATTGACAATGTTAGTTGATAGTTTAGTGTTGAACGAAGTGCGTATGTACTTAATTCGACGTACCGAACTGTGTATTGATACAGATGCAGAAATTTTTAATCATTTAGGTAGGTAGTAAGCTTTTAACCCAGGACACTCATTTATGTTACAAATGTTAATAAACCACATTACAATTTTCTAAATTATAAACAATCCAATATTTTGTTCCAAATTAAAAAACACACATGTAGAGAAATGCTGTTTAAACCTCTATGGCCATTATTTGCTTGCAATTGTGCACGAAGAGAGAACGAATTATTTACCTCTTAATACTTGCCTCAGTTCAGTTGAGGCGGTACATCAAAGGCGGTCGACGACAATTTAAAAGTTGTATAATTGGGAAGTACAAGTCCATCGACCAAGAAAAGCAGTGGTTCTCAATAGTTGTCTACCATAATATTAAATATGTTAACCTAGATCAGTGTTTTTCTAAGTGCCCCTAGAGGGAAAAGTCATAAAGGTTTTTTTTTTTGTCTAGTCGGTCCCCATTACCAGTTTTTTTAATGACATGAAATTGAGTACACCCTGTATAATAATAAGATCAATCCCATACATTGTTTAAATACGAAGAAAATAACTAAAAACACATAGGTAAACAATGCACATCTCACCAAATCAAAGGAAATATTATTGTACAAAACACATAATACTCTATATATAATGAAAACTAAACTTAAAACTGTTTATTTCAATAGCTGCTAGCACAAGAAAGTTAAAAAAGCAAACAAAAACAGGGAATTTCACGATAATTAATTTGGAACATTGAGGTTATATTCCTTCCACTCTCGTTAGCTGTCAGATTTTGCACTCGCCCTAACATTGAAATATGTATAACCCAGTGAAATTAGACTTTTCTTATCTAACAAAATATATCCTTCATATTTTTATTTGGAATCGATTTATTATGATGTTTTAAAGTAAATATTAAAAATCGAGAAGTCAAAGTTCACAAAAACAGTTTTTTTGCGAATATCGCGCTTTTTATGGCTCAGAGGCCAATTGAGGTTATTATGAAAGTGAAAGATGATGAAATTCCGCACAAAAATGATCTCTTCTATTTTTTATGTACTACAATAAACGGTTTAGGCAAAAATATGCTTCAAAGTTTCCGCGCAAGACATAATATGCTCCATTTCATATAGTCCATACATAGTATACGTGCTTGTTCTATGTATAGTATATATTAGCTGCAGGGATGATAAAAATCATGATTTAAAAAAAAGAATAAAAAATCAAGATTTTTTTTAATAAAAAAAAATCATGATTCTTTTTATTTTTATTTATTTTTTTACATAAACATCTTAATAATTGACATTAACAATGTATTTAGTACTTATATTAACAAAGATAGTTTTTGTTTAAACTTACAAATGGAATAAATTATGTACCTTGTATCTATAATTGTAAAATAAGCTAGAGCGTATATATATGAAAATTCCTGTCAGAACTTAAAAACTCGCCTGTCTTTAAAATGCGGGGATGATGCGAATTGCCATTAATTGCTAATCTGCCGTAACAAGTGAGAAAACGAGTCTGAGTGATTATATTTATGGCATTCAAATATTGAATAATGTTTTAACATGTCCTCTAATAGAAGTTTGAGGAAAAAGGATCCTATTTGTCAATATTAATATAAAAAGTGTAAAGTAGAAATGCAAGAGCTTGTGGATCGACTGAAAGTCCACTGGAAAAAATGTGTTTCGCGTAATGTATAAAGTGTAGAAACAAATAATGAAGGTCCCTCTACTTCAGGAACAGTGTCCAATGTAAGTATAGTGTTATTTTATTTATATTTATAATTAGGTGTTTTCACTATGTGCAAATTTGCTTTTTTGATATTATTAAAATGAAGTACTTGTTATACTAAAGCACTTATTGATAATTAAACAGCATTCTATCGTCCATCAAATTAAAATTTCAACAAATAAATAACAAAGTTTTAGTAATTGAACGAGTACGCAAAACACGCGGTGACGTCATCGGTTATATTAGTTTCTAGATCGCATTTAAAAATTATTAAACACAACATTTTATTCACTTTATTTACGTTTTACATGTGATTAAATAAGTAACGCCTACCTAATACGGGATTTGTAAAAGCTACCTTAGGAAATTTATCTGCAAAATAACGCGTTTATAACACAAAATGACATTGACAATATAACTGATGACACCATGAGTGCGTAGTGAATTGATGTAGTGTTTTTGGCGAAAAAATGTCAATACAAAATTAGAATGGCTTATTTTCAGGTATTATTCGACTGTTTCTCAAAATTCAAGTGCTTTTTTAACTATTATAAAGCATTATCTTCACAGTGAAAGTGAATATAAAATTTGTGAAAACACCTAATTTCTTAGTAAGATTAAGGGAACCTTTTTTTTAATTTACATATTTTAACGTCGGTCTATTTCTGCGCCTAAGGCGAGTTTTATGCCAAGAGACGAACTAGATTCAAATTTTTAATATGATCTAGTGCATTTTCTAGATTTCTAGTAACTTTCCATGGACAAATGTGACTTTTTCATTCACTCCTAGTTTTAAGAATAAAGTATAGTACCTATCTATGCCTGTCTGTGTGTAGCTGGATTTAAAAATGAACAACATAACTTGTTTTTACTACAGGTAAAATTGAAAACGTTACAACAAGATACAGAGGAAGATAGTGCTCTTATCTTCTACGCCATTAAGTAAAAAAAAAGAAAAGTAGTGCCTAACTCCAGTTCTGGATCTTTATCATTTTTTGTTGTACATACGACCAAGTCTAATAAAGAAGAAATAGATAAACAAATTGCTAGAGCTCTTCACGCGACAAACAGCAGTTTCATGTGTATTGAACAACCTGAAGTAAAAAAGGCAATAATGCTTTTACGACCTGGATATGTACCACCATCTCGGCATGACGTATCCAACAGACTGCTCGATGAAGTATATAACAAGGAAAAAAAGTAAATGCTTTAAAGATTTATCACGAAGTTCAGTTTGTCTGTCATTGGATGGATGGTTCCACATACACAATGAACCAATAATATGTGCCGCTGTAACTACAGAAAATGGGTCTTCCTTTTTAGTAGACACAATAGACACATCTGGAAATCCACATACATCTGTATATTTAACAGAACTTGCAACAAACTTAATTAAAACTCTAAAGACTGACTATACCTGTATAGTAAGCAGTTTTGTGATGGATAATGCTGCCAATATGAATGCCATGAGAAACGAAATTAAAGGAGTCAACAGAACTAAATGTTATTACTTATGGTTGTGCTCCACACATTTTAAACTTGTTATGTAATGATTTTTAAATTAGTCAAATTAAGGAACACGTTATGTTCTGACGTAAGATGGAATTCACTTGCCGACTGCTTCGTTAAATAATGGCGCACACTTTTTAAATTTAGCGAGGAACATAAAAATTAAATTGACAGCATAGTAATACAGACAATATTAAACATTTATTTAAAAAGAACTACTGAAGATTACTGACCACTACTAAAACCTATATATGTTGCACTTGATAGGCTTCAAAGAAACGATGCAATTTTATCACACGTCGTAGAACAATTTAAAATAATTGAGTCGCATTTTGACAAAACTGAAATTACCTTAATGCAAATACAAATATTTAGATACCGATACGACCAGTGTATCACCTCATACCATTTGCTAGCCTTCATTCTAGACCCTAAGAAAACAAAGCATATATTAACAGAAAGCGAAAAAAATCGTGCTTTAGAAGCCGCTAATGAATTATATCCCGTGCTGATATTATGTTTCACGAAAAAAATCTTAAAAACACAAAACCCTTGGATTGGTGGAAATCCCAAAGAAATATTGATGTTATTGACAAATTATTCCCGATTATCAAGCAATTATTTTCTGCTGCAGCTAGTTCAGCCTCGATTGAGAGAATATTTTCAACATTTGGTTTGATTCATTCTAAGATTCGAGTAAATCGTGTTTTATTTTCTTTTAGAGTTGGTTCTGTTCAATTTGTTTACTTTATGTTTCTGCTTTTAAATAGGCACCTAATTTATAATGTACATTTAAGTAGGTAACTTTTGTTTTATATGTGTCACCTTTTGTAATTTGTATCTAGCTTTTAAATAAACTGTACCTATTTGAATTTTCTGAACTTTGATTTAGTTAGATCATTGGCTTTACACAACTTGATTTAAATCATGATTTAAATTTAGAAAATCAGTTGATTTAAATCAAACTGATTCAAATCGTCGCAACCCTGATTAACTGACCAGTATATAAAATAAAATACATATATATATGTTAACTATTATACAGTATGTCTCACTTTTCATGACTCCTATATCACAGCACTCCTATTTACAATGTGACTTTTATAAAATTTGGGTGAAAGGTGCAAGGAGATCATCAGGAGATTGTTTCACGGTAAAATATTTTAAAATCCACCAGTTCCGTCCGTTGTTATGAAGAAAAATGTACATAATTTTCCAAAAAAAGATATTAGACAAAGTTTTAACTGTAAAAAAATCTCATTCTCTCATTCTTATTTGTTGTTAACAAAAACTCACTGAAACAGAATTTTGTACTTGGTGTTCACGTAATAGGAAAATAAAACTTCCCTTGCGCGGAAACTTCGAAGCACATTTTTGCCTAAACCGTTCTTTGTACACTAAAAATGGAAGAGATCATTTTCGTGCGAAATTTCATTATCTTTCATTTTAATAATAACCTCAATTGGCCTCCGAACCATAGAAAGCGCGATATTCGCAAAAACAGTTTTTTATGAAATTTGACCTTGAATAATTTTTTATGCCACAGTGATCTCGTTTTCGATTTTTAATATTTTCATGAAAACATCAAAATAAATCGATTAAAAGAAAAAAAATGAAGGATATATTTTGTTAGATCAGAAGCCACATTTTTGTCTAAAGTGACTGGAGTAGTACTGACTAGTGGAAGTAAGTATACCTAAATTTTTAAATAAAGGTCTACAGGTGTCATTAAATTTAGAATTTGTAATGATTCTTACTGCTCGTTTTTGCAATTTTAAAATTTTAGCGGCATGTGAAGATTCTCCCCAAAGTAAGATACCATAACACATTACACTTTGGAACAGAGCATGATATGTCATGAAGATAACACTATTATTGACTAAATTAGTTATATTTTTCAATAAATGCACAGCTTCTTGGATAGGCTATCTATGTAAGCCTCCCAAGTTAATTTACTATCAAACGTGAGACCTAAACACTTTACAGGATTATTATTTTCGATGCAGACATGAGGGTTTAAGTTGAAAATAAGTGTTTGAGTTTTCTCTTCATTTAACTTTAATATAATATTGTTAAAATAATCCTGAGCTTGTAACTGTGTTTCCTCAGATACACTGATAAGATGTTTTAAATTTCTTTCAACCAAGAGTAAGGCATATTCAATATTTTTAGAAGAAAGTCTGGTTGATATGTCATTTACATATATTATGAACGAAATTAGTCCTAAGATGGATCCCTGGGGTACTCCATGCTTTAGAGACTTTAGTGAGGACTTCATAGTACCATGACTGACACATATCTGTTCATAACATAACTTTGAATAAAAGTTAGAGCAGGCCCAATTTTATTAACAGTATTTCAGGAGAAACACAGTCAAAGGCCTTGGATAGATCTAAATATGATGCCATGATCATATTTCCATTTTCAAACTCATTCATAATAAAACTTACAATATCTGTTAAGGCAGTAATAGTAGACTTTCCACCCCTATAATTTTTATTTATTTATTTATAGTTGATAAAAATGACAAATGTTATAATTTCAATACAATAATTTACAACAAATAACTGATTTGACGGGCACCTAGATATTGGAATATCTGTATGTGCCTTTATGAGTTTCCAGTGATTATGTAATTTATATTAATTTTGTGTGAAAATTAATACATTATCTAAACTAAATCTATACTAAAACTATGCTAAATAACACAAGAAGAGGAATTGAAATCTTCGAAATTGAGAATATAATACTTATAAGTATATATTTATATCACATTATATCATAAGCCTGAGAAAATGTTCATAGTTTTTTTTATAATGAATGCTTCACTTTTTTTGTTGAAATTTTTCTTATTTTTTATTTGTTTTATATCCGTTGGTAATAAGTTATAAAATTTAGGGGCCAAGTAATCCAAAAACTTTAAGTTTATGGTCTTTCTATTATTTGGTATAATTACTTGCATATATTCATTGGCTCTGATGGCCGCTATAGTTTTTAAGTTTATCTGTTTTATGAATGTATGAACAGATTGACTGTATATACAGTGTATTTATATTACAGATATCATTATAGAGCATGTTTGTGGGGTGTAATTTATTCTTACTGTAGATTATTTTTACGATTGAGTTTTGTATAACAGCTAATGGTTGTAGTTTCCTTTTATATGCCCACCCCATGCAATTAATCCATATCTTATTAGAGATTCCACTAAGGATTTATATACTAGAGTGAGAAATTTTATATCTAAGAATTCTTTTAATACTTATTTATTTATTTATTTATACTGCATATAAACAGGGTATTCCCTAATTACATACATACAGTGAAAAAAGCAAAATGAGATACATGGGACATTAATGACAAACAGTAATAAAAACATTAATGTATAAGTAATATGTAGAATTTATGAATCAGTTTCCGTATTTTTTTTGCTAGATAATCAATATGTTCAGACCATTTTAGGTGTTTATCTACAATGATTACTAAATATTTCATATTCTCTACTTCTTTGATTTCCAGGGCCGTGCGGTGAGGTGAGGCGACCGCCCAGGGCGGTACGATTCAGGGGCGGCATTTTAGCAGGTGTCTGCATGCTGTTCTGACACATTTAGTGATGTATAATTTGTTGGTCTTTTGTTTATTTGATAATATGTCATAATGCCGCGAGAAATAATACTTACCTCACCACAGTAGAAAGGCACCTTAGTAGAAAGACCATGGTTAATATATTTTCTGAAGAAGATTCAATTTTTTGTGTTTGTTGTACGCTATTTGACCAATCCTCTGGTAAGCATTGGTCAAAAAGTGGCTGCTCAAACTGGAAAAATTTAACAAGAGCACTTTCATCACATGAGGGTGGTAGGCCCCACAGAAATTCATTGAAAAAATGGAAAGAATTTGATAATCTTTAAGAATGTAAGAAAACTATGACTACGACTATGAATATCAAAGAATATTAGATTTGAAAATTCAACATTGGGGAAATCTTTTAAAAAGAATAATATCCGTGATACGAATGATGGCAGGTCAATGCTTAGCTTTTCCTGGATCTACGGAACAATTATTTCAGCGAAACAATGGAAATTTATTAAAAATTATCAAAGTACTTTCTGAGTTTGGCCCCATTATGGAGGAACATCTACGACGAATTCGAAATCATTCAGAAATATGGTCTGTAACTTATCTAAGTAGTAGGATTCAAGACGAACTAATACAATTGATGGGAAAGGAAGTTCTTGCTAAAATTGCGGGAAGAGTTAAAAAGCAAAGTACTTTTCCATTATTGTCGATTGCACACCTGATGTAAGCCATAATGAGAAATTATCTTTAATTTTGAGAGCAGTATGTTTGGATCCCACTACTAATCAATTTAGATGTGAAGAATTTTTCGTCGGATTTTTTGAAGCAACTGAAACAACTGGAGAGGGACTCGCTGAACTTATTGTCAAACATCTTGCAGAATTACATTTTGACAATAAAGATATTAGAGGACAAGATTATGGCAATGGCTCAAATATGAAGGGAATTCACAAATGTATGCAAAACAGAATTTTATCGAAAAATCTCAGAGCATTTTTTGTACCCTATGCATGTGATTCGATCAATTTAGTTGTCAATGATGCAGCTGTTTGTTCCGGAGAAGTTTTGGGTTCTTTTTCAATTGTCCAGGAGTTGTACGTATTTTTCACTGGATCTCCAAAGAGATGGACTGTGTTGATTAAAGAACTGTCGGCTCATTCAAGTCAACTAACCCTTAAACCTCTAAGTACCACAAGATGGTCCAGCAGAATCGATGCCTTAAAGATATTAAGAATCAAATAGGTGCAGTCTATGATGCATTGGTGGCAATTATAGATGAGAATGTGATAAATGCTGATACTGAAAATAAAGCCAAGGGTTTGGCAAAGAAGGTCAAAGTTTATACATTTATTTGTAGTATAATTTTGTAGTATGATATTCTCTTTCAAGTAAGCAAAATATCATTACCTATGCATTCACATAATATCAGTGTAGCAGTATGTGTAGAGATGCTGGAAAAAATTGTACAGTTTCTGAAATCTTATAGATTGAACGGTTTTGTGCAAATGAGGGTCTTAGCCAGAGAAATGGCTGAAGAATTAGAAATCGAACCAGAATTTAAATTAGTTGTTAGACCACGTCGCAAGAAGCGCCAATTTATTTATGAAGCACCTGATGAAGCGCCTTTGAGTGAAAAAAACAAGTTTGAAGTGGACTTCTTTAATTTTCTCTTAGATGTTAAGCTTAATTCATTGGAAGAACGTTTTTTGCAGTTACGCTCCTACAGTAATAACTTCGATCGGATGAGCAATTTTGCAAAGCAGAAAGTTAGACGAGTTCATTTATAAAATTGTAAATGTTTAATTTGTTTCTTTACTGAGAAAATCTTTTTATTTATTTTGTTTAATAATACATATGTCTCAATTATCGTTACTGTTTCTTCATACCTATTAAAAACCTACATAAAAAATTAATGTTTTTATTAATAATATTGATGTAAGGATTGGGGCGGCAACTACAAGTATCGCCTCACCTTTGAAAAACCCACCGCACGGGCCTGTTGATTTCATAACTTTTATTATTATCATTTATTGTTATATTATTAAATTCTGGTCTATTTGCTTTTGTTAAAGAGAATGCAATATATTTGGTTTTTTTAACATTAAGAGATAGTTTGAAAGAGTAGCCAATTTTTTACTATTTTGCAGCCATGTATTGCTTTTTCTTTGACTTCTTCCCAAGTATTACCCGTGAAAATAAGTGCAGTGTCATCTGCGTATGATACAATTTTGCCATTAATTTTAATACTCAACAGTGAGTTTATATATGTAATAAATAGTATTGGTCCTAATATAGTACCTTGGGGTACACCGACTTTTATTTTTTGAAGATTGCTAAGAGTATTGTTTAGTTTTAGAATTTGGTCACGATCACTTAAATAGTTTTTACAAATATCTAGTACCAAACCTCGAACACCATCATGTGATAAAACATCAATAAGTTTTTGGCGGGGTACCGTATCAAATGCCTTTGCCACGTCAATAAAAATTGCTATGCTTTTTTTACCATTATTTAGGCTATTTGTAATCTCAGAGGTGAGAAAATACATGGCGTCGGTTGTGCTAACATTTTCAGTAAATCCAAATTGATTGCTATCGAGGATGTCATTACTCTTGAAAAAATGTATTAGTCTATCTCTAAGACACTTCTCTAGAATTTGTGCAAAATTATTTATCAGGCTAATAGGGCGATAGTTTTGTATTTTATTTTTTGAGCCCTCTTTGAAAATAGGTGTTACCGTAGATTGTTTAAAATATTTAGGTACATGACTCGTTTCAAAGATTAAGTTGATAATATGCGTTATAGGCTGAGTGATATTAGTGTGCGCCAATTTAATGACTTTTGTTGAGATACCATCTATGCCAGGGGCACTGTCATTTTTAGAGAAGAAATGTGGTTTATAATTTCATTTTCGGTGGCTGGTTTTAGAAATATAGAAGCTGTACAATAATTATTTAGGTTAAAAGGGTTATGGGGCATGTCTATTTTCTTTTCCATTTCAGAACCAATATTTATAAAATAATCATTACAGTAATTAGCCATCTCGGTGTTATTTTCAAATTCATCGCTGTTTTCGTTAATGATTTTAAGATTTGTATTTTTATTTTTAGTTTTTTCATTTGCGGCATCAGTTATTATTTCGTACATTTTTTTAATATTATTTTTATTACTCTCAATTTGTAATTTGTAATAGTTGTACTTTTGTTTTTTTATTAATATATTTAATCGGTTTCTATACCATATGTAGTGTTGTTCTAGTTCGAGGTTGTGGTTTTTCCGTAACTTTTTTTAAATTGTCTCTATGTTTTATTGAGGTTATTAAACCTGTTGTTATCCATTCTTTCTTTTTTTGTTTGGTCTGTGTTATTTTTGTCTTTTTTGTTTTGGAATCATTTAGGATGCATTAAAAAATTGAAACAAAGGTGTTAGTTGCCTGCTCAGAATCGTTAGAGTTTAAAACCTCAGACCAGTCCTGAGAAGAGATTTTGTTTTTAAATAATGCGTGATCTAATATTTCATAGGTGCTAACTTTATTTGCAAATTGTTCATAGTTAATGTTTAGCATTATTGGAAAATGATGTTATATCCGTATTTAATATAAAAGACTTCAATTTTATGTTATCTAGATTAATTTTTTTCCTGACAAATAAATGATTTATACAAGATTCTGTTTCAGAGGTCACCCTGGTGGGAGAGTTTATATACGAAATAAACCCATATTGCCCCATTAAAGAGAGGTACTCGTTTGCAATATTATTCTCATTACTTTCTACGTTTATGTTTATATCCCCTGTAAAAATTTCAATATTCTGTGACCAATTTTGCTCAAATAATTCTCTTAAGTCCTCAATAAATAATATTTCTGTAATAGGTGGAGGTTTATAAGCAGTTGTGATACTGAATGATATATTACAAAGATTAAAAGTGACTCTGGTGATAGTTGCTTGGGAAGACGTCAATTTTTTATGGCTTACAATAACATTCAATTCAGATTTTATTAGTGTTACGATGCCATCATTTTTGTTAAAATCGCCATTATTATAATGAGTTGTATAACCCGGTATGTTAAACTGATTAAACGTTAATAGTTGAAAGCATTCACTTAATATTATTATATCGCAATAATAAAGTTCGAAGGCTTCTATCAGTAAAAGTAGGTGATCAAAGTTCTTTTTGATACTTCTGATATTAAGGTGTATAATATTTAATATTTTGTCTTTTAGTACAATTTGTTTTAAAATCACATCGTTAACTAATTTACCATAAAGCTCTTTTCCTGTAGAGTCCAGTTCTTCTAAAACTTCGTCCTCTTGGGGCTGGAACATTATACGTTGTAGTCTATTTTATTTTTTAAAACACTTATTTGGTAGTTATAACTAGGACAGTCCGGATCAGAAGTTTTATGGGACACACTGTAATTCATTTTATATTTATTATTAGCTTGCACACAATTGTTACATTTTTTAATCGATTTTGAGCATTCACTTACGTCATGTTCCTCCGCACATTGATCACAAACTTTCTTACTGGTGCACTTTTTATTTGTATGGAAAAATCTTTGGCAGTTGAAGCATTTTGTAATGCTAAGATCTTCATATACTGGGTGACGTTGCCATTCAATAAAGATTTCTTGAATATTCATGAACTTCTGAAACAAGCCTGCTGTACATTCTGCAAATATGGTTGATTCATTGTTTCTCTTCTTTTTTATGTATGTAATTTTCAGTTCATCAGAGTTCTCTATCTAAGAATTTTGTTTTCTAATACATTTTTCAATTTCTACCTCTGTTTCATTTCCTACATAACCTGCTATTTTCACTTTAGGTTTTCTCATCTTAGTTGTCTCTATTTCATATTCGTTTTCTAACATTTTAGTTGCCGCATGTTTTAACTCTTCTATTTCACGTTTGGTAGGACACTTAATTACTACGCTGCCGTTTTTAGTGGTTCTAATATTATTAATTCCAATATTTAATTCAGAAGGGCTCAATTTATTTTGTATATCGGCTTTTGTTTTTGCGATGGTCTGATGATTAGGTTGGGAATATTAATTATAGCTTGAGAGTCTGAAATAGTTTGTTTGCTGGCCATGTACGCATATGATTTCTCCTTTGGTACTTGAGTATTTGATGTTTTTATTTTCTCATTTAATTCCGCAATTTGTTCTTTCAGTAACTTTATTTTTTCATCTTTGCTTGTAATTATAGAGTTTTTACTGTTAATTATCTCCTGAAAAAGTTGGAATGTTTCAAAGTTACGGCATTTTGGACAATAGAATTTCAACACCCTTTCTCTCTGAAGTTCGAGAACTTTAATTTCAGCCGACGATAGATTCCCACATGGTGTACAGATTGACTTTTTACATTCATCACAATTGTCTATTTCTTTTCCACCCTTACAAAGCTCACACTGCATTTTTCATATTTGGGTTTTCAACACTTGCACATATGGCCACCACTTCACTGTCACTAGCCTTTTATGGCTGGGATTTCTAATTACGGTCAGATATCCTTAGGATTTATTATTTATTATCTAAGCTGGCCACTACTGCTCTAAAACACGTCCATTCTCTCTGAGCGTTCAGACTAATAAAATAACCATACTGATTACAATTTATCAGATTATTACTTTCTAGATAATACATTAACTTAATTTTATATGCCAACTCTAACAATTTTGACAGGATAGGAACTAATGAGATTGGTCTATAGTTGTTTCAAGATTTTTATCGCCTTTTTATGTGAATGACTTACCTAATTTCTTTGAGGATTTTCTTATTATGTTTGTAGATGATAACTCGTATTTATGTTGCAAGAATACTTTTTCAGAGGTCATAGAGAGTACACGTACTAATATGGTAAAGTTTGCAAATTTTTTTAAAGCAGATAAACTGTTTTTAAATATTACTAAAACTGTGTTTATTATTTTTTCACCTAGAACCTCTACGTATAACGAAAGTCATCTATTAAGAATTGAAGGAAAATTGGCGGAACAAGTATCAACAACAAAATTTCTTGGAGTGTACATAGATAATACTTTTAGTTGGGAGCCTTATATAGATGCAGTGGCAAAAAAAGTTGCTTCCGTTTGTTATGCATTATATCGACTAACACAAATCTCCGGTAGATTCACTGTTATGTCATATTATTATGCACATTTTGTGTCTAAAGCATCATATGGAATTATGTTTTGGGGATGTTCACATCACTTTGAAAGAATACTTAAACTTCTAAAGAAAGCAGTTCGTTATATAGCGGGTGTCTCTAAATATTCATCCTGTCGCAATATTTTTAAAGATTTAAATATATTAACTTTAGCATGTATTTATATTTTAGAAATAGTTCTCTATGTTAAGAAAAATTTTAGTATGTTTCCAACTAATAATTTTAATCATACATGTAATACACATGAAAGATATAACTTAACCACACCATTACACACCCTATCAACATTTGAGGAAAACCCCAATTATATGGGGATTAAATTGTATAACAAAATCCCAAATTCCATTAATAACGTGCATAATGTAAATTCGTTTAAAAGAGAGACGGTGAGTTATTTGTCTAATATGGGTTTTTATAGTGTAGAAGAATATTTAAGTGCGTAGAGGTTAGATAATTCTAATTTTAGTTTGTATTTATCATTCCTATAATTACTTGTATTTATTTTGTACCACTTTGTGTTTTGTTGTCGTTTTAAAACATCAGCAGCAATTGCTATAATAAGCATTGCTTTCGTTGATGACTAGTCCTATACCTTTTGTATGGTCTTTTGGACAATAAACTATTATTATTATTAAGGAATAGATTTAATTCAATTTTTCTCTTCTGATTTTCAAATATTATATCTGGGATATAATCATGAATAGGAGGAATATTATAATTCGTTGTTATGTTTGTGACACGGCTAGGCTACTCTTCGCTGTTTCATGGAGCCTCTGAATGTTGAGATAAATGCAGCCACAAAAGAGACAAAAGTTTTTTATTATTTTTCTTCAAAGAACACGCCTGCCGGTTTTCAGAATTTCTTAATCCAAAATAATTTCGACCAAGAATTTCCCTAGATTTTAATTTTTTTCTACTTCAGAAAGATCCCAAAATATTCAGGCATATTCTTTAGGTAAAAATAATCCACTTATGCCCACCCCCAGCCCTTTCTTCAAAGTGCTTCCTTTTCCCGTAAAAAAATTACAAAAAAAATAATTTTGTTTGTTTGTTATTTTTTTCCAGGAGAAGGAAGCACTTTGAAAAAAACACCAAGAGACAAAAGATGCTTATTTTTCTCCAAAAAATGAGCCTGAATATTTTCAGAATTTTTATGGAACATTTAAGCAGACCTTCGCAGCTGTTCACAGTTTCAATCGCCTCTAGATCAAAAAATCGAATTCGGTCAACCGGTGGTCAAAGATAATTTTAATCAGGGGGCCCAGGAGAGCATTTTCCCGAAGTTTCAGAACAACCGACTGAAACCCATTTTTACTATAAAAAACTGTGGGGGTCGTTTATAAAATTGCGTTTTTTGCAGATTTAAGTCTTGACCACAAGAGGTGTATTTTTTATCGGTACCCGGTTAATACCTGGCCTAATAGTACCCATGTAAATTTCAGGTGATACCCGGTACCCAGCATTTACAAAAATAACTACCCGGTGCATCCCTACTATGTTCTCTTCAGTCTTCAGTTTTCATATGCTTACCCATTTATGCCCTTTGCATATTCTTCGCATCACTGCTAATGATGAATTCATTTATTTACTTACCCATTTCCAGCGTTTCTAACATACCATAGTGCATTCACTGTAGCACGTAGGATTTTGTTTTGGAATGCTTGTATTTTCTTGATATTACTATCAGTCGTGCATTTAATTTGTCGGAATTTTATGTTGAGTTCTTCTTTTTATCCTTTTTACATGCTCCTTCCGCCTTAGTGTCCAATGTCCTACCTAGGTATTTGGCTTTATTTTCATAAGGAACTACCGTTAAACTTTTAATGGTGAAATTAATGCTTATGTGTAAACATTTATATACCAATAAATCATTATTATTATTATTATTATTACTGATTTATCATCAATTAGTTCTGCCCTGTCGTATATGATATTACTAACTTGTAGTAGCCGAGTAGACGTAATCCCGTTTTGTCCTGTTGTGAGCAAAGCTGTGCCTTCAACAAAGGCAGCAAATTTCCCTTGTTCTAAGTTTCTTATGTTACCGGTATACAGGGTGATTCACGTAGGCCATTCATTAGATGTTTTTCAACTTGCAGTTGGATTAGAAACTTGAAATTAGGTATGCAGCCATAATCGATCATGCCCGTTCTATCTAAAATATTTTCAGTCCTCCAACTATACAGGGTGTGCCAAAAATTGGTACCAACTTTCTTATTTTAAATGGAAACCTCTATATTTCTTTACATGGTTCGATTGGTCTTCTAATTCTGAGTTTAGAGAACCTAAGTTATGTTAACTTATCTATTATAATTTTTGACATATGTCCAATTTTGTGAAAAAAATTGCCGCTGTAGTAGTTTACGAACAAATTTGTATCTCGCAAACCTTTCAAAATTATGAAACCAAATTTGTGAAGCAGTTAGCTGGAAGTCCAGGCTAACTTTCAATGTCCCATCGGTGGTCCCATTTTGTACCATATGGGCGCAGTCGATTTTCAAATGTCGCAATCAAAAATTGTCAAAAAGTCAATTTATTCAAATGGCACCTACTATTTTTTTTCACACCATTCGAAAGAAAATTGAATTTTAGGGTGAGTTACTTAAGCATTCCCTATACCTAACTTTACCCCATATCGAGTTATTCAATAAAAATCAAGAAATACCTTGTCTTGCCGAGAGATTCCTTACTTCATCAAGTATGCCATGGAAACAAAAGACAGTTGTAATAATTTTTAAAGAAAAATATGGATTCTTATTTAATTACACACAACACCAACAAATTATTATTAACGAACAAGAACAATGTTGACGAAATTCTGTCAGTGAAAACGGTGCACACATTGAGCATTTGTATTGAAATAATTATTTTGTTAATCTGTTTATTTGTTGTTATTTTGTTGTTATTACTTATTATTGCAATACGATTTTTGAATAAAAATTAAAATGAAATGATTGTTTCCAAAGCCCAAGTACTACCTTTGAGAAAAAAAAAAACAATATTTTTTTCAAAAAATGCCAATAACTCAAAAACAACTGTAGATAGACATACACAATGTTAATAAAAGTGGCCCTAAAATTCAATTTTGCATTAATTTCTGGCGTCAGAAATGGTAGGCGCAAAGATGTGCTACGTAATCTGTTGAAAGTAAAATAATAGAATATTTGAACAAAAATATGGTTGTCACATTGAACATTTACGTCAGAATTTCGTCAACATTGTTCTTCTTCGTTAATAATAATTTGTTGGTGTTGTGAGTAATTAAATAAGAATCCATATTTTTCTTTAAAAATTATTACAACTGCCTTTTGTTTCCATGGCATACTTGATGAAGTAAGGAATCTCTCGGCAAGATAAGGTATTTCTTGATTTTTATTGAATAACTCGATATGGGGTAAAGTTAGGTATAGGGAATGCTTAAGTAACTCACCCTAAAATTCAATTTTCTTTCTAATGGTGTGAAAAAAAATAGTAGGTGCCATTAGAAAAAATTGACTTTTTGACAATTTTTGATTGCGACATTTGAAAATCGACTGCGCCCATATGGTACAAAATGGGACCACCGATGGGACATCAAAAGTTAGCCTGGACTTCCAGCTAACTGCTTCACAAATTTGGTTTCATAATTTTGAAAGGTTTGCGAGATACAAATTTGTTCGTAAGCTACTACAGCGGCAATTTTTTTCAAAAAATTGGACATATGTCAAAAATTGTAATAGATAAGTTAACATAACTTAGGTTCTCTAAACTCAGAATTAGAAGACCAATCGAACCATGTAAAGAAAAATATAGGTTTCCATTTAAAATAAGAAAGTTGGTACCAATTTTTGGCACACCCTGTATAGTTGGAGGACATAAAATATTTTAGATAGAACGGGCATGATCGATTATGGCTGCATACCAAATTTCAAGTTTCTAATCCAACTGCAAGTTGAAAAACTTCTAATGAATGGCCTACGTGAATCACCCTGTATAGTACAGATAAAATAGGCCCAAGAACACTGCCTTGTGGAACGCCTGCTGGTATGAATATTAGGTTATAGCATGCTTTCTCTTTACATATAGTGCAGAACAGATTAGTTTCTCTTTCAGGGTTTTTTCTATTGTCTGTAATTTGGTGCACTTGATCTATTGTCAAGGGTTTTTGTTTAAAACCAAATTGATGGTCAGAAATCAGTTTGACGTTCTGTATAATTGGTTTTAATCTGTCGAGAAGAAGTTTTTTGAAATTACTGGCAATATTGAACTCGGTAAGATTTCACTTCATAAGGTGGTTCCCTTGCTTGGGGATCATAACTGCAGCTGCCCTCAAGCTGACAGGTACATAGGTATGTACAGGTATGTCTGCATTCGAGGTAATTGCCTCAGTACTTGAAAAGGAAGGAAGTCAAATCCTGGTGCCTTCCTAGAGCGGTAGAGCTCAATTTGATTTACGCTACTTGGAAATAAAAATTTATTATTATTATTATTATTTACAAGAGATGGTCCAGCTTCTTTATAATTATTCTTCCACTCAATGTTAAAATAGCAGATGAATGATCAGAGCTTAAATCAGTATATTTTTCTAAGGTTTTTCTCGAAATGACGAAAGAATAAGTTTGGAGCCTATTCTCGACAAATGAACTTTTTGACATCTACTGATCAACACGAGCGGTTTACTTGTGAGTACTTGCACCCCCGTATAAATAAAGAGGGAAGTTCTATGTAAATACCTTTATCGATTTTTCATATATATGTTTGATCATGTAGATGTCAAATAACCTCCTATTTCGTGTTCAAGATCGGTATTGCTTTACCAAGCACCCTGTACATAGCTTTGTAAAACTGCAAACTTAAAAATGAACATGTATTATAACAAAAAAAAACAAAAAAAATTAATCATCAAGAAACTCATTTTTTGTACGTCTTATTTTCAGATGCCTCAAGATATTCTATATGGACTACAAGTTGTAAGGCAAATTCGATCATTTTTAATCTTATTCTCTGACCTCAAAGTTATAGATGACATGTACTACAGATTCAGGACACTTCAAGCAAGTAGCCTACGAGATAAGATATATGCGATAGCTGAGTACCGCCGAGAAAAAATACTCTCACGAATCACAGATGACGTCCTACATGATCCAAAAATCAACATCAACAAATCTGTTACTAGTATTTTGCAAAAAATATTTTCCAATAATGATGAGAGTATAATTTCGAAGTTATCTGATGTAAGAAAAATTATATCATCTTTATCATTTATTTTAGTTACAAAAATTATTATTTATAATGCTTGTGATGTGGTATATTGTCACGCTTTAAAGAGAAATTACGTCAATGGGCTTGTTCCATGATATTCTTTTTAAATGGTTTTTATACATTTTCATATAGTACTCGATATTCTCATTATACACTTAAAATTTCGTATTATTAACTTTTTCCGTTCTCGAGATATAAGGAGTTGAAATTAGTAATAGTTGCAAAAACCGAGCGCTCATTTGTGATGTCACTATACGCAAGTGACGTAAGAAAAATGGCTTTCTGGGACCTTTCAAATTTAACCTGAAAAGTCGAAAAACATGGAATTTTTAAACGCTGGTAACTAAATAAATACGTCGAGTGGAAGTTCGTCCTATGTGTCTACGGAAAGGAGAAGGTCGGCGATGAATTATAATCGTAAATTGCAGGGTCGAAATCGAAAATTCGTTCCGGCAGGAGCTAGAGAAAATTGTAATTTTTTGACATTTCACCAAATTGTACTCCCCTACTGTCAAGTAGTAAGCAAAACAAACAATACTTCGAAAGCACTTATAATTATAACCAATAAGGAGCATCAAGTCTATTGAGATCGCCGTGTCTATGCGTATAGTGACGTAGCGCCTGGCCACGCCCCATTTTCGCGAGATGGAAATTTGTAGTAGTTTTTAAGATACTAAACGTGCGAATAAGATTCTGATTTTTTGCAGATCCATTAATTTATACTTGCACTTTCGATTTATGAAATAAAAAAAAAATGCTGAACAAGCCCATTCTTTTGTTATGAATAATTCTATTAAACAAATATTAAGTTAAAAATTCATTATCTAATAATACTGTCTTCCGTGCATGCGAAGTGGAAAAACTCATATTATCATACCCCTCGCAAATATAAAACGAAGAGTATATTGCATTTGATCGGCACATTTCTAAACTGCTAAGCTTGCTCGTAGAGAAAACATCATATCATTGAGTTGATGATCGAATTTTGAACAACTTTCAAAATGTCCATCTCTGTCTGCCTGTCACGTTTTTTTTGTAAGCATTATAATTTAGGAAAGAAAAATCCGATTGTACTGAAATTTGGCCAGTAAATTAGTCTTAGCTCTATTGTCTTTGAACAAAATCGATTAACAAACAAAAAAAGTTATTAATTTAAAAATTTTGTTTAAAAGAATATAATTTTTCTGTTTAGTAATTCAATAGAAAATGTCTAAAACTAACATAATTTACGATGAAACTGCAAATAGCCTTATTGTTTTTGAATAAAACCGATCTAGTAAATAAAAAAGTTTTTGATTATTTACATTTAAAAACTTTTATTTTTTTGTTTTGTAATTAAACAAAAAAGTCTAAAACTATGAAGAGTATTCCACAGAATGTGCAACAATTATAAGAAAAGCTCAGTAAATCGGCAAAGAGTATAACGTATACTCTAATTTTAATAATAACTTTATTGCTTTATATTTTCTAAAATATACATCACATATTGTGTAAAGAACTTACAAACATAATAGTGCCAACAATGATTCGCCAAGAATATGGAATAGAATAGAATATTTATTTATCACGTAAAACATACAAGTATGTGCGTGAGCGACAGACAAAAATAGACAATATAATACTTGATGTGTTAAGAAAACACTACGGTACAGGAGCCTGTGTGCAATCACTTGACACATTTGTAAAAGATGTTCCTTATAGTAGGGGAGCTGGCGTCTAAAATGTGCAAGAGTTTTCTCAAAGCTAATTTTTTTAAATTAGGTTACTTTTTAGTGAACACTTCTTAATTGATAACCATGCCTTGTGTTGTACGTATGGATTGCAGCATTTCTTTTAAATCTGCCTCAAGTCTGAAATAACAAATTTAATACAGTTTAGCATAATATGCTAGTATTGATTAATATTTATTTATTTATTTATTTATTTATTTATTATTAAAATCATGTCAATACACAAATCGTTTACAATCGTCAACAACAACAGAGACATTACCTAATATTTATATGTAAAATTATCGTTTAGAACTACAAAAATTGTGATTAAAATTTTAAATAGAAAATATAATAACAATACTAAACACACAGAACACACTACAGTTTAAAAATCTACTAACATAAAGTATAAAAATAGGTGCACTAATCAACATGGAAATCATCATTTATCATT
Source organism: Stenurella melanura (assembly GCA_963583905.1). NCBI lineage: Eukaryota > Metazoa > Arthropoda > Insecta > Coleoptera > Cerambycidae > Stenurella > Stenurella melanura. Next base: position 80,790,960 of record OY757316.1, on the reverse strand, counting down.
TCATTCAAAGAATAGAATGTTCTTTTGGTAAGGTATGCTTTTATTCTCTCCTTATATTGATTAGCAGGTAAGTATTTAATATGGTTTGGTAGTTTATTGTAAAGTTTAGGTGCATAATAGTTTATAGAGAATTTGCTTTTGTTTACTCGATGAAACTCTATTTCAATCATTGCATTATTTCTCGTATTGTGGTGGTGAATATCATTATGATAGTTGAATAGATGAATATTGTCTCTTATCCATAGTAAACATTTCAGCGCATACACACAATAGAAAGTGGGAATTTTTAAATCAATAAATTTTTGTTTTATGTCTTCACGATATCCTGATCCTGTGATAACTCTAATTGAACGCCTTTGAAGTTTACAAATATGCTCGGCGTGTGATGAATGTCCCCAAGCTAGTATTGCGTAACACATATTAGAGTGAAATAGACCATAGTAAGCAGTTAATATAACTGAACTTTCTACAACAGGGTATAAATTTCTCAAAACGTAAGTATTTTTGGAGAGTTTTTTTGACAGTTGTTCTACATGTGTTTCCCATGAAAGCTTGGAGTCTAGATGCACTCCAAGAAATTTAACTGAGGGCGGGTTATCAAACAAGCAGTGTTTTAGTGTAAATATGCATTTCATAGTTTTACTTTCATTGAGGTGTAGTTGATTTGCTGTAAACCATGAGGCGGCATCTGATTGTGTATTATCAATTAAATTTAAGAGCTGATTTAAGTTGTTATGTTCATCCAAAGTAGTCGTGTCATCTGCATACAAAACTAGATCGCTATTTGGAAGGCAGTTAGTTATATCATTAACGTAGATGAGAAACAGCAATGGTCCCAGTATTGACCCTTGTGGTACTCCATATTTAATCGGACTTAAGCTAGAATTCATGTCATTATAGTGGACCATTTGTTGTCTGTTGGTTAGATATGTTTGGATCATTTTAGTGCTCAGGGGATTAAATCCATAAAAACTTAGTTTTAGAATTAGCGTATCATGTGCTACACAATCAAAAGCCTTGCTCAGGTCACAGAAAGTTCCGCCTATATACGTCGCTTCATCAAATCCCTTGGAGATTTTATCTACAAGTGATAAAATTGCCATTTCCGTATTACGATTTTGTCTGAAACCAAATTGTTCATTAACAAATAAACTATTACTTTCGAAATACTCTGCTATTTGCTTGGCTAAAAGCCATTCCACTATCTTGGCAATGATAGGAACTAAAGATATCGGTCTATAATTACCTGGGTCGTCACGGTTTCCTTTTTTAAAAATCGGGATCACTTTAGCAATTTTTAGAGAGTCAGGAAATTCACCTGTCTTTATCGATAAATTTATTAAATGTGTTAAAGGTGATATTATCATATTTTTAATTTGTTTTATGATTTTTACATTTATACCATAAATATCCAGGGAGTTTTTATTCTTTAGATTATTTATTGCGTCCCGTACTTCATTGAATGTTACTTCACGAAATATGAATGTTTTATTAATGTTAATGTTTCTGGTCAAGAATTCTTCAGGTCGATGCCTTACCTTTTGTAGTTGGGATACTAATACTTCTGCCTGATTAATGAAGTAATTGTTAAAATTAGTGGGATCTATTGCGTCATCAGGGGAAGCATGAACTTTTGGTCTACAATTATTAATTACCTCCCACATTGATTTAGAAGAGTTATTTTTGGACTTTATATACTCACTATTTATTCTTTTCTTGGTATTTAGAATTTCAACTTTATATTGTCTTTTTAATTCCACATACATGTTTTTATTTTCATTAGTGGGAGACTGTTTGCATACATCATGCACTAACCCAAGAATATCTCTCATATTTTTTAGATGTTCATTAAACCAAGATACTGTATGATTTTTTAGTGTATTAGTAGTAATTATTTTTACTGGAAAAGCAAGTTTTGTATTTTTTATAATCTCTTCTATGAACATGTCCCATTTATCATTAATTGTAAGGCTATCAGACTTAACAAAGGAAAAGTCAACTGTTTGTATTATGTTGTGCAATTTAAATAAACCTTGTTCCGTTATTGGTCTAATCGTTTTTCGTATATTTACATTTTTTGGTTCTAGAAGATCTATATAAATTGTAACTGAATTATGATCAGAAATATGTAAATCTGTTACCACAGTCCTGTACTCGCCTGAAAAGTTTATTAATATGTTGTCTAAGCAGTTGTTTTCTCTAGTTGCATCTGTTATGCACGTGTTAAACTTAAAAGACGTCAACAGATATTTAAATTCTTTGTCATATTTATCCTGAGTATGAAAATGTATGTTAAAGTCACCAGTTATTATGATCTTATGTGTATGTACCTTTAATTTGTTTAAAATGGTAGAGACAATATCAATAAATTGTTCAAATTTTTTTGTATCATTATTATTAGGTGTTCTGTAAAGTGAAATAATAATGTATTTACCATTGATAACCTCTACTGCTGATACTTCACAGAGTGATTCACGTGACAACAGTACAATATCCTTACGAGCTTTAAAATCAATACCGTTCTTTACAAAAATTATGCTACCACCATGTGCTGAGGTAGTTCTGGCATAATGTGAGGCCATTGTATAGTTATGTATATTTACCATACCTATTTCATCAGGCTTCAGCCAATGTTCGCTAAAAGTTAAGACGTCCGGCATTTCTTTTGTTTGGGCAAAATACCCCTCTATCTCATTTATTTTGTATCTTAAGGATTGAACATTAAGATGAAATACCGAAAGAACATTCTCTCTACTGCATTTTAAATGTTCTTGTCCACACTGGGAGACTAAAAACCCTCTTTAATAACTTCTTCACTTGTTGCTTTTTGTAGTGGTGTTTTATTTACAACCTCCTGCCTAGCGATGTTGTCCATAAGGTCGTCATTTTCAGTTTGCACAGATTTATTAGGTAGTTTCGGATTGTCAAGGAACCTGCGCCCCTTTTTAAAGTCGAAACGTTCATACATTATACCAGATGGCCAAAATTTGCTATCATATACCAGATCATGGAGTACTGGGTCAACTCCGACCATGAAACTATTATTATCCTCTACCCTTTTGTATAAATCTAACGATTTAACATATATGTTGTCAATGTCTGTGTTAGATTTCCTTGCGATATAGCTTTTTACAATTTGTTGTGTTACTTTGTTTTTTGCTTTAGAGATGTACAGCCAGATTTTTTTATTATTTTTTTTCGGTTCACTACTTTCAAATTCTTCATCTTCTCCTTCATTCTTTTCAGCACTACCTACTTGTCCCGTCTTCTTACGTTTCTTTGTTTTTATTGTTATCCATTGATTTTCTTTGTTGTGGGTGCCCCTATTTACAGGTTTCCTGTACTCGTCTATTTCTGTTGTTTGATATATATGATTTTGTTCACTAATCTTGTCTTCCACCTTACGTTTGTTAATTTCCGCATTTTCTACCTTATTGTATGGTATAAGGCCTCTGGTGACAGTTTCACAGTAAGTAGCTTTAAGCAGTGGTTTATTAGGTGCTGGTTGGTTTTGTATAAGTTTTAACAAATCAATGTTAGTTAGTTTAACATTCTGCAGTTCTACCTTCATTTGAGATAATTCTGCTGTTACAGTTTTTTTTATAACTTCGCTGAATTTTGTTTCCAGTGCATCTTGTAAGTTCTTGTACGAATCAGCTGGTTGTGTATTTTTTTTCTAATATAATATCTAAGATATAGAATATATTATTTTCCAAAAAATTAATTATTCTGCGTTCCTAATTGTGATAGTCATACAATGTACTCTTTGTGTCTGCTAAGAATATAAAAACGGGTTTATATAATTTGTATAAAGTAAATATATTTCTATCTTTGTAGATCATGTCAAAGAGTGATTATGCTTGCAAAAATCCAAATCAATCACCACAACAAGTCTTTTACAATTTGTACAACACCATAGCCTTGGTAGAATTAAAGGGTTATATGATGGTCCAGTTTTGTTATATGGCACTACGATTAATAGAAAAAGGTGAGAATAAAGAATCATGGTATAGCATACACTTGTAATAAGAAAGCATTCAAAATGTTTTAAAATTACAACATTCTTAACACGTATGTAACACATCAACAGCTTTCTTTGCTTAGAACAAAATTTCTGATTTGAAGAATCTCTTTTGAAATTTTTTAAGCTATTACATAATTTTTTAACAATATTAATTATTGTCTATAATTATTTCTTTGTGGCATAATCAAATTTCGTGCTTATTGTTGGGTATTCTGCCACTTCCATAAGAATATTTAAAAATTTGATAAAAGAGACCTCTGTGTCGTATGGATCATACCAATTTTTATTATATACCTTTACTTTAATTTATAAAAATTTATATAGGGAATCCTTAAGTACAGTAGATTTATATCATCCTCCATTAGAAATTAATATAGATATTGCTCATATTGAGATCATTAAAAACAAACACATTGAAAAGGTATTCTTCTTCCACAAAGCAAACTTTCAAGAACTAAACAATTACTGGAGAAATACAGACTGGTCTATCCTATCTACCCATGAATGTATCGATTTAGCAGTATCCCAGTTTTATAATATACTTTCATCAGGATTAATCAATTCGTTCCTAAACGATATATGGTCTCTGACAAGTACCCAAAATGGTACAACTCTCACTTAAGGAAACTTATGGCCATCAAAAATAAATTGTATAAAAAGTAGAAAAAAAACCAGGCTTGAGAGTGATTATCTCGAATATTCTAATGTGAGAAAAGAAACTAAATACCATATAGACATGTCCTACCTCTTATATGTATCTAATACAGAACTCATGATTCCCACCAATATTAAGTATTTCTGGTCATATACTAATTTTCTTAAAAAGAAACATGGCTTACCGAAACTCATGAAATATGATGGTGTGTCGTTAGATGATCCTCAAGACATTGCTAATGCTTTTGCCAAACATTTTCAATCCTGTTACTGTGTTTATAATAATATTTCTATTGAAAATGTCGTGATAGACCATAATAACATTCATTCTCTCAGCCACTACCTTTTTACCACAGAAGAAATTGAAGCTAAACTTATATCCTTGCATAAAAATAAAAATGGCGGGCCTGACGGGATACCACCTCTACTTCTACTAAATTGCTCGTCAACACTCTCGGAACCTCTTAAAATTTTATTTAAAAAGTCTCTTGATAAAGGTGTTGTTCCTACCGAATGGAAAAGCTCTACCATTACACCAATATTTAAATCGGGTAACAAAGCCAACATCGAAAATTACAGAGGAATCGTAATTATTTCCTGTATTTCGAAAGTAATGGAATCTATACTTACATATGACCTTTTCACCACGTTCAATAAGACAATAATCAATGAACAACGTGGGTTTTCAAGGGATGGTTGACGGCTACGAATTTGGCGATATATCATGATTACCTGGTGAACAACCTTGAACAACGTGAACAAGTTGACGTTATCTATACAGACCTGTCTAAAGCCTTTGACAGCGTCTGCCATGAACTTCTATTATGCAAACTGAGATGCATGGGCATCCCCGGTGTTTACCTGGAATAGATTAAGTCCTACCTACAAGCCAGACAACAACGTGTTAAAATCTGTGATAAAGTGTCCAACATAATAAGTGTTACATCAGGTGTCCCTCAAGGCTCCCACATTGCTCCAGTACTCTTCTTGCTTTTTTTTAATGATGTAATTAATGTATTTTCAACTTGTAAAGTTCTCATGTATGCAGACAATCTAAAATTCTATTATGTAATTAAATCACTCGATGATTGTCTCAAAATTCAAACAGATCTAGATAACTTTTTAAGCTGGTGCCTGAAGAACTACATGTGTGTGAATAGCAACAAATGTAAAACGGCCCGTTTCTATAAATGCCAGAATCCTATTATCTATAATTATAATATTAATAACATTATTTTAGAATCCTCTAGCACAATTTGTGACCTTGGCGTTACCTTCGATAAAGACCTCACTTTTATTGAACATATTAACAATGTTACGCTCAAAGTTCTGAGACTATTAGGATTCATTAAAAGACATACACAACAGATAAGCGACTTAAATGCTATAATGACTATATACCACACACTAGTGCGTAGTATATTAGGCCCAGCGCAGTGGCGTAACAAAAACTGAGTGGGCCCCCCCGCAAACGTTCTCAAGGGGCCCCTCTCTATAACGAGTGGAAAATGATGATTCTTATCTTCATTACCATTTGGTTCAGGTTTATGAAATTTTGAATTAGTTAATCGTGTGATAATTTAAATAGGGTTAAACCCACCCTAGGTGTATTAAGTACATAATAAAATAGCAAACAATTCGAATTTATTGCATAATCTTAGATAGACTCGTAGACATAACATACAGGTAGTTATTAAGTCATTATAAGTAATATTCCAGCAAACATAATCAAAACCAAAATTTTAAAACAGTACAATATTGCTTACAATGTATGGTAGTAGCGGAGGTAGAAATGATCGAGCCTCATAGAATCCAAAAGACAGAAAACAGTAAAACACAAACACTCAACAAGTCAGCACGAACATTATGTCACAAAATACTATAAGGTAAAGTATTACAAAAAACGACCAGATCGTCGAGAGGTTTCTTTTGCAAAATCGTTTATAATTTCGTCGATATTTAATGTTTTAACAAACTCGTGTTCGATACTGATTAAGGATAAATCCGAAAGGCGTTGTTGTCCCATGGTGTTACGTAAATAGGTTTTTACTATTTTCAGTTTCGAAAAAGATCGTTCCGCCGATGCCACACTAACTGGTAAAGTCAGAAATAACATCACTGCACTAGATACATCTGGAAAATTTGAAGAAACGCACTGATTTTTTATTAATAAAAGATCCGCAAGTTCATACACGGTTTTTAATTTTGAAATACTATCTCCAAGTCCCTTTCTGAGGCTTAAAATTTGGTTAGGAAAGTCAATGGACAAGTCTTTATGGTATATCGTTTGTAAATTGCGCGCTTTCACATACAATTCTTCTTCACTTAACGAAGTTAATTTCTCAAGATATAAAAAAATAAAATTATTTTGTATGGCATTGATACTCTCAAACCTTAGTTTCAACTGATTGGCAAGAATATCTAACGTACGGAAGAAAATTTCCACTTTAAACAGTTGTTCGGCATCGCTTAATCTCTCATCTTCTAATAATTCATCATAAAAATTTTTAACTTTCCTCTTTCTTTTATTTTCAAAAACAGGCTTGATATTGAAGGAATTCGCCAAAATAACTGCTTTTTCTCTAATATCTGCAAAGTTTGTTCTCATATTGAGAATTTTTGTTAAAGTTACATTGAGTTGAGTGGTCGCGTAATCAAGACCAATATCTGCTTTTTGTAGCAATTTTGATGTCAGATCAATGTTTTTCAAAATTTCTGTTTGAAATACTAGCAAAATAATAAAATCAAAGCGTTCCATTTTTTTCTTAATTGCTAGTGCTTCATCTCTTTCATCTCTTTTTTGGCTGGTCAATATTATGGTAGACAGAACCTTTAGTATATAGATACAAAATTATACCTGATCGCAGATACCGACTGCCAACGAGATGACCATCTTGTTGTACTTAACGTTTTAAGAGTAAATTTTATATTCTCATTTCTGGCTACTTTTAAATCGTTCCATCTTTTTATGCTATGTCCAAAGAAAACATAAATTTTTTGACAAATATCATAAAAGTCTTTTAACATAGGAACATTTGAACAAGCATCATTCAAAACTAAATTTAAGTTATGAGTAGCACAATGGACATAATTTGCAGTCGGTTCCTTTAGTTTAATTAAAGCTTGTAATCCATTGTATACTCCGCTCATATTTGAAGCTCCATCGTATCCTTGGCCACGGCACTTAGCAAGGTTCAGGCCCATTTCTTCTAAAATTGTGACAATTTTATGTTCCAGTAACTTAGACGTTTGATCTGTTACTTCAAAAAATCCAACAAAAGTTTCTTTAATAGATACTGATACTCGCTGATTATTTTCATCTTTTTCTATTAACACGTATCTCACAATTTGACTAAGTTGATCTATTTTTGAAATATCTTGTGTTGTGTCAGAAATAATAGTGAAAAAAAGAGCATCTTTTATTTCATTCAAAATTTTTCTTTTAATTTCAGTTGAAATGATGTGGATTATTTCATTTTGATTTTTTGGACTCGGGTACTTGTCTCTGTTAGTATTATTTTTTAAATGTGATTCCAATAATGGATCATATTTGGCAAGTAGCTCTAAAATAGATATAAAATTGCCTTTGTTAGTTGAAACAGTACCCTCTCTATGGCCACGAAAAGGTAAATCACATGTGGCCAACATAATAATTACATCAATTATTCGTTTAATTATTTCTCTCCATCGCTGTATATTTTGTTTATTACCGAATTCCAACAAGTTATCTACTTGAACACCTTTTTTCCATGAATCATAAACGAAACAAGCTCGTACATGTACAAACGAATTTTCGTGGTCTTTCACTTTTTTGGAAAATCCTTGCCAGTCTTTAATCCCTCTGCACCACGAGTCTTTGAAATGTTTGTCGTTTCTGTCTGCAAAAAGCCAGCATGCTTCACAATATGCAGCGTTCAATCTAAGGGAATAACAAAGCCATATTCTCCCTACCCGAAGTCCAGTTTTTGCGATAAAACTGTAATAACTGCTACTAAATGACCGCCCTTTTTCGTCTTTGATGAAATTATGCTGTGGTTTGCAGGACCCAATTTTCAAACTGTTCCCTTTCGTTTTAGAGTCTATTATTTTGTCACTATATAGAGCTAAGTCCGAATCTAATACATCTACTTCATTGCTTTCCTTTTGACAATCATGCATTAAAAAATCTGATTCTCTTATCACATCGCCACTTTTACTTTCATGAATTTCCTTACTTGTTGTTGCTACAGGCCCAGGTTCAGGTTCTGATGCTTCTGCTTCTATGGTAGCACTTACACTCGCACTTGCACTTTCAAAAAAATTATCAATTTTAGCATTTTTTTTTAATTTCCTCATCTCGTTCTTTAATTCTCTTTCGCTTTTGAGCGCCACTTAAATATTTCGTTTTTTTTATCCATTATCACTTATTCGAATTAAATTACAAACTGTGAACATGTTAGCGAAATATTCAGTAATATAGGTCTACTCACGTCAGCACGTCACCCAAGAGACTAAAAGTGCAACTGGCAATCAGCTATTTGTAGGTACTGAAGGCATTTCGCTGTCAATAACGCGTTGCGCTTATCGCGGCAATTGTACCGTCAAAGATTCAACGATTAAAGGCGAGATAAAGCTCCGAAATGAGCTTGTCGGGCTGTCGGCTTGTGTTTGTGCGCCATAAACCGACAATATGTTTTGTTCTTTTGCTTTTTTAATTCTTATCAACACGCCGAAATTCTTTTACGTTGTTGTATCTACTACCAATAGGTTTTTAAGTTTTTATTAATCGAAATGTAATAATTCAATAATTATAAAAATAACATTATTTATGAATTTAATTCATTGAATTATGAAATGAAATACATATCTGTGAAAAGCAAAGCTGGCCGCAGAATTTTAAATAGGAGTCGGCCGTCGGTCTATGTGGGCCCCCCAGCTGGCCGGGCCCCCCCGCGTTGCGGGGTCTGTGGGGGTGTTTGTTACGCCCCTGGCCCAGCGCGCACTAAAGTGGTGTTTAGGTGACGTGGTAGCCGTGTGGCAGGTGGAATTTTTGAAACTCATGTAAACAAATGCGGCAGCGCACATTGAGGCAAAATGGCGGTGGCGTGATGTTTTGCAAGTGGGGTGGTGCCATTCGGTCCCCACTAGTCTCGGACATGTTTAATTTTCGAGTGGCAAGTGGTAAGTGGTGCTTGTATTTAGTATTGATTTACCTCTAGTGTTTTTCGCGATTATCGTATAATGCAAGACGACCAGGAATTCAATACATATTTTGTAGGCCTTGTAGAGGCCCATCTCTGTCTCTATGACAGTACGCGGGATGATTACCATATTAGCCAAGTTCAAGAGCGGGCCAGAACATTACATATGGCGTATTCTCTATTTTTTTGCCATAGAGGACGGACCCAATGATTTTTTCTTTTATATCGATTTTGTAAATTTACTAATTGAACTAATAATGCAAGAGCATCCTCATCATCTGATGACATTTTACTAAATAATAAAGCAATTGCAGGATGGCGCTGCTTGCCATTTCGGTACGCGTTACATCACTTTGATATCATTTTGTCGCCATTCTACTGCCACGCCACGTCTTAACCATTCCAACACCATCACCACTCCTTTGCCACACACCACTTTGGTGCGCGCCGTGCCTTAGAATATAATAGTGTCATATGGTCTCCACACTATACTTCTCACATATATCGTTTAGAGACTGTGCAAAATAGATTTACTAAATTTTATGTTTATAAAATGGGTCTGCCATACCAAGCTTTCAATTTTCACATAAGATTAGACATAATGGGTTTAAAGTCGCTAGAAGATCGTAGGAAACTTGCCCTTCTCTATTTTTTACATAAAATAATCAATGGTTCTATTGACTGTTCATCTCTCGTGAGTAAAATTAATTTTCATGCTGCCCCATGCAACACCCGCCACAGGAGACTATTTTTTATCAGATCTCATGAAATTGAACTAGCGCAAAGAGAAATAGCAAATAGAATAATCAATCTAGGACAAGCCGATAATTACACAAATACATATAACACCAGTGAATCTTCAACTCTGTTATCAAATGAGCAACCAAAAGATGACGATAATTTTACCCAAGTAAATAACAGAAAAAAATGGAGAAGAAGAGGAAATATTGGCACGGGGGATGAAAATCAAGATGATGAAATAAATTTTGAAGGGAGTGCAGTGTGGAAAAACAAGAGACAATTAATCATTAAAAAAGTTAAAGACACCGCACCATGCCGGCGCCGCGTATTTTAGAGCCGGCCTCATTATAACTGTATACAAAAAATTTTTATTTTGTCTATTAAGTCTGCTATTCTTAGCCAGGAGCGGGTACAGACTTCTGGACATGTGTGACCTTCGACTGTATCTCACATGAGTTACTTGTGGAAAGGATAGTATGCATGGTTGAAAATGGTAACGGAAACAGATTTTTTTTATGATTCTTATGACAAGAGAATGATTTTATGACAATTTTAGGACATTCTGCGTATTTTATGACATTTTAGGAATTTATGACGAGTATGACCCCTGAAACTATGTAGTAAAATTTTCTATAATTTAATAATAATCTATAAATGTTTCTTTTTAGATTTTCAGTTAGAAAATTGCTGTAGAATGTGAATTTTGAAAGTTAATTTTCAAAAAATTTCCGGGAGAGCCCCGGACAGCCCCCTTTTACTGGGGTATGGGATATCCACACCCCCTGTAGGGGAAGCACCACAGGTTCAGTCAAGGGGGCTACAGATCGTATATACAGCCTGCTTAGTATACCTACTAGTTAGGCAACTAACAATACAGCCTATTATGTTTAACGATATACCCAACAAAAAGCAAGAAATATTATTTATTTATTTTTTTAGTTATTAACGCAATTTTTTTCTCACAATCTGAACATTTTATTAAAAAAACGTAGGATTATTTTATGGCATGAAACATTCTCTGTAAATACTACTTGTGGTTTTAAATTTTATGTATACATGTTTTCTCGAGCTCTGCTGCCTAAAGTAATATAACTGGTGTAAATTACCAGTTTAATATTGAAGATTAAATCAATTTACACCCCGTATGCTACTAGGCAACCAGGCACACAATTTTAAATTTTATGATTTGTGTTTTCAGGTAATTATGCAGCTCTTTCTCTATCGGTTAGAAAGCAATTTCAGGAAAGAATGATCAACACCACGGCAACCCTTCAAATAGCCTCAGACACTTTCCCTGGAAAATTATATAGATGTGACCCCAAACAACATATTAAAGGTAATACTAGAGTAAACATTACATTCTTTGCCGATTTATTGCACTTTTTATATAATTGTTGCACATTCTATTGGATATTCTTCAGTTTTTTGTAAATAATGTTAGTATTAGAAATTTTTAATGTTACAATTTCAATTTAATTCAATGAGCTTGTTCGGCATTTTTTTTTTATTTCATAAATCGAAAGTTCAAGTATTAAATCTGGTCCAAGAGATGACATCAAGAACTATCGAGCCATTTGCATTCAATCCGAGATACCCAAGCTTCTTGATTGCTTGATTACTACTAAAATATCATGGGATACTGCACATATTATAAGCAATGAGCAGCACGGTTTTATGCGTAAAAAGAGCACCTCAACTAATCTACTTCTTTATGAACATTTTATTCTCAATGCTTTTGAACATCAATCACAAGTAGATTCAATTTACACTGACTTCACGAAGGCATTTGATCGTGTTGATCACGTATTACTCATAGCCAAACTCAAGGCATTGGGTGTTGAGGGTTGCATGCTTGAATGGATTCATAGTTATTTATATAACCGAACACAGTTTGTCAGATGCTCAGGAGCCGTATCATCTTATATTAAAGTTACTTCCGGCGTTCATCAAGGATCGCATATTGGTCCATTATTATTTAACTTATTTGTTAATGATATTAGCGAGGAACTTATTAACAGTAATTATTTAATGTTTGCTGACGATTTGAAGCTGTTTAGAATCGTTGACAACTCTTACGATGCCTCTCTTTTGTAAAGTGATCTCGATAATTTAGTTCGTTGGTGTGACATCAATCTATTAAAACTTAACCCTGCCAAGTGCAATCAAATTTCTTTCACAAGAGGCAGTAATCCTGTAATATTCGACTACCATCTAAATAATGCTACTTTAAACAGGGTAAATTCCATAAAAGATCTTGGTGTAATATTCGATTCAAGGATGACATTCAAACCTCATATATCAAATATCACAGCATAAGCACTGAAAGTGTTAGGTTGCATTAATAGGGACTCTACCTTTTTTTCTATTGACATATATAAATTGCTCTACTCTTCTCCGATAAGGAGTCTGCTAGAATATGGCTGTGTGATATGGAATCTAGCATATGTTGTCGATAAACAATCCATTGAGAATGTCCAATCTAGATTCCTTAGACGATGTGCATTCAAGATGGGTCATCCAATAGGCGAATATTCCTACATTGATATCCTACACGAACTCAACCTTCTATCACTTGAGTGTAGAAGAGTGCAACTCGATTTATGCTTTTTGCATAAATTGATTAATTGTAATATAAACTGTCCAGAGTTACTTCAGTTGATCAGCTTCAACTTAAACGATTGCAGAACTAGAAATTCAGAACTCTTTAAAGTACCTTTTCATGTTACAAATTATGGTCAAAATGAGCCCATATGCAGATTACTCCGTACAGCAAACTCTTTCCATAAAAATATGGAACTCTTTGGCTCGTTACTATATACATTTAAAAACCAAGTTAAATCTTGTATAAGTAATTAAAGCTGTCTAAGACATGGTGTAGCATAATATTGATAATAAAATAATAAATAAGTTCTTTATTGGATAACTCCAAATGGCCATCGACCGAGGTCCTTCAGCCAGTTTACAATAATGTTATTTTCATTAACAAGCATAATATTGATTTTATTGTATTTACAAACATTTTTATTTGTCTTGTTTTATTCATTATTCCATACTATTTTAATTATGTTCCTATTTATTGAATTGTAAAATGAAAATGGCTCTGCCGTATAATAATAATAACTAAATAAATAAAATAATGGATCTGAAAAAAATCAGAATTTTATTCGCACGTTTAGTGTCTTAAAAACAATTACAAACATCCACCTCCCGAAAACGGGGCGTAGCCAGGCGTTACGTCACTATACGCATAGACTCGGCGACCCCAGTCGACTCGATGCTATTTTAGTGATACTTATCGTGTTGATCTGCGCCCCTCTAAAATTGCGGATCGGATCTATCAAAGGCATTTCGTGGGGGCGGTTTTTTGGGAAGCGGCCGGTGTCATTCAATAAAGAGTAACAGCATACAGCAAGTGACAAGTGAAAAGTTGAGATATTAGGAGAATTCAATTTACTTAGGGAAAAAACTCAAATTAAAAGTGTTATTTGATATCAATATGTAGTGTAAAGTGCAAGCTTCAAGATGATAAAGTGCATTTAATCATTAGTACTTCTAGTACATGAAGAAATTAATTTATTACTATTGTAACTATAGACATATTGCACATAAAGTAGCTATTGTGTGCTTTTTGTTGTCTTTTTTGGTAACAAAACAAAAACAAGTGTTATTGGCTTTTTTCTGCCGAAAAAACATTTATTGGATTTGTAATGCCCAGGACAGTACTTAGCAATTATGGATATTAAGTTTAAATGTTGCAAAAAAGAATGTTCTAATCTTTTCTGCATTGAATGCTTAAATGTTTTCCATGCCAGTTGTCTGGAAAGAAGAAAATTCTACATTGAACTAGAAGGACATCAAATAATTTGTTCAAAGGAATGTGAAAATCGCAAGTTAATTAAGGATGAAAAATTCAACCAATTACATAAAGAAATTGATAGAATAAGTAAATTAAATAAGGAATATGAAATGGTTATTGCAAAAAAAGAAAAGGAAGAAGAAGAACATATGAAAGAAATTAGTAGACTAATAAATGAAAATAAGGAAAAAGACATGTTCATACAGGGGATAGAAAGACCGCATGACTTGGATGATGAAGTTGTCGATGGGGAACAAGATTTGGTTTACAAATTTAAGCAACTAAAAGAACAAAATTATGACTTTGAAAAGAAAATCTTAAAATTAACTGAAATAGGCAATTTATGGCAGGAGCAAATTAAAGAAAACGAAATTTATCAAAAGAAGATAGAGAATGAGCTTAAGGAACTTTATACTGAAAGAAAAAATATGATCACATCTATCGAAACCCTGACTCATGAAAATGACATGTATGGTAATGAACTGAAGAAGTTGAGACTTGAAATATTTAACTTTAAAAGAAAACAGGACAATGATGATGTAAATTCTGAGTCAAGTGCTACCAAACTAAAACCCCAAGCTAAGTTTAACAGAGAAGCTAACATAAATTTAGGCAAAAATTCTAAACAGGAGACTTGTAAGATAATGGTGTTGTGTGATGAAACTGGACGTAACCTAGATAAAATGTTGAGGCTTCGCTTAAAAAATTGTAGAACAGAGACGATAATTAAACCGGGGGCATCGTTTGTAAACGTAATAAAGGATATAGTACGCCTTACTGAGAATTATCCATTGGAAGATTATGTAATTGTATTGGCAGGGTCTAATGACTTTAAAAATAAGAAATATCCTTCTTTTAGAGAAATAAACAGTAGAATCAAATATTGCACCCACACCAATATTATATTCACTTCAATTCCTGTTGATTGTAAAAATGGAAATGCTAAATTTATTCATAAATTCAACAATAAATTGAATAGTTATACAGGTATGTTAAATCGGTATGCCGAAGGCAATGTATCATGTTTAAATTTAAATAATAGGGAGGGACTTATAAAGAAGAAAAATGTCAGAGCAGATATAATAGTTGAAAACATTATGGGTAATAAAACAAATAATGTCAAAAATCTTAAATTTATAAAATTAAATAATAACATAATAGATGTAAATCATGTTAGCTTAAATGATAGTAAATGCACTGAAATAATTGATTTGTGTAGTGTGGTTGACAAATCAGCCATTTTTTTAGACCAGTAGTCACCACTGAAAACGATAAGAACTTAAAACGACTAAACACGGATGATGAAATGAAGGTGTTCAAATTTAATACTGATGTAATCTATTTAAATATACAAAGCCTACTTGCACATAGAGATGAGATTATTCATAATATTATATGTAATAAACCTAAAATAATAATGCTTAGTGAATCCAGAGTAACTGATGATATTGAAGACAGTGAAATTTATATTCACTTATATAATATTGTTAGATGTGATTCTAAAAGTCGATATACAGGAGGGGTTACAATTTACATTAGAAATGATTTAAAATATTTTGAAAATAAGGCATTTGTTTTAGAACCTAATTACTGGATTCAATTTGTAACAATCAAATTAAATATGAAACAGTGGCAACTATCATTCACTGAGTACGAGCGATGCGATTTTTCTAAATGATTTTGAGAACTTGTGTGAAAGCCTTAATAGTAAAGAGCGACTTCTGTTAGTTGGCGATTTTAATATAAATTATTCTGAACCTATCTTTTATGCAAATAAATTAAAAAATATCATTATTAAATTTGGAATTGAACAAATAGTAACTGAACCAACGAGAGTAACAGCAACAAGTAGTTCCCTAATTGATTATGTTCTGACTAATCAACCTATGGTTAAAGCCGTGGTTCATGATTCTCCAAAAATTACAGACCACAGTATGATATCTATAAACTTTTTAAATAATAACAATAGCAATAATGAGAATAGATCTACAAAATGCTTTAGAAATTTTAGTGAACGTAACTTATATAATATTAATATGAAATTAATTGAAATAGACTGGGATACAAATATGACAGACGTGGACGAAATATATGAACATTTTTATGTAAAATGTAAAAATGTTATTGATAAAATTGCCCCAATTAAAACTATTAATTTAAAATCAAGTCTCCTTCCATGGTTTGATGAGGAGATTAAAAATAAAATAAGAGACAGGGACGTTGCATATAAACGGTTTTGGAGCTTAAAATTGGAAGATGATGAAAATGTTTTAAAAAATGTGCTTTGGAATGATTATAAAAGATGTAGAAATGCAGTTGTTAATGCTTTAAAATTTAAGAAACAAAAATACTATCAAGAGAGAATAGATATGAATCAAAAGGACCCAAAAGCCATGTGGAAAGTACTCAAAGAACTTGTATCGCCAAACAAGAACATGGGTATTATTTATGAAATTAAATTTGCTTTAGGTAATGATGAAGTCATCGTTG
The DNA here is from genome assembly GCA_963583905.1 of Stenurella melanura. Lineage (NCBI taxonomy): Eukaryota > Metazoa > Arthropoda > Insecta > Coleoptera > Cerambycidae > Stenurella > Stenurella melanura. The sequence continues at coordinate 80,774,015 of OY757316.1, read as the reverse complement.
CTAAAACAAACAGGGATATTGCCGAAAATTTCAACAAATATTTTGTTGAGAGTGTGGTTGAGTTAGCTGTTACGATTGGAGCAGTTGATATATGGTCCTCCATTGGTTTACCTGTAGTTGAAACCAGTATCAATGAATTTAAACAACTCAACTTAAGGGATCTAAAAATCTTAGTGAAAGATCTGGATAATAAAAGTAATTCGTGGGATATTCTTAACAATAAAGTATTAAAGTCTGTTATCGATGTTGTAGGTTTTTGTTTGTTAAATTTCATTAACATGTCTCTTAGAAATGGTGTTGTACCAAATCGATTAAAATGTAGTTGTATTACGCCAATACCTAAGATTATGAACACGAACGAGGCATGGAATTTTAGGCCGATTAATACTTTACTTTCTATAGAAAAATTGTTAGAAAAAGCAGTATACAATGAACTGATGGATTACTTTAATTTAAACAATATATTAATAAGTCACCAGTCTGGTTTTCGAGCAAAGCACTCATGTGAATCTGCACTTCAACTGACATTTACTAGCTGGAGTCAGATGATCGATGAAGGAAAATATATAGTTGCGGTATTTATAGACTTAAAAAGAGCGTTTGAAACCATCGATCGAAAAGTATTATTGGATAAATTATCTTATTATGGTATAAAAGGCAATGTTCTGAAATGGCTAGAAGATTATTTGACAAACAGAAAACAAATCACCAAAGTTAATAACACATATTCCTCAAGCCTTGAAGTTGAGCTTGGCGTACCACAGGGAAGCATCTTAGGACCCCTGCTATTTATTATATATATCAATGATATAAGTTACCAGCTTAATTGCGATTTCTTGAATTTGTATGCTGATGATACATTATTAGCTGTGTGTGATGATGATCTAGATAATGCTGTCAATAAAATGAATTTGGAACTTTCCAAAGTTGAAAAGTATTTTAAGGTCAATAAACTCAAATTAAATCCAAGTAAAACAAAAGCAATGGTGATTACAAATAGATCTAGAAGTAGTAATATCAATTGTAATAATATTAATCTGTCCATAGATAATTCACCAATTGAAGTAGTCAAACAAATTAAATATTTGGGTATAATTTTAGATGACATCTTATCATTTAAACATCATTTTGATTATACAAAAAAGAAAATTAGAAAAAAATTGTTTTACTTCTCAAGAATAGCAATTAACTTAGATATGAAAACTAGAATCACTGTATACAAAGCTATAATTCTACCACACTTTGATTTCTGTGCTACTGTTTTGTATTTACTTGATCAAAGTAGTATTAATGAACTACAAACATTGCAAAATAGGGCGATGAGAATAATTCTCAGATGCAATAGATATACACCAATTTTAACCATGTTAAGGGTTCTGGAGTGGATGCCTGTATCTGTTAGAATTACCTACTTTACAATGGTTTTTATATTTAAAATTCTAAAGGGCTTACTACCTGAGTATTTGAATAGGTTTATTACATTTAATAATGAAATTCACTCATATAATACCAGATCTCATACTGATATTCATATTAGTCGAACTCGCCACTGCAGAGCAATGAATAATATATTTTTTAAAGGAGTTCGATTTTACAATAATTTACCTAAGAAAATTAAAGACAGCAAGTCCCTAAACATTTTTAAACATGAATTGAAATTGCATTTAAGTAAGTAGTGATTGATCTTATATTTTTAAAGACATTACTTAAATATTTGGCATATCGTGGGAAATTTATTTGTAATTTTATAATATATGTCTTTTATTTTGTGTATTATATTTGTATATCTGACTGATCTTATGTTTTTGATCTTATTTTTATATTTTTAACAATTGTAATTTTATAATATGTTTGTTTGTCATTCTGTGTATGTGTTATATTTATATATTTATGTATTAGGATATACCTATTTACAATCAAGTTATTATTATTAAAAAAAAAAAAAATTCGGGAATTTGTGTACATTGTTTAGGATACATTCGGAGATGTTCTTTTTAATGGTTTTCGAGTAATTAACTCGCAAAAGTCGGCTATCTCTCTCGCCTCTTAAATTTAGGAACAGGTAGTCGAGGGATTTTACGGGAATATATGATTTGACGAAATGTCACCAAATGTCAAAATATGAATTTTCGATTTTTAATAAAATAGCAATTTTTTTTCCCCGCGGACATAGCCGAAATTCCGATTTCCACTGTGACACTTACGATGTCGACAAAATGCCAATCTTCTTTTTTAAATAGATACCAATATCGATCCTCCACTACAAGTATTAACTTACATATAAGCATTTAAAGATGTGATGTTTTTGATTTTTTTGGTTACGTTTTAATACCTCTAAAAAGGCATTATTTGCTCGCTCTTGCAAAGCCGAATTTCCCTACACAATTTGGTATCTGGAGAAAGGACCAACCTTGTTCTTTCCATAGAGATCTAGAACGGACTTCCATTTCACGTATTTACTTAGTTATGAACTTTTTAAAATTCAATGTTTTCCAATTTTTAACAGAAAAGCCATCTTTCATTCGCCCGTGCCAAGCCGGATTGCCAGTTTTGCCCCTTCTCTTTGGTATAACAACAAAGCACCACTCTTTCTCTTTCCATAGACATCTAAAACGGTCTTCAACTCCATTTATTTACTTACTATTGAACGGATGTTAGTGGTCTCGCTAGATTACAGAGTTCAAACTTACGTATAGTGACGTCATAAACAGGCGCTCTGTTTTTGCAACTATTTCTAATTTCAACACTTTATATCTCGAGAACGGAAATAGTTAATAATATGAAATTTTAAGTGCATAATAAGAATGTCGAGTACCATATAAAAACGTATAAAAACCATATGAAATTAATATCGTGGAACAAGCCCATTGCACAAGATACTTATGTAAATAACTTGAATTAACCTGCCACTGTGTTACTGGCTGAATGTTAATATAAATACATGTACGCCAATGAAAGCTGCTGTAGTTTCCCGGCATTTACTGTTATTTAGTTTCTGCACATGTAATTTAAGAAGGTTAATGAACGATTCTTATGAGACAGATTATTTTTTGGCAGTCGTTCCCTTCAAATACGCGTTCTTGAAAACAAACACCATTTAAATAATTTGCCAGTTCAGCGTTTGTATGAAAATTGCAGCCCTAGTCGCTAACGCCACATTTTTATCTATCATACCTTCTAACACACTGTCTATTAAAAACACCTGAGAAATGAACAAATGAAGTTTATTTACCCCTCTATAAACTTACCAAATTTACCATAAAAATTAAATGAGAATTGATCACTTTTTATTTAACACCTTATTTTCATGTTTAATAAGTATGTTACGTGTTTCTACCTGTTAGGAAACACCCTGTATGAATCCGTGGATAATAAATAATTTTAACAAGGGGTAAACCACTAACACTCTCTTTAATAATTTACTGATTATACAATATTTCTTAATTAACCAAAATAACATTTACACTTTGTTTACTTGATATTTAACCTCACTTTCACTTTTCTACTTCTTCACGTTTATAAAACTTCTTCCGCCGGGAATCGCGCCTTATATACTCTGAAATTGCCTCCAGAGTCATCCAGAACACAATCGAGAATTCTCCCACCACACTCTAGAAAACACTATATCTTTCTACAAGTTTCCAGTCACTATTAGTGATGGGCGTATCAGTCTCCAGTTTCAAGGGGGTGTAATGCATAACAATAATTATTATAAATATTTATTTATGTAATTTATTTAAATCAAATCTGCTATCGACAATAGGTATTTTAAAAATTTGAATGGCATTCAATGTTTCTTGCCTAAATTACCTTCAAGTAAAATGGATTTTTTAGGATATCTTGAAGTTCTATTTATTAGATGATGATTTTCGACGATAATCTGTGTTATTTTACTTCCACATCCACGCAGTGGAGAGGAAGTACAGTAGTTGTAAAAAAATTCAAATTTTTTTTTGCTGAAATAGATTTAGAATGTCATGAAACGACGAGAACTTAAATATGAGCGAAAAATAATTTCTGTCTATCTGACACGTCTGTCTGTAACTTTCTTTGTGCACACGTTTTCTCTGGACCAGTTTAACATATTGACTTTCAAGTCGATATGTTAAACTCTGTACACGTGTGTTGTAACGAGATCTGGAACTGGATTATTTTTTGAATTTATCCGGTGAAGGGTTGGGGGGTAAATAATAAAGCAAGCCGGTAATAGTACAAAAAGTCAGGATTTGCTGTATGCACTAGAAGCCAAGGCCTCAGATTTTTTTTATAATATTTTCCATCCTCCCCCACTTCATTATCAAAGAGGTTGATAAAACTGAATTGAAGTTTGGTACACGTGTGTATTATAACGATATCTGAAACTAGATTATATTTCGAGATAATTCCATTGACCGGATGGGGGGCAAACAGAGGTAAATAAGGGAAATGCAAGCTAGTAAAAGTACAGAAACCTGAGATTTGGTGTATTTACTAGAATTCAAGGCCTTGGATTTCTTTATAATATTTTCCAACCCATTCTATTACTAAAGGGATTGAATAGGAAAATGAAGAAAAAACAGAGAGAATTTTTTGATAAAGTAACCGCAATGTCTTTGAAGAATGGCTTTGGGAGAGGTAATGGGGGAGGTTTCTTATTACGTGAGATAAAAAATTACATTTGCATCATCGTTTTTTATCAACAATTATAGCGCAAAAACCAGTTTTCTTAAAATACTGGAAAAACTATCAGTAGAAGAAAAAATCCCTACAATATGAGACTTTCCAAATTAAAATCGCTTCAGATAATATAATAATGAGGTGTATTTATCCAAAATTGCTATAAATTTTTTATTTTAATGCCTTATTTATATTAACGTCCTGGCGGAGTTCAGCTATTGCTGCTCTACCACTCAACCAGGACACGTACACATAGACATCAACACAACAACCATTCCCTGCGATATTGCCATCTACCGCAGCTGAGACTCGAACCCAGGAGAGATAACAGCGACTAGACATGCTGTGCCACCCAACAGTGGTCTAGGTCACTGCTACCGTCTCGGTAACACATGAAAAAACGCCACTAACATCCATACCCTAGCCAGGATTCGAACCCGGGTCTCAGTGGTCGCAAGCCAAACACCTTCAGCATTGCGCCACCGAGCTGGCGCAATGCTGAAATGAAAATAATATTACATATGCTGAAAGACTTCAGTCGATGGCCTTTTGGAACATTTTATCCAATAAAGTTTACGCAATTAGCTTTCAAACTGAATTATCCATTATCCATTTATTATTATGTCTTCTACAGGCACTTAAACTTGATAAGAATTATAGAAAAAACTAAATTTTATAATTATTGTCCAAAAACCATTGTTTTAGGCTTACAAAAAAAGACAATAAATTTCTATAAGTATGCTGTTATAACTCAACGACCATGTAGGATTTTTTCTATCATATAATTTTTTGCTACACGTGCTTGAAAAACACTTTTGGAGTAATTTAGTAAAACAACATATTTACTCCAAATATAAATGAAAAAAAGCATATCTCTAACAATTAATACTTTTCAGTTTAGATAACACAGGAGTAGGAGTGTACAATAATATTTATCTTAAGAACATGTTTTGTTTTTTGGTTCTACTCAAAATCATAGCAATAATTTGAGCTCACTATCAAGCGTGATAAACAGCACGAGTGCTCATTAGATTCGAGTGTGTAAAAAATACCTCTTGCAAAATTTGAAGGTGGATATTTTGAAAATCCCTACTTTGTTCTCCATCATTGATTTATTGTAATACACACAACGTTTGAAAACGGTATGTTAAGGTACCGAAACTGCACTGTGTATGTTACAATAAATCAGTGATAGAAAACAAAGTAGTGTCTTTTCTCATATTTTGAAAATTCTCAATTTCTTAATGTATCTAATATTGCTTGATTTTGATCTTAAATTCGGTTATTTTGGAGCAGCCATTTTATTTATTAATTTCTTAAATACCAGATTCCTAATGTGCCACTTCGAAAACTCTTAGATGATTATTATCAAGCCAAAATAACCGACATTGCTTGAGTTAAAACATTTTGAAAATCATGTTTCATAATAAAACGAAAGGTAATAAAAATTCATTAGGCATTTAGGTCCTATCGATTTCCTAATAATTTACTTTATTCATCACTCCTCTAAATAATGGATATAAAAAATTAAAAATTTTTCGATTCTGCAAAATCAATGGGTCACAAGTAAAATGTAAATAAACACAGCCTCCTCTACTTACAAGCCATGAAGTAGAAAAGTGGCAACTCTGCTGGTAGACCTAGCACGTCTAGTTGACAAATGACGTAACTATAGTACTGTCATCTTATGGTGGTATAATTTAATTGTTTATTATACTTTTTTTACATCGACAGCCCTAGAAAGACTTTTATTTATATGTGACAATATTATGCAATAAAGGTTATGTGCCATGCTGCAAATCAAACTACGACAGTTTGTTAAAAATGATAATGAGACAGTTTCGACATTTTCCTTACCTAAAAATGAGGAACGAAAGAAACTTTGGACTCGGAAAATTCCACAACAGAACTAGCTACCATCAACTAGTTCTCCTGTATGTATCAAACACTTTAATGAAGCTCATATTATTAGAACTCAAGTACTGGTGTTGTACAGCAATTATATTTAAGGCACCTTCAGTTGCTAATAATGCAGATTTAGAGATAATATGCCCTCCTAGTTATCGCAAAAAGAAATCGTTGCTAGGAAAGATAGCAATGACAGAAAAATCGAGCAATGCAATGTCATGAAAGAGTGGTGAAAGCTTTCTTGGAGAATGTCTGCATTAAAGACTACGAACATTTTTTAAACAGCTTTCAGAAAAATTTAACGTGTATTGCACAGTGGAATATTAAAATAATGTCCGATTCTGTCTGGATGTATAGACTAAATATTGATAATGTGGAGACAACTGAAAGTGAGTTGGAACTTGAGGTACTAATGAAATACCATCTGATGATTTGAACTGGGTTTTGCCAATCAATTTAAAAATAAACAAGTGATCACAAGTGCAAAATATATTGTCATGGTCACGTTTTAAAAGAACACTCAGTGCCGTAAATTAAATAAAAGCATGTCCAAATTGTGTGTATTTATAAAACTGTTTTTGTACGAAAACAAAATTTTATCTTCTAGCAGGTACTAAGACCGTTTGACCTTGAACTTGTTGCAGACGGGGACAGGAGGTCTTGTTTGTTCCTTGCACTAGATGGTGTTAGAGTCGACGACTTGTATTATGTGCCCGAATCTGGTCAAGAGTGTCAAGACGCCCGTGCTATTGCATCCGCTTCGAAAGACGTCAAAGTATCAACCGAACTTTTACATAGACCATTTCATCCTTTTTGTACCCTTAAGGAAAGTGTGGGACTAATAGTATATTAGACTTTTTATTTTACATCTCAGCTCAATACAACTTTTCCCGTAGAGATCCCCTCCGGTCACATTTTTGCGATTGAACCTACCTATTTGGACTAGTAACTAGGGAGGCGAGAGAAATCGAATGGCGTAAACCGCAGCTCTTTATCTCGTTTAGTTCTCGAGATATGACCTCGGGAAGAGGTGAAGAACTTCGATTTTTACCTTCCGGAGTCTGAGCGGCCGTATCTCGGAAACTAAGGACCGCTTCCCGCGATCGTATCTCGAAAACGGAACGAGATAAAGAGCGGTTTGCGCCATTCGATTTCTCTCACCTTCATACCCCTGAACTTTTCACCTTTTTATCTAAATCATCGAAATTTTTGTCACCCGATGATGAACACTTTCACACCGAAAGTAAAATATCACGAAAAACACGTAAACACGGAAAATTTGACATTTTCCATTGGGAAACTGTTCCGAAGGCCCCTATTCAGAAACGAGCACAGATGGAAAACTCCGGTGTCCACTATTCAATTTTTCTCACCTTACTGCGTATCCCTGTTTTTTTTTAGATTTTTCCTAAAACATCGAATTGTTTGTCTCCCGATGATGATAACTTTCACACCGAAAGGAAAATTCAACGAAAAACACGTAAACATGGAAAATGTGACAAATTTTCAAATTTCTGAAGGCCTTATTCAGAAGAAGAACGCAGATGGAACACTCAGGTATCTGCCAATCGATTTCTCTCGTCTTCCTACGCACTACGGGTGCGAACTTTTGCAGGCTTTTAATTAAACATCAAATTTTTGTCACTTGATGATGATCACTTTCACGCCGAAAGTGAAATCACAAAAACACATACACACGACAAGCAATGAATAACCATAAAATTATAATGTTTGAAAAAGGAAATTACAAAAACCAGAGGAAAACAATGGAAAGACCTTTTGCGTGCTTGAGGAAATGAGGAAATAGGAATTCTTCAAAACAATATTTCTGTACTGCTAGTTTAGTTATCATTTTCAAAGACTAACGTGTGACATTTTACTCTTTCAAAATAATAATTGATTATCTACTATCTACACTATTAGAGTGTTGTAACACGCGGAATACTCGATAGCATCCTTTGTTACACTGTTAATAATTATTAGAAAAATTATAAGTTATCGGAAATATATTCCCACCAACCTTAGTACTAATAGAGTCCCTTACTGCTTAGACTATGATGAACGTACGTCATCTGTCAGTAGTTAAAGTTCGCAAATAGTAGATCGCGCAAGAGCAATGGTATTTCAACTAAATAACGCCGTGTGAAACTCTTTCTTGTTGAACCATTGAACTAATAAGACGTATTTATAATTTCGTTTGACCTGTAAAGGGGATAATAGAATTTGAAAAACCTCGTGACGATCGCATGAGGTAAGGCTTTAATTATTATACCGGTAAATATCATCTAACATTTGAAATATTGTTTTAGGTTTTTCTTATAAGTTTTTCTTATGAGTTTTCTTATAAGTTTTTCTTATAATTTTCTGATAAACGACTTCTTTTACAAATTTTTTTGATAAGTATTTTCTTATAAAGAATTACTTCTTAAACAAATTTAATTACGTCTAATGCTATTAACGTCGATGTATTTCCACGTTATATTATTTGCTTTGAGCAAGATTAATGCATTCAAGTTCTAAGACTTACTACGTTTCTACTAAGCCAGCAATATTCATTTGAAGTCAACCTTTCTATATTACATTTTGAATTGGAATATACGAAAATATTCTGGGCGAAGAGATTTTCTTCATTTTGTCTTGGCGACAATCTTCTACGATTTCATAACCTCACAATGGGATTAAGACGGCCACGTGTGAAATTAAACCCATGATCATCGGAGAACAGGACCGTATCTAGGAATTTCCTGGATCAGGATAACAAAATGAAAGATAAGTACTTTTCATTGTAATCATTAAAAGGGATTATTTTCACATGATCGTTGAATTATAAGAGTTAAAAGTGTCTACATTTAAAATATTAGATTCAAGCTAAATCTATTATATTTTTGGTTAGATTACATTTTAAATCCGTTGTTATAATTAAATCCATTGTTGTATATTAATTCGTAGTTGCTTACATCTTGAATTCGTTGTCGCAAAAATACTTCGCCGTAGTATTGTTTCGTAGTTGCTTTTATCGTGATTCCTCATGATTGATATCTTGTTGTAGTACTGTAATACATTTTTGTTGTTGATATAGTAAGTCGTGGTTCAATTTTTGTGTAACGAGAGTGTCTAATGGTTATGAATTTTGAGATAAATTTACGAGACTTATCTTTTGTAATATAGTTATTTTGTCTCTCGTAAAAGATCTCAAGTTTATTTAATTTTGTTGTAATATAAGATTTTAGTGTTGAGGTGAAAGTTACGAGACATATCTTTTGTAATATATTTTTGGTTCTCGTACACGCCTCAGATTTGCCTTGCCGTGGTGCACATTGTAATATAGTCACTTGTATTATAGTACTTTGTTGTCTTGTAATATACTTTTGTTTCATAATTGAGACAATTTACGAGTCATCTCTCTGTAATATATTTAATTTGGCTCTCGTAAAGGTCTCAAGCTTATCTTGAGCTTCGGTTGTTGTAATATAGTATTTTGTTATATATTTCTGTGAGATATTTTGCTATACAGTATCGTTGATGCTGTGATAGTATATTTTTCTGTAATATAATATTTTTGTAATATAGTACTATTGTATATATGTAACTTTTGTCTTTTGTTTATATATATCTTTAATTTTCTTTGATTACCCTTAGTAATCAATGGCGCCCAAGCTTTGAACTCCACCCCCTTTTGCTCTCCGTATCTTTACTGTGCTAGCCAGGTTACACCAGTGACGCTAACCACGTCGCTCGTAGGGTGGCCCACACTTGAACACTCGGGCAATAATTTAAACAACGAGGAAAACCTTCTTTTCTAAGCCACACAAAGTTAAGAAAAACCCACGCCCACGTTGGGCGCCACTTTGTGTGGCTTAGAAAAGAAGGTTTTCCTCGTTGTTTAAATTATTGCCCGAGTGTTCAAGTGTGGGCCACCCTACGAGCGACGTGGTTAGCGTCACTGGTGTAACCTGGCTAGCACAGTAAAGATACGGAGAGCAAAAGGGGGTGGAGTTCAAAGCTTGGGCGCCATTGATTACTAAGGGTAATCAAAGAAAATTAAAGATATAGATAAACAAAAGACAAAAGTTACATATATACAATAGTACTATATTACAAAAATATTATATTACAGAAAAATATACTATCACAGCATCAACGATACTGTATAGCAAAATATCTCACAGAAATATATAACAAAATACTATATTACAACAACCGAAGCTCAAGATAAGCTTGAGACCTTTACGAGAGCCAAATTAAATATATTACAGAGAGATGACTCGTAAATTGTCTCAATTATGAAACAAAAGTATATTACAAGACAACAAAGTACTATAATACAAGTGACTATATTACAATGTGCACCACGGCAAGGCAAATCTGAGGCGTGTACGAGAACCAAAAATATATTACAAAAGATATGTCTCGTAACTTTCACCTCAACACTAAAATCTTATATTACAACAAAATTAAATAAACTTGAGATCTTTTACGAGAGACAAAATAACTATATTACAAAAGATAAGTCTCGTAAATTTATCTCAAAATTCATAACCATTAGACACTCTCGTTACACAAAAATTGAACCACGACTTACTATATCAACAACAAAAATGTATTACAGTACTACAACAAGATATCAATCATGAGGAATCACGATAAAAGCAACTACGAAACAATACTACGGCGAAGTATTTTTGCGACAACGAATTCAAGATGTAAGCAACTACGAATTAATATACAACAATGGATTTAATTATAACAACGGATTTAAAATGTAATCTAACCAAAAATATAATAGATTTAGCTTGAATCTAATATTTTAAATGTAGACACTTTTAACTCTTATAATTCAACGATCATGTGAAAATAATCCCTTTTAATGATTACAATGAAAAGTACTTATCTTTCATTTTGTTATCCTGATCCAGGAAATTCCTAGATACGGTCCTGTTCTCCGATGATCATGGGTTTAATTTCACACGTGGCCGTCTTAATCCCATTGTGAGGTTATGAAATCGTAGAAGATTGTCGCCAAGACAAAATGAAGAAAATCTCTTCGCCCAGAATATTTTCGTATATTCCAATTCAAAATGTAATATAGAAAGGTTGACTTCAAATGAATATTGCTGGCTTAGTAGAAACGTAGTAAGTCTTAGAACTTGAATGCATTAATCTTGCTCAAAGCAAATAATATAACGTGGAAATACATCGACGTTAATAGCATTAGACGTAATTAAATTTGATTAAGAAGTAATTCTTTATAAGAAAATACTTATCAAAAAAATTTGTAAAAGAAGTCGTTTATCAGAAAATTATAAGAAAAACTTATAAGAAAACTCATAAGAAAAACTTATAAGAAAAACCTAAAACAATATTTCAAATGTTAGATGATATTTACCGGTATAATAATTAAAGCCTTACCTCATGCGATCGTCACGAGGTTTTTCAAATTCTATTATCCCCTTTACAGGTCAAACGAAATTATAAATATGTCTTATTAGTTCAATGGTTCAACAAGAAAGAGTTTCACACGGCGTTATTTAGTTGAAATACCATTGCTCTTGCGCGATCTACTATTTGCGAACTTTAACTACTGACAGATGACGTACGTTCATCATAGTCTAAGCAGTAAGGGACTCTATTAGTACTAAGGTTGGTGGGAATATATTTCCGATAACTTATAATTTTTCTAATAATTATTAACAGTGTAACAAAGGATGCTATCGAGTATTCCGCGTGTTACAGTGTATGCAAAAATAGTTTGTCTATATGCCACAAGATCAAAGTTCTTTTTAAATCCCGCGTGGCATTAATTTTTCACAATCTGGATTAAAAATAGGTACATTTAGTCTATATAAAAATTACTTTTTACAGTAATGATATGTTATTATTAGATATGCTCCTGATTTATTAGCAATATTACTAACAAAAAGTTAATGAAGATGTACAATAAACTATAGCCCGGGAGGCAGCGACAGTTTTCGTGAAATCATTTCTATAAAACTAGATTTATTTCCAAAGAGAGTTTAGATAGCAATAGCATCTATAATGAAGGTGCAATTCTACCAAACTGTTACTGGTGCATAAATGAGTAAAAAAATTAAAGAAAAAAATAGATGGACGAAAATTTCGTTTTTGGAATTGTCACGAGTTGTCAAAAAATGACGATTCGCCTTTGCTCCTGCCGGCCTCAATTTTTGATTTTAACCTCTCGATTCACGTTGTACGGTCATTGCCGGTCTTCTCCTCGCCATCGAGACATAGAACAGGTCTGTCTCCGATCGCCGTATTTATTCAGTTCTTACGTTTGAAAAATTGACTTGCGGTCGAGCTAATTGGCGACCATTTTTAAGTGGTTTCCCGAGTTCGAATCCCGCCCAGGGATACTTTTTTTTTTTCGTTTTCAATTTTTTGCCAGATATTTTTTATTCTATAATTGCTATTCGCTCCGTTCTATTGCATTTCTCTGAAAAGTTTTGCATTTTCCGCCGCGAAATATCAATCTGCACTATTTCGATTAAAAATTAGAAATTTCCTTACCAAAATAATATAATATAATGGAGTAAATAAAAGCTTATTAACAGATCTATAAAAATACTGTCTGTTCATTAATACTAATGAGAAATATAATTGTCGTGATTTGACTACGTATTGCCGTTTTTGCAACGTCTACCAAAGATTTAGCCACCCGGAGGTAGAATGTGATTTTTAATCCAAATAGAGCATCTTAATGTTCCGCGGCGGTAAATGCAAAACTTCTCCAAGAAATTCAATAGAACGGAGCAAATTGCAATTATAGAATCAAAAATATGTGCCAATAAATTGAGAACAAAAAAAAAAAAAATATCCCCGAGCGGGATTCGAACTCGGGAAACCACTTAAAAATAGTCGCCGATTAGCACGACCGCAAGTCACTTTTTCAAACGTAAGAACTGAACAAATACGGCGATCGGAGACCCGTTCTATATCTCGATGGCGAGGTGAAGGTCGGAAATGACCGTACAACATGAATCGCGAGGTGAAAATCGAAAATTGGGGCGAATCATCATTTCTTGACAATCCGTGACAATTCGAAAAACGAAAAATTTTTTACTCATTTATGCATCACTAAAAGTTTGGTAGAATTGCACCTTCATTATAGATACTATCTAAACTCTCTTTGGAAAAAAATCTAGCTTTATAGATATTAACGCGAAAAATCTGTCGCTGCCTCCCGGGCTACTAAAAATGTAACAATTCAATTGGTAAGTAAATTTAAATTATTTTAAACTATATTTCAAATGGTAGAGAAAACAAAAAATTCGACCCTGCTGTTTTCAGTGATTTGAAGCATGGTTGCTACTTCGAATAGCTACTGCTTCACCCTCTATTAGTAAACCGTCCAATTAAATTGGCAAAATTGAATACATTTTTTCTAACATATTAATCTCACTTAGGAGCAAATATTATGCCGATTTTTAACTTTTTTTACATTTAATATATTTATTCTAGTACGTATCATATTTTATTTGAATACTTGAGTCCCATTAAAGAATATAAAAAAATTAATGGTGAATGACAGACGATTGAGTGGCACGTTCGCGTGTAATAATCCGAAGAAAATGTTTAATTTCATTTAGTTTTCAAATATAAAATATGATACGTACTAGATTTAAGTTAACTAGTTCTAATATTTAAATCAAATCCGATTTTTGTTGGTTTGTTTTTGAGAACAATATGTTGAAAGATTTACGACTGTGAACGCGGTATTTTGACATTGATAACACAGCCTTAAGTGATCAATTTTTTTTTTGACATCCAGTGTTCACTGAGACATAAAAAATTATGTGTTTAGGCTTCTGCCTCAATTTCAGAGATTTTATTTCTTAGACACTGGATATTCAAGTGAAAAATATTTAAGTTAAAGTTATTTTTAGAGCTGCTGGTCTCCATGAGTTCCTTCTGCTATGATAGTTTATTGGTTTTTTGATAACTTTTGCTTCCTCGGTCATTTTCTTAGTAATGCTAAGGGGAACTTCTGGTAATGTTTTTGGCTTGGCATCTACTTGACCTATTTCTTGTTTTGTTATCTTTTTAATGTTGCAGGAGGAGTTTTCTGAAAATTGTTTAGACCTTTGGGATTGTATTGTCGAATGATTGTCTTCCGTGGCCACATTTCTCCAGAAAATACTTTATCTTCGCCCGATCAACTGATTCCTATTTTAAATGCCGCTATTTCATCGGAAAAGGTTTTAAGCTTAAAACATCTCGAAACTTTGATATCGTGTTCATTCAGATAGTTTGTTACATCATCCACAGAAGTATCAGGTTCCAATCGGGATATAAAAATCCAACTTAAGGGATCAACAGCTTTAAGATTTGTATAGCTTTCATTCTGCCCTATAATTGTCTTTTGCCCAAGTGTGTTGTACTTAGGAAGTGTGAAACCATCGTTATTGGTTACTGATGCATCAGCATTTTCCACTGGGGTAGACTCGCTGTTCCGATTTCTGTTAATTGAGTTAGTATTGTTTGAATATGAATTTAAAATAATGTTACATGTAGGTGTAGATTCTAAATTTATTATGTTCTCCATAATCTGCTTTTGTTTACATTCTAATTCATTTAAATTCTTTTATTGGATTGTTTGTTTTGATGTGCCAGGTTTATTGTTTTTTGTTGCTGGGTTTTGTTGTCTGTTTTTTAGTATGTGTTCATCCTTATCTGTGGAATTGTTTTGTTTTTATGGTTTATTTCATTGAGTTTTTCAGTTTCATTATTCTCAAATTTGTTTAATAATACCTTTATTACTGCATTAAAATCATCTAAATATGTCGAAAACTTATTTTCAATTTCTGATGATATAAACTCCTGCAATTCTACTCCATATGTATCGTTTTTATTTGTTGACATTTCAGTTTTGTAACCATTATTTTCTTCTTGTAATTTGCAAATTTTTTCGGTTAACTGGATAATTTGCTCAGATAATTCTTTGTTGCGTTGTTTTAAGTCTTGATTTTCAGCTGTTAATTCTTCATTTGAGATGGTTAATTGCAACATGTCTTCTTCTTTAATCTCATCATTGTAATTTGTTGATATTTGTGCACTTAATTTTAAATCACAGCATGTAGCTCATGAGGCACAACTATTGTGATATATTTTTTCACATTTTGGACATTTTACAACTTTTGTAACTGTTCTTTTCTTGCAATAATTGCAGAGCTCTATAATTAACACTTTACTATCCGTCATCTTGAATGAGCGGTGGCAGGCTAGGAAGAATATACTATTTCGCATCATTTCCTACAATAAACCAGAAATCATAAATTTGTCGCATAGTTCCTTTTTGCATAACTACGTCCAAATATTACGTGGTTACTGGTTGGGTATTAGGGCGCGTCATTTCACCCGATCGGTAAAGTAGAAGCTCTGCAAATAAACTTCTGTCCTTTGCAATGTTTGAAAAACGTACGTCACTTGGAATGTATTATTGTTGAATAATAAGCAAATTTTGAAAAAGTGAGAATAGCGCATATGAGAATATGTTAATTATTATCTAAATAAATAAAAAAAATTGAACAAAAAAATGAAATGCACGTTCCCCATTGTGTATGTCGTTCACAAAAGTACATGTTTCATAAAGATCTTTTGGTAACATATTATTTAATAACTTATATATAAATAAAAAAACATTTAGCAGAACCGATTGTCTTACTGACAATACATTTGCACAGTCCAACATAAATTTAATACTTGTGTAAATATTACAATTCAATATGTTTCTCAATGCTTTATTTTGCATAATTTGTAGCTCATTTAACTGAGTGTTATTAAGCATAAATATAATTGTTGGGCAATATATGAAATGTGGGTGCACAATAGTGTTGTATATTGTTTCGTCCATGTACTAAGATATTTGCCAATTCTAGACAAATATTTTTTAACCCTGTATTAAGTGTTTCACAGATAACATCCACATCATTTCCTACCATATATAGCAATGTATCATCAGCAAACATTTGTATATCGCAATTATTTATTATTTTCGACAATTTTTCGTAATATCATGTATGTACAATATAAACAGAACTGGTTCCAACACCGATTCCTGAGGGACACCAAAATGCACTTCCCTTTTGTCAGATAATGCATTTCCATATTTCACAACTTGATATCTTCCAATTAGATATGAACAAAACCACTCCCATACTTTACCATTTTATATAATATTTTAGTTGTAATTCCGTTTGTAACACTGTTTTTATTAGGCATTATGTACACATATTTTCGTAATTCGGTTAAATCTATTTTTTAAACTGCTCCCATACTAATTTATTCTGCTCAATATTTTCTACTACAGAATTATAATTGTTGTCCTTTATAATATCTCGAGATATTTCTTCAACACTTTCAATAAAATAATCATTGAAGGCATTACATATAATCTCTTCATTACTAATAATATTTTCACCAAAAATTTTCTTTTTGCATGTAACGTTTTTACCATTTGTAAGTTTCTTCAAAGTTTTCCACATTCTAATAGCATCACCACTACAATCATCTATTTTTTCTTTATAATATTTAGTTTTGTGCTGCCATCAATTGCACAACTTCATTTCTTTTTAATCTGTAATGTTCCCAATCATTATTTGCATTTGTAATTGTTGCTCTTTTAAACAATACATCTCTTTCCACAATCTGTTCTTTTATTTCCTCACACCATCGTCCATTTGTCGAATATTTCGGGTTTATAAGAATTTTCCTAATAGGTGCAGGTATATTCAATGTTTCTTTTATTAGGTTGGTAAGCTTATTGGCCATTATATTTATGTTTATTACATTTGCTGACCATGGTTTATCCACTAAATCCAATTGGAAATTAGTGTCATTGAAATTTTTATAACTTCTCATATTTATATAATTTGATGCATCCTTTTTTCATTGTTCAGATTTACTGTTATAATCGTATGATCACTGATACGTGGTGTCAGATGTACTTTAAACTTAAGATTTTTTTCGTTAGTTATAAGGAGGTCGATAATTGTACTGCTACTATCAGTGATTGTGGTAAACTGGTCCATAATCTGATACAAGTCAAGCTTGCGAATACTTTCACCAAGTTTGTTTTTATAAAAACTATCTACAGCCATATTTATGTTAAAATCACCAATTAGAATGACAGCCCAACAAACATTTCTAGTAACATGCGGTGACCATTAGTTTTATAAAGGGTCTATAAGTGTAACAGATTTGTATAATCATGTTACGAAGTTTTATACTGTTACTAAAGTAGTTGCGGAGTTATATAAGTGTTTTATAGCATGACTATTACTTACAGGTCTATAAGATGGTAACAGATATATTTCGGTTACTACATTATAAAACTTAAAGTGGTTGCTACCAAATGGTATATAATAAAGTATTATTAATTGTTTAGGTTTATAGTGGTGTTAGTTGTTACAATTATATACATCAGTAGTTGCAGATAGTAACAAGGTGCAACCTTTATATAACTCAAGAGCGCCAGTAGATACTATAAAACTTAAAAACTTATTAGTTGATTATAGGTTATGTTTTGCAAAGTAATTGGCAAAAGCAAACAAAATGTTTAACAATAATGAATTTGGCATCACAAAATTGGAAAAAAATAAAATACAGCAGCACATTTCACCGGAAAGTTTCAAAAAACTTTTCAATCCTCTTGAATTCAGTTCCAAAAGATAATACCTTTGAAATTTAAGAAACTGAAAAGAATGAAAGAACTGCAGGACGTTCCTCTTGGCAATGAAAAACAGAATAATATCACGGTTGATAATGTTGATAATGACACTAAGGAGGTCACAAGTAAGAAAAAGCGGCTTACTGCTGAACAAGAAGAGGTTAATACTGTTGAACATTATGAAAACAGAGATAAGTGGTTTACTGAACTAGAATATGATGATGAGTTTTCTCAGTTGCATGATTTGGAAACAGCCGATGAGTAAAATGAAAAGATGCGTGACGAATTAAGAATGTGGGCAAATATGTTTAACATAAAGCAAAACGCTTTAAAAGCACTAAGTAGCATTTTTAATAAACATTTGTCAAATGTTTTGCCAAGAGATCCTAGGACATTGCTGCAAATGCCTGTGATTGGTTAAAAATTAAACAACAATTATTTCAGCCAATGGCAGGCCAAATCACCATTATTTACACGAATTAATCGCAAAAAATTGTCTACTGATGGTGTTATAAGATTACCAAGAGTTGCCTAATAAAATTAAAGATATTGTAGTGACTTTTCCACCTTTTTGGAAACACCCTGTATGAATCCGTGGGTTCTAAATAATTTTAACAAGAGATTAAACACTAACACTTTATTTAATAATTTACTGACTATACAATACTTCAAAACAAACTTTGTTTATTTTCTATTTAACCTCACTTTTTCCCGAACGTGTCACTTCTAAAATAAACTTCCCTTCCCGCGCTGGTAATCGCGCCTTATATACTCCGAATTTGACTCTCTAGATCCATCTAGAAACATTCAAGAATCTTCTCCAACAATATTCCAGAAAGGTCCATTTTATTCTTTTAGCTTCCAGTCACAATTAGTAGGCATAGGCGTATCATCTCTAGTTCCAAGGGGGTGTAATTCATAACACTGCCCATTCCTTAAGCCTAGATCGTCCCGATCAGGCAACTCAGAATCATCGATGTAGTTCGCCAGCCTGTCCAAATGCACGATCTTCATCTTGGACTTTTTGCTTCGTTGAATCCGATAGACGACGTCATTAATTCGGGTAATAGCAGTATACGGTCCATCCCAAGGTGGTTGAAGTTTCGGTGACCTTCCTTTCTTCCGCTGTGGGTTGTACAGCCAAACCAGGTCTCCTGCCTTGAACCCTTCTGAACTACCCTTCCGGTCGTATCGAGCCTTCATTCTGTCACTGGCTGGTGATGGCTCCGCTATATTGTTAGCCAACCTCTTGAAAGGAGCTCCGGCGCTGAACTGCTTCTTTTTACCCTTACTTCCAGTCTGTGGTCCCTTACTGGCTGCACAAATCTTGCATTTGCGACACCAAGCCTCCACATCCTGACGACTTCTTATCCAATAAAATCGTTCTCGTATTTTATTCAGGGTCTTGTTCACACCGAAGTGTCCATCGGATGTCCCATTGTGCACTTCCTGAAGCACCTTCGCTACTCGACACCTGGGAATCACTAGACGCATAACCACCTTTTTTCCATCCGGGCTTTCCCATGCTCTCCGCAACAGCCCGTTCCTGCCTTTCAGTGAGTCCCACTGCGCCCATAGTGCCTTTAGTCCCACTCTTTTGCCTGAAACATCCTTCCATTTTGGACAAGTTCCCCTTTCTTTGGCTCTCAATATAGGCCCAATTTCCACATCATTCAATTGCTCTTGTCTGAGCGCCTCATCTGTCCTGTCATCCGACACCTCCACCTTGTCAGTGTTGACTGCTCCCGTGACCTGCAGTTTCTCCTGGTGGTAGTACTTGCAATCTTCCTTGCACCTTCTTCCGGATGAAATATCTGCAATTTTCTGGGGTTTCATTTTACTTCCACGTCCTGGTAGTAGTGGACTTCTCGGAATGCTTCGAAGCTGGGAAATCTTTACTTCTCTCGGGGTACCATGTTCCCTATCTGTCACAGTCTCTCTGGTACCAGCTTCCTCTGATTTTCCCCTCAGCTTCACAGCTTCTCCGGCCTTGACTTTCTCCAATTTTCTCCGTGGACATTCAAGCTGGATATGTCCTAGTTCTCCGCACCTGTAACATTTCATACTCCGTCGTCCACTTGGCCTTCCACTACTTTGTTTATTCTGTGTCCCTTCCATGTTTCCAGCATTCACATTCCTCGAGTTCCGATATCGACAGTCTCGTTTGATATGCCCTGCTCTGCCGCAGGTGTAACATTTAATACCCCCGCTTGGCTTTTCTCTATTTTGTTGGTTTTCCTGTCTTCTTGGAGGATTCCATTGAGCCGGTAATTGACTGATCATTTTATGTATATCGGCCAACATAGGGTTCCGGTTCTCCTTTCCTGACTGCGATTCTTCGAGTGTCATAGCCCGCACTCTTGACTTTGGAGTATCCCTATAGACGGCTTCTATTTCTAGTGCACGCACCAAGGCTTCACTACTACTGTTATGTCGGGATAGCCTGAGGACTCGCCTGATCTCCTCGTCCCTTATCCCGTCTAGGAATGCCCCCACTGCCAATTGCTCTTTAAATTCTCTTGGTGCATTAGGATATGCTAAATGTGCCAGTCTTTCCACCGCAGCTTCAAATTCTTGCAGACTCTCTCCAGCTTTCTGAACGCGCAATTTCAGTTGGGTCTGGTATACTTGAGCAAGGTGTTGATCGCCATATCGTAGATCTAAAATTCCGTTGTTGGTCTACCGGAATTGTCTGGAGCAATTCCAATGCTTGGCCTCTTAAAGCTACGATTAATGCCTTAGCCTTCTCTTCGTCATTCCAGTTGTTTGCACTCGCTGCTGCCTCAAACTGTGTTTTGTAAGTCATCCAGGAGCTTTGAGCATCAAAGGAGGGAATTTTTAATCGCTGGCCTGATGATACCACTTGCTAGTTTCCTCTATCCCTCAACTGTTGTTTAAGTTGGTCTATTTCTCCTTCTACCTGGTGCATTTTGTCCTCAACCTTGTCTCTTTTTCTTTCACTTCATTCACTTCTTCTTTAACTCCACTTAATTCCTCCTCGACCTTGTCCATTTTAACTTCAATCTTATTTTTGAGTTCTTCAGCGACTGTAAACAAGGCATTCTGTTGCATCTCTATAGCTTTTCTTAGTTCGTCTCTTTCTTCTTGTTTTTCCTCTCGACGTCGTTTCTCTTCTTCTTAATGTCGTTTCTCTTGCTCTTGTTTTTCTTCTTGACGTCTTCGTTCTTGGTCCTCAAGAATTTTTCTTAATTCTTCTTGGCGTTTTTGTTCTTGGTCTATCATCATATTTTGCATTTGTGCCATAAAGTCCTGCATTTGTTTTTCGGATGCCATGCTTCTGGTTGTTATCGGCATAAAATTATCAACAAAATTTAATAATCACATCAATATCGGTAATGGAATTGTCCAGAAAAACCTCAAAACTTCACGAAAAAGTCTTATCTAGAGTCTTTGTCACTTAACCTCTAATGTCCAAATAAAATGTTCCAAAAATGTCGCAAAAAATACACTTAACACTATTTTCCTGTTCGAAAATAATCCTCGAATAATTTCCAGTAAATTAGTCCTTCCTGTGTTAGCACAAACTCCGAGAATACCGTCCCAGTCTTCTCAACAGTTCAAATCCTCTTGTAAAAATTCAGCGTCTGACACCAATGTAGCGACTTTTCCACCTTTTTGGAAACACCCTGTATGAATCCGTGGGTTCTAAATAATTTTAACAAAGGGTTTAACCACTAACACTTTATTTAATAATTTACTGACTATACAATACTTCAAAACAAACTTTGTTTATTTTCTATTTAACCTCACTTTTTCCCGAACGTGTCACTTGTAAAATAAACTTCCCTTCCCGCGCTGGTAATCGCGCCTGATATACTCCGAATTTGACTCTCTAGATCCATCTAGAAACATTCAAGAATCTTCTCCAACAATATTCCAGAAAGGTCCATTTTATTCTTTTAGCTTCCAGTCACAATTAGTAGGCATAGGCGTATCATCTCCAGTTCCAAGGGGGTGTAATTCATAACAATATGTAATATTTCAATATATTAAAGTAACCAATATTTATAACAAAGCTTAAAGTTATATTACATTTCTTGAAATACATTAACTGTTGATAATAAAACATCGGCCATAAGTTTGGCAGCCATCTTAGGGCAATGAGTAATCATTATTTAAAATTAAAAAATGTGTATTAAAAACTCAAAATTTCGTAACAAATGAAGTGTAATTAGTCATAATTGCATGTACAAAACATATTTCTGTATTATTTTCTAAAAAAATATGTCATTAAACTTTTCATATATTTTAGAGGCCCACAGTTTCTTCCGAAGTATAAGGGTCATATTTTACAATAATAATTTATTCGCACCAACATTTGATCTTTGTGGATGTCAGAAGCAAATTTCCACTATACCCATGTAGGTATCTACATCATTTAATTTCATTACCACATTATTCTTGTGTCAGTTGGTATAGGATCTCTAGAAAAGATATGAGATATTATAAATGAGAGAGAGAGAGGTGTTAATAACAAGTTTTTTAGTAGTAACGGATATATTCTGTCACCAATATTTTTGGAAAATGGTTATATAAAAAAGTGATACAGCAGTTACTGATCTGTTTCTGTTACTCACTGTTCTGCAACCTCGAGGTCTATAGCGTGACTAAATATTGGTGTCTGCTACCTTTATATGATTCTCCATTTAAGCGGTTATAAGTGAGTAAGTAAGTAAGTAAGTAAGTAAGTAAGTAAGTAAGTAAGTAAGTAAGTAAGTAAGTTTTATTCCGTTTCATTGGACAGATGTATAAAACAGGTCAGTTAAACAAACTTAGCTCATAACTAATAAAATGTAAATATAAAAAAACACATAAAATGTAAGTGTAAAAACATATAAAACACAAAATTTCGGACAAGCAGAGAAACACATAAATAAGTATATAAAAAAATACACAACCTATAAGTAAAGAACATTACATTACAATTTAAAATTAAAAAATTCTTGAATGGAGGAAGGCTCAATATCACATATATACTTGAAAGCTTGCTTCTTGAAACTGTTGAGATGAAAATTATCTTTGAGGCTTGTAGGGAGTCTATTAAAAAATTTTATTGCTGCGTAGTAGGGTCCCTTCTCAGTCAGAGTTAGACAGTGTTTAGGATATGTATACATATTTTCTTTATTTCTGGTTTCATAAAAATGACTAAATTGAGATGGTTTAAAGTCGGGTTTGTTTGTTTTTAAATACATTAAGCAGGAATAAATATATATGCCTGGAACTGTGAGCATGGCATTTTCTTTGAAACACCCCCTACAGGACTCATTAAACTTTTTCTTGAAAATTATTCGTATAGCTCTTTTTTGCACTATATGAATTTTGTACACATCCGTGGAGCCGCCCCAAATTTCGATTCCATACTTGACAGTTGAGTAAAAGTTGGCATAATACACTGTTTTGAGAGTATCTGCATTAAATGTACGTGACAGGATTCTGAGGGCATAGCAGCTTTTATTTAACTTCCGTAAAACATTCTCAATGTGATCGGCCCATTTACATTTGCTATCCATTACGACACCTAACAGTCTCGTAGTGTTTGAAGTGGGAATGGGTATCTCATTAGAAAAACAGTCAGGAGTTTCAATTGTTGATTTGTGAGTATTAAAAATGACACATGTTGATTTAGATTCATTTAAGATTAATTGATTAAAAGTGAACCAGTCTTTTAAGTTTTCCCATGTCTGAATAGCAGTTTGCTGGCATTCTGCGAAGGTTTTACCCCTTATTATTAAATTGGTATCGTCAGCATAATTTACAATGTTTATTTTTGATTCATCACTTATAACATTTACTAGGTCATTTAAAAATATTATAAAAAGAAGTGGACCCAAGACGCTTCCTTGCGGTACACCATAGTTGAAGTTTAGCACTTCTGATTCGTATTTATTCATGTCTATATATATATACGGGTTTTTTGTTTTCTGTTTTCCAAGTAAGAGGCAAACCAGTTTAAGCTAGCTCCTCGAATTCCTATTCTTTCCAATTTATTTAGAAGACAAGTATGATTTAGAGTGTCGAATGCTTTGGACAAATCGAGAAACAGGCCGCAAACGGTCTCTCGACTATCCAAAGCATCCAACACACCATTGACATAATTAACAAGGGCCGTAGTTGTTGATTTACTTTTTCTGAAGCCGTGTTGAAAATTGTGAAAGAACTTAGATTTGTTTAGAAAAGCAAGAAGTCTGTTGTACATAAGAGTTTCTAATATTTTTGAGAAAACCGACAGTATACTTACTGGTCGATAATTTCCCAGTTGATCCTGATCTCCTTTTTTAAATAAGGGGATTACTACTGCTAGTTTTAATGAATCAGGAAAAATCCCTTGAGAGAAAGATGCATTGTAGATGTCTGCAAGTGGGGCAGCTAGTGCATTTATGCATTGTTTCAATAATTTTAATG
This sequence comes from Stenurella melanura, assembly GCA_963583905.1. Classification (NCBI taxonomy): domain Eukaryota; kingdom Metazoa; phylum Arthropoda; class Insecta; order Coleoptera; family Cerambycidae; genus Stenurella; species Stenurella melanura. The sequence continues at coordinate 80,749,342 of OY757316.1, read as the reverse complement.
ATAGATCAAAACCACTTGAAGTTTTAGGTTTGAATTTGTTTACCACATTGCATATTTCCTCGGCAGAAGTAGGGTATATAAACATAGATTCCTGATTTATGTTAATCAGCTCATTAAAATTATTTGTTGGGAGATGTTGGCTCATATTTTTTACTAGATTGGGAACATTTTCAACAAAGAATGTATTGAATTTATTGGCCTGATCGGTATAGTCCTTGTTTAGGGGTAATTTGTTGGATTTGAAGTAACCTACAGTTGAATTAACTAAATTCCAAGTACACTTCGATTTGTTAGATGCATTATCGATCATTCTGCTATAATATTGATTTTTAACTTCTTTCATTTTATTGCTGTATTTGGTTTTTAGATATTTAAGAACTGGTTTGTATTCAGGATTAAAATTTGAAATATTTTCCAACAGAGCTACTTGATTTTTTAAGTCGTGCAGTTCAGGCGTAAACCAATCTAGTTTACTTGTTTTATGAATTTTCCTTTTAATTAGGGGAAAGTGTTTATTAAAGCTAATATTAATAATCCTCAAGAAAATATCAGATTTTTCTTCAGCACAGGCCGAGTTATATACAGCGGACTAATTTAAGGAATTTAATTCGACTATGAAATTGTTAATATTTTCTCTTGAGTACAACCTGGTGTGAATATATGGTGTCCTCTTAGATGGAATTGACAAAATAAATACTTGAGCTTTGTGATCAGAGATTAGCGACTGTAAAACTTGCGTATGGTGGTTATGGGCTATATTAGTTATGATATAATCATAGATTTTCTTACTTGTTGAGGTGACCCGAGTATAATCTCTAACAGTCATATATAAACCATAGGATTCAATCATACTTGTGAGTTTAAATTTATCTGAGTTTTCAGTGGCAAAATCTATATTAAGATCACCCGAAATTATTATTGCCTTATTTTCAAGGAACAAGCTTTCCAGTATTGAATTCAACTTAAACAACAGCATTTCGGAAGGCACCTTTGGTGTACGATAAATGCACAATACAATACAGTCGAAGTTACCAAGATTACACTCAATAGCACTACACTCAAAGTGAAATTTTTCGGACATTTTACATATGTCCTCACGTGGTTTCCAGTCTAAATCCTTAGCTACGTAAATAGCTGACCCTCCATGTTCTCCATGGTTCCTACAAAAACATGATGCGAGGTGTAGATTTCTTAAGGCAAAAAGTGGTAATTCATCTTCAGTTTGCCAATGTTCAGTCACACAAGCAATTTGACAGTTGCCTATACTTTCTAAAAAAATTTCAAAATTTTCAGCACTTGTACTGAGACACTGTAAATTTTGATGCACTAATTTAAAGTCTGAGGATGACATAAATTTGTCACGTCCTTTGATGTTTTTTTGTTGATTTATCCTTTTTGCTTTTAATTTTGGGCTAAGGTTGGGTTCTCCCTCAGTTGCCTCTGAGCTAAAAAAGTCCTCCTTAAGTCATACTCTCTTAGCGAGACGCCTTCAGTCCAATATTCCACGTTAAAGACCTTCTGATATAATTCTTCGGTTGGAAGACCTATACAGAAGGCGGAGTTATTGCCTTGCGTGTTCAACTTGTTTATTATAATTTTATCATAATGGCTTATTTTCTTTAAATCGCTTAAATATTCTTTCATGTCATCCTCCGTTACGTCTTTACCAGTGATTCTTCCTACGTAAATCCATTTCCTGCGAATTGCTCCTGTTATTTTGCTGGATTTCCCCTCGATTTTCCCTGTAGCAAATTTGGTTTCCGAAATACTTTTTTTAATCGATTTTTTATTTTGCTTATAGGTCACCTCAGCAAAACCTTCATCTTTCTGCATTTTATTTCGAATATTTTTCGATGCAACTTCAGCATATGATGTATTTGGTAGATCATTTCCTAAATTAATTACATCACGCATAATGTTTTCCTGTACCTTTTCTAACAATGCAGTGTTTTTGTTTATCTGACTTTCAATGGGTCCTGTCACTTTTTCTTGGGTGGGTAAGAAGTTCTTATCTATCTTTACTTCTACTTCAGTATTTTTTTGCATGATTGGTGGTCTCTTAGTTTCTAGTTTTTTACTGGAATTCTTATCATTAAGCAAATTAATAATTTGTTCTTGATATTTAATTATATTTCTTAATTCAGTAATAATTATATCTTTATCTGCTAGTATTTGTTTTAGATAGTTAACTTCTATCATAGTTCCTGTAGTTTGAATGTTAGAGTTTCGAAATTCTGCTTCTTGTGGTTTATAGGAGTAACTATTCCCAGTCTTGCATTATATCACTTGAATGTATATAACTTGGTTTCGGTAATAGGACGGTTACTCTTATAAAATAAAAAATGTTTGTTGGGAGTACTATCACCATAATCAAGGTTGTCTAATATACAGTTAATTCTGTCTATAAATATACGATGAGTTGAATTGGGTGAATGATATACTGTAAGTATCAAAAAACCTCGACCATATATAACAACATTTGTGCCTAATATCCTATAATTCCTGTCTGTCACTTCCTCAATAATTTTTCTGTATTTAATACCACCCTTTATATATATTAGCACTCCCCGCGTATGTCTGCTTGTAGAAAAGCAGAATTTATATTTGTATCCAGCAATTGTTATCTCATTATGTAATATTTCATTGTTTATATGTGTTTCCGTTAAACAAAGTATTAACGGTTTTGCTGACGCCACTATATATTCTAATTCATCCTTATGTGTTGTAAGCTATTTTTCGTAATTTTTTTACTTTCTTGTTTATTGTCTGTATTATTCTCACATAGCATGGACATTTTTTATCAAAAATTGAATGATTTATATTTAATCTAAGATTGACTTTTTCATTCATGTTTTTACAATTTATACATGTTGGCGTATTTTCACTGCACTCTTCATTTTCATGTTTTTTACCACATATAAGACATAGTTTTCCATTTTTGCAATCTGCCTTTTTATGTCCATAACAGCCACAGTTGAAATAACGTAGTAAACGTTCATATATTCTGCAACTCCGAATGCGTATATTTAATTTTTCCCTTTCCAGTCCATTTCTCATTTCATCAGCCTCCACTTCAAAAATGATATTCCCAGAGTTTTTCTTCACTTCATATTTTTTTATTATTTTGATTTTATTATTTAATTCAATTTGCATATTGTTTTGTTGTATCACCCCATCTATTATTTGTTCATCAGTCATATTCACAACTTTTTCTTCCACTCCCATTATAATTATTTTTGGATTTTTTAATTCCGTTGTTTCTATCGTGTATTTATCACCCAGTACATCTATTGCTTTATTTTTTACTTTTTCTAATGACTGCCTATTTGTACAGCTTTTTGCTGCACCTCCTTCTCTGATGCCTTTTATTGTTTCTATTCCAGCTGCCGTTTTTGTGGGATCAATTTTACTTTGAATTTCACTTATTGTTTCTGCACTATTTTGGATTCCTACAGGCTTAACAATAATTACTGGCTCTTTAACAATATTTGCAAAGCTTTTTCCACTACTTGTATGCATACTTTTATTTACTTCTACGGGCAAAATACTATTTTGCATCAATTGTCCAATGCTTCTTTCCAATTTATTTATCTTCTCATTTTGTTCTTTTACTACCCTTATTAATTCCATCACTGCTATTTTCACATCAAGTCCCTCATTTTGAATGAGCTTTCTGAATTCTCTATGATTTTTCTCATAGTTATCACAACAGTAATTCGGTAACACTCATCTTGGTACGTCCATGGCATATTGTTATTTCGCACATTGCATATTTTATTAATTTCTCCTCACTTGTATCTCTTAGACATATTTTACATTCCACTTTTCTTTAAATGATTTATATTTAGCCTTACTTGACATTATAACCCCTTTAAAAATGAATTATTATTTGTTTGCTTATAATTGTATTGAAACATTCTTTATAGGATTTTGCAAACAGCAGAAAAATTAACTATCTATAAAAGAAAAACTTTGTGTAGAAATATTAATGAAATCATTGCTTTCTTTCGATAACCTGAATTCTGGTTATGCTAGCAAGTTAAAATCCTAAAATGAATTTGTCTAATTTCTTATTTGACAATTCTCATTCTAACACTAGCATCCACACAGTCCCCTACGGCCATGCAGATTAAACTAGTATCCACATAACCCCCTACGATTATGAAGATTCAGTTAAAAATGAGAACAAAGACCTAAAATGAATTTATTTATCTACCTTGTCTTAAAAAAATTTTTTTCATTCCAATGGATTACATTTTCATGAAATCTATCATTCTGTTTCCTGGAAATGCTTAGCCTTTGAAACGTTTTTCTGATGAGCTCCAGAATAAGGGCGAAAAACGTTTCAAAGGCTAAGCATTTCCAGGAAACAGAATGATAGATTTCATGAAAATGTAATCCATTGGAATGAAAAAAATTTTTTTAAGACAAGGTAGATAAATAAATTCATTTTAGGTCTTTGTTCTCATTTTTAACTGAATCTTCATAATCGTAGGGGGTTATGTGGATACTAGTTTAATCTGCATGGCCGTAGGGGACTGTGTGGATGCTAGTGTTAGAATGAGAATTGTCAAATAAGAAATTAGACAAATTCATTTTAGGATTTTAACTTGCTAGCATAACCAGAATTCAGGTTATCGAAAGAAAGCAATGATTTCATTAATATTTCTACACAAAGTTTTTCTTTTATAGATAGTTAATTTTTCTGCTGTTTGCAAAATCCTATAAAGAATGTTTCAATATTATAACCCCTTAATATCACAATTCCAGTCCTGTCTATGTATGACTAGTCTAATAAGATTTATATCATTAATTTTATAATTGTGATTGTAAGTTTTTTACAAATGAATACATTTCTTTATTATTATTTTGTTTTCTAAGTCAAGAGTCAAGTTTGGGCTCCCCTGGAGGCTTGGACCCTCACAGCTCCAAGTGATAGTAAAAGAAATAATATATTAATATCTCTTTTTAGGCGTAACATACAACGAGCTTACTGCTTTATTACAAGGTCATATAGAAAACAAGGCAGACTTGAATAAAGGCGGTACTTGCACGGCAACATGCACATCATACTCACAAGCTGAAAGCCATGGTTGTTATGACAAGGACAGTGAATACTGTCGTGAGAGAAAGCCATGTGGCGGACGAATATACAGTTGCAGATTCATTGAATCGCACATGACAACATGTATTTCAGTATGTATTTTTTATGCATATGATATTTCTAATTTGCATTAACAAGAAATACAACATTATGCACAGCCAATAACCTGTGTTAGGAAATAGTTTATGTACTGTTGTTTTAGCCTGTGTCAAGTTCAAGGAAATATGAATACATCCAATTCAACAGTGGTAGAATTATGGGCAAGAAAACACGTTGTCAAAATAAAAATATTAATAGTTGGTTAAGGGGGCTTGTTCGCTGCTCGTACTGTGTATGCTTGTGCGATCATCAGGGGCCCCTCTCGGATAGATACTTCAACTTGCGGCCAGTGATGGCTGATGTGGCTAACAATAGGTAGGTAACAAAAATGACATTATGAAAGCATCATTTATAAGAATTGTTTTATACAGGGTAGTGACGGGTCTCAGAATTATAAAACACAATCGTATAATACATTTGCAAATACAAGAAGGCAAACTGCTACCCTATGGGTATATTGACAATTCTACAATCAGATGGGTCCCTGTCGATGACTATAAGATCACCGAGTCGAGTGTGCAAAACGGAAAAGATTTCCATACTATGAGTTACGAACAAAGAACAATGTTATTAGACGATTTGAAAACACATGACGCAGACCATATAATTACAGGTAATAACTGATTATCAAAGCTATGTCAACATGCTGCTATTTTTTTTTTGTCAAGGTGTAAGGTTTGAGTTCATCGATAACCAGCTAAGATTTCTAATACATGTGAGTAAATTCGATTTCAAGGATGGTACACTCTTATCAGAGGCCTATTACATATATGGAAATCACCAAAGGTAAATAATGTGATCTAGTAAACCAGCAATATCAAAACATTTTATTTTTTAGACAAGAGTTGGATTTACATAACTCTGACGTTCCGACTAAATCTCCACAATCTATACCCAATTGGTCACAAAATTCATACATCAAATTTACGCACACGAGCTTTGACAAAGACGCAGCGCAAACCACAATCCCTTTCTTCGACACCCAGCCCGTGGCTGCCGACCCTGCAGTACCTCTACGAGGAGCAGGGATCTACTACAAGGGATTCAAAGGGTATGGAGGATTCGTGGCTCCAAAAATAACAACTTATGATTTTAGCAAACACTTAACATTGAAATTTCCCAAACCAGATGCACGAAAAGACAACTTCCTACATACATAACCAATTGTGCTCTAAATAAAACCTTACATATTAGAAATGTAAAGTTCATATAAATTGTAATATTCTATTGCACTCGTTAGGTGCAACTAAATAAAAAAATATAGTAAATACATAAGAATTTAACTGGTACATACTAAACTTAAGTTTAGAAGAAAAAAAAATGAAGAAATAAATATAATAAAATATACCTTTTTGAATTAATACTTTACTTGTCCTTGCTTTTGAAGAATTTTGTTTAATTTTAAGGTAAATCTGTTGATATAGTCTTATAAACGCAATGCCATTTTAGAATAAAACATATCTGGCAAGAAGTTCAAAAGAAATCTAAAAAAATTCACCATACAGGATTCGCCGCTCTGGAAGATGTCACTTAACACAATGTGCTTTCGGGATGTGCTATATGCAGTTCCAAAGTGGATTTCTGGTTTTGAATCCCGAATGGGTGTATTTTTTAAAACTCCCTTTGAACTTTTTAAAATTTAGATCGCATTTTTTGCTACGCGACTAAAACTATAAAAAGTAAGAGTATTTCATTAATTGTGACTATTATTCTGATATTTTTTCAAAAAACTCGCAATCGAAGTTGCTTATTTTTTTGCACTTTCAGTCATAGCGTTAAAAAAAATGCTGGCACACGGTTTTTATACTACCACACTACTGCACACAATTATGGCAAGACAACACGGCTTATGGTTGTCTTATTGCTTGCCAATATTTATACCTATGAGTTGTTTTAAGATAGAAGGTGGTGTGGATAGCGATAGATAATAGGTAAGCAAAGAAAAATATCAGGTAAGGAAAAAAAAATAAAAAAATTATAGAAACTATTTAAGTGTAGAAATGCTTATTCTCGAGCTTGCCAAAAATTGAATGTGCAGCAGTTGCAAACAATTTCATTAAAAGATGTTTATATTATAACGTATTCAATGCAATATGAATTAATAAAGCTTTAAAGGACCCCACACAAACCTTATGGGAATTGGGTTTCGGTAGAATCATCTGAATTTTTGGTATATTGTAGCTTTTGTCATCCTGAACAAGAGTCTCCATGACCACGATGTTCCACATTCAGTATTTTTCTTCGCAACTTCGTCTCCCTTATTACATAATGTAGTGTACAACTCCGTCCGGGTCTGGCACGATTTAAAGGTGGCTGTTAAAAACTGCTGCTTATGCAATCCAACGCTGGGTCCTCATTATAATTTCGTGCCCGGCGTGATGCGGTACGTAACCGAATGGTGGTGAAAAAGAAATGAAATATTTTGAAAAGAAGTGATCATAGTGCTAGTTCTGATTTACATTAATCCCAGTGACTTCATTAAAGTGGAAGATATGAAAAACTACGCAGAAATTGGCATGGGCTTAAGCGAAAGCTAAGACCTTCTTTGTCACTGTTAAAAGACGAAAGCGAAAAAACGGTTCGTAAGTACACAGATTGACAGATTTGTCTATAATAGGTACTCGATACCAAGTTTTTTGTAAACGTGATATATGTCAAGTTATTCATGCAATTTGCTTTGTTTTCAATTAAAAGTCAAATGGCCGATATATGTAACATTCAACAATATTCTCTCTTCTAACCCATTAAATACACCAGAAAAATAAACATTGGTCGACGGCTAAGACGTATTTTAATTTATTATACACACACATAGAGATGATTTAAGAATGTTTTAAAAATAGTATAGTATCAGTTGGGTGATTTTATACAATATTACCTTATATTATAATGTCACCAGTTTTATATCGGGGCATTAACCCGGCGGACTTTGTTTCCCTAAAAATTCTACTTTTTATTAAATCATTAGATGTAAGAAACGGTACTGGTATTGACTGACTGCTGACAGTGCTGACTGATAAAAGCACTTGTCTTGGCAGCGTTAGCACATATCAACTATTAGAGAATATTTGTGGGTTATTTCTTGGAAAGCAAACTTGCATTATGCTTTGCTTATGTTAATGAATAATACTATAGAGGAGAGAAGGATAGTAAGGAGAGAGTAATAGTACAGTAATATTAATATAAATAAATCAATGGAAGAAGCGTGAACTGAACGTTACGCTTTCGTTTGAAGATTTTTATATAAATATTTATGGTTTAAGCAGGACATATCTACTGTAATATTTTGTAAATTCTTACAATCACGCAAATATCCCAGAAATGTTCTAGGAGATCGACATTTACAAGATATACATATATGAGTCGGGTTAATTTAATTGCATTGAGGTACAGTATTACCTTATTTCACACTTCATTCGTATTTCTATGTATTATACAGTTACAACATTAACAGATACTGTTCACCGCACTTTTCACCAGATGATGAACAGTGCAACTTATTATTTTAACAGCAATTTAAATGTTATCACATTAACACTGTATCAGAAATGCCATATAGAAAGTCTGGTATTTACAGAAACCATGGCGATTATTACCTACACAATATTAAAACACCTATATTCAGTTTACGAATCCAGCGTTTTTCTCATTATTCAGGGAACTATTTCTCATCTTCCCATTTGTCAAAACGCGACACAATACAGTTGGCCCTTTGGGTCCTATAGCATTCTTGAGCAGTTACCATTTCAATTTCTAATTGTTTCGAGTATAGCTATGTAAACCAGTGTCAGGGTTACTTCATTCTTTAACTGAATACAATATAAGCTCTACAGATGTGGAGTTTGAGACTCAATATAGGTACATTAGCTGGGTTATTTGCATTTAGGTATAGTAAGCCCTTATTTAGCACCTCACTCATCCTAAATATTATACAACTGAGGTCAACTGTTATTTTGCTAAAAATTCTACAATTCATTAAATCATGCACGCAAATGTCTCAGAAATATATTGATTGAAGTCTGGCATTTACAGATGCTACGGCGATTATACATACACATTTTCAACGTAAACTATGCATTACAGATTTGGGCCGTGGTACCCAATATACATTAGTAGGTTTAGTGTCAATTAGGTTCAACAATCCTTTGTTTAAGACATCACTAATTTTATGTATATCATATAGCCCAGGCATTAACAGATGTCTGTTGATTAGTTCAGTAGGTTAGATTCGGCAGTCCTTTATTAAATATCTCAGTAATTTCCTGTGTATTATATAGCTGAGGCATTAACAGATGCCTTGAGTGAACAGCACAAATGCCTGGCATTTACAGATGTCAAGGCGATTAATACCTACACAATTTTAACCTAAGCCCTGCACTTACAGATGCACAAACTATAGGAGCAACGCCAGAATCCTCCTATGAGGACATGAATGAAACTAATTTTCTGCATATTTTATAACCGAGGTATTAACAGATACCTCAGGTGAACAGCAAAAATGCCAGGCATTTACAGATGTCGCGGCGATTGGTACCTATACAATTTCAGATATCTCCGGTGAACAGCAAAAATGCCACGCATTTACAGATGTCGCGGCGATTGGTACCTACATAGTTTTACCATAAGTCCTGCATTTACAGATGTAGGCAGTAAAACTCCCCTCACAAAGTATGGGGCAACACCAGAACTTTCCAATGAGAGCATAAATGAGATATTAGTAATAATATATTCCCAATACAACAAGATATTCTTCTTGCTCTCGGGAAAAAGAAAAATCGTCGATAGGAGAACTGAACGGATATAATACTTAAAAAAAAAAAAAAAAAAACTTTCGAAAGTTAGACGAGTCATCTTCAAATGGGTGTATTTACAGAAGATAAGTAAATTTTTTAACAAGCTACAAAACTTCTGGCCGCGAGACTCCTTGCCTTATAAACACCTTTCAACAAATTGTTACTGATTTCAACAAAAACATTGATTCGAAGGCGAAGTAATTTTCCCACTTGACAGATGTATCAAAGGTAATTGCAGTGCTCTTTCATTTCATCTAGCTAGATGTACTTGATAATATCGTTTCTAAACGAAAGCTGTCGTAAGACAATTCAAGATATTCCAATAGTCGAAAACTTGTTGGAGCAAAATTCCAAGCAGACGCTATTCGTTAATGTTTAGACGAGCAAAATATATACAGGAAGCGTAAAGAACTTTTAGGCTTGGCAGGTTTATATCAGGGACCCGGCCATACCTGACCGGACATAATATGTTAGTACCTAATGCTACTAATAAAACCTTCTAAATTAATCAGTTCGTATAAATCGGGCACATACCAAGGACCCGACCATACTGCACAGGGGATATAAAACATCAATACCTAACCCTAATATAAAACTTTCTGAAGGTAGGCAATTCACATTAATTATACACCAATTGTGAGAAATTGACTTCATACAAAATGCAAGCATATGTTTCACGCATCTTTCTCAATTTTTAAGAGAAAAGCTGAAGACAGAATAAATAGAACTTATGCTAAATGTAAAACAACAATATAAAATCATAAGTACTCTATGCTTTAATTTAGAAAAGTACAAAGTAAGCCAAAATATATCCATAAGGATTATTTCCTGTCTTACTAAAATAACAGAAATAAATAAATAAGAAAATAAAAAGGAAAAAAAAAAAACAACGAAATATTTTCTAGATATTTCCTTCTCTTAAAATCACTGGGAACATTTACCAATCTACAAAAACCCACCCAAGGATGCGTCTTTATAAGCTTCAAAATCAATCATTCTTCTCTACAGATATTAGTACTTCATTTTAAATAAATAAATAACCACAAGATTAACTTTTGAAAATTAGAAACGGCCTTCTATGGATTCAAGCATTTCTCAAAAAAGTAGAGAAATTTATACTGTTAACAATATCACAGCTATTCCCTGCATTAACCATATGGGGTGTCCGATTCTCCAGGTAAAATATAATTTTTTGACTTTAGCATTATTGTGAGAAAAGACACCCTTAAATTTTTCGCATTCTGCATTTAATCGGGGGGAAAAATGAACAAGGAACAGCAAAGACATTCAATGAGCTCAGAATACCAATTGTTGGAAACAAATTAAAAAGAAAATAAAAATAGTTAAATACTCAGGTATTTCCTCTAAAATATCAAACATTTATATTTTGGGGCCCAGATACGCATTCTGTAAAAGTTGATGCGTTCGCAGTGAACTTGAAATTGCATATAATTTTTTTTTCTACCCCGTCTCTTTATTTTTCCATAATTGAGAGGGCGTTACTCACTGACCATAAAGGCAGGGAAATTTCCGAGGAAATAAGTCAGGCAGAAAAACGCACTAATCAAAACCAATATTCCTGATAATATATATAAAGGAACCAACAAGCAATACATATTTGTCATATACTAAAATGTATAAAATCAAGCACAGCAGGCAGTGGCGCATCTTACTGAACAACAAATTTTTAACAGTCAGCGCTATATCTAATTTTAGCTTCCCACTTCACTGACGAGGCATTACTCAAAAGAGTTATTATGGAATTCTTCAACATCAGATCTTTGAAAATTGGCACATGCTCTTACTTGAGGCCCTCGATTATATGCAAAAGCTTTATTCTCTTACATCCCTAGTTTTGGAAAAATTATTATATAAAAAAAAAAAAAAGTTTTATCTTTAACGGTTTGGCAGGTACCACAAAGATCAAGCAATTTTAAAAATGTCATCAGGAAAGAGGAAAAAAAAAAAAGTCAGATTTTAACAGACTGAGACCAAACTTAGTAATTCTCTATTACCTGTTTCTTGTGTAACATCGACATTAAGATATTACCTTATCAAAACTTTAGCGATAAGTAGTCAAACGAGATTCTAATTTATACTACCATTTTATCCAGTCACGAGCAAAGCAATCAGTAGATGTAGATTCAATAGCCACAGCAACGTATGGCACGCTACAATATCAACAGCTCTCAGAGGAAAGTTAAATCTTGCATTAATTCATAAAACTACTAGCTAAGTAGAAAAGTTTTGCAACATTATATGATAAATCGTTAGTCACAAACTTTGGTGAATCTACAAACAAAATACTGTGGTATAATGATAATAGTAATAAAACTATTACAGCCTCGATTGGAGAGGTTAGTTCGCAGTACTCTAAACAGCTACATTATGTAATAAGGGAGACGAAGTTGCGAAGAAAAATTAATAGATCAATCGACTTACCTGAAGGAAGTTCGATCTTAATTTTTCGAGCAACTTCGTCGAACCTTATTACGGGCCCGCCCGAAGTAGCGCCATACGCACCCAACCCCGCGAACTAACCATACCAAGCTATCGAAATTATAATGAGGACCCAGCGTTGGATTGCATAAGCAGCAGTTTTTAACAGCCACCTTTAAATCGTGCCAGACCCGGACGGAGTTGTACACTACATTATGTAATAAGGTTCGACGAAGTTGCTCGAAAAATTAAGATCGAACTTCCTTCAGGTAAGTCGATTGATCTATTAATTTTGGCTCCCATTGAGCACCAAAGCTCCATCATAAGTTACTATTGTAGCTTTCGAAATTGCTACATTAATAATAATTCACAATTTATGATTATTTACATTAAAATAGACTCTAACACTTTTTGGAGTGCGTAGGTAGACAACCCATTCAACTGAAGATCTAGAACTTGATGTTGTGATGGTTGCCTATTTTCGACTAGAAATTTTAGGGAGTAAAACATGTTTTTTTTTAAGTAATTTAGGTTAGTGGCGTTAACCGTACTTTCATAGAGTTTAAGTATTACATGTCTGTGAAATTCAGTCTTTTGATTATTAAGTCCTCTAGTGGTGCATTATCATTGGCTAGAGAAGTTTTCTCTAGATGCTCAAGTTGGCAACACTGAGAACTGTGGGAGATTTCTGGGTGCTCTCGCTTGACAGAGGCATGAGGTATGCGGACGGCGGTCCTGATTTTAGTAGAGGTTTTGGGGTTCTATACTGTTATCCCAGTTGTGGATTTGTATTGGTGTCCTAATATATTCCTCACCGCCTTGCTGCAAGCGTTCTGTAAAATCCAGGAAGGAATTCTTTTTTGGTTGCCGACATTTTGACGCCACGTGCTTCATGAGGTTATGTAATACTCTCTATATGACGTACAGTGGCGGACTGACAATGTTGGTGTGGTGGTGATTGCCACAACGCCCCTGATCCAAAACGCCCTCTCGATCCCAAAAAGTGCTCTTTCGTAAATATTTCAAGACTGGGTGCATACAAAAATATGTATGATTTATAATTTTAAATATTTGAAAATTCAAAAACATAAATTAAACTATTATTAATTTTTACTATTTTTTAAATAATTTGTAATATTGTGAAAATCATATATCAAATAAATTGCGTATTGCGCCTGTGCCTGAGTGCCTGGGCTGTCCACCGCCCCGTCCCCACCATCCAATCCACCGTTGTCTGACGATCTTATTTGTGAGTTGATGATTGATGATGATATGAATAAAATAAAAACGTGATTCTGTGAGTAGTGCTTTTTGATATTTTTTCACTCCTAACGTATTGAGGACCTTCGTTGACATGTGACATGTGCCCTCACCGCACCTCGGTACAAATCGCCACAACCACTAAGTGTCAGTTCTCCACTGATGAGGTAAGCCTTTTCATTTTGAGTTTTGTCTTGCAAAAGTTCTTATTCAGACTATTAGTGGAGTGATTTATGTAAGAGCCCAACTGTTTGGTGCTGTAGTATTGGTTATATGGGGCCTGGTATTTGGAAGAGTAGTAGCAGAAGGAAATCTGTTGCTCAGTAGTTTAGTTATGCATGGGTCTTGCTGACATTTAGAGAAGTTTTGGCTTGGGGAGTTGTTCGCAGCAGCGTCCAGGAGATTTATGCAGGAATTTTGGTGCAGTACCGAGTCATAGCCGTAGCCAAAGCCAAGTATAAAATATAATCTTTATTGAAAAAATAGGACAACCTAATAATACATGTTTTTGACATATTCCATGTGATATAACAATTTACAATGAAATTCTTATCTTTAAAAGAACTAACAAAATAAATACGAATGAATGAACTAAACAAATAGTACTTTGCAGATTACATAATACTTAAGACATTATATTCTATTTTTATTCCATTTACTTTAATCACAACCTATTCATAATAAATTCTTTTAGTTTAGTTTTAAAGGTGTTTAATGTTGTAGCATCTTTTACAGATTCGGGTAACTCATTAAATTTTTGAAAACTTTTAAAATACAATGAATTCATAGATTTATGACAATTAGTTCTTGCTATATGAATATTGTTTGTACCTCTCGTATTATATGTATGAATATCTTTGTTGAAAGTAATGAAGTGCTGAAAATATTCAGGAGCCATACGATTTACTATTTTAAATACAAAAATCATGGTAAAATAGTATAGTCTAGTTTCAACTGAGAACCAATTAAGAGATGTCAACATTGAGAAAATTGGAGTAAGTCGACTTGCCTTTAAGAGGAATGCCCTTAGTAGTTCCCCTGCGAAGTTTCAAGGATTACCGTTTAGTTTACCCCCGGCAACACCATTTGTAGGAGAAATAACTTTACATTTTATTTGCTACTGAAGAGAGAACGGATACGTCTTCTTTTTCAACCGCAGGCGCAGTGAGAAGAGGGCAAGAGATTTATTTCATAGCATTATTACCTGAGAACCTATAATTTATATGATACGGATCACATTTGAAGTGAAAACCGTGTAAACAGATAACTACTGGACATGAACAGGTGGTGGGTCTGATGTAGCATCAGACTTTCAATCGCGGGGTTCTGGGTTCAAAACCTAGTGGCTTCTGCTTTTTTTCTTATTTGTTTGTAGAAAAGTTATAGGCATTTATATATAAAAAAAACATTATGGGTATTTATGTAAGATATAAAATACTATAAAGAATTTTTTTAGTAAATTTGACGAAAGTTTACCGTATTGCCAGATACTAACTTTTATATTTTATTCAGTATCCTGAAATACATCATTCTATAAATATTTGTTTGTTTTATACTTATTATTGAACAAAAACCAGAATTCAGGGGCATTCCCCTATTTAAATATTTTATTGCATGAATATCAACATTTTTACAAATTACCCGGAAATTTGCTTTTATAGTTATGAAAAAGAATGTTAACATTTTCCTACCAACATATTATACAGTTATACACCTACCAGGACAGGTGGCAGCAAAAACAGGACGTCCTCACTTATGCATTTATTTTTTAAGAAATTACGTACAGGACGTATTTGATTTAAACATTCATTTTTTCGTAATCTTGTTAAAAAAAAGTGTAATATATGTACTTAGCATTAAAAAATATTATAAAAAAATCTCAGGCCTTGGCTCCAAATACATACACCGTACTTCAAGTTTCTGTACTCTTATCAGCTTGCTTTAATTATTTTCCCCTATTTACCCCTATTGAACCCCCAACCCTTCAACGGAATAAACTAAAAATATAATTTAGTTCCAGATGTCATTATAATATATACGTGTACCAAATTTCAAGTGAATAAGTAAATTTTATTTTATCAACCCCTTTAATAATGGAGTAGGGGTGGTGGGGGGGTTGAAATTTGTTATTAAAAAATCCGAGGCCTTGGCTTCTAAATATAAAAAATTGGAGGCCTTGGCTGCTAGTATACATACACCAAATTTCAAGTTTCTATACTCTTACCAGCTTGCTTTACCTATTTCCCCCCATTTATCCCTAATTACCCCCAGTGATGCAAAATTTCAAATTTCAATTTGAAAGTTTCAATTTCAATTTGAAATTTCTGAAAGTTTCAACGTACCCTCATAAATTTCTGAAATATCTGAATTTTATGAAAGTTTCAGATTAATCTGAAAATTACCACATTTTTGAAACTTTCATGAAAGTTTCAGCTGCAAAATCTGTATTTCCGTTACATCAAATGAAATTTGAATTTCGCGCGCCTTTTTAATTTGTTTTCAACCAATGAGGTAAAGCCTTTTTTAAAACATTTATTTTAGAGGTTAGGTTAGCTATTCAGTATTCAGGTATAAGAATCCCTGCTTTTCATTTCTTTCGTTCATTGCTAGGTTCCCAGGTTCTATTATTTTTGCATTAATAAGAAACTACAAGGGACAGGGACCCTATTCTTGAATCAGGGAGTGGAAGAATAGGGGTCCAGGAGATTTTGTAAATATATTAACAAATTACCTACTCGTGTACTTTGAAAAATGTATTATTTTTTTCAATGGTCTTCTTTAGGTCGAAATGTTGTACGTATGTATGTTCAAATCCGATGATCGAATTTTTGACCACGTCTCTATATCCAATCATGCAGAAATTTTGCACACAACTTTGGTTCTGAAGACAAATACAATATAGTATATTCAATATTATGGTAGATCCAATATGGCGGCCAACACAAAATAGCGGATTACATTTTTCTTGATAACCCCCTTGACATAGGTATCGAATGAAAGGGTATATAAAGTGGTATAATAAGCTGTGTGACATTCTAAATCAAATAGTCGCCAGCACAAAATGGC
The DNA here is from genome assembly GCA_963583905.1 of Stenurella melanura. NCBI lineage: Eukaryota > Metazoa > Arthropoda > Insecta > Coleoptera > Cerambycidae > Stenurella > Stenurella melanura. The sequence continues at coordinate 80,732,581 of OY757316.1, read as the reverse complement.
GGATCACCTATTTTTTTACAACCCCCTCGGCATAGGTATCAAATGGAAGGGTATGACAAGTAAAAGTAATAAAATACAATAAGCTGAGTGACGTCATTCTAAATCCAATATGGCGGCCGGCACAAAATGGCGGATCATGTATTTTTTTACAACCCCCTTGGTATGGGTATCAAATGAAAGGGTATGACAAGCAGAATACGATAAGCTGTGCGACGTTATTTTAAGTCCAATATGGCGGCCGACACAAAATGGATTACCTATTTTTTACAATCCCCTTGATATGAGTATCAAATGAAAAAGTTTGACAAGAGTAATCGAAATGCATGATGGCATTTGAATTAAAGAAAATGAGGCAGACAGGAAACTAAAAAGAAAAAAATAAATAAATAAAAAATAAATTCTTAAAACAATGGTTTTCTTTTAAAAGTGAATTGTACTAAAAAGTATAAAATAATCTTTATTCAGTGATTAAATTACAAAATGATGAAAAAGAAAACCATTGGGCGCTCATAAAGTATTTCTGTTGCTGCTATATTATAACATATTATTCATAACGTTCTATTATAATGCTGATTGTTGATAAAGGTAAAATATTATATTTTATGAGCATCCAATGGTTTTCTATTTCATCATCATTTTGTAATTTAATCACTGTATAAAAATAATTTTCTACTTTTTAGTGCAATTCAGTTTTAAAAGAAAACCATTGCTTAAAAAATTCTTTTAAATTTATTTATTTTTTACTTTTCACGAACATATTTGTAAGTTCTAATCTTATTGCGGAGAAAACAAAATACATTTTTACTTCCACATCCACGTAGTGGATTGGAAGTATAGTAATCGCAAAAAAAATTTCAAAAATTTTTATTCGTGAAATAGGTTTAGAATGCCATGAAACGTCGAGATTTTAAATTTGAGCGAAAAAAAATTTTCTGTCTGTCTGTCGGTCTGTCTGTAACTTTTTTTGTCCGCACGCTTTCCCCGGAACGGTTTAAGATATTGACCTGAAATTTTGTACACGTATATATTATAACGAGATCTGGAACTGGATTGTTTTTTGAGGAAATCCGGTGAAGGGTTGGGTTTTAAATAGGGGTAAATAGGGGGAAATAAGTAAAGCAAGCTTGTAAGAGTACAGAAACTTGAAATTCGGTGTATGTACTAGAAGTCAAGGCCTCAGATGTTTTTATAATATTTTTCAACCCCCCACCACCCCTACCCCATTAAAGGGGTTGATAAAAAAAGTTGAGATATTCATTTGAAATTTCGTACACGTATGTATTATAACGATGTCTAGAATTGGATTATATTTTGGGATGATTCCGTTGAAGGGTTGGGGGTTAATTTGGGGTAAATAGAGGAATATAAGTAAAACAAGTTGGTAAGAGTACAGAAACTTGAAATTCGGTGTATGTACTAGAAGCCAAAGCGTCAGATTTTTTAATAATATTTTTCAACCCCCACCACCCCTACTCCAATTTGAAAAGGGTTGATAAAATAAAATTGAGATATTCATTTGAAATTTTCTACGCGTATGTATTATAACGACATCTGGAACTAGATTATATTTTGAGATAATTCCGTTGATGGGGGTTAAATAGGGGTAAATAGGGGAAAATAAATAAAGTAAGCTGGTAAGACTACAGAAACTTGAAATTCGGTGTATGTACTAGAAGCCAAGGTCTCAGATTATTTATAATATTTTTCAACCCCCACCACCCACCCCTACTTCATTATTAAAATGGTTGATAAAATAAAATCGAGATATTCATTTGAAATTTGGTACACGTATGAATTATAACGACATCTGGAACTAGATTATACTTTGAGATGATTCCGTTGAAGGGTTGGGGGTTATTTAGGGGTCAATAGGGGGAAATAAGTAAAGCAAGCTGGTATGAGTACAGAAACTTGAAATTCGGTGTATGTACAAGAAGTTAAGGCCTCAGATTTTTTCATAATATTTTTCAACCCCCCCACCACCCCTACCCCATTAATGGGGTTGACAAAATAAAGTTGAGATATTCATTTGAAATTTCGTACACGTATGTATTATAACGACGTCTGGAATTAGTTTATATTTTGAGATGATTCCGTTGAAGGGTTGGGGGTTAATTTGGGGTAAATAGAGGAATATAAGTAAAACGTTGGTAAGACTACAGAAACTTGAAATTCGGTACTAGAAGCCACAGCGTCAGATTTTCTTATAATATTTTTCAACCCAACCACCCCTACTCCAATATGAAAAGGGTTGATAAAATAAAATTGAGATATTCATTTGAAATTTGGTACACGTATGTATTATAACGACGTCTGAAACTAGATCATAATTTGAGATGATGCCGTTGAAGGGTTGGGGGTTAAATAGGGGCAAATAAGGGAAAATAAGTAAAGCAAGCTGGTAAGACTACAGAAATTTGGGATTCGGTGTATATACTAGAAACCAAGGCCTCAGATTTCTTTCTAATATTTTTCAAACTCTACCACCTCCGCTTCATTATTAATGGGATTGATAACATCAAATTGAGATATTCACTTGAAAGTTAGTACACGTATGTATTGTAGTGACATCTGATTGAGATGACTCCATTGAGGTGGTAGGTTGTAAATAGTGGAAAATAAGTACGGTGAACTAGAAACTTCATTTTTAACGTATATGGTAGAAACCAACTCCTCAAACTTTTCTATGACATCTACCCCAAATATTATTAAAATTCTATGACCAATAATTTCCACATACTAGAGTGCAAATATAGTCAAGATGTTTCCTTTAAAGTGACTTGGACGAATAATCTGGATGTGGAAGTAGTGATTCCTTAGGCAGCGGTTTTTTATATTAAAGAAAAACATTGAAAAATAAAAATGTATGAGACTAGTTTCAAAAGTGGGATTTATTACTCTTTATCTCTCGGAAGTTTAAAAAATTGCGAATATTATACAGAACTAAAGTTTCATCATTTAAAATATTTCAATGAAATTTCACTTAACTTTCTTAATATTAGGGAATTATTCAATTAAATTTCATAAAATGAAAGTTTCATTGAAATTTCACGAAAGTTTCATGATACTTAATGTTTAATTTTATATTTCAGAAATTTCATAAATTTCAGATGAATTTCGAAACTTTCACAAAAATGTCACTGAAATTTTCGCCACTTTTAAGTTTCATGAAATTTTGCATCACTGATTACCCCCAACCCTTCATCGGATATGTTCAAAAAACAATCCAGTCCAGATCTCGCTATAATATATAGGTGTACAAAATTTCAAGACAATGTCAAAATCTCGACGTTTCATGAAGTTCTAAACCTATTTCAAGAAATAAAATTTGATTTTTTTTACGATTGCTGTACTTCCAATCCACTACGTGGATGTGGAAGTAATTCCTCTTTTTTTTCTTGTACCATATTGATACACTTTGCGCCTTTAACTATTGTTTATACCCATTACGCGATTAAATGTGTTCCGGTAAAAATTGAATTAAAATAGGTACGCAACAAGCTCAGTTTATATATTTCTCTACTGTAGTAAGAGTCAAAGCCTAGAGAATGAGAAGTCTCAAGCTAGACAAAGAGCCAATGCGTATATGATCCGCCTCTCTGGCTAGGTGGAGATGGAAAACATGCCTAAACAATTATTAAATTACATGCGTAATTGCCCTGAAGTATAACTCATTAAAAAATTGACATTTTTGAATTATTTTTAAACGAATGTGTAAACAAAAGATGATAGAATAATGTGACCGATGCTTTTTTGAGAATGATATCTAGAAGTATGTGAAAATTAAATAAATATCAGACAATCAAATGATAAAGTTTGTGATTTTTTTTCTTAAGATTGGTTCACCGGATTTGAAAAAGCAATGGTCACATTGTAGAACTAGTAGCTAACTTCTTCTAAAAAAAAAATGAGTGTGATACTTGTAAAAATAAAGCTGCTAGAGCTCAGCGCGTTTGTTATATTTCACGTATATTTCCCGCATGCGAGGATTCCTCTTAAGATGACTCTCATTCCACGATTTTGCAGTTTTTGCAGCATGTTTAATTTATTAAGATTGAATAAGAATAATATTGATGCACAATAATCAAAATGCGGCTGAATAATAGTATGATAAACTGTGATTTTAGTTTCAGTTGATAAATGTTGCGCTATTCGACTAAAGAAATAGAGTTTTTTAGAAATTTTCTTATATATATAATCGAAGTGATGGTCAAAATTCAAAAAGTTATCAAGTTGAAATCCCAGATATTTTACTGTAGAGACAATTTGTATTTGTTCACCATTAATATTCAAATTTATGTTGTCAATGTCAAGAAAACTATACTTATATTTTGTAGTAAATATCAACGCCTTTGTTTTTTCCACATTTAATTTTAGTTTATTGATATTTAAATATCTATTCACAGATACTAAGATAGTATTCATTTTTTGGATAGCTCTCTCCAGGTTAACATCACTACAAGCTACTAATGTATCGTCAGCAAAGAGGTTAATAAATTCACATTCTACAAACAGTTCAATATCATTTATGTATAATAAAAATAGAAGGGGACCTAACACACTACCCTGTGGAATTCCAACATTATTATCCATTTCGCTTGATACTGTATCATTAAAGCGGACGCGTTGTTTGCGATTTTTTAAATAGTCACAAATCCAGTCAAGTACCTTACCACCAATACCATATTGCTCTAACTTAGATAACAATATCTTTCTATCGATTGTCTCAAAGGCTCGCCTTAAGTCCAGGAATACAGTAATAACATATTTATTGTCATCTAAGCTAGTTTTGATGTTGCATAGTGTAATTTGTAACGCTGTTTCACATGAATATTTTTTTCGAAAGCCGGATTGATTATTTATTAATATTGAATTTATAGAAACATGGTGTAATAACTGTTCGTTGACAGCTAATTCAATAAGCTTTTCTATTGGTGGCAAGGTATTAATTGGACGAAATTCTTCAGCCTTCGTGGTGTTAGCTACTTTCTGGATAGGAATTATTGTACTAATTTTTAATGCACTTGGAATTTTACCAGTATTAAGAGAAGTATTTATTAAGTTTAGTATAACATGGCCAATAGATTCAAAAACTTCTTTAACTATTCTACAGTTTAAGGTTTCATGTATAGACAATTTGTTATCTAAACTGTTAACTATTTTTCGCAAGTCTTGCATGGAAAGCATTTCAAAGTTGTCGACTATTAGTGGAGTGATTTATGTAAGAGCCCAACTGTTTGGTGCTGTAGCATTGGTTATATGGGGCCTGGTATTTGGAAGAGTAGTAGCAGAAGGAAATCTGTTGCTCAGTAGTTTAGTTATGCATGGGTCTTGCCGACATTTAGAGAAGTTTTGGCTTGGGGAGTTGTTCGCAGCAGCGTCCAGGAGATTTATGCAGGAATTTTGGTGCAGTACCGAGTCATAGCCGTAGCCAAAGTCAAGTATGTCTAGGAAGCGGTAACAAGTCACGCTGCAGTAGTCAAAGAGAGTGCCATGTCTCTAAACAGGTTTTTTAGTTTCATTTTGGTTATATATTTTTAAAGAAATTATTATAGATTTATTCAGTGATTTTTTGTTCATATATTAAAGTAAATTATATCATAATCTTGCAACTATAAATTGAGCTCTAAGTTTATATATTTATAGAATGAAGAAATATTTAAGATTTTTACTGTGAAAGCAACGTATGGTACCATGTGAAATATTTTTAATAGAATGCATACTTATTTTATATCATTAATTAACATCCAAGTTTGCACAGTGAATGTAGTAGTTATTGGCTCACAAATTTTTGTGTACTTATATCACATGAACAAAATTTAATTCATAGCAATATTTTTATTTAATTCTCTGTTGTAAACAATCACTCATTGTTGTGTAGAATATTACTCATAGTTGAGAGAGAATCTCATTCTTAAAGCAGTATTTAACCATTAATACTTTTGGTTAGGTCAAAACATATAGGATTTCTTTTAATGCGTATGAACTATGTTTAGGTAGTATCTGAAGTTTTCATTTATTTTTTGTTGTTGTTGTACATCTCACTTGTGTCGTAATAAATGTTCAATGTCGACACGTTTCTGTTATTTGCATTAATATTATCCCCGATATTTACTGGATATAAGATAAGTTTGATTATTAGTTGTAGAGTAAATTTTGATATCATTAGTTAATTTTAATAGTTCCATCGCATGATTGCTAGTAACTTAATTTTGGTCCTGGTTGGCAAAATTATTTATAACACTATATCTAGCATCCGCCAGGAGGCACCCTTTGAGTGTCCACCCTCCTTACTATGCCCCAAAAAACTAGCTGTCGTTCGCAGGTGAAACAATTCTTAATATTTAGGTATTAAAATTATTTAGAGTAGTTTTGTAACATTTTTATAAAGCTTATTTTGATTATTGAAATACTTACCTAACTTTTTATATAAGTTTCAGGTTAAAAAAATCACATAGTAGCTCCCTGGTAATTGATAGCTGCCAACTGTCAATATCGTCTATTGGACATTAGATTTGAATTCAGCAAGCTCAAAAACATAAAGTTAGGTATTTCAATAATCAAAATATGCATTATAAAAATAAAACTAGGTACTCAAAGTAGTAACTTATGATGGAGCTGTGGAGCTTTCGTGCTCCATAGGAACCAGAATACTGAATATGGAGCATCATGGTCATGGAGACTTTTGTTCAGGATGACAAAAGCTAAAACATACCTAAAATTCAGACGATTCTACCGAAACCCAATTCCCATAAGGTTTGTGCGGAGTCCTTACTTACTTCCTTACTTTCAAAAGCAAAATTTCAGTATTATTTCTTACATTTAGTAGGTACATGACTTTTAAAAATCTAGTTTAGACCGATTGTAGCTGGATCATTCCCGATTTCAAGTGTTTGAATTTTTCTATGCCCCCGCCACTGGTTTTTATTAAAAATGTTTATTTTGCGCGCGCTGTCAACCTGTGGCGCCTTCTCTTGGACTAGTTAAGAAACTCCTCGCAAGAGAGAGACGTACTATCTGCACTGTTATATGTATAATCCATGTATGAACACGTTTTGTAACCGTTATATCGAGTCTAACAATATTTATATCTTAAACACAATAAATCCATATTTAAAGGTACTAAGTGTTGTTAGTGGTCCTTCACATTACAATTATTTACATGTTGGTCTATCTTCGAGCCCGATTGTGCCAGAAATAAGCGAAAAATCCGAGGAAAACAGGTGGTTGTTGGACGAGTCCATTGTGCGAAGCAAGTCAAGTAAGCCTATATTCCATTTTCCATTTACCTTTTCTTTTCTATTCAACTGCTATTTGGTTTGGTCTGATATTTTGTGCATTTTTCTCGATTGTCAAAGCATTTTAGGCAAAAATACCTAACTTTACGTACAGAATACAAGTGAGCATTATTTACAGAATTTTCGTTACCGGGAAAATAAAGACAGTTTACGATTTTAAACGAGTTTACGGTTAATTTAAGAGAGTCAATTTCAGCAATAATTATCGATTGTTACAATTTACAGATTTAGACAATAGCCCGTATAATTGTTACCAGTGCAAGTACAATTTTTTCATACAATTGTTCTATATTTTGTATCGATTTAAATTTGTTTTTCTATTTCACAATTTGAAATATATTTTAAGCAAACATGTCGACTGAACAAAAAATCAAAGACATAAAAGCTCGCCGAGGGCAAATAAAAGCGGCTCTAACTAGATTTACCAATTTTATATCTGATGCTATGAATTATGACAAAATATTCGAAATAAAAACAAGACTAGAATGATTGGAGTCATTGTTTAACGAATTTGATTCCTTACAATCAGATTTAGAAAATATCGATGAGACAGAGTCCGCAGCAAGTTCTAGAAATGACATTGAAAATCAATTTTATAATGTAATTGCAAAAGCAAATAGTCTCATTATGAGTAGCCCGTCTGCATTAAATGATATACAGGGCGAGTCAAACAATTTTGGGCATTTGGGAAACATAAAGTTGAAACCTATTGATTTACCCACTTTTACTGGGTGTTATGAAAACTGGTACCATTTCCATGATACTTTCGTTTCATTGATTCACACAAATAGGACGTTAGATTCTACACAAAAATTTCATTATTTGAAGTCATGCCTGCGTGGTGAAGCCGCACAAGTAATAGATTCTTTAGAAATTACCGCAAGCAATTATTTGATAGCCTGGAACTTATTGAGGGAAAGGTTTGAGAACAAGCGTCTAATTGTTCATAACCATATTAAATCATTGTTCGAGATGCCTCCAGTTTACAAAGAATCGTGTTCTGCTTTACGCAACATAGTAGACACTACATTAAAAAAATTTAAGAGCTCTAGAAGCGTTGGGTGAGAAAACGTCAGAGTGGGATACACCCATTATTTATCTAATCAACACAAAGTTAGACAATCTAAGCAAAAAAGAATGGGAGTCAACAATAAAAAGTAACACTATGCCTACTTTAAAACAACTTATCGATTTTTTAAAAGACAGATGCTTGCTATTGGAAGCTCTTGATGTAAACAAAAAACATTTCTCAGGGAAAGAGAGAGAGGTTGGCAATAAGCCTAAAGATTACAAAAAGCCTAACTATTCTTTTGCAGCGATGCAAGACAATAATAATAAGGGTGGAACAAATACAGGGAATTCTTCATTTCCATGCTATTTTTGTAAAGAGGCTCAGGCTATCTACAATTGTCCGCAATTTTTGAAGTTATCACTTGATGAAAAGTATGCTGAGATTAAAAAACGTAATTTATGTGAAAACTGTTTGCGACCTGGGCATTTTAGAGTCAATTGCACACACGGTAAATGTCGCAAATGTAACTCGAATCATAATACGATTTTGCATCCTGTAAATACAAGAGGCGATCGTGGCCAGAGTCAAGGTCAAGGCCATTCAAGTCAAGGTCAATCAAGTCAAGGTCATGTGTCTAGTAATGCTGTTACTCAAAATTCAGCCGAAGTTAACAGAGATAACGTTTCAGTTTCTGCACATTCAACCAATACTAACAATTTACTTTTACTATCAACGGCCATGATAGATATTTGTGACAAATTCGGTAATCCGCATGAATGCCGTGCGTTATTAGATTCAGCAAGTCAAAGCAATTTCATTGCTGAACATTTAGCTAAGAAATTACAATTGTCCCAGTTAGAAACAAATATTTCCATTTCAGGTATATCGCAAGAATGTACAGGGGTATCAAAAAGAACTATAGCGACGATAAAATCAAAACAAACGAATTTCAGTTCTCAATTAACATTTTTGATTCTTCCTAAAATAACAGATAATTTACCTTCTCAGTTTTTCGATATCAACAAAGTTCAATTTCCTAGTTATGTCAATTTAGCAGACCCTGATTTTAATAAACCAGGTTCTATAGATATTTTGCTAGGAGCTCCAATATTTTACGATTTGTTAGTTAACGGTCAGGTCAATTTGGGCAAGGGACAGCCTACATTACAGAAAACTCGGTTAGGTTGGGTTGTTTCAGGTTTTCTAGATATCTCACTAAACAAACCGCCAAAATTAAATTTACAATGCAATTTAAGTTTAAATCGACAATTGACAAAATTCTGGGAATTAGAAGAGATTCAAAATAAAAAACATTTATCTTTAGAAGAACAATATCGTGAGACTTATTTCAAGGAAACAACTACACGTTGCGACAACGGACGGTTTATTGTTAAGTTACCATGCAATGATTTAGTAAACAATTTAGGAGATTCTAAAACTACAGCGTTAAAGCGATTAAGTTCAATTGAACGGCGATTTGAAAGGGATAGTGAGTATAAACAACTATATGAAAATTTCATGAACGAGTATCTCGATATGGGACACATGTCTCTAGTTAGTAACGATGTGAATAATGGTGATTTCGGCTTCTATTTGCCACACCATGCAGTAAAAAAGGATTCAAGTACTACAACTAAATTACGAGTAGTCTTCGATGGGAGTGCCTCAACTGATACAGGTATTTCTCTAAACAATTGTCTCCGTGTAGGTCCAACCATTCAAGATGACATTTTCAACATAGTATTGCGATTTAGATCTCATCCGTATGTTCTAACGGCGGACATCGCCAAAATGTATAGGATGATTTTGGTTCATCCAAGTCAGAGAAATTTGCAGAGGATTTGTTGGCGTGAGAATACAAATCAACCAGTTAAGATTTTTACTTTAAACACAGTGACATATGGTACAGCTATGGCACCATTTTTAGCAATACGCTGTTTGCACGAAGTTGCGTACCAGAATATGCCAAAATTTCCAGATACATGCAATACAATTTTAAAAGATTTTTACGTCGATGACCTGATGACGGGAACAGATTCAATTGAAAAGGCGAGACAATTAAAACGCGAGTTGATTTCGATTTTACAATCTGGCGGTTTTGAATTGCGTAAATGGTCATCAAATGTTAAAACTATTTGCGATGAATTAAACGACAATCAGTGTCAGACAAATGACAATTCTATTCCTATTTGTCAAGAAACCAAAGATCTAAAAACACTAGGATTAATTTGGAATACTGAGTCAGATTTGTTACAATATTCTGTAAAATTTGAAATCAATAACAAGGTGACTAAACGAGAGGTACTTTCAGTTATTTGTCAAATTTTCGATCCCCTAGGTCTCATCAGTCCCGCAACAATTAGAGCAAAAATATTAATGCAAAATTCGCTATGGCAATCATTTGTTAGTCAACTTCAATCTATTAATTCAATTAAGATTCCAAGATTTGTTATTTGTATATCACCTCAAAGCACAGAGCTACATGGCTTTTGTGACTCTTCAGAGTCTGCATACGGTTGTTGTATATATTTGCGATCAGTTGCTTCCGAAACCAGTTTTTCCATTAATCTTTTATGTGCAAAATCACGAGTAGCATCGCTAAAGAAAATCACGTTACCCAGACTGGAACTATGCGGAGCATTATTATTAGCTAGACTTTGTTACAAGGTTCAGTCAGCAATGACTATAAAAATTGATAAAATCTTTTTGTGGACCGATTCAAAGATTGTGCTTGCTTGGATAGCAACACAGCCATGTTATTTGCAGACATTTGATGCAAATAGAATATCTGAAATTACAGATCTTACTTCAATATCTGATTGGCGACATGGCACTTCAATTAACAACCCGGCAGATGTAATCTCCCGTGGGATAAATCCTGAAAATTTGCGTACTATTATAATTTGGTGGCATGGTCCCGATTATTTACAATTGCCTTTTGAAAATTGGCCTATCAATGAAAATCTTGAGCTAAACAATTTTTCTATTCCTGATTTAAAGCAAAATACCATGACCTTTGCTACACAAACCAAATCAGATTTTTCAATTTTTGAGAAATATTCTTCATTAAAAAAGTTGCAACGAGTAGTTGCATATATGTTACGTTTTAAAACAAACTCGTTAGCAAGATTGAATAATTCCGACTCTAAATATTCAGGTATACTTAGCGTTCACGAATTATATTTAGCCATGACATGCATTATTAAGATGGTACAATCGCAAGAATTTTCTGAGGAACTTTCTGCACTCAAACGTGCTAAACCATTACACAATTCAAGTAAGTTATTGAGCTTACATCCATTTTTAGATAAAGACAATGTTATTCGTGTAGGAGGTAGGATAAGGCATTCTAATGTAACTTACAATCAAAAACATCCGATAGTTCTGCCGCAGAAACACAGATTAACCGAACTTTTAGTATTAGACAAGCATCTTGATAATTTGCACGCGGGAACAAAAACATTACTCTCTATTATTCGATTAGAGTATTGGCCTTTATCAGGTACAAACGCGGTGAAAAGAGTATTGAGAAAATGTGTTCGATGTTTTAGGGCAAACCCAAAACCTTTAACCCAGCTGATGGGTGATTTACCTTCTGGGCGTTTTACTGTTCTCAAACCATTTTCTCAATGTGGAGTTGATTATGCAGGCCCTATACTAATAAAAGATAGCAAATTGCGTAGAACTAAGCTAGTTAAGGCTTATATATGTTTGTTTGTGTGCTTCTCCACAAAAGCAGTGCACATAGAGTTAGTACAAGAATTGACAACTAATGCTTTCCTTAATGCCTTGAAGCGGTTCATTTCACGACGAGGCAAGCCATCAGACATATTTTCCGATAATGGGAGTAATTTTAAAGGTGCTTCAAATGAATTGGAGCAATTGTATGAGCTATTGTCAGATCAAAATCATAATGATAAGGTTGCAAAATTTTTGAGTCAGGATCGAATATCCTGGCATTTTATTCCTGCGTATTCTCCACACGTAGGAGGGCTCTGGGAAGCTGCAGTGAAATCTGCAAAGGTGCACATTAAACGAGTTATTGCGAATGCTTATTTGACTTTCGAGGAGATGTACACGATGCTGGTCCAGATTGAGGCATGTTTGAACTCAAGACCTCTCACCGAGTTATCCAATGATCCTCTCGATTTCTCCCCTCTTACCCCTTCCCATTTTCTAATAGGCGACTCTCTATCTGCATTACCTCAAAACGATATCACAGAAATCAAGGAGTCTCGTTTAAACCGATTCTTAAGGACACAGCAAATGTTCCAGCATTTCTGGACCCGATGGTCTAACGAATATTTATCACAATTACAAACCAGGACGAAGTGGAAATTCACGAAGTCCAATCCCATTCAACGTGGAGCGTTAGTCGTCATCAAGGAGGATAAGATGCCACCGCTGAAATGGTTGATGGGACGAATTATCGATGTACACCCTGGCACAGATGACATTGTACGAGTGGTGTCTGTGAAAGTGTCAAGTGGTGCGGTTTTTAAAAGGTCAATTGCGAAAGTGTGTGTTCTTCCAGTGGAAGTAAATTGATTGACTTATCTGATTTGACATTGAATTTGTTTTAAAATTTGTCTATTATAATTTAGTTGAATTTGGAATATGTTAATTTTTTGTTAAAACTTTAAGAAACTTTTAAGGTGGCCGGCTATGTTTGAATTTTTCTATGCCCCCGCCACTGGTTTTTATTAAAAATGTTTATTTTGCGCGCACTGTCAACCTGTGGCGCCTTCTCTTGGACTAGTTAAGAAACTCCTCGCAAGAGAGAGACGAACTATCTGCACTGTTATATGTATAATCCATGTATGAACACGTTTTGTAACCATTCTATCGAGTCTAACAATATTTATATCTTAAACGCAATAAATCCATATTTAAAGGTACTAAGTGTTGTTAGTGGTCCTTCACATTACAATTATTTACATCAAGTGTCACAACTGTGTAGTGTTTTTTTATTTATTTATTTAATTAAATTTAATTTAAATGTTCCCAGAACAAATTTGTACAAAAACAGTTCACTGTTCAGAATGTGTTCATTGGTCAATACGTATACTAGCAATGTTGACCCCTTCTGCACTAGTTTGTCTAGTCTTAAAAACGAGGTCATTAAGGATGTGTTTGCACGCCACAGTAAATTCGTATATAGAAAAAGCGAACTAATGGTTATGCCGATATTACAGGAACCACAAATTGGCTAGCTATAAGTAGTGATTACATCATCAGTTGTTGGTAACAGAATTGTGCAGGGCCGTACGGACACTATTGTGAAGCCTTGACTAGATTTGCAGCAGTGAATAAAAAATGATTCAGTTCCTATTCTACTTTGTAACTTTTGAAATAGGATTTGATGATTGTGAGTAATTAAACAATTCATGGTTACGTTAGGCGGCAGCCACCGCAACTATCTACAAAATCTAATAATGCAGTCATAGTTTCAATTATTGTCAGATATTGTTTTTTGTGATTTTCTTTTTCAAATTTTAATGGTTATTCATCGATTTTCGTGTGTAGGTGCTTTTTGTGGCATTTCAGTGTAAAAGTGGTCATCATTTGGTGAAAAAAATTTGATGTTTTAGGAAAAATCTGAAAAAATTAGGGGTGGTCCTCAGTAAGAGGAGAGAAAACGAATGTCGCGCACCGGAGTTCTCCATCTGCGTTCTTTCTTCGGTAGGGTCCTCGGAAAATAGAACAGTTTCACTTCTTTCGTGTGTAGGTGTTTATCATGGAATTTCACTTTCGTTATGAAAGTGGTCATCATCGGGCGACAAAATTTCGATGTTTTAGGAAAATTCTGAAAAATATCAGCGGTACGCAGTAAGGGGAAAGAAATCGAATTGCGCACAGTGGCGCTCTCCGTCTGCATTCTTTATGTGGATAGGGCCCTCGGAAAGTGAAAAAATGTCACATTTTTCGTGTGTAGGTGTTTTTCGTGGCAGTTCACTTTCGGTATGAAAGTGGTCATCATCGGGCTACAAAAATTATATGTTTTAGGAAAAATCTGAAAAAAAAACAGGGGTGCACAGTAAGGGGAGAGAAATCGAATAGCGTGCAGTGGCGTTCTCAGTCTGCATTCTTTATGTGGATAGGGCCCTTGGAAAGTAAAAAAATGCCACATTTCTCGTGTGCAGATGTTTTTCGTGGCGTTTCACTTTCGGTATAAAAGTGATCATCATCGGGTGATAAAATTTTGATGTTTTAGAAGAAACACGAAAAAAGTCGGGGGTATGCAATAACGGGAGACAAATCGAATAGCGCACAGTGGCGTTCTCCGGCTGCGTTCTTTATGTGGATAGGGCCCTCGGAAAGTGAAAAAATGTCACATTTTTCATGTGTATGTGTTTTTCGTGGCATTTCACTTTCGGTATGAAAGTGATCATCGGGTGACAAAATTTTGATGTTTTAGAAAAAATATGAAAAATATCAGGGGTATACAAATAGTGGGAGACAAATCGAATAGAGCACAGTGGCGTTCTCTTTCTATGTTCTTTATATAGGTAGGACCCTCGAAACGTGAAAGAATGTCACATTTTTCGTGAGTAGGTGTTTTTTGTTACATTTCATTTTTGGAATGACAGTGGTCATCGTCGGGTGACAAAATTTCGACTTTTCGGGACAAATCTAAACAAATTCAGGAGGACGTAGGAAGGTGAGAGAAATGAAATGGCGCAAAGCGCAGTTCTGTGTCTCCTTTCGTTCTCGGTGGAAGCGGTGAAAAACTTCCATTTTTCATTCTCCGCTGACTTTGAGCGGCCGTATCTCGGAAACGAAGGACCGCAGCGATGAGCTCGTAACAATTTTTGTTTGGGAGAAATGGTCTTCGATGCTGGACCGTGTCGCGCGAGGAGCGAAATCCTCGAAATTCTCACTTTAGCGGTCCATATCTCACGCAAAACTTACCGGAAAATCATCGGATTGGAACTTTAATCAGCAATCGATTAAGCGTACAAGAGGAATCAATTTTCTCTAGAAAAAGTTACAACGACTATATTGCAGTAGCGTCGAGCGAAATAAAAATCTAAACAAACAGAGGAACTTTATCTCTGCAAAGAAAGTTGAAATTATTCTAAGGAGATTCAGAAAAGAAATAAAAAGTATCAACTTTTCGATTTTAAACGATTTTTTTATTATTCCATTCATCCCCTAAAAGTCAGACAGATCTTACAGCCAAACAATCAGAAATAACATGTAAACGCATATGACCTTTCGTAAGCCAAATGATTAGCTCTACAATTTTTATCTGAAACCTTTTCCATATCTCTCATCGTTCTCGATTTATACGCAAAAATAAACCATTTCATCATGTTTGTACCCTTAATGAAAGTGTGGGACTAATAGCATATTAGATTTTTTATTTTACATACTCAACACAAATAAAACTCAATTAATAAAATTTGATTATAGTCAAAAAAATAATGAGTTGACAGTCACTAATAGAATTAAACAGATTACAACTGTAAACAGTGTGAAATTCTTGGGGATTCAAATTGATTCCCGTCTTGATTGGCGATGCCATGTTGGGATGCTTGCAAGCTGCCTAGCACGATACTGCTATGCCTTGAAAGTGATTTCAAGCATGGTTAATGCCAGATCAGCCCTAATTGCTTACCATTCATATATACAATCCAGAATAAGATATGGAATTATCTTTTGGGCTAATTCTCCAGAGATGTTCCGTATCTTTGTATTACAAAAAAGATGTATAAGAAACATCTATCAATTACAGAATCACGAATCGTGTAAAAATTATTTTATCAATAATAAAATACTTACTCTGCCGTGCATTTATATCTATGAATCGGTAAATTTCATCTGCAATAACAGGGATCTCCTTGAGAACTGCAATAGGCAGCACAGCCACAATACTAGAAATAGATCTGATCTGATTACTGATAGAGTAAATTTTACGTATATTCAAAAAAATGTGAAATACTCCATAATAAAAATTTATAATACATTACCAATCTCAATCCGGAATCATCCGGTAAAAAAGATAAAAACAATGTTACATAATATCCTAGTACAGAAGGCCTACTACAGCATTGGAGAATTTTATAATGACCCTAATTTCTGTCCTAATTAAATATGTTTTTATAATCAATGTTATACTTATTATATTACCTGTTATACTACTGTAATTAACTTTTTAACGTGTTTGTTTGTTCTATTTACTTAATGTACATTTAAAGTTTGTTTTTAGACATGTAACTACATTTTATTTATTAACTTTGTAATTTTTTGACATGTTCTACACCATAAAGGTATTTTTGAGAACCAATAAAGATAATCTATCTATCTATCTCATCTCAGCTCAATACAACTTTTCCAGTAGAGATCCCCCTCCGGTCACATTTTTGCGATTTAACCTACCTATTTGGACTAGTAAGTAGGAAGGCGAGACAAATCGAATGACGTAAATCGCAGCTCTTTATCTCGTTTAGTTCTCGAGATATGACCTTGGGAAGAGAGGTGAAAAACTTCGATTTTCGTATCTCGAAAACGAAACGAGATAAAGAGCGGTTTGTGCCATTCGATTTCTCTCACCTTCATACCTACCCCTGAATTTTTCACCATTTTTCCTAAATCATCGAAATTTTTGTCACCCGATGATGAACACTTTCACACCGAAAGTAAAATATCACGAAAAACACGTAAACACGAAAAATTTGACATTTTCCATTGGGAAACTGTTCCGAAGGCCCCTATTCAGAGAAAGAGCACATATGGAAAACTCCGGTGTTCACTATTCGATTTTTCTCCGCTTACTGCGTATCCCTGTTTTTTTTTTAGATTTTTCCTAAAACATCGAATTATTTGTCACCCGATGATGACAACTTTCACACCGAAAGGAAAATTTAACGAAAAACACTTAAACATGGAAAATGTGACAAATTTTCAATTTCTGAAGGCCTATTCAGAAGAAGAACGCAGATGGAACACTCAGGTGTCCGCCAATCGATTTCTCTCGTCTTCCTACGCACTACGAGCGCGAATTTTTGCAGACTTTTCCTTAAACATCAAGTTTTTGTCACTTGATGATGATCACTTTTATGCCGAAAGTGAAATATCACGAAAACACATACACACGACAACCAATGAATAACCATAAAATTATGTTTGAAAAAGGAAATTACAAAAACCAGAGGAAAACAATGGAAAGACCTTTTGCGTGTTTGAGGAAATGAGGAAATCGGAATTCTTCAAAACAATCTTTCTGTACTGCTAGTTTAATTATCATTTTCAAAGACTAACGTGTCACTTTTGCTCCCAGAAAGAATGTAAACTCTCCTTCGGGGAGTAAGAGACTTTTACTCTTTCAAAATATTAATTGATTATGCAATCTACACTATTAGAGTGTATGCAAAGATAGTTTGTCTATATGCCACAATATCAAAGTTCTTTTTAATCCCGCGTGGCATTGATTTTTCACAATTAAAAATAGGTACATTTAGTCCATATAAATATTACTTTTTGCAGTAATGATATGTTATTAGATATGCTCCTGATTTATTAGCAATATTACTAACAAAAAGTTATTGAAGATGTAGAATAAACTAAGTATAGCCCGAGAGACAGAGACAGTTTTCGCGAAATCATTTCTATAAAGCTAGATATTTTTCCAAAGAGAGTTTAGATAGCATCTATAATGAAGGTGCACTCTTAGTGGTGCATAAGTGAGTAAAAAATTAAAGAAAAAAATAGATGGACGAAAATTTCGTTTTTGGAATTGTCACCAATTGTCAAAAAATGACGATTCACCTTCGCTCCTGCCGGCCTCAATTTTCGATTTTCACTTCTCGATTCACGTTGTACGGTCATTGCCGGTCTTCTCCTCGCCATCGAGACATAGAACAGGTCTCCAATCGCCGTATTTATTCAGTTCTTACGTTTGAAAAATTGATTTGCGGTCATGGGGTATTTTCCCATATTTTTTTAATTTGAAAATTGGAAACTAGAAATAAAAATAAGGAATACGTGTTTTTTCTTTCTTTTTTACTTTTTTATTTAAGCCGGAAAAAAATTAGTTAAACTTTCATGACGTTATTAAGCGATAATTCAAATAGAGCGCCAAATGTACTTATTTCTAGGGAGTTTCAAGTTGGTGATTTGTGATTTGACATTTCATGTAACTATAACCTTATTTTTTGTTTGTTTCATAAACAGATGTTCAGTTTTGTGTAACACCTAATATCGACCTGTGAATGAGCATAAAATTTCATTAAAAACGACGTTTAGTTTGGTTTTTTAAATACCTAATTGTTAGTGTGTAAGTTTGGTTAAAAAACCATTATAAGTAAGTAAAAATTAAAAAAAAATAGCAAATAGCTAAATAAACAAAATATTGAAAATTAATGAGTCACACCACTGTCACCAGATTAACAGTGTGGTGTCAGTGTTGCCAATAGTTTTTTGGTGATTTACCTAGTTTTCGCTTAGTGACGTCATTATGAAAAATTGAAACTTCTGATTAAAATTATAATTTTATAGTTTTATATAACATATTTTTTTCTGTGCCAAAAATATTTAAAAAATATGCATTTTTCAAATATAAGCATTTCCACTTTCATCTCAGATTAATGAAAATACCCTATTGGCGATCATTTTTAAGTGCTTTCCCGAGTTCGAATCCCACCCAGGGATACTTTTTTTTTCCTTTTAAATTTTTTGGCAGATATTTTTTGTTCTATAATTGTTATTCGCTCCGTTCTATTGCATTTCTCTGAAAAGTTTTGCATTTTCCGCCGCAAAATATTAATCTGCACTATTTCGATTAAAAATTAGAAATTTCCTTACCAAAATAATTTAATATAATGGAGTAAATAAAAGCTTATTAACAGATCTATAAAAATACTGTCTGTTCATTAATACTAATGAGGAATATAATTGTCATGATTTGACTACGTATTGCCGTTTTTGCAACGTCTACCCAAGATTTAGCCACCCGGAAGTAGAATGTGATTTTTAATCCAAATAGTGCATCTTAATATTCCGCGGCGGAAAATGCAAAACTTCGCCGAGAAATGCAATAGAACGGAGCAAATCTCAATTACAGAATCAAAAATATGTGTCAAAAAATTAAAAACGAAAAAAATATATCCCCGGGCGGGATTCGAACTCGGGAAACCACTTAAAAATAGTCGCCGATTAGCACGACCGCAAGTTACTTTTTCAAGCGTAATAACTGAACAAATACGGCGATCGGAGACCCGTTCTATGTCTCGATGGGGAGGAGAAAGTCGGCAATGACCGTACAACATGAATCGCGAGGTGAAAATCGAAAATTGGGGCCGGCAGGAACGAAGGCGAATCATCATTTCTTGACAATTCATGACAATCCGAAAAACGAAATTTTAAATGCTTAATTTTTTACTCATTTATGCACCACTAAGAGTTTGGTAGAATTGCACCTTCATTATAGATACTATCTAAACTCTCTTTGGAAAAAAATGTAGCCTTATAGATATTAACGCGCTGTCGCTGCCTCCCGGGCTACTAGAAATGTAACAATTCAATTGGTAAGTAAATTTAAATTATTTTAAACTATATTTCAAATGGTAGAGAAAACAAAAAGTTCGACCCTGCAGATTTTAGTGATTTGAAGCATGGTTGATACTTCAAATAGCTACTGCTTCGCCCTCTATTAGTAAACCGCCCAATTAAATTGGCAAAATTGAATACATTTTTTCTAACATATTAATCTCCCTTAGGAGCAAATATTATGCCGATTTTTAACTTTTTTTCGCATTTAATATATTTATTCTAGTACGTATCATATTTTATTTGAATATTTGAGTCCCATTAAAGAATATAAAACAATTAATGGTGAATTACGGACGATTGAGTGGCACGTTCGCGTGTAATAATCCAAAGGAAATATTTAATTTCATTTAGTTTTCAAATATAAAATATGATACGTACTAGATTTAAGTTAACTAGTTCTAATATTTAAATCAAATCCGATTTTTGTTGGTTTGTTTTTGAGAACAATATGTTGAAAGATTTGCGACTGCGAACGCGGTATTTTGACATTGATAACACAGCCTTAATCAGTTCGAAAATGCTAGCTAAATGTTATGTATTTTATGTGTGTGTGTCATTAGATTAAGTGCAATTTTATATGTATGTTTATATGAGTATGTATGTGTGTATATGTGTCTACATACATATGTTTTCATATAGTTTTAAAGTGTATCTGTAATTGGTCATATGTATTGTTGATATAAACGATAAATAAATAAAACAAATATAGGAAAAATACACTTACCTGTACTCTCAGAGGATGCATCATAAGAAGATTCAGGAAACTATCAGTACATGGCAGCACCTCATTGAGACTGATTCCTTGCTTGGCAACGGCCTGACAGAGAAATACCGCAAGGTATCTGTGTAACGGGAGATGGAACGATACTTGAAGACTGTCATTCTGTAAAAGATTTAGTAGTTAATTGGACCTTGAAAAATGTAGATTGAACTTATAATCTAGTCAGTAGAACACAAAAGGACTTTGTTTTACTCAAGGTGGGGTAAGAACCATTTTGAAATGTTGTTTAGGTCTGCACTCTGATGAAAAATCCAAGTTTTCAACCTTGGAGGGAGGAGGCGCGAAGCATCATCTTGAATGAGAGATGCAAAAAATTGGCTTTTTCAAAATAACTCCACAACAATCGATCCAATGACAAAAATGACTGTGACGTAGTTAAAGATAAAATTTGTTACATTTTTTATGTCTAACATGTAATGAGTTTCTCCTTCACTGTTACTGAAATAATAATAATATAGTGTAATGTGTTCTTACAAAATTTAGCAGCAAAAATGGAGTTTAACGATTTTTCGGGAAAATATTTATGCTTCTGTCGCTGTAACTCCTTACATATAGACTTAAAAAAATGATTGTATCAAAAATTTAAAGAATTTCATCTTCTTCAAATCTGATATTAAACATTTTTGTTGTAGGATCAACTGTTGAGGAATTATTTTGAAGAAAAAATTTTTAGCACTTTTTATCTAACGCCCAATGTTCGCGCATCCCCTCCTCAAAGTTGAAAACCTGGATTTTTCATCAAAGTCCCGACCTAAACAACATTATATCTAAAATCGTTTCTACCTCATCTTCTTTAGGGCAAAATTCCCTGCTAACTGGATTATTAAGTATTTTATGTAATTTAAAAAATAAGAAAATATAGTCCTTATTTATGTTTTTTTTTTGTTTGTAATTTCCGCATTATGTTGGTATGCTATTTTTATTTCTCCCTAGTTTGTTTCCTGTGCATAAAAAACTGATATTTGCATTGTAAACACCCCCAAAATTGTGGGTTCAAAAATTATAACATGAGACACCACTAACACTATTTATTAATTTATAATTTACAATATATAATACTCTGTTTTTAGTTCACTTAGGATCACTTCGGACTAAACAGACTAAAAACTAACTTCCCATCGCTGCCTTGGTCCTTATATACCATACAGTCGACCTTTCGAACATTGTGGTTCCTGTTAGTATAGAAATCTTGATCCAGCATTTTCTAAAATATTCAATTCTTCTTTTAGAAAACCATCCCTGGCACCATCTCTCAAGTCGTGCAGCACAATACAGGCTTCTATAGAGTGCTGTTTCTAGTAATATCAAGTTCCCCCCATGCCACTGGATGGCATGAGAGTATATAAAATGAAACAAGGAAATTTTACATTGAATGCCATTAAACAATCAGACTTTCACAACTTTGGAGGTCTTAGATCATGTGTATTATACTTTTATATACTTTCAATTGGACTCATATTTTTTAAATGCCATTTTTTTGCATTGGAACTAATCTAGGGGAGAATCAAGATTGGCGTAAAAACTAAAGTGAAACCTAAAAATTAAAATTTATGAACATACATACCACTGTTGGACTAGTAAAATAGATTGCTTCCAGCCAATCCTTCAACTTGCTCAAACAAGAAGATAGAACTCTTCTCGTCAATGAAGCTGTAGTAGCATCAGTTAAGTGTGATACCAGAGCCCACATAGGATAAGCGCTAGCCTCTAATTCAGCACTGAATGCAGCATAATATGTATTTGGTTCAAATTCTATATGCTGATTTAATTCTCTTTGGTTGACATTCATACCTAGTAACAATAAAGCCAATGTTGTTAAAGAACACAGTCTTGTTAGTAAATTATTTTGTTACGTTAAATATAATTAAGGAAAATAATGAAGTATTTAAAACCATACTATTTTTAATGGACTATTATTGTCGACCTGTAACTATGTAATAAAATCTACTGAAACTGAAGTTCACCCTAAGTGCTGTATCATCATGAAACTTGGCAATCAATCCCTCCAGGACACAGTAGAGAAATATACAGTAGACTCACTCCTTATCTACTCTATGTAGAAAAAATGGAACTTGGTTCTGTTTTTATACTCTAGACCAGACTGAGTGCGCAAAGACCAGAACAGAAACAGTTTCAAACATTAAAGAATATTGTCATGGTGTTACACGTATAATAATAATGTAATGAAACAAATAGTTCATTGAGATTTCCACGATTTAAATAACTACTCATTTTTTCAATCGTTTTGACCTTTTGAATACGAAGACAAATAACACACAACAGGTAATCTTATTTCGCAACTTTTGAAACACTGACGTTCTATTCGCGCGCTATAATCGAGAACTAACTTGTTTCGTACTGAGGATAATAAAATAATAAAACCTTACCTTGAAACATGCCAAGAAATGCAAACCACATTTCCAATAGTGAATCGTCTGACATAAATTTTAACGCCACAGGTCTATGAGAAAGTACGTTATTCAAATCGGAGACCAGGGGCCAGTAACAATGGTCTTTCATCACAGGTTTGCCGCAATCGACAACATAGTGAAAATTTACCTCTTGATCTGAAAAAAACATACTCATATATCACAAATTTTTTTATTTACGGCTAATTTTTCCTCACCATGCAAAGTGTTCTTAATGAGAATTTTGCTCATCATATATTTTAAACTAACCACCATTACATGCAGAAGATTCAGCTGTTCCGTCATTCTCAGTGCTAAGCTCTCATTTGAAAATAACTGTACACTAACATGCACAACTCTATTGCTTAAGGTATCAGGATCGGCCGACCGTTCCAGCATCATAGATATCCTGCTATAGTGGAGAACAAAGGCCCTCGTCAATGCTTCCTTATAATCCGGATCTGGAAGCATATTTAATAAGAGGCACACTACTTTTTGTGGAAATTCGAACTTCACTGTCCAAAAAACCAACTCTTCCAAAAAGGTTTTATGCACCAAAAATTCTTGAAGTGAAGGGCAATCTTTATATTCTTCTAGGGGTTTAGGGTTCGGCAGAGATTTTAAAGCTTCGTCATATATTCGTTTCGACTCGTGTTGATATTGTGAGTATTCTGTATCTAAGTTTTCTGGTACTTCATTTAATACCCTGTATTTCTAAAAAAAGAAACAATACTTTAAGCATATGGAAAAAAATATATTTTTTAATAAAAGGGGACATTTATTTTCAAATTAATGATTACTACAGCATAATATTTATAAAGAAGTCATCAAAGAGGCAAAAGAAAATTATTGTAACAAACAGATTTATTTTATTTTATTTATCATCATAGGATACATTACATTATGAATAATAATAATTGATACAATACATATTTAACATAACTAGGTACATCATAGATGCGGAAGTAAACAGAAATAAGTATATACCTATATACTAATTTAACCTACGTACATATGCTAATACATACTTATACACACATCAGTACTACAAATATGACATTTTAGTATGAGAACATGTTAGAGAGAACATGCACATATGTGATGCTTCAATGTCTTCGTAGATTAATCGTATACCGATAAACAATTTTAGGTACCTAGGCAATTATATGGCTATAACTGCCCGTATGTACCATAGATGATAAAGTAAAATAGACTTCAGCAATTTAAAATGAGGATAGGTTAAATGTGTTTTGGGATCTCTTGAAATCCTAATGTTATAAACAACAATTTCTCTCAATTGCAAGCGGACTAACTGAAATCACAATTCCTCGTAATGATTCTTTGAGTTGCATAAATGAAATATACAGTGTGTCCCAGGATGATAGATAGATAGATATATAGATAATTTATTAACCATTTAAAAAATACAGAATTGTACATGTAGTTTGTTAGTAAGTTAGATATAAAATTTTAAAAAAACATATATATACATATATAAACGAAGTGTTGTTGTGCTTCGGGGTGTTTTCACCGTGCAGTTGATAGGCTCTTGTGGGAGACAAGGTTGTCTAAACGACGTTTCGACAGAATCTCATCTGCCATCATCAGGTTCTCCCTGAAAGCTGCCTACTGCTGCTCCTCTTTGCTCGAACTGAACTGACGTTCTCCTTACTATGCGGTTCCTTATATGTGCTGGGACCTCAGGCGTGCATGCGCACCTGGATACATGTTATTGGTCCTTTACTCTCTGTAGGAGGTGTAGGCGCCTGAGCTAACCCGACAAGTGGCCTCATAACTAATACTTAGCTTGACTATTATGAAATCTGCCAACCTGAATTTCGATTTGTTATTCATTATAATAATTGAGTAATAATTATACAGGGTGTTCCTTAATGACATGCTAATATTTCAGGGTATGCATCTGTCGAGAAAAATGCAAGAGGGTTTTCATGCAGAATTGACCAGGCTAATCAGAAAAAATTTCCACATGGAAAAATTTCAATGGCGTATCACTTTTTTATTAAAAAATATCGGAGGACATGTTTGCAGGGACACCACTGGTGGAGCTATAAAATAACTTTTCTAACTCAAACATGTGGTTTTATACTACAGAAAAGATGTACTACAGAAAAGATGTCTTAGAAATATACTTAATATTAAACAGACAACTAGTTGTAAACCAATATTTAAAGAACAACATATACTTACCTTAATAAGCCAATACATATATGAAGCTGTGATATTTGTGGCAAAAAATATGTCTTTGTTTGCAGACCATGATAGAATTAATTCCTATGATACCAGGAACAAAAACGAGTTATTAAACATTAAGGCAAACTTCACATACATGCAAAAAAATGTACCTTTTTCAATAATTAAAGTGTATAACACACTACCTGATGCATATAAAAATCTATCACTAAAACAACTAAAGGTAAAGTTACGAGCCATGCTTCTAGAAAAGACATATTACACAATAGATGAATACTTCAATGATACACTCTACTAAGTGTTAAAAAATAAATAAATAATAACCATGAAACTATTAGAAATAATTTTTTACTTAACTTTATAATATATATATTTTTTTAATGTGTCTATTATTGTCTGTCATTATAATTTTTAATCATATTGTACTATGTATATGTCTTTTGTTAGTCTTTTACTGTATCTTTGACGTGTTCTACACCCTCTGGGTATTGTTATATTTTATACATGAACAAATAAAAATATATCTATCTATCTATCTATATTCTATTAACACATACCAAAATTGAAAATATCTAAAGTACATTCTGAGATATTAAAAATAACGATTAAAAAAAAAATCAACACCCTGTAGTTTTAGAAGTTATGGGCATATGTTCATATGAACTTTTCTTCATAAAATGACCTAAGGAATCACACCCTGAAATATCAGCAGGTCATTAAGGAACACCCTGTATAATTATTACTCAATCATTATTATTATTTCTTTTCACAATTTTGGTGATGCTCTTGTTACACCTTAATATTACATTTTTAAGGAATTTGTAAGTAAAACTCAAACACTGGAACCATTTTTAATAAAATCTCGTATAGTACCACAATTTAATCTTTGGATGACTGTAGTGACGAAATTAGCCATTTGCGCCCATTAAGACATTTAATCGGCATCACGTGAACTACAATATACCAAAATTTCAGACAATTCGATAGAGACTGCTTCTCCATGAGATTAGTGAGTGGTCCTAGGAGGTCTAGGAGTAGATTTCATAGTGTGTACATGTGTACATGTGCTGTTATACTTTAATCAATATTGATCCCTTCTAAAGGCAATATTAAAAGATATATTTAATACCAAACTGTGTGTAGAATTATGCTCTACAAGATGGCATAATGAGTCTCTTGGGAACTATTTAAATAACAGAATTAAATAACTAAAACTAAATAGTGCTTAGTGATAGTAAGGTGAAAAAAGAGGAAAAGAAGAAAAAAAAATAAAAAACCATAATCCATAATTAGTAAACAAAAACTCAAGTGATTAATTTTATATCAAATGTCAGTGGTGTAGTGAATTTGAATTGAACAAAGGATATTTAAATAATAATGGTTGCTTAAATTAAATACAAAATTATACGATGAATTGTACCGAGTGCAAAAAAGAAACACCAGATGATAAGCTGCTAATATGTGCAATCTGCAAATTGCCAACGTGTCTTAGCTGCTCAAAGTTGTCGGTTACTGAAATGCGATCTGTTAATCTGAAATCAGGGAGTCGCTTAAAATATCATTGTATAAGCTGTGATGAAAATTTTGTTGTAACAAGTAAAGAAGATGACAGGACATGTGAGGGTGATTTAAAAAATTTAATCCTTGATCTATTAAAAATAGTCCGAGAACAGAATGAAAAAATTAGTTTTATTGAAAAGAGTATTAAAGAAATAAAGAATGGCAATAAAAGTGAAACATTGGGAGTTAATGAAACTAAAAATAGGTCTTTTGCAAATACAGTTAGAGGACCAGCAATATGTACCAAACCAGTAGCTGAACAGAAAAGTGTTGAAACTAATAAAGAAATGAAAATCAAAGAAAAAATAGACCCATCGAGAATTACACCCCAACCCATTCAGCTAAATCAAGTCAAAACAGCGATTATGCAAGTACAAGCAACTGCTAAATTTAAGGAAATACAAAATTTAAATGAAGGTAACAAATCGGAGGTTAGTAATGAATGGCAACAACAACGCAGCAGACAGAAACTTAATCGCAGGTTTGTCGTTGGAGGAAATAGCGATGCAAACACAGATATTCAAACAGTCCCAAAATTAATATCACTTCATGTGACAAGATTAAAGCCTACTACCAAACCAGATGACTTAAAAAAGATGCTAGTAAAGGAATTTCCAGAGGTTGTATGTGAAAAACATAGCTCCAAGTTCCCGGACTTGTATGCATCAATGAAAGTTACAATAAGACAGGACAATTTTAAGAAGGCATGGAGACGGGACTCTTGGCCCGATGGAGCTCTAGTATCTCGTTTTTTTGTAAAAAAGAGGATGCTATCACAAGCACACGAGCAGATGGATCCTCAAGCATAATTTCCAACATCTACCATAAGCAGACTATAACATTATTATCGTGCTTCATCAATGAGGAAATCCCTGCATCAGGCATAACAGGTGATGCCGATTCTACAGACTTGGGTACACCTTTGTTTAAAAATCTGAACGATACGGATACTGCAGTTGCTCAAGCCGTAAAAACTATTAGTAATGTGTCAAAAAGTTCAGAAACATCAAACATAAATCTAATGCATTTCAATATACAAGGAATGTTAGGGAAAGGACTTGACTTAGAACTATTGCTTAGTATATACCAAGTGGATATAATATGCATAACAGAACATTGGTTAAAATCATATGAAATAACATCATTTCAGTTAAGTGACTATGTACTAGTTAACAATTCCTGTCGTAAAGACTTTCAACATGGTGGTGTGTGCATTTTTTCTAAAGAAAAGTTTAAAATGAAACCATTACCATATAAAATTTATATAGAAAAACATTTTGAAATAACTATCGCTATTGCAGATGTCATGAAGAGTGGAGCTAAATTATATATCATAACAATATACAGGTCACCAAGTGGCAATTTGAAAATATTTATAGATAAAATGTATGAACTAATGTACTATATATACAAAGGTAATAGTTATTATATAGTATGCGGTGACATGAACATAAATTTTCTGGCACAGACTAGCGAATCAAAAGATATTATTAATCTCTTTAGTGAATTTGACATGCATAATCATATCAGTGAACCTACACGAATAACGGCAACATCAGCAACTTCTATAGATGTAATATTTTCTAATGTAACAGTAAAATCTAGTTTGGTAAAAGAGACACACTTCTCGGATCATTGTTTTCAAATATGTGAATTTAACTTACCGTTATTGAAGAAATGTGAAAGCGAAATTATATTTAAAAGAGATTTCTCTAGTAGTAATTTGGTTACGTTCAGAAATATAATAACACATGAGAGTTGGTCCGAAATGTATAAATCTATTGGTTTAGATAATAAGTTTAACAGTTTTTATTCAACAATCATGTTTCATTTTAACAATGCTTTTCCATACAAAAAAATACAAACTAATAGAAATAAAAAACCTTGGTTCAATCACCAACTTAAAAGCTTGCATCAAACACTATGAGATATGTCTAAAATATGTAAAAATACTAATAATGCCGTGATAAAGGATAAATATAACAAACTAAAGATTTTATATAGGGAGCAGGTAAAACAAGCTAAAGCAACTTTTAATAATAATAGAATCAGTAACACCAGTAACATTATGAAAGAGAGCTGGAAAATAATAAACGAAATGAAAGGTAATATAAAAAAATATGATTCATTTCACATAAATATTAATGGCGAAGAAATTGTAGATAAAACTAAACTAGCTAATCATTTTAATAACTTTTTCCTGGATGTACAAAGCTCTAAGCCTGATACTAATAATCTCAAATTCGCTCCTCATTCAGAAAATACGTTTTACTTATATCCTACCACACCATATGAGATAGAAGGGTTCATTATGAAAACAACTTTAAAGCCAGCTGCAGGTATTGATGACATTTATGGTAATGCTTTAATGATAATTAGCGACCTAATAAGTATACCGTTGTCCTATTTGATTAATGAATCATTTAGCGAAGGAAAATATCCAGATTCACTAAAGATATCTAAATCTGTACCAGTATTTAAAAATAAAGGGGCAAGAGATGATATAAATAATTATAGAAATATTTGCTTGCAAAGTCAGCTAGCCAAATTGTTTGATATATGCTACAATACAAGGTTAACTCAATTTTTAGAAGTACAAAATCTATTAACCACCTCACAACACGGTTTTAGATCCAAGAAATCTACCTTAACAGCAATCGCAGAACTCTGTAACAGTGTGTATGAATGTCTCAATAATAAGCAATTTCCAATTGCACTTTATTTTGACTTATCACGGGCCTTCGATACGGTTGACCATGACCTGCTCCTGGAGAAATTATATCGCATTGGTGTACGAGGTGTCGCCTATGATTGGGCGGCATCATATTTACGAGGGAGAAGACAGATTGTGGTCATAGATAAATATAAGTCAGAGTCAAGAAATGTTAATATTGGGGTTCCTCAGGGTTCAATTCTGGGTCCTTTATTTTTTATCATTTTTATTAACGATATAATATATTCATGTACTTCTTCACAAAAAACAATAAATTATGCAGATGACACAAACCAATTAGTAACAGGAAACAATTTAATACAATCAGTTGGAACAGCTAATATATCTGCATTAGAATTTTATCAATGGTGCCAATATAATGGAATAAGAGTAAACGTAAATAAAACATTTTTTATGGTATTTCAACCAAAGAACGGTAAAGACGAATCTAGTCAACTCATTAAGATGAATCATAACACCATTGAACAAGTGAATTTTATAAAATTTTTAGGGGTTGTAATAGACCAAAAAATGACCTGGGAGCAACATATAGATTATATTTCTTCAAAATTAAGTACTATGTGTTTTATTGTAAGACAGCTGCGAGCTACAGTATCTTTGTCCATTCTTAAATTGGCCTATTATGGGCTTGTGCAATCTATTTTAAGTTATGGTTTAATTTTTTGGGGACGTTCAGCCCACTTTCATAAAGTCTTTGTTATACAGAAAAAAATTATCAGATGTATGGTAGGAGCACATCCTCATACATCCTGTAGACAAATATTTATTAATTTATCAATTCTAACTTTGCCTTCTCTCTATATATATTTAGTTATATTAAATATAAAAATGAGAGAAAATTCATTTATGAAAATAAGCAATGTGCATAAATATGATACACGTAACAACAGTAATTTATACCAACCATATTCAAGATTAAGTGTCTCTCAAAATTCGCATATTTATCAGCGCATTACATGTTTCAACAGGTTTTTAAATCTTTGTGGTGACGTTAGTATTATTCAGAATTTTAATCATTTTAAACAAAAACTGTATGAATACCTAGTGAGTAAGGCATTTTATTCCGTAGAGGAGTATCTAGGTCATTGACTATTTCGTTTATTGCATGTATGTTGAGTGTTAAATTGCCTTAGTGTATTTGGTAATGTTTATGTATAAGTGAGTGCATTGTGTATGTATATGTATGTGTAATGTACTATTTTGACTAGTTTGATAAGTTTTACCTTTGTATGTAAAATTAATGAATGAATAAAGTATCTATCTATCTATCTATATTATTTCTTTTCACAATTTTGGTGATGCTCTTGTTACACCTTAATATTACATTTTTAAGGAATTTGTAAGTAAAACTCAAACACTGGAACCATTTTTAATAAAATCTCGTATAGTACCACAATTTAATCTTTGGATGACTGTAGTGACGAAATTAGCCATTTGCGCCCATTAAGACATTTAATCAGTATCACGTGAACTACAATATACCAAAATTTCAGACTGCTTCTCCATGAGATTAGTGAGTGGTCCTTTGAAGGTCTAGACAGCCATACATTTCCTACCATAAATTTTGTTTATTTTTCCCATTTTAATCGAATTTGTTCAATGTCAAACTCAATGTCAACATGTAAAAATCCGTGAGTCCACATAAAAGTTCGTTGTGTTTTCATAATTGTTTAAATTCGTTTTTTGTTTACTATCGTCACTAGTAAGGGGTTCAAAGCTTTAAAAATTGAACAAGAACAAGGTAAATTATTTTTGGAAATGAATTCAAAAAGAGAGTCCTTAGGGGCATCAGAAATGGACTTTTGTTGGTGCTTGCACCACTTCTCCACAAGAAAAAAACATGGTGGAATGTTATTTCAAGAATTTGTGTCTTTAAACGTTGCTAAAAAAATTAACTACTTGTGATATCGTTCTGATTTTTTATATCTATATACTACAGACATAAGCGCATCTATCTTTTCTAAATAAATCCAGAATCACATGAGCGAATTCTGTGTGTTTGAAATTTCGACGTGTGGGAAACTATATTAAATGTTCTTATTTTGTATATATATGCGAATGAAATATGGTCTAAAGATCAAGTTTTGCAAAAAAAATTACCTCGATATCTTATACAGTTTTCGAGATACAGATTTTTATATTCGATCGTAATTGTTTAGGCCGTGAATATTATTTGTATCCCGTGTATAGACATTTACTAGAAACACTCTGTAGAGTAATTATAATACCGTTTTTGTCTTAAAAACTATACCATTTTTTTGGTACTATTCAGTCAGTTGATAAAAGACACTCAATCAGATCGATACGAAAAATTGTGAGTCCGAGTTTTAACGCATAAATTAGTCAGTTGTCAAATAGTGTAATAATAATTATTATCAATAACCGCGTGTTGTCTCGTTCCCGCCCATCCTATTACCCCCTTGTCCTTTGTAAACCACGCGAGTGCAACACATGGGGCGAGGCCAAGACCATCGAGAAGAGCGGTAAGTGATTTGTATAAATTGTAAACCACAACCATACAGTCTGCTAATCTCATTCCGTTAAATATATCACGTCTTGTTAATGATAGTGCGCAACGTGACAGCTATGGCAGGGTTGGTACTGTGCAATTGTAAACAGATATGTATTAGACCTAATTTGATTAAGGTATTATATTATTCTTGATCAGTAAGTAGTTCACCAATTGACCAATTGTCTGAAATTAGACAATTACTTCTGTGCAAGAAACACGTTGTTTTAAATTATGATGAAATTTGTTACATGTAACATACCTACTGCCCTCCTAAGCCAAAATGATGTACTTCAGTATATGCTCATTTTGAGATATTTGACATTTTATGCAGCCAATCTCAGCACTACTTGTTTCTTTTTTAATATTTCCATTCTATTTTTGGATTTAATTCTATGAGGCACAGGCAAAAATAATGGCTTATTGATTTATTGAAGAAAGTCGGTCATTTAACAAGGAAACTTTGAAAAACGTCCAATTTGTTTAGCCAATTTGTAGTTACATCATTTTGGTTTAGGAGGACAGTATATCTAGAAGTGCAAAAACAGTACAAAATCGTTAAAATATGTTATAAAAAATTGAGTTTAAAAAATAAAAATTGGCCGAAACTTCAGATTTAAAAAAAGGTATGGTATGACTTAGGAAACCATCAGAATCCTATGCTTTCGCCATAACAGATACAATTCGCATTTCAAAATGAAATAACATTATATGTAATATCAAAAGTAAAGCCAATCAGCTAAAATACAGTTCTGAATATTGGTGTAAATATGTTGCCCGACAATGTGAACTTGGATTCCTCCTGTCCAGCATCAAATTTGAAGTGCAAACATGAAGAAGCGAACACAATAATATTTGGGTAAGGTATGTTTAATTTTTGCAAAATAGAAAACCAGCAGAAATTGTGTGGGTATATGACAACAAAGGGTATTTTAGTGTATTGACGGAATCAATAAATAATTAGGTGAAATATATGAAGAAGTAAATATTGTAAAAACTTTATTGGCAGTCCATGTATTGTGTGACTAGTCAGTTATCCTTTCCGAAAGGGGGGAAAAGTGAGCAGTTACAGTTGTCATAAAGCAAACAGGTCACCTAAGCAATTTGATTAATCTTGGAGATAATAACTGCGATGCAATTGGTGATCATGTGATTGAAGATGGTCATAAGTCCTATATGAATCTGTATCATCATAGTGAGTTTAAATTTTTAGATTTGCCAAGGCAGCATTTATTTTCTGTAAAGTTATTAGACTTATGTTCGCTACGTCCTACAAAAGAACTTACTGCATATAAGCGGGCATTACAGGAGGTTTAGTTGGCTCAGCTTAGCTTGCAACTGAAGTATCTAGCGAAGTAGGTTCAAACCCTGCCTACTGCGAAATAATTTAAATTGTAAAAATTATTCCTAAGAAGTGGTTTAAACTCTTCTATACTTCCCTTACCTAACACAAAACCCTGAATTTTAACACGTTGATGGACACTGACGTCATATCCCGTCATTGTCCTTCGCTCCGCAGGGCACTTAAAAATATTGAGATGTGCTGAAATTGACACCATGATTAAAATCATTATTAGTATACATAAAGAAATGCAACATATAGCTTTAAAATCAGAATTTTTTGAAGAATTAGATATATTGGAAAAACAGTCTGCGTCATATAACGTCATGTCCCAGTAAATAAATAAGTAAATAAATAATAAGTAAATAAGTTTTATTCCGTTTTAGCTCACATTTACATGTATAAAACAGGTCACAGTTTACAAAATAAAAGATATGAGACACATGAGGCAGACAAACGAGTTGATAAATATAAAATAGATAATTCACACATTATTATCATCACACATAATATTCTTGAGTTGAGTATGGCTCAATACTGCATATGTACTGGAAGACTTGTTTACTGAAGCATTTGTGGTTAACATTGTTTTTATATTGTTAGGGAGTGCATTAAAAAATTTTAGTGCAGCATAATGTAGTCCTTTCTCTGTAAGTGTTAGCCTATGTACTGGGTAAGCATAATTCATTTTGTGCCTAGTATCGTGCGCATGGTCTGTGTTTATATTTATAAATTCAGAGTTGTTGCTTTTTAAGAACATCAAGCAGGAATAAATGTATAGACCTGGGATTGTGAGTAGTTTGTTTTCCCTGAATCGGCCCCTACAAGACTCGTCAAATTTCATTTTGAATATCACCCTGATTGCTTTCTTTTGCAGTTTAAAAATTTTGGAAAGGCCTGGCGAGCCACCCCAGATTTCGATTCCATACTTAGCAATGGAGAGAAAGTTTGCGTGGTACACCATGATAAGATTAGTACTGTTAAAAGAACGTGATAGGACCCTGAGTGCATAGCATGATTTGTTCAATTTATTCACTGTGAGGTCGATATGTGCAGACCATTTAATGTTATTGTCTAGTGTTATGCCTAGCAATTTAGTTGAATCTGTTGTCGTAATTGGCACCGTGTCAGCTAGGCGCTCAGGTACTTCGATATTTGACCTATCTGTTTTAAAAATTACACAATTTGTTTTTAACTCGTTTAGAAAAAGATTATTATTGGCAAACCAGTCTCTTGCGTTGAACCAGAGCTTTTCAAAACTGGCAGCGATTTCACTGAGAGTTTTGCCCGTTATCATTAAATTGGTGTCATCAGCATAGCTTACAATATTTACTTTAGCATTGTTTTCTATTACACTGACTAAATCGTTGACAAATATTATAAAGAGGAGTGGTCCAAGAACACTGCCTTGGGGCACACCGTTGTTGCAACATATAGTGTTGGATTCATATTTTTTCCCGTTGTGTATTATAGAGGTCTTGTGCGTTCTATTTTGCAGATATGATCTGAACCATTGAAGGCCAATTCCTCTAACACCAATTTTTTCCAGTTTGCTTAGGAGCTTATTATGATCTAGGCTACCAAATGCCTTGGATAGGTCAAGAAAGAGCCCACAGGCAATTTCCTGGCCGTCCAAAGCCTTTAGTACTACCTCAACGAAGTTGAATAGTGCTGTCGTTGTTGATCTGCCTCTTCTGAATCCATGCTGAAAATTATTAAAAAAGTTACACCTGTTAAGAAAGATGAGCAGCCTATTGTACATGAGTGTTTCAAGAATTTTCGAGAAGACAGACAACAAGCTCACAGGACGGTAGTTTCCCAGATCGTTTTTATCTCCTTTCTTGTGCAAGGGCACCACAATCGCCAGTTTTAATACATCAGGGAATGTTCCTTGTGATAGTGATGTATTGAAGATATTCACGAGTGGTGTGGCTAGAGCTTGTATACATTTTTTTAGCAAATTGGGTGATATGCCATCAAACCCACTGGAGTTTTTAGGTTTAAAGTTTTTTACTGTGCTGCAAATTTCTTCGGATGTGGTAGGATATACAAACATGGATTCTGTATTTGTTTTTATCAGGTTGCTATAATTTATTGTGCTTTTGTTTTGTTCCAAATTTTTTAAGAGATTAGAAATCGTCTCATTAAAAAATGAGTTAAATTTATTTGTTAGTGTAAGTGGGTCACCTTCTGGTAGTTTATTAATAGTCTTGTTACCAATGGTTGAGTTTACGAGGTTCCAAATACATTTGGATTTATTGACCGAATTATTAATAACTTTTTCATAATATTGACTCTTAGCTGACCTTAAACGTTCCTCGTAAATTTTTTTAGCATAAGAGAGTGCAGGTCTGTATTCTGCATTTGTATTGCTTATATTTTCTAGAAGCTTAAGTTGATTTTTTAATTGGTGTAGCTCAGGGGTATACCAGTCTGACTTACGTGGCTTTCTAATCTTTCTCTTGATTAATGGAAAGTTAGCATTGAAGCTATTTTTTATTAACTCTAGGAAAATGTTTGTTTTATCATTTACTGAATCAATGTTATATACCCTAGACCAATCCATTGCCTCTAAATCTGAAATAAATTTGCTAACATTTACGTCGTTGTAAGACCTTGTATAAATATGTGGTTGCTTGCTGGCTTTTACCAGGAAAGAAAATATTTGTGCCTTGTGATCAGCTATCATCGATTGTACCACATGAGTTTGGTGGTCACAAGAGATGTTAGTAATAATATAGTCAATGATTTTTTTTACTTGATGGAGTAACTCTAGTGAAGTCCTTTACTGTGACTTTCATTCCATAAGATTCGATTATGCTTGATAGCTGAAATTTCCCTGCATTGTTACTAGCAAAATCTATATTTAAGTCACCTGCTATAATGACTGCCTTGCTCTCGGTAAACAAACCTTCCAGTATTACATTTAATTTGGATAGAAACGTATCTAAACAACCACTTGGTGGACGATAGATACATAAAATTACACAATCACTATGTACAAAATTACATTCAATTGCACTACACTCGAAGTGATATTTTTCTGACATTTGTGACAGATCTTCTCGTGGCTTCCATTGTACATTATCTGCTACATATATTGCTGACCCTCCATGTTCTCCATGCAGTCGACAGTAACTGGAGGCGAGACTTAAGCTTTTTATTTTATGTATTTCTAATTCTTCATCTGATTGCCAGTGTTCTGTGAGGCATGCAATTTGACAGTAGTCCATACTTTCAAGAAATTCCTCTAACTGATTAATGCTGGTGCTTATGCACTGCACATTTTGATGAACTACTTTGATCTTCAATTCCAGGTGCTTTGAATTAACCCTCTGCTTTGTCTGTTTGGGATCTTCTCTCGAATAAGACTCTGTTTCGCGATGCAAGAAAGAAATCGAATTTAGATACTGCCAAACCGTAGTTCCAAGAATCAGGATTAAGCAGGGTCTCTTCAAGAGAGATATCAGCTCCTATTTTGAATGAACTGAATTTGGGCCATTTGTGCTTTGGCCTTATTTTAAAGCATAGAAAATCATCCCTCATGAATTTTTCGTTTAAATATTCTGTTAATTCGTCAGCTGACAGATCCTTACGGAAATTTGCAACATGAATCCAGGTTCTCTTGATTGCTTTGACTGCAGAGAATTTGTCATCCTTTGATTTAGCATTGCCTTGAATAACTTGCTTATTCTGGTCTTTTTTCATATTTGGTTTGCGTTTGACTCCATATCGAGCTTGCATGAAACCATCATCCTGCCTTTCGTCATTTTGTTTTTCATTGGGGCTCGTTTGACTGTATGATGATGTATTTGGCTCTAGAGAAATTATGTCATTCATTATTTTTAATTGTTTACTTTCCAATTCATTCAGTTTGGATTGTTTGGGGATCCCTGGTTTTGTATTAATTGGGTTGGTTTTTGTTTGGGTTAATGTAGCAGCTTTTTTAGCTGTTTCCTGTTTTTGTGAGGTATTTCTTTTTATGCTTACTTGTGTTTTGTTTGCATTCATATTATCCAGCTTGTTATCTATAATTCTCAAGTGATCTAAGTAATTTAGTTCACCCTGCAACTTGGCGATTTTTTTATCTATTTCTGATTGGATGTATGATTTAATTTCCGAAGTTAGTTTGTTATCGGGGGGTGTTACCTCGGTGTTGTTGTTTGTTGCTTGTTGCGAAATGTTATCTTGTAAGTTAGAGTTTGCTTCTTGTAGTTTTTTTACCATCTCCATCAGCTCGGCATTCAAAACTTTAAGTTGCTTGTTTTCATTTAGAAGCTCTTGATATTTGGATAATTCGTCATCCTCACTATCACTGTTGTTAGTCCCTTCTACATCACTTTCTTTGGTTATACTTTTACTGACTGTCGGTGTAGCACCACAACAGCTGATTCTTGCAGCACAGCTTATGTGGTATGTTTTACTGCATTTTGTGCATTTACTTTGCTTTTTTATTACTTTTTTACTGCAATAACCGCAGTGAACTTTACACAATTGTTCACTGTCCGCCATTTTTAACAAGAGAAGCATCTTAGCTACAGTAGGACACTGACGTCATATGCTGAATGTAAAAAAAAAAATAAAAACACTTGATTTTAGTATAAAAACTTTTAATAAATGAAATTACAACTACTTAATCATCATCACTACAATATATAAACGTGTATTCTGGATCCCCTATGAAATCATCTGTATTATACGTATCGTGCCCTTTTATCTGGCGGAATCTTCGTCCTCACTTTCAAGCTCTTCATACCAACGAAGTAGTTGCTTTTCTTGCATCTCTTCTATTTCACACATGAACAAATTATAAAATATGCACAGGAATCAGACAGAAACGCGCCAAACATGGTCCCTAGATCGCCTGACCAAATTCTTTCATCACCAACAAACTATTAGGAATTTTGTCATTATTTTTTTACCCAAGGTGTCTAGTGGGACATTTCATACCTTATTACATGTAAAATTTACGTGATATGCAGACAAGCGTATCTAGAGCGCACTAAGTTTTTGCGGCATATAACGTCAGTGTCCCTAGGGGCACTGTGGGCGATGCGGCTTATGCCGGCAGTGTCACGTTAGGCACATATCAATAAAAATGAGTGTCCGCGAATGTGTTAAACAAATCAGATCGGTGACCTGAGAAGCGGTTAAGAAAACATCATATTTTAGTGTCCAAGCGATTCTCTGATCTCCTTCCCAATTTACCCTCTCCCAGAAAATTTGGATATCGGATAGAGAATAATCAAATAAATCCACAAATGATGATAAAAAACCACAAGTGGTTCTAAAAAAAACACAAAAAGTGGAATTGTTAAGTAAAGTGTGACTAAAAATGTGAGTCCACTTGATGTTCTGTTGCATGTGCCTTTCCTAACAATTATTTTAAGGGAAGAAATGGAGTTTTTAACAAGATAGTGATTCTTACTATAGTAAATAATACTTTGTCGATGCTTACTGAGCTGTGTATACTTATGCATTATTATTATTGTTACTTATATATATTACACGTTTTGTGTACGTGTTTTATTTTTATATTTGTACTACAATGATGCTTTACTTAATAAATAATATCTCCATATACACCTTCATAACCTGTAGATCTAATAAATCCTCAGACAAATGAGTTTCATTTTACACATTAATATCTTTGTAAAATTGTAAATAATAATAACGCAATATCAAAAATACTATCTTGATGCATTACAATTAACCAGATAGCAGTACGCCCAAAAACAGGCGCATTCTAATAGAAGTATCAGGAATCTAAATTGTGGTTTTTTTTTTAAAGTCTTAACTGTATAAAATATGAAGAAGCACATTTTCTTTGCAAAAACTGTTTTGATCTTTCATTCACATATAGTATATAAAAAAATTGAACATTTAATATAGTTGCTAGACCAGGTAGAGAAAAACTGACGTGTGAGTCTAGAACTCGATTTTTGTGAAACCATATCTTGACATATATATTTTTGGAGAGCTTATTTTTTTTCCTATTTTCTAAAGTCAAAGCCAACTATGGTTTCCATTTGAAATAACAAAATTAGCTTTGATATCGAACAATTGAAAAGCGATATATTTTTTTGGACAAATGCATCTTATTCTACGTCAAAAAGTGCCTGTAGAAAGTTTTTACCGTTTGAAAAAATATTCACAAATAAAAAAGTTATGACAGTTTTTTGGAATCTTCCAAATGTCAATTTTTGCCGATATCTCGAAAACGGTAAGAGATATCAAAATGTGGTTTTCACCAATCGGCGTTTCACAAAAATCGAGCTCTAGACTCATACGTCAGTTTTTCTCTACCTGGTCTGAAAATAGGAAAACCAGCCAAAATTAAGCAATTTGGGGCACCCTGTACATACAGATGCGCTCATGTCAGCAGTATATAAATATAAAAAATCAGATCGATATCGCACGTAGTTAATTTTCTAGCGAGAGTTATAAGTGTGGAGAAGTTGTGCATATAGTATATAAAAAAATTGAACATCTAATATAGTTGCTTGCACGTCGAAATTTCAAACACACAAATTTCGTTCATGTGATTCTGGATTTACTTAGAAAAAAACCGTAAGTGATTTTGAAATTTTATCAGCACAGATAAATGTGCTCATGTCAGTAGTATATAAATATAAAAAATCAGATCAATATTGCACATAGTTAATTTTCTAGCGAGAGTTATAAGTTTAAAAACACTAATGCTTGAAATAACGTCCCGCCATATTATTTTCTTGTGGAGAAGTTGTGCAAGCGCCAACAAAGTCCAACAAGACATATCTGATGCCCATTAGGACCCTCTTTTGTTATGAGAACTCAAAAATTATTTACCTTGCTGGAATGGGTTACTTGGCGATTTTGACGGCTTTCGAAGGCATGGACCCTCTACTACACCCCATTGTGAAACAGTCCAAAATGGGTGTTTTAGCACCGACTGATACCATTAGGGCTGCAGCAATGACCGAAAATGGTCAACC
Source organism: Stenurella melanura (assembly GCA_963583905.1). Taxonomy (NCBI): domain Eukaryota; kingdom Metazoa; phylum Arthropoda; class Insecta; order Coleoptera; family Cerambycidae; genus Stenurella; species Stenurella melanura. Next base: position 80,692,199 of record OY757316.1, on the reverse strand, counting down.
TTACAGTGGTTTAAGAAGATTGATGAAGATGGAATGGAGAAACTTTTAAAATGATCGGTTTTCTTAGAATGAATTGATAAAAATTTCATTCAAATCAACTAAAAGAGGGATTTCTTATACTCTTAGTATGTACAATAAGTGCATTGAAACTAAAACCTCAATAATGTAATTTCCGTTTGTTAAAAAATAAATTATATAGGCATAACCATTTACCTGTGGATTAGTGAGAGCAGAAGTCATGACCCGCCGCATTAGTCCGCCCATATTATTAAAATCCAGTAACATTGTGATAAAAGCATCAGCATCCTGTATTGCACCTTTGTAGGCGTCTGGGGAACCCGTTTTACTATTTTCTCTAAGATGTTGTATTAACCTCAAAATAATTCTAGGCATCATGGCCTCAGCGACACACATCAGATCTGTAGGAGCTTTACCCTTGCTTGCAGCCTTATTTGGGCCATGTCTATCACAAAACCTAAAAAAGAAAAAAGTTAGTCATAAAGTAAGACAAGCACTATTGATTTTTTTGTAAATATCTAACGGTAAATGCAGTAATAATAATAAGCTAACCGTTAACTCTTCGGCGATTTACTGCACTCTTTATATAATTGTTGCACATTCTATAATACACTCTTCGCATTTTTTTTTGAAAATATTAGTTTTAGACATTAATGGTTTAATTACAAACATTTAAAAAGATGTACATACATTTTTTATTATTTTTTTTATTTAAAAAATTTATTTATTGATCGATTTTGCTCAAAAACAATAGCGTCCGTCCTCTAGCTAACACTAACTTACTGTCCAAATTTCAATACAATCGGACTTTTCGTTCTTAAGTTATCGTGCTTACAAGAAACGTGACGGACGGACAGACAGACGAACGGACATTTTGTTCACTAACACGGTGATATGAATATTTTTTCTCTACGAGCAATATTACCGGTTTTAGAAATGTGCCTATCGAATGCAATATACTCTTTGTTTTGTATTTGCGAAGAGTATAATAACAACAACATTGTCTTGAAAATTATTGCAGAATTTCAGAACATTGCTTTTAATAAAATGACTAGTTTAGAGTTGTTTTCACACAACACTAAAGCACTGGCGCCAACTTAGACATAGAATTATTGGACACACTAATTAATTATAAGGGAAACTAGTCTATACCAGTAAATTACATTAAGATTGATATTTGACATCGAATGAAGTAAACATATACATTTACGAGGCGGTAATTGCAGGAACACAATCCATTTTCACGCATGCGCTGTCCCTCGTTCTTTAAAATGTCAATTGTCATGCCAAATCAAATAATTCATGATGTAAAGTAATCTGTGCATATAACCTCAAACTAGAATCTAGAGTAAATATTGTTTGAATATAAAGCAAATTCTTTATTTGTGTCGAAAAAGAGCGTGTACTGTTTTCACTGCAATAAGACTTTTTCTAGCCAAAACAATCTCAATAAAAACCTGTAGAGCATACAATAATAAAATCATTAAAAAAAAATTAGGGAAGAATAATAAGTAACTATTATAGGGAGAGATTATTCATACAAATTCCAGTTGCTCCAGGTTAAAAGTTTAACTGTGTAAGTTCATTCAATTTAGGTTGGTTTTCTTTTCGTTTTTAATGAAATAATCGCAAATACTCCCATTGACTGGTGGCTATAAAGAATAATTCTATGAAGGTGAATTTATACGAATCCAGAGCTGGGAGGCGATTATAATGCACCTTGAAGAAGAAAAAACATATTTTTTTAAAAATTTAATAAAACATTGTTATTTTTATAATAATGAAAATGATGTTTATTCATATTATAAAAATGGTAAATTTTAAGAACACCCACTTTCGGATTGTTTCGAAATTTTTTGCAGATGTAGACATTCCAGTAATCATTTTCGATACCTGAAATTTTGTGCTTATGAAAATAATTTTTAGGGCAAGGACTACTTTGGCAAAATCGGTGAGTTCTTGCCATAAAAATAATTGCCAAAATTTCATCTACCGGAAACAATTACTGTAATGTCTGTGAACACATCTATGCAAAAAATTTATTGCAAAATTTATTTATTTTGGATGTGCCTTGATTTTTTGCATTTCTCTTTCGTCTGTTACAGGGTTTAATTCTCGCTTTTCCTAAAATAATCAGCTAAGTTCACTATTGCAAATATTTTAACTTTTTTATTATCTCTTTGCTTTCTTCCTGTGGATTTCACATATCGTACATCATTATTTTTCTCTTCAACTTTTAGCCATATCTCAAATTCTATAACAAAAATTAACAATAAATTCAGTTATTAACATTGGGTGCATAGGTACCATTATATGTAGCAAACGTTTTTTCCTCCACTTCTATATGAAATTCATGTCTCTGCTATGGATGCTTTTGTATTTGAAGGATACACCCTTCCATGCACTTAAATAGAAGCATTTAATCTCCTTTATATTCTATTGCACTCATATTGTTAATTTTATGCACCACACATGTATGTTTATTGAGATTACTTTGGTTTGAAAAAGTGAATACAGAGCCCACTCCTTTTCAATAGTTGTACACAAATAAAAAATTTATTTTAATTATTATAGCAATAATATTTTGAGTTTTAGGTTATAAGACAAGATCAAGATAGAGAGAGTAGAGCAGCGCATGCGCGAGCTATGGATTGTGTTCCTGCAATTACCGCCTCGTATACATTTGGGTTTTTGAAACATATTTTGGGTTACCACAAGTTGAGTGGTAGGGACACATACTTCACATATAATACCCGTAGATCTGGTGCAAGTCGTGGAAAATTGTATATTCTCAATCTTAAAAAAAGGCTGCAATGATGGCATGCCATAATTCCAATTTCTTACAATTTGGAAATTTTTGGCTGCACTTTCTTATGACACAGGGGAGGAAACCACTGGTGCCTTTTTGGTGTACAAGACCTGTGCATTGCGATGAATTGCAATACATTGTTGGTGCATTGTGAAGCATTGCAATGCATTGTTGATGAATTGCGGTGCATTGTGATGCATTTCAATGCATTGATGGTGCATTTTGGATGAATTTTGATGCATTGATGCACATGCACATGCGCAATGCGCATAGATGAGTTTCACAACTCATCTGAGGTATTTTGAAGGGGTAGGGACACCTAATAACAGCGATAACAATAGTTGTGTAATAACGTAATTGCTTGAAAGGATAGATATTTGGCTACAGGAAAAAGATTTCTCAGCCACAGAAAATTTTGTTATTTGTTCTTATAAAATGTATGACTGGGTCAAAAATTTCCTTTCTATTATAACTTAGTTACTTGCTTGTTACATTTATTGGTAAATGAATTGCGAGATTAACCAGACCACTTAAAAATTTCTTTATTTGAGCAGAATATTTCTTAAACGCAAAGAATACATGGTTAAGGTCTCCCAAGGACGTGTTATAACATGGGCATGTAGAGGTGTTCTGAAAGCCTATCCTGCACAGGTGTGCAGGGAAGGCGCCGTGATTCAATTTAAGTCTAGCTATGGTAGAAGAACAAAACTTTGGAGTGGAGTATTCTGAGATGTATGGAATACTCTTTGGGAGGGTAGGAGGTATAAGTGCGTAGGGGTTTTTTGTTGACCTGACATAATCCGTCCAGACACATTCCCAATCTTTCTTTACTTTCGCCTTGAATTCCCTTATTATATCGTTTTTGTCAGTAGTTGGTTCAATTCAATTCAAAAGTAAGATTTGTCGATTTCTTTGCAATGTTATCAACGATTTCAATACCTTCTATCCCTATATGTCCTTTTACCCATATAAATCTTATTATTTGTCCTTTGTCAAAAAGTCTGGTCAATTTTTGTTTTATTTTTAAAGTTCTGAAGTCTGCTTTTTTATAATCGCGGTTACCTAGTGATTGAAGTACAGACTTGGAGTCTGCAAGAAGCACGCACTTTTGGATGCACGCCTCACTCACCCAGTCTAGAGCACACTCTATGGCATACGCTTCAGCTGTGTATATGGAGCTGATATCGGCAATACACCTCTGGTAGTAATACTAACTGTTGGAAACATAGAAGGCACTACCAATGCTGGCAAGGGTTTTAGAGCCATCTCTGTATATCGTTACTTCTACAGTGTATGTTATTCCGACTGTATTGTGGTATTTCTGAATATATGGGGAATATGATAGTGGGCATATATAGTAGTATACAGTAATCATTCTGAAATATGGATGGTGTTTTGCTACTAGTTAAAAATTCTGAATAATTATTCGTTTCCAGCAATGCGTCTACAAGCGGTGGACTCTTTTTTATTTTCCAGTATTTATACGTGAGACAGAAAGCTATTCCCAGAATAAAAATCACATTGGTTTAACTAATCAGAAAGATACATCCAAATTTTAAAGAAATTTTAATTTATATTATACATTTTGTCTCAGAACTCTAAAATTGTTCTAGGTTTGTCCCTTATTATACTCTTCGCAAATACAAAACAAAGAGTATATTGCATTTAATCGGAACAAATCCTGTAATACTGCTCATAAAAGAAATACATATCACTGTGTTGGTGATTGAATTCTGAATAATTTTCAAAATGTCTGTCCGTCCGTCGCGTTTCTTGTAAGTACGATAAATTAAGAACGAAGTCCGATTGTATTGAAATTTGAACAGTAAATTGGTGTTAGATAGAGAAGAAGAACCCTATTGTTTTGAAAAAATCGATCAATAAATAAAAAAGTTATTATTTTTTTAAATTAAAAAAAAAAAAATTATGTTTTGTAATTTAACTAAAAATGCCTAAAACTAATATTATTTACAAAAAAAAAACTGCAAAGAGTATCCTATAGAATATGCAACAATTATATAAAAGAGCAGTAAATCGGCGAAGAGTATAATGGTTAGCTTGTTTTAAATGTAAACGCAGGATCCTCTAAAAACAAAGTGACCTCCCCAGAAAAATTATGATTGTTAACAAAAGTACCTCACACCTTTGAATGTACAGAAATATAATATTTTTTGGAAGCTTAACTTGCAATCACATCTCAGATGTATTGTATCATAATTATAAGGTGATTTTTATTTTTAATAATTTGTTGTCTCCCGAATAAGAAATTATGAATTCTAATATTTTACCCGAAATTAACTTTACCGTCGTATGTCCTAAGACATAAGGAAAGCATGGAAGCATATTTGATTTCTAAGGGCTTATATTAAGGTAATGAAAGAAAAACAGAACTCTAAAATCGATTTATAACCTATAAAATAAGACGGTAAAGTTTATTTCGTGTAATATCATACATTTTAGAAATAAGACCTACCTACTATCTCATATTTTTATGCTGAGTTATAATAGTAATCCGAAGTAATTGTATAGATATTTTTTACGATACTAAATACACAAAATAGGCTAGATGGCAGGGAGGAAAAAAGGCTAAAAAAAATGTTTGCCTATAGGCGAGATTACTGTTGGAATCGCTTCGTTTTAGGGTGAAGTTGAACAACCTAAGTTTGCTTACAAATTAGTGAACCGCTTGATTTAATAATTAACAAAATAGGCCCTTTTTCTATATTTCTTTAAATATCTCCATTCCTGCTAACTTTTAGCATAACATATGAGTTAGGAAAATTGTTCGTTATAAAATTCTCTAAAAAATGAGCACCAATAGAGCTCGCTAGGTGCAATCGCTAACTTGCAAATGGCCTCCAAAGCTTTCAAAACACGTTATTTTCACTATTTCGTTACTCGAAAACAACTGCACATAGAGGGCTTAAAATACTTGAAGATGGTGTCTATGTTGTCCAGACAATATACCAAAAATGTCAGCAAGATCGGTTTATTACTTTCTGAGTAATTAAAGATCTATTTTTTCATAATACTTAAGGTATTTCTATCGAGAAAATCGTTAACGTCAGATTGTTTTCAAAATTTGGCAGGATGTAGATAATGGTTTATGGTGAAACCATTGGCAAATTTTGAGAACGATCTTGTGACTCCTTTTCCAGTTATGATACATCAAAATTCACGTTATTAGCAAGGAAACGATAGGGGAGGGTAATTTCCCATGAATTTATCGCCATAATTTATATCTCAAACGTCAGATTCTTTTAAATCTTTGAGTGTGAGTTTGAATGGTTGTTACAAAAGTGTACCCCCAGTTTGAACTTCTTGTGTCTGGTTTTTAAGTCATTCATGATACAATGTCTGGAAACGATGGGAATTTCACGCATATATGAAAATTAGCAACACCGCATATCAATTACTTGTCTTCCTTTACATGGAAAATCTAGAGAAGATTGAGCGGCTGGGCTATCTTTCCACTATTCCTTAGTCTTCCACAAATTCTTGACTTGTTCAATTTTTCTCAATTTTTTTTGGTACTAAATTTATTTCTGTATTTCAATGGTTCTGACATTTTTTTACTGGTTTTAATTCAATAACTTTATGAGATCACTGTACACATGAATCTTTCAAATGTATGCTATACAGACATTCTCATGTCACTGTTTATATGCGAAAATCTGAGGTGAAAGTTGCGATGTTGCCACGTTTCGTCACTACGCGCTATCTCGCTCCCACCATGTATCACGTTCTCTCTCATTTCTTAGAGAATTTTATAACGAACAATTTTTCTAGTGCATATGTTATACTAAAAGTTAGTAGGAACAGATATTTAGAGAAATATAGAAAAAGTGCCTATTTCACTCCCTAATTGTTCATTATAAAATGAAGCGTTTCATTAATATGTAAGCAAACTTAGGGTGTTCAACTAAACCTTAAAACGAAGTGATTTCAACAATAATATCGCCTATGGGCAAAAAATCCAATGAAAATCCCTCGCCATCTAGTCCAAAATATAGATTACCATGATCAAAAAAAATATATACCGAAAGTTCACCATTTCCGTTAAAAAAATAGATAATATTGTTCAACATTTTCTTTTCTTTATAAAAATATCTTTTAGCAACATAAATTATACTTGTAGGTATATTATTAAAAACGTCTAAACACATCACATGCATTTATAATTTAGTGTAAAGTAAAAACACTCAAAAGTTTTTGACTGTTAAAAAACTGTTATGCGAAACATTTGGATACACTGAAAATCAAAAGAAAATAACTCGAGGTTGTTTCTGACTCAATGCACATCAGTGCATTGTAAAATGTAAATGGTGCATTTTAAAGCATCGCAATGCTCAATGGCTGCATTTCAAAGCATTGCAATGCTTGATAGTGAATTGCGGTGCACTGCAATGCATTTAAATGCTTAAGCAGTGCCTTGCGGTGACTTATGGGCATTATGTGCATTACAATGCACTTTGGTGTACAAATCCGGGCCAGCGGTTTCCCCCCAGATGTCACACGCTTTCTGGTAATCTTATTTTATTCATTTTAGGCATAAACATTGTACAAGCTCAAAAAGTGAACCTTGTAACGTTGATAATTTCTTTGTTTTTTACATCTTAAACTATGATAATATGACAGGCAGACATGTCAGAAGTCTATTTTGCCCCGATTTATGTTCGATAGAATTAATAAACTAATTAAACATATTTGTAATGATGAGCATCTAAAAAAGTCACTTAGTTTTTGAACTATGAGGGAGGTTAACTTGGATATCTATGTAAAGTTTCGCATTCTAATTTTTATATCTGCTATTTTTATCAACGTACAAGCGTTTTACTTCAAGACTTGTCATCTCATATATTATTGCTAAAATAGTTTTTTGACTAGTTCTAAGTTGCATAACTCTTACCCTGTTTCTTTCATAACTGAAGTATCGCCACAATCACAGGCTCCTCCTGCCTGACTGAGGAACATGTTGAAATCATGCCTGGCATGATTGCCTTTTTTAAAACATTCTGTACATAATGACATGCAAGGTGATATGCCGCATGTCCGACATCTGTACGCCACAAAATTTGGAGTCCACACTAATCCACAAGTGGTAGCGTTGTCATATGCTCGAACTGAAAAGAAAAAAAAAAACATAAATCATTTAAGTGAAATATCACACTATATCTACAATATTTTAATTCACAGTAGTGATAGGATATGAAAATATAGTCTACTTAAAAAGAAAAAGTAACTGGTGAACTTGATAAATTAGAACTCCAAACAATGTCTCAAGTTTGCAAAATTTATAAAATGGTCTTCCAAAATGGTTTTGCCAAATTACGTCAAAAACTGTGCATCCTACATAAAAAAAATAATGATGTAATAAAATGAAGAGCACCAAATCTACCAATAATTTGTACTTGCATACGCCGACGATATACTCATCATCACCGAGGAAGAACAAGACATCGTTAAATTTCTAAGAAACATGACACCACATCTGGATTCCTCTGGAATGAAAATAAACTTCAAGAAGAGCCTAATAATGGTCCGAGACCCATTGACAAAAACAAGTCCAACAAGTGGGGAAGAATACAAAATAGGAGACTACACCCTGAGAACCACGAATAGAATGAAATACCTAGGAACATACCTAACGAATCAACTAAAAAGGAGGGAAACAGTAAGGGAAAGAATCAAAACAGCATACAGAGTCACAAGAGCTCTACTACCCTTCATTGAGGGCAACAAACCACCATGGTGCCTAACCAAAAACATATACACGACCATCATAATGCCTACGATGATATATGGAGTCAAAAACGCAGCAACGACAAAGGCCAACAGAAGAAGCCTGAGAAGAGCTGAAAGGGACATTATCCAACTGCTAGCAAAAACAGGAAAACCACAAAAACGACAGAAAACGTCAACATTACTAGAGGGAAGAACAATAATCAAAAGAATAGAATCATACGCAATGAAATACTGGGGACACGTCCAAAGACAGGACTCGACACACCTACTAAAGAAAGCGCTGCGAATGAACAGCAACAAACTGAAAATAGGGAGGCCATGCTACACATGGATAACAACAATCGAGAGGATTATGAATAAGCTAGGAAAGGATTATACACACTGGGAAAAGCTGGCACAACAAAAAATGGAATACAATAAAGAAATATCAAGAATATACACACTGCCAGACTCAGAAACAGAAGAAACAGAAAACTCAGAAGTAGAATAGGAGAGAAGATGGTCACAGACAGAAACTAAAAAGAAGCATATCACAAAAACCTGAAAGTAAAAAGAAGCACGAAAACCTAAAAGAAGCATCTCACAAACGCCTACACTTTCCATCCGATGAAGACAGAAGGAAAACAAGAAGAAACATCTCACAAACACCTACACGCTCCATCCTATACTCCTACCCCATGCGTCATGCGGCTCTCGCTGCTGGCAACAAGCATGTCCAATGTCCAATCCAGCGTATGCAGCTGGTCCGGCGGTATAAAAAAGCACCGGGGGTTTGTTCCGGCACACGGTGGGATGATCGATGGGCGATCGGTCTGCGTGGTGGAACAAATCTCCATGCACTGGAATTGGCAGCAATGCGCACCTTACGCTGGCAAATCAATCAATCAATAAAAAAGAACGTTGATGGAACAATGAATTTATCGAAAATATAGTTTTCATTTCAATGCCAGTCTATTTGGAAATAAAAGAGAGTAATAAAAGTTCATAATAAACGGAAAGTCCATAAAAACTTATAGTAAGGGAGCCTTCAACCAGGATTTTAGCCTCATCGCGGCATGAAGATTTCGATTAATTTTCAATAGTTTATCACGTTAGTTTCCTTGTTTTTTTATTAAAGGTAATGTTGGACAATGTAGGAAAAATAATAACTGACATTTCCCGCCTCGCCTGCTTTGGGTAAAAATTTCCAATTTTTCGACACTTGGAAAATCTTGTCATCACGGCACGTCAGTTTCTCACATAATTGTATGCTTTTGCTGCCAGACAACCTAGGAAGAATAGTAACGGATAATTTTCAGACGAATCGGACAATGAATGATAAAATGTGTTCGGATAATTGTGCCCGCATTTTGAATTTCCCAATTTCGTAACCTGCTTCTTCAATAACCCCCACATGCCGATTTTCAGCAGAATCGGACCATAAATGATAAAAATCATCCGCCATTCTGGCGCCGCCATTTTGAATTTTGCGATTCCGATGTCGTATACGTGATCTGCAACGTCAATCACCCCCACATACCAATTTTCAGCGGAATCGGACGACAAATAAGGAGATTATTTTAATGCAATTTTCAGCAAATTTTTCACATCCTGTATATGGTGTAAACGTGAATGTATTTCAGTACGCTGTCGCTGCCTTGCCGGCCCGGAAATTTGAAAAATTAAAAATAAATTTTTTGAACATTGTAAACACTAAGTGAATATGAGGAATGGAAGGTCGTTTTAGGTTTCCATGGAAAGAGGAAGGTTGGCGTTGTACTGATATCAAATCACAAGGATGGAACCGGAAATTCGACTCGGCACGAACGAAAGAAAAATGGCGTTTCTCGTAAAAATTGAAAAGCATGGATTCTTCAAAAATTTATAAGCAAATAAATATGTCGAGTATGAGTGTGCGCGACGTCTCTATGGAACGAGGAAGATTGGCGCTTTGTCCTGATAACAAATTGTACCAGCAATACCGGAAATTCGGCTCGGCAAGAGTGAAAGAAAAATGGCCTAGTTGGACCTCTCAGAAAATGTTGAAATTAAACCTAAAAAGTTGAAAAACATGAACATTTTCAAACCTTCGTAACTAACTAACTATTTCGAGTGGAAGTTCTATGTCTCTATCGAAAGAGTAAGATCGGCGATGTATCGACATCGTAAATTGCACGGTCAACATCGAAAATTCAGCTCGACACGACCTAAAAAAAAATGGGCATTTCTTTACGTGTAGTGAATTTTACGTTGAATGAAAGCAACTGAAAATGAATTTTCACCCCTTTCGCGACACTTTGGGACTTTACTGCAAGCAAAAAAGTTGTTTATTTTGATTGAAACTAAACATTTTTCATGAAATTAGCCATGCCGTGATTACATGAAATTTTGTTCGAGATCTCCCCTTACTATTAGACAGGGTGCTTATTAGTAATTTTCTTCCACTATACGTCATATATATTAGTGAGCTATACCTACATTTCGAGAAAGTGTGTTCGAATATTCAGCAGATCAAACATCATAGCCTGGTTTACGGGGTTATTGTTGTTTAATAAAATCATTACTTTTTTAAAAATGAATTAAGTATTATTTGTTTGCTTATAATTGTATTGAAACATTCTTTATAGGATTTTGCAAACAGCAGAAAAAATAACTATCTATAACTAAAAGAAAAATTTTGTGTAGAAATATTAATGAAATCTTTGCATTCTTTCGATAACCTGAATTCTGGTTATGCTAGCAAATTAAAATCCTAAAATGAATTTGTCTAATTTCTTATTTGACAATTCTCACTCTAACACTAGCATCCACACAGTCCCCTACGGCCATGCAGATTAAACTAGTATCCACATAACCCCCTACGATAATGAAGATTCAGTTAAAAATGAGAACAAAGACCTAAAATGAATTTATTTATCTACCTTGTCTTAAAAAATTGTTCATTCCAATGGATTACATTTTCATGAAATCTATCATTCTATTTCCTGGAAATGCTTAGCCTTTGAAACGTTTTTCGCCCTTATTCTGGAGCTCATCAGAAAGACATAAAGCCATTCATAAAGATGTTTCATGCAAAACCAAGACAATTTCTATGAATAAGTGTGAAATGATTATATTTGACATTGACTGATAAAAACAACTTCACCTATCTATTAGCTAACTAGTATTGGAGCCTATATACTCTATGCATGTTTAAAAATGAATTATTATTTGTTTGCTTATAATTGTATTGAAACATTCTTTATAGGATTTTGCAAACAGCAGAAAAAATAACTATCTATAACTAAAAGAAAAATTTTGTGTAGAAATATTAATGAAATCTTTGCATTCTTTCGATAACCTGAATTCTGGTTATGCTAGCAAATTAAAATCCTAAAATGAATTTGTCTAATTTCTTATTTGACAATTCTCACTCTAACACTAGCATCCACACAGTCCCCTACGGCCATGCAGATTAAACTAGTAGGGGACTGTGTGGATGCTAGTGTTAGAGTGAGAATTGTCAAATAAGAAATTAGACAAATTCATTTTAGGATTTTAATTTGCTAGCATAACCAGAATTCAGGTTATCGAAAGAATGCAAAGATTTCATTAATATTTCTACACAAAATTTTTCTTTTAGTTATAGATAGTTATTTTTTCTGCTGTTTGCAAAATCCTATAAAGAATGTTTCAATAAAATCATTACTTATTATCATTATTATTGTTATTATTTATTGTCTGTAATTGTTTATTTGTGGCATATTCGGATTTTCTTACTTTTTATTGGGTATTTTGCCACTGAAAAATATTTAAGATCGGTTTTATCAATAACCAAACCTCCAAAAATTGTTCAAAATTCAAAAAATTGTATTTATAGTGTTCCGTGTGAGTGCGGAAAACATTACGTGGGTGAATCATCTAGACCTTTCAACGTAAGGCTTGGTGAACGTAGAACTTACGCTAGAAGGGGAGAATTTGAAAAATCCAAAATTTGTGAACACGCGTGGGATAATAATCATAGAATTAAATGGGACTCGGCGAAGATTTTGGAAAAAGAGAGCAACGGAACTAAAAGAAAACTTAAAGAATCCGCGATTATTTTATTAAACGAGGATAGATGCGTTTCTAATTATTCAATAGATTTTTGTACTAGTTGGTTGCCCATCCTTAGAGACGAAGTAAGTAAAAATAAGATAAATATAATTTAATGTCTCACGTGACTATGGAAATACATAAACAAAGAACTGTCATGGTTGACGGCCAAAAAAGTTGTGAGAACGGAAGTAGATTCTCTTCCGAAACGTTAACTACCTATAGCTTTGATTTTGAGTTTTTAGTTTATAACATTGTTCTAGTTTATATATTTTTAGGTGTGAGACTTTTTGAAACAGTCAAGTACTCAAGAACCAACCTCTGTCTGATCCGTTTGGCGCAGGGGTTTTTTCATTAAAATTTTTAAATATTTTTCAGTGGCAAAATACCCAATAAAAAGTAAGAAAATTATTATTATTATGAAAACATTTAGTTAAATTAAACAACAGACGTTTATACAGGGTGTCTCACCGGGAACTGAACCGATCGATATAGAGAAAAGTACCTATCAGAAATTTTTGAAAATTTAGATAGTTACCAATGTCGGTGTGGCCAATCCAACTAAAATAATTAGAAGCATGGGGTGCTTCCGGTTATACCGGAAATCGATACTAATTTGCTTATTTTAAATGGAACACCCTATATATTTTCGACTTGACAATAAAATTCTGAGTTCAGGCATGTAGCACACCCTATATCTAAACCCAGCAGTCTCGAAGATATTTGACATTTTATAAAAAATTTGACAGGTGCAAAGTTTGCAAGAGTTATAACTTTTTCTGTGTAGGACATCCTCATTTGCTATTTGGCACGGAGAAAGAACACAAGGAGAACTACGTTTTACAACTGAAATAAATTCAATAATATCATAACAAGTGTTCCGTTTTTCGCGTTACATTTTGTCAACTTCAAACCACGAAAACTTTTTTAGGTCAAATGGAGCACCCTGTATTTTCTTACGTCAAGTTGTGTAAAATTGAATTCCCTTTTTTCTGATATTAGCATTGAGGGGTTAAAGTTTTCAACTTTTTGAAATATTTGCGATTTTAGAAATTCATGAATTGTTGTAATCATTTCATCAAAATAGCCATGATTAGAAACAATCAGTCATTATCTTATGTCAAAAAATGCCAGCACGTTTAAATTACACCCACGAAGACTTTTTAAATTTGTTTATTATTTGTGGAGAAAAAGTTATAACGGTTCTTGCAAACCGTTGCATCTGTCAAATTTTTTATAAAATGTCAAATATCTTCGAAACTACTGGGTTTAGATATAGGGTGTGCTACATGCCTGAACTCAGAATTTTATTGTTATCTCGAAAAGTCGAAAATATATAGGGTGTTCCATTTAAAATAAGCAAGTTGGTATCGACTTCCTGTAGAACCGGAAGTACCCCATGCTCCTAATTATTTTAGTTGGATTGGCCACACCGACATTAGTAATTATCTAAATTTTCAAAAATTTCTGATGCGTACTTTTCTCTATATCGATCGATTCAGTTCCCGGTGAGACACCCTGTATATGAAGGATTTGTTCGTAGCTGAATGAAATTTTTGCCAGTAACATTAAGAACATGAAATAAGTGGACGAATTAATTTAATCATTTATTTTTCAGTATAATTTTAATTAGAATTGAGGAAATGAATATATTACTAGCAAAAATACTCGTAATTATTTCAAACTCTTACTAAAGACTTATTCATAGATAAGTACAAAAACATATATCTTTCTAAACAAAATGCTTTGCTGGCTACATGCCACGAACAACATTGAATTATAAGAAAGAAATATGCACATTACGTACAGAAAACTGTCACAATAATGTTAGTTTTGATTTTAAATTATCCTGTTCAACAAAACCAAAAACAACCAAAGACAAAAACACTTACCATATATTCATTTCCTCAATTCTATTTTAGATTACTCTTACATTGTAGGGAATTTGCATTTGCATTTGATTATGTTTTATGATTATACCTGTACTGGTAATTCTCCGAAATCTGTTTTGGATTATCCTGTTCGTTAGAACCATAAATAATTACTGCATAAATACCTATTACCTGGTAAGTGACTGTTTAGTTCATTTTCAACTTTGAAAGAAGTAGCACTGAAGAAGTATCCTTGTGTAGGATACAGAAACACGTGTCTAAGTTTTCAAAGTTTTTGGTAAGTGTTTTTGTCTTTGGTTTGTATTTTGGTTTTGTTGAACAGGATAATTTAAAATCAAAACTAACATTATTGTGACAGTTTTCTGTACGTAATGTGCATATTTCCTTCTTATAATTCAATGTTGTTCGTGGCATGTAGCCAGAAAAGTATTTTGTTTAGAAAGATATATGTTTTTGTACTTATCTATGAATAAGTCTTTAGTAAGAGTTTGAAATAATTACGAGTATTTTTGCTAGTAATATATTCATTTCCTCAATTCTATTTTAGATTACTCTTACATTGTAGGGAATTTGCATTTGCATTTGATTATGTTTTATAATTTTAATTATTATTAAAAGAAACAATTGTACGCCCATGGCTAGTGTTTGTCTGAGTCATTTATTACTCTGTCTTTTCCAAACAAAGTAAAACACCCTAATGAAATTACTTTTTTATAATACCCATCCATTATGTTTAGTGATCATGTTATTAGTTATTATTTATAGAAATAAAATAAAAATAGTTTTATTTCTGTTACAGGTTATTTGCGATGTCATTCAATGTTTGTTTAGCAATGTAGCAATGTCACAATCATAAAAGGGAGTTTTCGTAAAGGCAGGGCAGATTTATAATTTATATTTACTTAATGACAAAGTAAAAGCTTGACATCCACAGGTTTGATTGATTTTGGACTTTCCAATGACAAAATTTCTCGAGATTAAAATGAACTATCACTATTATTGAATGAAATAGTTATAAGTTTCTTTATACTCAAGATAGGTATATCTGTATACGTAGGTATGTATATGTCAATATATCCTTTATATACTGAATTAATAATGAGTATTGAATGGCGGATTGTTCTTTTATAGTTTTATATTACCTAGTTTGTACTACATTTGCCTCTAATAATTATGTATCAAACAAATAAACTTGAATGATGTTGGAGAAATACGAAATTGACAAGGCGAAAACCTCGCCTTCATATGAAAAAAATTTCCCATACGATTTTTTTGCATATTCACGTTCGGGACGTGCCTCTGAATAAGGATCATGGGTTTGTCGTACGAGAATCTGGTCCCGATTTGCTTAAACTATTTTTTTTAACAAAATGCAAAAACTGCTTTTTTTTAACAGAATAAATTTTTTTAAGTACCTAGTCTTTCTTTTTTGGTCATTCTAAACAAAAAAGTCTGTTTTCATTTTTTGTAAAGTTGACGGTTTCCGACTTATGAACAATTTAATGTTTGTTTGAAAAAACGTAAAAACGGCCGTTTTCAACGTTGAAATACAATATCAAAAATTCATTTTTTAAGTTCGCCAAAAATGTTATACAATCTTAAACATGCATTAACAAAACCCTGAAGAATAAGTGCAGATTTTTTCAATCTAAAGCTTAAGTTTTTAATTGTTAAATAGACGTTTTTAGCCGGGTGCGCGCTTTTTCAATTGTTATCCAGTTGGAAAAGGTCAACTTTACGAAAAAACGACCTAAAAAGCCTAAAAAATTTCATTAGGGTCAAAATAAGCGATTTTTGTAATTTGTTTAAAAAAATAGTTTAAATAAATTACAAAAATCGCTTTTTTGGCCCGAATTTTAGATTTTCTTGGCCACTTTAAACAAAAAAGACCTCCTGCCGGTTTTTTTTTCGTAAAAAATTGACCGTTTCCGACTTTTTTGCGAGCGCCCGGCTAAAGCTGTTTTCTGCAAATTAGGTGACGTTATTTAACTGAAAATAAGTGTAAGTTGTGCATAATTAATAAATAAATACCACAGGATTGTTGAAGTCTATTTTTGGCTAAAATTTGATTATTAGGGAGATATCTCCTTATTTGGCGCTTTATCCCCCTACCCACTAGCCTTACGTAGTGTTCACTCTTAACAATTAAAAACTTAAGCTTTAGAATAAAAAAATCTGCACTTACTCTTCAAAATTTTGTTAATGGATGTTCATAGATTGTATAAGAATTTTGGCAAACTCAAAAAATTCATTTTTTACTATTGTATTCTAACCTTGAAAGTGGACATTTTTTAGCTAACCTCAACCCTGTCGAGATATAGGCATTTAAAAATAAATAAAACGTATATTTAACTAGTATTTGCGATTATTTATGGGCGTTTATTGTGTATTAAAACATGTGGACTTTATATTTTGGACAATTCTAAACATTCTTTGACTCGACATTTTTTACCTACCTTCCCTTTTCAAGATATAAGCATTAAAAATCTTATACCTCGCTAAGGGTGGGGTTAGGTAAAAAACGTCAAGAGTACAAAAATGCTTAGAATTGTCCAAAATATAAAGTCCAATGGCCTAATTGATAATAAAAGACCAATAATAATCATAATTACTAGTTTCTTAATAAAAAAAAACTTAAATATACGTTTTATTTATTTTGAAACTTGCAATATCTCGAGAAGGGGGAGGTTGGGTAAAAAACGCCAAGACTAAAAAATTGCTTAGAATTGCTCAAAATATGACGTCAACATGTTTGAATTCATAATAAATGATCAAGATTACTAGTTTTTACAAAATATAGAAATTAAATTAAATACACTTTTTTTCTTCTTTTAAACGCTTATATCTCGAGAAGGGTGAGGTTAGGTAAAAATGTCAAGAGTCAAAAAATACTTAGAATTGTCCAAAATATACAGTCCACATGTTTTAGTTCATAATAAGCGTCCAAAATACTAGTTTTTGAAAAAAAAACCTAAATACAAAAATAGCAAAAGTTAAAAAATGCTTAGAATTGTCCAAAATATAAAACCCAATGGTTCTTTTTAAACTTCAACTTTTCAACTTCAAAAAAATTGTCGGTGAGCGGATATACCGGACTTCTGCAGTCCCGTCGAGAGGGGGGGGGGTCGGGGGTGTTCCTCCCCGGGCCCGGTGGTGTTTCAGGGGGTCGGGCGGTTTTCAGGGGGCCCGGGTTCTACCCGAAGTTGGAAATTTGCATTAAGTAAAATGGGAGAGGTATACTTTTAAATGTAACGTGTTTTGAATGGCTTGTATTCTTTATGAGATAAATATGATGAAATTGTTAGGCAAAGGAATATGTCCTCCGCTTTTTAAAATTTCAATTCTAAGGAATATCATCCCCCCGTTCTTAAAAATTTCGATCGAGATAAATATTCAATTCTAAGGTATGCTTCCCCCGCTCTTTGAAATTTATATTGAAGAAAGTCGTATGTTACTACCCCCCGGGCCCCGATTTTCTCTCGACGGCCCTGGACTCTGTCCCAGTTTAAACCGGAAATCGAAAAAGTACCAGTCCTCATGACCCTGACTTTGTTCTATACATCTTTAGGAACATTTTGCACCATCTCACATAAAAATCAGGTGGGGCGGAGTGCGGAGTATCATGTTAGGGTTAAATGCTTCATTGTCTCGACTAATAGAGAACTTCTAATGAACTTGATTATGTTGAACGTGAAATGATTATAGAAAGCCGTTAAAAAATTTGGCAAATTAATTTAGGTCCGCTCGATTTGCTAATAACTTGATTTGCTCATTCCACTAAATGAGTTAAAAAAAATTACACGAATCTGCGAAAATCATTTTGTCACAAATAAAACATAATTTTTTTTTTCTTGGCATAAAGGCTTATAGCCATACAGCCAGCTACAATTTAATAAATAAAAATTAATAACTAAAATAAAACATAAATAAAATACATAAAGTCGGGTGCAGTTTAAAATGACCGATGTATGAATTACTGTTGCGCATACGTTTTCACTATCTCTTGCATACAAACTTAAGGCAATAGCCTAAAGACATTGTCAATGTATGTCCACCAAGATTCTTTTCCACTTCTTTTGAGACGGAAATGTGAAATGTACACTGAGGAGTGAAAAACATAGTCATAAGCTCAGCGATTCTCAAACTGTGTGATTTGACGACGAATATTATTTATTCCCGTGAACTAACACCTCTCTAAATATGAAAAACATCTTTATATGAAATATTTAAGTTATTTTTAGTGGTAAATAGTGGATATTCATCCGTCAAACGAACAATGTCAAACCACTAATTCTTACAATTTTCTAGTATGTACATATTACACGTTTTAGAATATAATGAACATAGGATCGCGTAGCTCAATCGGTAAGATACTCGAGCAGCAATAAATGTAAATGGGGTGGTTGCTAGTTCGATCTCGATCCTCACTTCTACTTTTTTCTTATTTAAGCTCTATTAAAAGTTAATAATTTTCTTTCTAAAATATTTATTTTATTAAGCCGCGACGCGAGTTTTGTTAAAACTTCATTTTCCCCAAAAATGTGTCTTTTATTACTACTAGCGCGTGTCTATCTCTAATAAAATCGACTTTCTTACGTTATATATTAATACACGAATGGTGAAACGTTGTTCAAGTGTAGTGTTGTATTGTTTAGAAAACGTGTCGTAAATTGTTCAAGTGTAGTGTTCAAGTGTTTTAGTGTTTATGAAAACATGCCAATGCGTTGTTCTTTCAGAATTGTTTTAATTTATTTGTTTTAAAATTATTGTTAATTTTTTTAATATATATTGTCAACCAGAAAATGTATGTATTACCGCTAAAAGAAATGCCCATACCTCCCCACCGTCAACTACTTTTTACAGTCCTGCCAAACCGGTCATCATATGACGTGTCAAAATGTAATTTTTTGTTGTCGGACATGTATAAACGAACCCCCAATAGAGTTTTTTAGAAATGTCAATAATACTTCCTTGTTTCCCGTATGTAGTCAACTTTATGGCGGACACTGTATAATCAGAATTCCACTAAAATGACGAAGTTACTAAATTAATAATCTTAACATTTTATGATAACATCTTTCCTATTTTTTTATAATTATTTAGCGACATCATTGCTGTTACAGGAGATAACGTTTGAGAACTACTGGCATTTCTTATGCATCAAATAAAATCTTAGTTCAGACGTTTTAGCGGCCATGACACAAGTCAGCTTAAATTGTATCCCACTCTATTTGATATATCAAGTGAAAACCAAAAAGAACATTAAACAATACAATCTGAACTTTCACTTTGTAAGTCCAGAGTCAAGTTTGCCAATTTGTGGTTTGTGAATGAAAACGGACCCCCTGGAGGTTTGGACCCTTGTGCATTGCACAACCGTGCGATGCGATAGCTCTGCCACTGACTTAGTGACTAATTATATCACATAAAAAAATATGTATGGCACGAGAATTCCAATCTCTGCTAACTGACTTGTTATTTTTCAGAAATTTAATAATATATAATATTTCTTTATAATTGTAGGCTGTAATATAAGGTAAGAATGTAGAATATGGAGTTGTTTGCTTTACGAAGACAAGGTCGAAGGTCTGCCTTCTATTATTTTTTTTCCAATGTCAGCACAGACCACAACAGTGTCATATTCAGTTACATTAACAATTTGTGCTATCAGATCTAGTACAGGTCTTGTGATCTTTTATTACTATAATAAATATTTTTCCAATGTCTCTGCTACTATGCGTTTCTCAATGCTTATTTTAAAAACGAGCTTTTAAATAATTCCATGTAGTTTTTAATATAAAATTAGTTAAGTAAATCCTATATTTTATTTTGCATAATGAGGTTATTTCTGATGTTTCTCTTTTTTATAAGATACGGTTAATCAAAATACATATTTTAAAATTATTGTATCTAGCCAAACATCAGTCTTCACGTCGCACCTACATAAAGCATGTAGTGCAGAGTATAGTTTATCTAGTGTCAATTTGAGAATCATAAAAAAATATCGACAATATACAGGGTGATTCACGTAGGCCATTCATTAGAAGTTTTTCAACTTGCAGTTGGATTAGAAACTTGAAATTTGGTATGCAGCCATAATCGATCATGCCCGTTCTATCTAAAATATTTTCACTCCTCCAACTATACAGGGTGTGCCAAAAATTGGTACCAACTTTCTTATTTTAAATGGAAACCTATATTTTTCTTTACATGGTTCGATTGGCCTTCTAATTCTAAGTTTAGAGAACCTAAGTTATGTTAACTTATCTATTACAATTTTTGACATATGTCCAATTTTTTGAAAAAAATTGCCGCTGTAGTAGTTTACGAACAAATTTGTATCTCGCAAACCTTTCAAAATTATGAAACCAAATTTGTGAAGCAGTTAGCTGGAAGTCCAGGCAAATTTTTGATGTCCCATCGGTGATCCCATTTTGTACCATATGGGCGCAGTCGATTTTCAAATGTCGCAATCAAGAATTGTCAAAAAGTCAATTTTTTTCAAATGGCACCTACTATTTTTTTTCACACCATTCGAAAGAAAATTGAATTTTAGGGTGAGTTACTTAAGCATTCCCTATACCTAACTTCACCCCATATCGAGTTATTCAATAAAAATCAAGAAATACCTTATCTTGCCGAGAGATTCCTAACTTCATCAAGTATGCCATGGAAACAAAAGACAGTTGTAATAATTTTTAAAGAAAAATATGGATTCTTATTTAATTACACATAACACCAACAAATTATTATTAACGAACAAGAACAATGTTGACGAAATTCTGTCAGTGAAAAAGGTGCACACATTGAGCATTTGTATTGAAATAATTATTTTGTTAATCTGTTTATTTGTTGTTAGTTGTTATTTTGTTATTATTTATGATTGCAATACGATTTTTGAATAAAAATTAAAATGAAATGATTGTTTCCAAAGCCTACTACCCTTGAGAAAAAAAAACCATACTTTTTTTTTTAAATGCCAATAACTCAAAAACGACTGTAGATAGATATATACACAATGTTAATAAAAGTGGCCCTAAAATTCAATTTTGCATTGATTTCTGGCGTCAGAAATGGTAGGCGCAAAGATGTGCTACGCAATCTGTTGAAAGTAGAATAATAGAATATTTGAACAAAAATATGGTGGTCACATTGAACATTTACGTCAGAATTTCGTCAACATTGTTCTTGTTCGTTAATAATAATTTGTTGGTGTTGTGTGTAACTAAATAAGAATCCATATTTTTCTTTAAAAATTATTACAACTGTCTTTTGTTTCCATGGCATACTTGATGAAGTAAGGAATCTCTCGGCAATATAAGGTATTTCTTGATTTTTATTGAATAACTCGATATGGGGTGAAGTTAGGTATAGGGAATGCTTAAGTAACTCACCCTAAAATTCAATTTTCTTTCGAATGGTGTAAAAAAAAATAGTAGGTGCCATTTGAAAAAATTGACTTTTTGACAATTTTTGATTGCGACATTTGAAAATCGACTGCGCCCATATGGTACAAAATGGGACCACCGATGGGACATCCAAAGTTAGCCTGGACTTCCAGCTAACTGCTTCACAAATTTGGTTTCATAATTCTGAAAGGTTTGCGAGATACAAATTTGTTCGTAAACTACTACAGCGGCAATTTTTTTCAAAAAATTGGACATATGTCAGAAATTGTAATAGATAAGTTAACATAACTTAGGTTCTCTAAACTCAGAATTAGAAGACCAATCGAACCATGTAAAGAAAAATATAGATTTCTATTTAAAATAAGAAAGTAGGTACCAATTTTTGGCACACCCTGTATAGCTGGAGGACTAAAAATATTTTAGATAGAACGGGCACGATCGATTATGGCTGCATACCAAATTTCAATTTTCTAATCCAACTGGAAGTTGAAAAACTTCTAATGAATGGCCTACGTGAATCACCCTGTATAGTCTGGTCAACAAGTGACATTTAGGTGAATACCTCGTAGCCTGTACCGAAAATTATGATTTGGGGCTCATTCGATTCGGAATGACATCTAGAAACCTTTTAGGAAATTTGAAGTTGAGCCGATAAAAATTATAAAAGTTATAAACAATTTAGCAAAAAAAAAGAGGCGGTTTGGTTTTTTGCAAATATCTCGGAAATTATTAAAGATATCCGAAATAAAAAAAGAAGATCCTTAAATAGCAGGAAATTTCGTAAAAGAAGTCCTACCTCCCGAAACTCTACCACCAATATTTATAATTTTAATTTAGAGGTGAAAATAGGGCTAAAAACGGGTGATGTGACTTCCGCGCGCGCCGACCGATTCGGACACTTTAACCGGACACCCATTAAATACGAATATTAAGAAATAAAAAAATTCGCATACCTTTTTGGATACTTGAATAAACGAAAATCCACTGGAAAAAGAATTTCCCGAAATTTCTTTATTAGATATGCTTTTGTTAATTAACTTATTTGTTAAGTTTTAAATTAACATAAAAACCCTGATTATTGTCAAACTAAAAACCTCAGATTTTTTTCACTTCTTGGAGCTATTCTTGAAAGGCTTTAAAAAAGACCCCGTTGGAAAAATTCAAAAATTTTGATTTTTCACTTTGTTATTAACAATCGAAGGCATTAAAAGATGGAAAACGTAAACAAAGCAATGAAAAAAAATTGTTTTTTCAAATACTACGATTAGTTCGATTTCTTATTATTAAAAGCTACATAAAAGTGATTTTTTATAATTATTTACTCCTATTGTTTAAATAATTGTTATAAACAAATGCATTGTTTAAAAGATAATAATTTTTTTGTTTTTTTTTTTGGATTCTAATAATCAATAAATATAATAATTTTTAAGAAAAAAATCATTTCTTAAAATAAAAATTATTGCTTCAAAGCGCATTTTTTAATTAACAATTTTTTTTGTTCCTAAATATTAAGGAACCATTTTTTTAAATCATCATTTCTATTGTTCTTCTATATTCTGAAAAAATAAGAAATTTTTGATCATATTTTAATTGTTTATTTAATAAACAATTTGTTATAAACAAATTAATTTTTGCGATATAATTTTTTTTAATGCTACAAAAAATAATAAAAACAACCATGTGTACGTTATGTGAAATTTTTTTTCTCTCTTTTTTATATAATTTTAAGCATCTTTGTGTTTACATGTTTGTCACTTTCTTTCGATTTTTCATCATTGTTATTAGAATAAACTATTGGAGATAGGACAAAGATACCTCAAGTCTGTTTTATCCTCCGTTAAACAATAAACAAATTGAGCTTTTAACCGAAGCTCTAACTTAATTATTTATTAATTTTTTTAAATTATTTATAAAAATATCTCGAGAATTATTTTTCTTATGGCTATAAAGTTTAAATAACTTATAAACTATTGGAGATAGGACAAAGACACTTTAAGTGTTTTTATCCTCCGTTAAACAATAAACAAATTGAGCTTTTAACCGGAGCTTTAACTCAATTATTTATTTATTTTTTCGCTATTAGGCCGGACTCTACTGATTGTACATTGCTTATTTAGCAGTATGGTGAAACATTACTGGAGGATGTAGAAGACGGAGAGAATATAGTCGATATACAAGAAGAAGAAGAAATTGAAAAGGAAACTGAAGAACATCCAAAAAGATTATATATAAAAAAAATAAGTAAACAAATACAGTAATGTTAAAAAAAGTGATAGATTAACAACATTTTTAAAATTACACATTCTCTTAAAATTGCTGTTAGTTTATAAGATACTGGGCAAAAAACTTTGTTATTTTTATAAATATTTCTATTCATAATTATTCAGTGAATAATTAAGTTAGAACTCCGGTTAAAAGCTCAATTTGTTTATTGTTTAACAGAGGATAAAAAAGACTTAAAGTGTCTTTGTCCTATCTCCAATAGTTATTCTAATAACAATGATGAAAAATTGAAAGAAAGTGACAAACATACAAACACAAAAATGCTTAAAATTATATAAAAAATAGAGAAAAAAATTTTCTCATAACATACGACACATGGTTGTTTTTATTATTTTTTGTAGCATTAAAAACAATTATAACGCGAAAATTATTTTTTTATAACATTATTTATTAAATAAATAAATAAAATATAAACAAAACATTTTTATTTTTTCAGAATATGGAAGAGCAACAGAAATGATGATAAAAAAAAAATGGTTCCTTATTATTAATATTTAGCAACAAAAAAAAAAGTTAATTAACAAATGCCCTTTTAAGCAATAAATTATTTTTAACAAACGATTTTTTTATTAAAAATCATTATATTTATTGATGATTAGAATCCAAAAAATGGGTTATCTTACAAACAATGCATTTGTTTATAACAATTATTTAAACAATAGGAGTAAGAAATTATAAAAAATCATTTTTATGTAGCTCTCAATAATAAGAAAACGAAGTAATCGGAGTATTTGAAAAAACAATTTTTTTTCATTGCTTTGTTTACGTTTTCCATCTTTTAATGCCTTCGATTGTTAATAACAAAGTGAAAAATCAAAATTTTTGAATTTTTCCAACGGGGATCTTTTTTAAAGCCTTTCAAGAATAGCTCCAAGAAGTGAAAAAAATCTGAGGTTTTTAGTTTGACAATAATCAGGGTTTTTATGTTAATTTAAAACTTAACAAATAAGTTAATTAACAAAAGCATATCTAATAAAAAAATTACGGGAATTTTTTTTTCCAGTGGATTTTCGTTTATTCAAGTATCCAAAAGGTATGCGAATTTTTTTATTTCTTAATATTCGTATTTAATGGGTGTCCGGTTAAAGTGTCCGAATCGGTCGGCGCGCGCGGAAGTCACATCACCCGTTTTTAGCCCTATTTTCGCCTCTAAATTAAAATTATAAATAGAGGCGGTAGAGTTTCAGGGGGCAGGACTTTTTTTACGAAATTTCCTGCTCTTTAAGGATCTTTTTTTTAAATTTCGGATATCCTTAACAATTTCCGAGATATTTGCAAAAAACCAAACCCCCTCTTTTTTTCACTAAATTGTTTTTTTACCGGCTCAACTTCAAATTTCCTAAAAAGTTTCTAGATGTTATTCCGAATCGAATGAGATCTAAATCATAATTTTCGGTACAGGTTACGAGGTATTCATCAAAATGGCACTTGTTGACTAGCCTAATAGTACGGCAGTCCATGACCAAAAACCCCTCTCAAAACAGCGATCTTTATCGCAGGGACACTGTAGATTATTAGATTATGAAATTCTAAGACACTTTTTCATATGACAAAAGTTCGAAAAACGATCCGGGTGGCTGGCAAACGACTTTCCGTCTGTCAAAAAAAATGCCGTAATTTTTATACCGCGGTGACACAGTTCTCGATTAATTCTCATTAAAAATGATAAACAAGTCATGAATTAATTCAGAACTACCCAATAATATCAAAGTTGTATCAAATTGGAGGCTAAAATTATCAAAGCAGCGAGGCTAAAACGTTCCTACTTGTAGAGTGGAGTGCACAAGACGATTAAAAAATGCGAACTTCCGTTTCCCGTTGGCCGTAGCTGTGCCAAATCGAATGGAGTCGCATATACGTTCGGCGTGTTGGCGCGAAAAAAAACGGGGGTAAATTTTGTCTGGAAAAAGTTACGGCGATTAATATGAAAAAGTATCGCAATCAAGTTAAATCTTTAATACCATGGCATTCAAAATTTTGCAAAAAAGTCAATCTGTGGAAAAATCTGAAAAAAATCTGGAGTAAGTAGGAAGGCGAGAGAAATCGAATGGCGCAAACAGCATTCGATCCGTTTTTAAGATAGGGCCCTCGGAAGTGCAAAAAAAATCACACTTCTACCTTCCGTCAAATTTGAGACACCATATATCGAAAACGGTCGTAGCTACGAATCTCCGGTTTCCTCCATTCGATTTCTCGTTCAATTTTCTACAATATGAGGCTATCTCCAGCCTCTGCGGTCATTTTGTGAACTGGGAAAAAGTTCAGTTCATATTTTTTTCGTCTTCTTAATAATATTTGGAACAGCCTGAGAACTGCCTCACCGCGATGACTTGATCAGCCCTCAAAATTAAGAAACATGCGAATGTAATCACTTGTAACTGACCTAGCAAAAAGTTCCGTTCGAACTTTCTTGTGGTCAAGAGACATCGAAACTACTCGATAATGAGCAGAACTGCCTAGCCGCGGTGGCTAGAATTTTGACCGCTGGCTATTTGTCATTATTTCGGTCTTTGTAACTCGGCGTATTAGTCAAAAGGACAGTTCTCAATTTTTCATCATCATATTTACTTCCCTCGACAAGAAGACAAAAGAAACTGCCTCGCTGAGAAGACCGAGGTGGTTTTTTGTTACATGTTCAAAGCTCGATCTGAACCCTTTATCTGACAGGTAAAACGTTTCGTCACCCAGCACTTTTCTTCTCAGCTCTCCCAGAACTGGTGAGAAACGCTGGAACTCGCGCTGGAATTATCTTCGCTAAAGTAACTGGAAAATATTGGTAGCGAGTTGCCGTACTAATAAATAATACCAGCGCTGTTATGAGCGTCAACCGACAATTTTTAGCATCACTTTTGAATTTATTGCAGGCAAATTAAATTTAGAGTGTTCACAAATTATTGTATCATTGGAAATGGTAAAGGAGCTTATAATGACCGCGAAAAAAAATGCAAGGCCGGAATTTGGAGGGTTGAAAGGGGATGCAAAATATATTATTGAATTTTCCGGCGAAAGCTGACGTTCTATCAAAAAATGTCTTACACAAAAGTTGTAGATCATAAAAAAATCTACAACTTTTATAAGGGTCACGTTTTACCATAACCTCAAAATTTTAGAGAAAAATGGGAAAAAGCGATTTTTTTGTTTTTCATTTTCGCAAAAATAATTCAATTTTAATGAAATTTTGTGAAAGCATGCCTTTTTATGTCTTAAATAAGTACACATTTTTTTATATAGAAAAATTCAAGACAACAAACCAAATAACTTTTGTTTCTCAATTTTTTTTTATTAAATTATGGAATACTTGAATATTTTTGCAGAGCATTGAAAGGACTGCAAAAATGTACTCTTAAAATGTTTTGTAATATTCAGGGTGTCTACTAAATCTTAATCTTAAAATTCCCTGACTTTTCCAGGTTTTCCAGACATTATTTTATCTAAATTCCAGGTTTTTAACTTCTTACGTTCGAACAAATATGAAAATATGTATTCACCTGAAAAAAATATAAACAAATTCTATGAAACGATTAGAAAAAAATTTTGCATTTTATTACTAAAACATTTATTTTCTAGAACCCAATTACGAGCTGAATTATTTCTACAAAAATTATCATTGTTTTTTAGTCTTTAAAGAAGTCTCCCTTTTTAAATCAGAATTAACAACAACAAAATATATAGAAATAGTGAAATAGTACAAATAAAAAATCTATCTATAGTACAGGCAATGAAGGCAAAATATTGTAAAAACCTCGCAAAAATTAATAAAAGGATCATCTCTGGGGTTTTAGTAGGTACTAACCTGTAGAATGGAATGATGCATTCTTTGCACTTCCAAGTTCCGGAAAAATTCAAAAAATTTGGAAACACTTTTTGATTTTCTTTTTTTTTGCTCTAGCAACTAAAATAATGAAAATAGAGAAACAGGTTTTAAACAAAAGTTGTAGCTCGTCTCATTCTCTACAAAAAAGGTCTTTACACATTTTTATCTTACTTAAGCCATTTAGGGGATAAATCCAGTTTTCCACTTCTAGTTTTGAGCCGCTCAGAAATGCGCGTAAAGTGAGAATTCTCCGGGAGTTTCGTACGACCAGACAGATCGATCGATTTTACTATTCAGAGCCGCTAAAAAAATGATGTGGATCTGCTTTAATGAACTAATCACAAAATTCATACAAATTTTTATCATAGAGAAAAAGTATTAGAAGATGGCTTAGCAAACTTTATACAGTTAATTTATTCATATCTTTGAATTTTATGCATCCTCCCTATTTCTCCCGTAACAATGGGTGCTTCTTCACTGCATGAATTTGATTCCACGCACTTTAGTTTATATTTCGTGAAAATCTCATTGAAGAATGTTAAGAAACAAATAAGTTGTATATGTTTTACTGTATAATTGTGCATTTTCTGAACATGTATGAATAATGTAGACAAATTCAAAAAGTACTGCACGCATTTAAAAAACTCTAAAGTCATTCGAATGAATATATCTTATTGTACTTATAATCCAGAAATTAAGACTGTGCTATTATTAATTAATCAAGATATAGCGAATTAAACTCCAAAATTTAGAGATGACTGATCAATGAGAAATATACCATCTACTTAGATCGCAAGGCATATTTTTCTAACAAAAGTAATTGCAATAAAATGTAATTGAATTAGTATATCATTATATAAGAATATATTAGCAAAATAAATTATCATTCTAACGACTCCCGGCAAATATATGAATAAATCTATGGTTCAGCTGTACAAAGTTTACTAAGCCATCTTCTAACACTTTTTCTCTATGACAATTTTTTTTAAGAATTTTGTGATTAGTTCCACATTAAAGCTGAGACTTTTCGCTACATTTTACGTTATTTTAATTTTTTTGGGGCTCTGAATAGTAAGAATTATCAATCGATGAGCCTGGTCGTACGAAACTCCCGGACAATTCTCATTTTTCGCACATTTCGAAGCGGTTCAAAACCATAAGTGGAAAATTCGGTTTATCTTCTAAACCGCTAAGTAAGATAAAAATTGGTAAAGACCATTTTTAGAAAAAGAGACAAGCTACCACTTTTGCTGAAAACTTTTTTTCTATTTATTTTGGCCGCTAAAACAAAAAAAAGCGAAAATCAAAAAGTTTTTCCAAATTTTTTTGAATTTTCACGGAACTTGGAAGTGCAAAGAATGCATCTTTTTCATTCTCCAAGTTATTACCTACTTAAATCCCGGAGATGATCCTTTTATTAATTTTTGTTATGCTAAATGGCTAATTTGTCTGTACTACTATTCATATATTATATTTCAACGCAAACTATATTAGTTATGCAGAAGCAGAGCCGCAAACATTACCACACAGCGGCGGCGCTGATTGCGGCCAGACTATCCGAACTACCATAAACAATCAACTCTGGAACTACTAGCAATAAATAATAACTGGAGAAGTGCGCTCGCGCATTCATATAGCTATATAAAATTTGTAGCAAGAAGTGTTCATAATCTTAATCTTCGAAACATTTCTAACAGATGATTCAATAGTTTGTATTAATAATTATCTGAATGTACAAATTCCAGGTTATACTGCTTATTTTAACAAATTCCCTGATATTTCCAGGTTTTCCCTGACTAAAATAAATTCCCTGACAATTCCAGGTTTTCCAGGTTTTCCAGATTAGTAGACACCCTGAATATTATTCCAAATACAAGGAATTATCGTTTTTTCCGTCATTTGTATTTAACATTTATTTACAATTCTAGAATAAAATGTTATAATAACAGAAAATTACAGATTATTCTAAAAAATACATTAATAGCAAATGCTTCACATGACGTTCACCTGTTTCAGTACATAAATTAATACTTTTAAAATTTTGTGTAATATCAACGAAAAATCAAACATTATAAATTTCTCTGTAGGCCATAGGTGCTTCTGAAACATGAAATCTGTCGCGCTTGAGAAACAAAAGACTTTTAGTTGTTATCAAGCTTACATAGAGTACTTATAGATATACAGGTCCCATGAAAACTTGAAAATTTTATCTTCAATATAACAGAAATTATTGGAAAACATTTTTTTCTGTCTCACTTTAAGAGAATGTACTTCCCCAGCGATGCATTTTTGGACCAAGGTAAATTGGGTTGTACGGGCCCAATATGAGCTCAGGAAGCACAGGTTCCCATCCGGGAACTGAGTTCTGGGACACCTTGTATAAACAGACCTGGAAAAGATTTCAGTGCCCAAGGTATACGCACAATCACTTCTCTTGTACTGATTATTCGATATTCAACTAAAATATACTTTCTCGTCAAAACTAACTAACTTTTGGGAAAATTTAAAGTAAAAATTAAAAAAAACGATTTTTCACATTTTTTCGGAAGTTTTGAGGTTATGTTAAATAGTAACCTCTACAAAAGTTGCAGCTTTTTTCATGATCTACAACTTTTGTATTGGATACATTTTGATTCTAAGACAAAAACTGATTATTTTGCTTACTTATGTGAAGCTTTATTATTTCAATTTAATGTTTATAGCATTACTGTAAAATATAGCTTCTTTTGTATTTTTTCCGTACAATTGAATGGTGTAATCAGTTTTTCAATATTTTAAAAATTTAAACAAATTATCAACAATTACTGAAAAAGCCATTGCTGCAAAATTTATTTTTGAGTTTTTTCAATTTTTGAGCGTGCTGTTAAATAGGGACTATTATTTTTTATTATCGTATCAAAAAGTACATGTAAAAACAAAAAAACGAGCACTGGAAGAACTATGTACGATGAGTTTTCGCCACATAATTTATTTTTGAAAAAAAAAAAGTTTTTGACCGAAAAAACTAACTCTCTCAAAAACTTGATTTTTTATATACAAAAATGTGTGCTTATTAGAGACATAAAAAGGCATGCTTCCACAAAATTTCATCAAAATTGAATTATTTTGCGAAAATGAAAAATAAGAAACAAAAAAATCGCCTTTTCTCATTTTGAGGTTATGAGGTGACTCTTATGAAAGTTGTAGATTTTTTTATGATCTACAACTTTTCTGTAGGACATTTTTTTATAGAACGTCAAGTTTCACCGGAAAACGAAACATTATATTTTGTACCCCCTAAATTAACCCTATACTACCCCCGACCTTGCTTTATTTTTATATTAATTATAAGCCCTTTACTATTTCCAATGATAAAAGTCCTGTCTACAATTAATAGTGGTTTTGGCTTCTAAATCAGTTAATTTGCCTGCACTATTATTGTAATATAGTGAACATTGTTTTACTATTTAATATTAATTGATAGGTATTAGTACAGGCAATGAAGAAAAACTTTTGTAAAAACCTTGCAAAAATTAATAAAAGGATCATCTCCGGGATTTAAGTAGGTAATAACCCGTAGAATGAAATGATGCATTCTTTGCACTTCCAAGTTCCGGGAAAAAAAAATTGAAAAACTTTTTGATTTTCGTTTTTTTTTTTGCTCTGGCGGTTAAAATATTGAATACAGAGAAAAAAGTTTTCAATCTTTCTTTAAAAAAAAGATCTTTACAAATTTTTGTTTTACTCAAGCCGTTTAGAAGATAAATCAATATATTGTATATATATGTACCACTGCATTATTGTGCATTTTCTGAACGTGTATGAATAATGTAGACATATTCAAAAAGTACAGCACGCATTTAAAAAACTCCAAAGTAATTCGAAAGAATATATTTTACTATACTTATAATCCAAAAATTAACACTGAGCTATTAATTAAGATAAAGCAAATTGCACTCCAAAATTTGGAGATTACCGATCGATGAGAAATATATCTTCTACTTTGGTTGCAAGGCATATTTTTTTCAACAAAAGTAATTACAATAAAATGTTAATTGGATTATATCATTATATAAAAATATATTAGCAAAAGGAATTATCATTCTCACGACTCTCGGCAAAGATATGAATAAATCTGTGGATCGACTGTACAACGTTTACTAAACCATCTTCTAATACTTTTCCTCTATGATAAATTTTTTTATGAATTTTGTGATTAGTTCCACATTAAAGCTGAGACTTCTTCTCTACCTTTTATGTTATTTGCATGTTCTTTAGCGGTTCTGAATAGTAAGAATTATCGATCGATGAGTCCGGTCGTACAAAACTCCTATTTTAGCCGCTAGAGCAAAAAAAACGAAAATCAAAGAGATTTTCAAGATTTTTTTGAATTTTCCCGGAACTTGGAAGTGCAAATAATGCATCATTTCATTCTAGAGGTTCCTTTTATTATTTTATGTTACCCTAAATGGTTAATTTCTCTTTACTATATGATGTAAATTATTTATTTTTAATACATAATGCTAGTTTAATGAACAACTCCATAAATAATTCAATAAAAGTAAATAAATATCATTTAACCTACGGCTATGCTACCGGCAATATTAAGAATGAACTAAGAATGGATTTGTAATGGTGAGCCAGGTAAACAATCGACTACTTTCGTTTGAGGCAAGCGCATAACATATCTGTATTGTGTGTAATATTCAAACACGGTTTCGGTGTTATTCTGTCACAGGCAGGCTTTATAATGATTTATCCTGGTAGCAACTCTTTAGACTGAATTTCTCAATTGAGAATGGAAATACTATAGCTGTACGAAGTAGCTGTATTTTTTTGGTTAAACCTTTTATTTGGAGGTCCAAAAATGACCATAGGTTTGATAATCTAGAATTTCTCTTTAAGGAGGTTGAGGCGTTACAGTCCCAACCAAAAGTAAGTCGAATTCTAAATCGGAACTTTTCCTTAATAAATTGTTACGAACGGTTATAAGTCGATGATACCAATAATTATTGTCATAAAGGCATAAATAAATAATTTGTTATTATTAATTAATTATTTAAGTAGATTTAATTACTTTACTTAATGAACTAGCTTTTGGATGTTTTGTCCAAACTTATTAAAAAGTAAATAAATTTATGTAAATATCTGTGTAATTTACAAATTTGCTTCAGTAAATAATTTTTTAAAAAATGACAAGCAGTAAAAATTAAAATTAAATAATAATAATAATAATAATTTTATTTGTAGCTTATAAAAAAAAACATAATTATTAATAAGATAACAACTTTGAGACAATAGTTTTATATTCGGCATCTAAGTGACTAAACACCTGCATGTGCCGTGAGAGGTGTAAATTTAAAAAGGAGCAATAAACTAATATACGCTTAATATTAAATAATGAGAGTTCTCAATAATACATAAACCTATTCATAAACATATATAACAATAGAACACGAGAAAATAAGATACACTATGTATAGTGTATAGATCTCAAAAAAATGTTACAAATACATTATAATTTTCGAAAATGTATACTTTACATATTTTGTTAAATTTTTTTATATTTTTTATTTGCCTGATATAAGGACGTAAAAGATTATAAAATGTCGGTGTCAGATAATTAACAAATCATAAGTTAATGTTTTTATAACTTACAGGTATTATTAGGTGTTTATTAGTCTTTGTCCTGGTTTGATATTGGTGTTACATAATTTTGTAATTGATTGCTTTTGTGAACATATGAACAAATTGTTAAGATATACAGTGAACGTACATTGAGCACATTTTCTGAGTAAAGCATGTTCATTGTGTAGTGCTTGTTTTTTCTGTAAATATTTTTAAAATAAAATTTTGAACCACATTAAGTTGTTTGAGTGCATTGTTATATAGCCCACCCCATGCTATGATTCCATAACGAATCAAGGATTCCACCAAGACTCTATATACTGTAGTTAATAGTGAGTTCGTTAAAAATTCTCTTAATAGATAAAGTTTATGTATCAGTTTTCAAATATTAGTTGTTATTTTAAGGACATGTCGGTCCCACTTTAGATGTTGATCAACTATTAAACCAAGGTATTTAGTATGACTAGTTTCTTTAATGTCATCCCTCAAGTTGTTTATTTTAACAGTATTAAAGTCTGGCCTATTTATACTAGTTAATGAAAAAGCTATATAATTTGTTTTCTTTATATTCAGAGATAGTTTGTATGTGTCTAACCAATTTTTTACCCTACTTACGCCATCATCATCAATGACTAGATTTTTTGTATGTGCCCAAGTTGTACCCTTGAAGAGAAGAACTGTATCATCAGCATAAGAAATGATTGATCCAGGTATATCAATATTCGTCAAGGAGTTAATATATGTAATAAATAATACTGGTCCAAGGACCGTCCTTTGTGGTACACCAATTTTGATTATATCTTGATCACTCAGGTTATTCCTAATTTTAACTACCTGGTGCCTTTCAGACAGATAACTCTTAAAGACTTCCAACACAGTGCCTCGAACTCCATATTGAGACAAAACATCGAGAAGTGTTTTGTGAGGCACCGTGTCGAATGTCTTTGCTAAATCCAGAAAAACTGTGATACATTTATCCTTATTATTTAAATTGTCAGTTAGTTCTTTAGTAAGTTTGTATATTGCATCACATGTGCTCAGTCCAGTAACAAATCCAAACTGATTTGGTGAGAAAATTTGGTTATCGTTAAAAAAAATTATTAGCCTATCTTTCAAACATTTTTCAAATATCTTTGCAAAGTTGTTTATTACACTAATGGGTCGATAGTTATTTATGTTTGTTTTATCACCCGCCTTATATATGGGTGAAACCACAGATATTTTAAATTGAGATGGTACTATCCCGGTTTTGAATGTTAAATTTATTATATGTACGAGAGGGTCTAGTATGTAAGTGAAAGGTTTTTATAAGTTTAGATGTTATTCCATCAAAGCCTGGAGAACTGTTATTTTTTAGTAAATTGATATGTTTTATGACTTCGTTATGTGTGACCAGTTTTAAAAACATGGAGGAAATTGTATTGCTTTTAGTTTCGTAGTGTTCTATAGGTTGATCAATGGTTTCTGCCATTTTTGTACCAACATTAATAAAAAAAATATTACAGTAATTTACCATTTCTTTATCAGTTACAAAATTTTGACCAGTTTCATCAATTATTTGTATGTTAAGGTTATTTTTTTTTTTGTAATCTTCGTTAGTTGCTTCTTGTATAACTTGATAAATTTTTTTAATGTTGTTGGTATTATTATTTATTTCATTTTGATAATATCTATTTATGGCCTGAAATATAATTTTATTTAGGTTATTTCGATATGCTTTGTATTCATTTATTAAATCCCATTTTTATTTTTTTATTTTTCTCGATATTTAATGGAAGTTATTATACCATTAGTTATCCACGGTTTGATTTTGTGATATTTTTTTATATTTACATACTTTTTTGTTTTACATTGCTCAAGTATACTTTGAATTATGTTCATGAAATGGTCTGTTGCTACATTAGAATTAGGTGCGTTCATTACGTCGGTCCAGTTCTGCGATTCGATCAGTTGTTTAAATTTCACAAGATCATTTTCATAAAGTGTATGCATTAAATAATTGAAAATCAGTTAAAAATCATTAACGAAAAGAGAAATTTGACAGTTTACAACGTTTAATATTTTTTTATTCATTAAAAGTCTCCTAATTAAATTGGAAACAATATTAAAACATGGGTAAAACATCAATGCTTTACATAGTTTTCGGAAGTGCTGGCATTATTTGGTTATTTGCTATAAATTAAAATGTACCGTTTGTATGCTGGGTTGACATATATTCCATAAGACTACATGTAAACGTTTTTTAAAATTCTTTTTCTACTTCTATCTTTAAAATGGCGTTTATCGTATACGTTTCCATGACGCTAAATAATCCTTTAAACACGCTTTCGACAAACCGTGACTTCGTGCATTTTAGTCACAGGCTGAACTTAGCAACGAGAAATTAGTCACGGCTGAGGTTAATTCTAGATATTTTAATGGCAAAAATCAAGTTAGTTTTCCGTAATTCTTGTCATCAATCTGTCAAAATAAATCGACGCGTTGTGACAAGAGACAAGTAATTTTGTATTTTTTGGAAAAAAAATGAGCCTAAACGACAGTGAAAGTGAAGAAGATGTTTTCATTGGTACGCCCGAAATTACTCAAGCAGCGGCATCGGCAACTGCTAGTTTGCTGCCAGAAAAATCTAAAAGTCAATACGAACGTGCATATAAACTTTTTACTGTTACCATGTTATTGATACGTTAATAAATGAAATATTAAAATAACTTCCAAATTTTTTATTTAGATATTTGCTGTCGTAGAAAAAGTATAGTATGCAACACGTTTTATAAACTCATTTTATTAAACACTCGCTCCGCTACGCGTCGCTCGCGATTAATAAAACTCGTGACTAAAATGACGTTTATAAAACTTGTTACATAATATACTATTAACTTTACCAGTTTCCTAATGACTTTGGATTTTTTACAGAAAATTGTGTCATAAAAGTCTATTTAAGAAACTTTATTTCAGATTTTTTTCATAATTCTGGTCTAACACCTCAACCTCCTTAAAACAGATGTAATAAAGATACAATGGGCTTGTTCCATGATAATCTTTTTATATGGTTTTTATACTTTTTCATATAGTACTCGATATTCTCATTATACACTTAAAATTTCGCATTATTAACTTTTTCCGTTCTCGAGATATAAGGAGTTGAATTTAGTAATAGTTGCAAAAACCGAGCGCTCATTTGTGACGTCACTATACGCAAGTGACGTAAGAAAAATGGCTTTCTGGGACCTTTCAAATTTAACCTGAAAAGTCGAAAAACATGGAATTTTTAAACGCTGGTAACTAAATAAATACGTCGAGTGGAAGTTCGTTCTATGTGTCTACGGAAAGGAGAAGGTCGGCGATGAATTATAAT
Organism: Stenurella melanura; assembly: GCA_963583905.1. NCBI lineage: Eukaryota > Metazoa > Arthropoda > Insecta > Coleoptera > Cerambycidae > Stenurella > Stenurella melanura. The sequence continues at coordinate 80,655,214 of OY757316.1, read as the reverse complement.
CGTAAATTGCAGGGTCGAAATCGAAAATTCGTTCTGGCAGGAGCGAGAGAAAATTGTAATTTTTTGACATTTCACCAAATTGTAGTCCCCTACTGTCAAGTAGTAAGCAAAACAAACAATACTTCGAAAACACTTATAATTATAACCAATAGAGAGCATCAAGTCTATTGAGATCGCCGAGTCTATGCGTATAGTGACGTAGCGCCTGGCCACGCCCCATTTTCGCGAGATGGAAATTTGTAATAGTTTTTAAGATACTAAACGTGCGAATAAGATTCTGATTTTTTGCAGATCCATTAATTTATACTTGCACTTTCGATTTGTGAAATAAAAAAAAATGCCGAACAAGCCCATTCTGAACAAACTAAAAACAAAAACAAAAATGTTTTAATTCCAATAGTTTCCAAAATCCCACTATCTTGTTAAAAAATCATACTTTTTAGATTTCTTGTTATATCTGATGGTCACACGTAAATGTGGTCTAAGGGTGAGTTAAAGTACCTACAGTCAATTTCTTAAGGTTAAATAAAAAAAAACAACTCTCTAAGTCGAAGAGCTGGCAAACTCTGACCTCTTAAAGTGTAGGATTTCACAGTTGGGCACGTTGTCATTCTAATACAAATTAACAATTGCGATTACAACATAATTCTAATTAAAATTGCAATTGTATTTGCATTCAACAATTACAATTACTGAATTGTAATTTAACTCAACAATTGCAATGATTTGATTTTAACTGCACTCATACTGAAAGAACTATACTTTTTTAAATACATGGAATATGGTTGATCTTTCTCGAGGCGAAAAATACCATCTCAGGTCTCAGTTTAAATAAACTTAATATGGTTCAACTAAGTTCAGTGTCCACATTCTGAGAATGATAACTAAGGATAAATAGAACACCTAGTTATTAATATTATTTAAGAAAAAGTTTATTGTTCTGAAAATCGGCTACTTATCATTAGAGGGCAGCACGAGCAACGACCGGGCGAAAGACCTCGCGAAAACGGAAATTTTTTCTTTTTAAAATAATTGTTTTGTGCGTAAAAAAACAACTTCAGTGACTTCTAAACAGTAACACCGTACCAGCCAGTTGACAGTTTCACAGGTCTCATTATCGTGTTACGTATGCATGCCAGCGTAATACATACAGGATTCACTGTGAAATAATTAAGAGCTGAAAGGGTACTTACTCCCGGATAAAATGGGTCAAATGCCCTTAGGGTGTAATAATGAAACTAATCATTGAGTAATGTTTGTAGGGCCATAAGAATGCATGCTGCAAGATTTATTTGGCATCAACCCCCTCCCCCCCTGACACAAGGAAATTCACAGTTATAGAGGTATAAAAGACCGTTCCTGTCATTTTTTTGCCTAAAAGGGGTTTTAAGACCCAAAAAAAATCGCTTAAAATTTGCTATATTTTTTTAGTTTTTAAGGAAGCACTCATAATATTTTTTACATATTGTAGATATACCTAATGGCCCTCTACTCATATGAATTTTTTCATACCTTTCAGAGTGGTGGCCCTACTTAAACAGCGTTTTTTTGTTATTTTTTTATTTATTTTTTTTACTATTTTACGGCTGCTGTTTTATTATGTAAATGTTATCTTGCTTGCTGTCGGACCACCCTGAAAGTGTTAGTTTTTACCACCTCGTTCCGTGGTCTTTCTCCAAGGAGGTGAGGTTTCATGGGTGGAGAGCCGGCTGTATAGATTTCCTATGAATAAGATACATGAAAATCTTTATGTGAGTGAGTAAGTACTACCACAGACATACAGGGAGCCACTTTTCATTTTTGCAAATTTTGCCCGCGTCATGGAACTCTGACGTCACTTCCGGTCACGATTTTTTGTGTCATCGAATACATGAATAAAACTTACGTCAAAATGTAGGTTTTGAGATATACAATGAGACTGTAGTGGGCTGCCAGGCTTAATTTGCCCGCAACCCTGAGACACCCTCGATTAAAGTATTCTTTTTTTTTCTGTTTTCTTAAGTCATCGAATACATGAATTATTATTTTTTTAAGTTAGTGTATAAGCCTTTTAGTTATTAAAAAAAATAGGTTGCCTCTTCTTATTTGCCCGCATCCTCCCATTTTGACGTCACTTCCGGTAAAATTCCATGACGCGGGCAAAATTTGCAAAAATGAAGTGGCTCCCTGTTTGTCTGTGGTAGTACTTACTCACTCATACAAAGTTTTTCATGTATCTTATTCATAGGAAATCTATACAGCGGGCTCTCTACCTATCATAGACTTGAATATGACATGGCTCTTGGTCTATAAGGGAAGTTGATACTTTTACAGTTTTTATTTTATGCAGAATTGTATCCATGTTTTCCCTCTTAGAACTACTTTTAACGTAGGGTAAATTGGAACAGTACAATTCAAGAATATCTTACTTTTTGCATTTTATTTTAGGTTCCAAATTGTAGAATTCATAAACACAGTCTTTTACTTCCACATCCACGTAGTGGATTGGAACGTATAGTAATCGTAAAAAAAAAAAAATTTTTTCTTGAAATAGGTTTAGAATGTCATGAAACGCCGAGATTTTAAATTTGAGAGATAAAAAAAATTCTGTCTGTCGGTCTGCCTGTAATTTTTTTTGTCCGCGCGTTTTCTCCGGAACAGTTTAAGGTATTGACTTGAAATTTTGTACACATATACAGGGTGATTCACGTAGGCCATTCATTAGAAGTTTTTCAACTTGCAGTCGGATTAGAAACTTGAAATTTGGTATGCAGCCATAATCGATCATGCCCGTTCTATCTTAAATATTTTCAGTCCTCCAACTATACAGGGTGTGCCAAAAATTGGTACCAACTTTCTTATTTTAAATGGAAACCTATATTTTTCTTTACATGGTTCGATTGGTCTTCTAATTCTGAGTTTAGAGAACCTAAGTTATGTTAATTTATCTATTACAATTTTTGACATATGTCCAATTTTTTGAAAAAAATTGCCGCTGTAGTAGTTTACGAACAAATTTGTATCTCGCAAACCTTTCAAAATTACGAAACCAAATTTGTGAGGCAGTTAGCTGGAAGTCCAGGCTAACTTTTGATGTCCCATCGGTGGTCCCATTTTGTACCATATGGGCGCAGTCGATTTTCAAATGTCGCAATCAAAAATTGTCAAAAAGTCAATTTTTTCAAATGGCACCTACTATTTTTTTTCATACCATTCGAAAGAAAATTGAATTTTAGGGTGAGGTACTTCAGCATTCCCTATGCCTAACTTCACCCCATATCGAGTTATTCAATAAAAATCAAGAAATACCTTATCTTGCCGAGAGATTCCTTACTTCATCAAGTATGCCATGGAAACAAAAGACAGTTGTAATAATTTTTAAAGAAAAATATGGATTCTTATTTAATTGCACACAACACCAACAAATTATTATTAGTAGCAAAAAAGTTTGTCATCATAAACACATCAACGGGCAAATTGTCACTCTGGCCCCGTAAAAACCCACTGTCCGTCATTTTTACCACTTAATAATTAAAATAAATAAATAAATGAATTACTTTTATGAAAATATCAATACACATTTACAAAACACAAAACAATTTACGATTTAACCCCTTGGCAGATAGACGACCATTAGACATTATACCGAATGACGTCAGACCAATAGCGTGGTGTTTTCAGTCACGTGGATATGTTCCCATAAAATTTTGAATTTCAAAGTCGTTTCTTTAGGCTACACATTTTTTTATACCTTTTCTTCATTACTTTCTCAACTTATATAACATATATAACGAAAAAATAATAAATTATTGCATTTCTAAAATTCATGCATGTTGCTCATTATCTACAATTTTTAAGATAAGAACCTGAAACTTCACATATTACTCTTGAAATAATGTATAGAGATCCGGTGAGTGAAAAAAATCTCAAAATTTATTTTCGAAATTTCAAAATTTTGAGAATGTTAAAATTTGATATGTATAACTAACTTTCACCACCTATTACTCTGGTTTAAATCACGTTATTAGATTTCTATAGGTGCGGTTTTTATAACTTGAAATGTGTACTTTAAGATGCTTCAAGGGGATTTACCTTAAAAATTAAATTAACCCTCATTATTCTACGAGAATAAAAAAAAATGTTGGTCCAAAATTCGGGGTAAAATGAACGTTAATAACTTTTATAAAAAAATTATTTAGCATACCTAATTACAGCGATTTTTTAAACATTACTTCAAGAGTAATATCTGAAAGTTCCGAAGGTTCTTATCTTAAAAATTGTAGAAATGGCAGAGCTTTTACCGATTTCATCGGAAATCTCTTTATGTTCCGACTTCATATATGTACTATTCCTACATACATTAATTTTTTTATTTGAAAATATAATAATCCCATAGCCACATGTTTCTTCTTTCATTTAGGCTTTGTTGAGCTCAATTTTATTAATTAGTTCAAAAGTTACAACAAATTTAGTGTAGCGCGCCCGAGGCCGTGCTCGTTTTGCGCGCCTATTACGTGTCACTGCGTCCCATTTTCGTGCGTTAAACAAACAAATCTGGAGCCTACATTTTTGATCGTATAAAAAATCTTCATATACATTTTTAATGTGAAATTTCCCGTACTTTCGAATGGCCCAATTAGTTTTTCTTTTTTTTAGGAAAAAATTATTTTGAGATATTTGACAAAAACTGGTATTTTGCAACTAATTAGTTTAATAACAGATGACGCTCAAGGACTATTGTTGGTAACTTATGGTATGTTATTCCTGATATGTTCAAAGATGAATTCTTAAAAGTTACCGCTTCCCGGAATTTTTCAAAAGTGAAAATCTCTATTGAGTCCACTAATAGATATGTTTGGCCATACAGATACCTCAATGTTCAGGGTCGGCAACCAATACCAAACACCTTATATACTTATTTATTAAGAAAATGGTGTATCTATATATCAATCTAAAATCAAAGAGATCGCACAGAGTCTTATATTGAATTATTAGTCCGAGAGCTGGCAGTAAAAACAACTTCCTCATAAGTTACCAAAGGTTTGAACTGACACGTCGGTTCTACTTTAGATTGTAATTTTAAAACCACCCGTCTGCCGGGCGAAAGTGGTCGCTTTATTAGATTTAAAATTAAAAAAAAAAAATTAAAGTAGCTCATAACTTCCCAATTATTACCAACATAAATGTTTTATGAAAATGGCCTAAGATCTTAACTAAATTGATATCGTAAGCATCTGCTATTGGGAATGATCGCTACTTCGGAGCAGACGCTGTCAAATATTTCAAAAAAAAAAACGCCATCAACTTCCTCACAGGTTATCACCATTATTTTTGTGTCAAAATATTACTAAATATGTTACTAACCAAAGTTAAAAAAGAAATTTTTAGCAGACGGTCGCATTCAAACCGCAGACGGGATTTTAAGTTGAAAAGTAAAAATAAATTGTTTCGACTCGAACAGCTAATCTTAGCTTATAAAAGATATTTATTTGAATTAAAGAATATTTTTTATTGTGTAAGTAATGAAGACGTATAAAGAACACTTCGGTAGACGGTCGCATTTAAAGGACAGACAGACGGGACTGCATTGCTATCAATATATTAAAGTACGCGTAATATAATATTATATAAACGACCTCGGGAGTATAGAGTCCCTTAAGCAAAAATTTTATGTAAAAAAGAAGCTAGTGATATAATACTTATTGAATATTTATTTAATTTTAAACACCCAATAAAAACAGAAGAAACAGAAACAGGAATAAAAAAATTGAAGCAAGAATAATAAAACACAAACAAAATCTATGTAACAAGCGATAGAAATAAATAAATAATATTATGAATATGAAAATAAAAATGCAAATTTAATGTAGGTGCTATTCATCTTCATCACTGCTTGCATTGTAAAATACGTCATCTTCATCAATGTCCGGAGCTGGGATTTTGCAAATTTCTTCGAGTGTAGAAGGGGTTTGTGGTCCAATAAACCAAACCAGTTGGTATCTTCCATCGACTAAAAGCCAGCCATGTTCTTCAGGATTAAAAAAAATTGGATTGGCCTCTGTTGCATAATTCCTCATGGCGCAAACTTGATTAGCTCTTTTTATTTTATTTATTAGTACCATTCGACAAGGTGGCATCAAGCTCCAATCAAAATTTTTAACTTTATCTAATGGATTTCTTCCTTGGGACACAATACCACCATGGTTTCTAAGAAACAAATCTAGCCTTGCTTCATTCACACTATTAGCATTGTGCCTACCATGCATGCGGCATACGAATTTCTCAATGCGTTCAATTTGCTCGTCCGATATATTTCGGGAATGGCCAAAAGAAGCTAAAATTTTGGCAATATTTGAATCTTTCTCAATAATGTTAAAAGGCTTTATTTTATATTTTCGAGCAAATGATGCGGTATAATCGCTGCCTGTTAAAGCGTGATAGGTAGGTAACGCTTGAGAAAGGATGTCTCCTGAACCTAGGTATATATCGTTAACAGAAACGTATCTCAAAGTATTCTGTGACTGAAGTCCAGATTCTATCCAAATATGCACTTTATTTGTTAGCTTGTGCATATTTCCCACTGCAATTATTAATATATCAGTACATTTATACTTTCTAGTAGTTTAGATGTATGAAATAAATTCTATTATCAGCTTCATGATGACTACAATATAAATTCTCATCAATTTCACAATTCACAAGTCCATCAATCTCATAAAACATGAAACAAATATCTTCACAATTTACTCTAAGAATTTTGTCTCACAAAATACCCGGAGAAATACTTGTTTTCCAGTATTTCACTAAGAACTTCACGAATTCGGTTTTAAGAGTCACTTCTCAATGTTTTAAAAAATCGTTAGGCCGCTTCTGCGCCTCTCCAACAATATTATACATATTATCCCTTTCTGATACCCCTGCTCTTCTGTCTTTTTCGATGTCTTTTAATGATGGCACTACACACTTGTCAAAAATTAGGTCTATTCTTTTGCTTGATGTTCTGCATAATTTCTTAATAATTGTATATAGCCAATCTACCATAAGTAAGAAGATCACATAAGAGATGCAAAAAGAAGAATCCGTCAATAATCGTACAAATCTATTTGACTTTGACTGTTTGAAGTTGATACACGATTTTCTAATAACTTGTTTAATTTTGATTTAGCTGTTTTATTCATACTTCCGTCGAGATGACTCAGTGACAACGGAATGGTTGTCAAAGGATACGAAAACACATTTAATAAATCAGTGTTATGTTCCAACGATAATACTAAAAGTCGTCCCAGTAGGTTTATTTCGACTTTCGCTTCGGCTGTTTTTCATTAATAAAGTTTGCGCCATCAGGAATTATGCAACAGAGGCCAATCCATTTTTTTTTAATCCTGAAGAACATGGCTGGCTTTTAGTCGATGGAAGATACCAACTGGTATGGTTTATTGGACCACAAACCCCTTCTACACTCGAAGAAATTTGCAAAATCCCAGCTCCGGACATTGATGAAGATGACGTATTTTACAATGCAAGTAGTGATGAAGATGAATAGTAACTACATTAAATTTGCATTTTTACTTTCATATTCATAATATTATTTATTTCTATCGCTTGCTACATAGATTTTGTTTGTGTTTTATTATTCTTGCTTCAATTTTTTTATTCCTGTTTCTATTTCTTCTGTTTTTATTGGGAATTTAAAATTAAATAAATATTCAAAAAGCATTATATCACTAGCTTCTTTCTTACATAAAATTTTTACTTAAGGGACTCTATACTCCCGAGGTCGTTTATAGAATATTATATTACGCGTATTTTAATATATTGATAGCAATTCAGTCCCGTCTGTCTGTCCTTTAAATGTGATCGTCTGCCGAAGTGTTCTTTATACGTCTTCATTACTTACACAATAAAAAGTATTCTTTAATTCAAATAAATATCTTTTATAAGCTAAAATTTGCTGTTCGAGTCGAGACAATTTTTTTTTACTTTTCAACTTAAAACCCCGTCTGCGGTTTGAATGCGACCGTCTGCCAAAAATTTCTTTTTTAACTTTGGTTAGTAACATATTTAGTAATATTTTGACACGAAAATAGCGGTGATAACCTGTGAGGAAGTTGATGGCGTTTTTTTGAAATATTTGACAGCGTCTGCTCCGAAGTAGCGACCATTCCCAATGGCAGACGCTTACGATTTCAATTTAGTTAAGATCTTAGGCCATTTTCATAAAACATTTATGTTGGTAATAATTAGGTAGTTATGGGCTACTTTTATTTATTTTTTTAAATTTTAAATCTAATAAAGCGACCACTTACGCCCGGCAGACGGGCGGTTTTAAAATTACAATCTAAAGTAGAACCGACGTGTCAGTTCAAACCTTTGGTAACTTATGAGGAAGTTGTTTTTACTGCCAGCTCTCGGACTATATAGTTGTTTAATAAAATGATGTATTAACAATCATAAAACATATTTTTATACCAAGAAAAATCTAGGTATTCCGCGTGTAATCTATACTAATACATTTAAACACGTAAGATTGTTTGTACCTAGACAACCTTTAAAACAACCGCATTGATTTTAAAGAAACCCTCACAGTTGTGTTCTTACCCCAAAACTATTATTTTACAAAAAAACATGCTGCTTATAACCTCTTCATTTTTACCTGAGGACCGGCCTAAAAAGGTAAACGTCTTTTATGTTCAAACTAAGACCACCGGATTTCGCAAAATACATTTTACACAAAAAAATGAATTTAATTTTACCACATTCAGATATAACTTGATATGACTTTTGTAACTAATAATCTCTAGTCAATCTATGAGTAAAATTTTTATTATTATCTAACACGCCATAGTGACAATCTATAATGTAATGTACACACAAGTTAAAATTATATAAATCGAACCCAGTTTCATATTAGTGTTGTGTTGTAAAAATTCAATAAAACTGTTAAATCTATAAATAGCATAAATTTTAAATCTAGTGTAAAAAAATCGGTAAAGGTATTTACACAGAACTTCCCTCGTTCACGGCAGTCTCTCTAAAAAAATAATAATTACGAAATGACATTGAGAATAATAATCGGAGTAGAGTTATTGCTATTATTACAAAGAAAACTTGATAAGTTTTGGTCAAAAAAATATACAGATTGCTCATCCAACAGCAAAAGTTCAATACTAAATAGCAGGTGCCACATATGGCAGGCTTGCGCAAATACCTTTACAAATGTCCACCATGACTGAATTATTTCTTGGGATGACCACCCTGTACATTTTTCAATAAAAGTATAATAGGTGCATATGCCAGATGTTATTGCCATCTGTCACATTTTCAATCCAACATTCACGTAATGGAGTGGAAGTATAGTGGTGGTTAAAAAATTTCATTTTTTTTAAATTTTACTTCCCTCGCATACCGAAGGGAAGTATTGTATTCGAGAAAAAATCACCCTCCGAGATTTTTTCGGATTCTGACGTTTCAGAACACGTAGATTCCGAAAATATAGGTTTTTCAATTCCGTCAGTCAGTCAGTCTGTCTGTCTGTCTGTCTGTCTGTCTGTCTGTCTGTCTGTCTGTCTGTCTGTCTGTCTGTCTGTCTGTCTGTCTGTCTGTCTGTCTGTCTGTCTGTCTGTCTGTCTGTCTGTCTGTCTGTCTGTCTGTCTGTCTGTCTGTCTGTCTGTCTGTCTGTCTGTCTGTCTGTCTGTCTGTCTGTCTGTCTGTCTGTCTGTCTGTCTGTCTGTCTGTCTGTCTGTCTGTCTGTCTGTCTGTCTGTCTGTCTGTCTGTCTGTCTGTCTGTCTGTCTGTCTGTCTGTCTGTCTGTCTGTCTGTCTGTCTGTCTGTCTGTCTGTCTGTCTGTCTGTCTGTCTGTCTGTCTGTCTGTCTGTCTGTCTGTCTGTCTGTCTGTCTGTCTGTCTGTCTGTCTGTCTGTCTGTCTGTCTGTCTGTCTGTCTGTCTGTCTGTCTGTCTGTCTGTCTGTCTGTCTGTCTGTCTGTCTGTCTGTCTGTCTGTCTGTCTGTCTGTCTGTCTGTCTGTCTGTCTGTCTGTCTGTCTGTCTGTCTGTCTGTCTGTCTGTCTGTCTGTCTGTCTGTCTGTCTGTCTGTCTGTCTGTCTGTCTGTCTGTCTGTCTGTCTGTCTGTCTGTCTGTCTGTCTGTCTGTCTGTCTGTCTGTCTGTCTGTCTGTCTGTCTGTTGGTGTATTTACTAAAAAACTACTTGACGGAGAGCAGTCAAATTTGGTAGGTAGTTAACCCTACTGTCAGCGAAGAACTGGTAGAATTTTCACTGAAAAATATACAGGGTGGACCGTCTAAACGGAATAAATAGTGAAAAAAAATTTTTTTTGCTCAAATTTAAAATTTCCACGTTTCATGACGCGCTAAACCTGTTTCAGGAAAAAAAATTTTTTGAAAATTTTTTTCAAACATTTTTGAAAAAATTTTTACCAAGATGAAAAAATTTTTTTTTTGCTCAAATTTAAAATTTCCACGTTTCATGACGCGCTAAACCTATTTCAGGAAAAAAAAATTTTTGAAAATTTTTTTCAAACATTTTTGAAAAAATTTTTACCAAGTTGAAAAAAAATTTTTTTTGCTCAAATTTAAAATTTCCACGTTTCATGACGCGCTAAACCTATTTCAGAAAAAAAAAATTTTGAAATTTTTTTTCACATTTTTGAAAAAAATTTTACCAAGATGAAAAAAATTTGTTTTTGCTCAAATTTAAAATTTCTACGTTTCATGACACGCTTAACCTATTTCAGGAAAAAAAAAATGAAAATTTTTTTCACCAATATTTTTGAAAAAATTTTTACTACTAAAATGAATTTTTTTTTTCTTTCTTCAAATTCAAAATCTTCACGTTTCATGGCATTCTAAGCCTGATTAAAAAAAAAGTTTTTTGAAATTTTATCACTAAGATAGAATTTTTCTTTCTTTGTTCAGATTTTAACTATCCACGTTTCCATGACATTCTAAAACTATTCAAACAAATTTAAAAATGTTTTTGAAGAATTTTTTTAAAAATTTGAAAACATTTTTAATCCATTTATGTATCACTACTATAGAACAGACGAAAAAATTTTTTTTGCTCAAATTTAAAATTTCCACGTTTCATGATATTCCAAACCAATTTCGGAAAAAAAAATTTGCAACATTTTGTTACCAGTTTGGAAAAAAATTTAACACCAGAATGCTCAAATTTAAATGACATTCTAAACCTAGGTATTTCAGAAAAAAAATTTTGAAAATTTTTTTCACCAACATTTTTCAAAAAGTTTTTACCACTAAAATAGATCGAATTTTTTTTATTTGCTCAAATTTAAAATTTTCACGTTTCATAGCATTCTAAACCTATTTTAAAAATACATCATTTTTAATTTTTAAACTTTTTTAGCACTACTATAGAACAGAAGGAAACTTTCCTTTTTGCTCTAATTTAAAATTTCTATCTTTGACATTTTAAACCTATTTCAGAAGAAAAAAAATTGAAAATTATTTTACCATCTTTTGAAAAATTTTAAAAAAATGAAATTTTTTAACCACCACTATACTTCCACTCCATTACGTGAATGTTGGATTGAAAATGTGACAGATGGCAATAACATCTGGCATATGCACCTATTATACTTTTATTGAAAAATGTACAGGGGGTCATCCCAAGAAATAATTCAGTCATGGTGGACATTTGTAAAGGTATTTGCACAAGCCTGCCATATGTGGCACCTGCTACTTTTGCTGTTGGATGAGCAATCTGTATATTTTTTTGACCAAAACTTATCAAGTTTTCTTTGTAATAATAGCAATAACTCTACTCCGATTATTATTCTCAATGTCATTTCGTAATTATTATTTTTTTAGAGAGACTGCCATGAACGAGGGAAGTTCTGTGTAAATACCTTTACCGATTTTTTCAAAAGATGGTAAAATAATTTTCAAATTTTTTGCTTCTGAAATAGGTTTAAAATGTCAAAGGTAGAAATTTTAAATTAGAGCACAAAGGAAAGTTTCCTTCTGTTCTATAGTAGTGCTAAAAAAAGTTTAACAATTAAAAATGACGTATTTTTAAAATAGGTTTAGAATGCTATGAAACGTGAAAATTTTAAATTTGAGCAAATAAAAAAAAATTCGATCTATTTTAGTGGTAAAAACTTTTTGAAAAATGTTGGTGAAAAAATTGTCTTCAAAATTTTTTTTCTGAAATACCTAGGTTTAGAATGTCATTTAAATTTGAGCATTCTGGTGTTAAATTTTTTTCCAAACTGGTAACAAAATGTTGCAAATTTTTTTTTCCGAAATTGGTTTGGAATATCATGAAACATGGAAATTTTAAATTTGAGCAAAAAAAATTTTTTCGTCTGTTCTATAGTAGTGATACATAAATGGATTAAAAATATTTTCAAATTTTTAAAAAAATTCTTCAAAAACATTTTTAAATTTGATTGAATAGTTTTAGAATGTCATGGAAACGTGGATAGTTAAAATCTGAACAAAGAAAGAAAAATTCTTAGTGATAAAATTTCAAAAAACTTTTTTTTTTTAATCAGGCTTAGAATGCCATGAAACGTGAAAATTTTAAATTTGAAGAAAGAAAAAAAAAATTCATTTTAGTAGTAAAAATTTTTTCAAAAATATTGGTGAAAAAAATTTTCAAATTTTTTTTTCCTGAAATAGGTTAAGCGTGTCATGAAACGTAGAAATTTTAAATTTGAGCAAAAACAAATTTTTTTCATCTTGGTAAAATTTTTTTCAAAAATGTTTGAAAAAAATTTTCAAAATGTTTTTTTCTGAAATAGGTTTAGCGCGTCATGAAACGTGGAAATTTTAAATTTGAGCAAAAAAAAATTTTTTTCATCTTGGTAAAAATTTTTTCAAAAATGTGAAAAAAATTTTCAAAAAATTTTTTTTCCTGAAACAGGTTTAGCGCGTCATGAAACGTGGAAATTTTAAATTTGAGCAAAAAAAAATTTTTTTCACTATTTATTCCGTTTAGACGGTCCACCCTGTATATTTTTCAGGGAAAATTCTACCAGTTCTTCGCTGACAGTAGGGTTAACACCTACCAAATTTGACTGCTCTCCGTCAAGTAGTTTTTTAGTAAATACACCAACAGACAGACAGACAGACAGACAGACAGACAGACAGACAGACAGACAGACAGACAGACAGACAGACCGACAGACAGACAGACAGACAGACTGACGGAATTGAAAAACCTATATTTTCGGAATCTACGTGTTCTGAAACGTCAGAATCCGAAAAAATCTCGGAGGGTGATTTTTTCTCGAATACAATACTTCCCTTCGGTATGCGAGGGAATTAAAAATTATCCTAAAAGATTGCATTTGAAGTTGAAGAATTGTATTATTTATAGAATATACAAACTGTCTAGCCGGGCAATAAAATATCCTAGGACACTTGGATGTATACAATGCTTTCTTCTACATAAATTTCTAAAAGTCAAATTTTATAGAATATTCTTTTGTACATACTTACATGTCTTTTAATTAGAGGAATTAAAAAAAATTATGTGTGCAACTTTATGAAGATAATAAATTGGTTTTTACTACTACAAATAGCTATCAAAATTTGAGATTCTTGGAGCAAATAAAACAAAAATATCAAAAAAATACATCCTATTTTAATCCAATCAGCGAAGGAAAATGGGGAAAATAATTCGTGTAGTTGCCAATTTCTGAATAGTTGTTAGGGGGAGTGCCCAGAACAACATACTACAAGTCCTGACCAGTGGATGGTCTGCGGGGGGTAGGGGATAGTACCTTTTTCACGTTTTTCTGGAATAACTCGAAAACTACGTCCTCTAGCGAAACAGTATGAATTCTCCTCGCCATTTATCATTCCCAATATTGTTTGAATTTACGTTTTTAAAAATTTCTCAGAAAGTAAAAACATACGACGTTTTTAAAAATTTCTCAGAAAGTAAAAACATTTATTATCACTTGCGTTACATGAAAAAAAAATCGGTAAAGGTATTTACACAGAACTTCCCTCGTTCATGGCAGTCTCTAAAAAAATAATAATTACGAAATGACATTGAGAATAATAATCGGAGTAGAGTTATTGCTATTATTACAAAGAAAACTTGATAAGTTTTGGTCAAAAAAATATACAGATTGCTCATCCAACAGCAAAAGTTCAATACTAAATAGCAGGTGCCACATATGGCAGGCTTGCGCAAATACCTTTACAAATGTCCACCATGACTGAATTATTTCTTGGGATGACCACCCTGTACATTTTTCAATAAAAGTATAATAGGTGCATATGCCAGATGTTATTGCCATCTGTCACATTTTCAATCCAACATTCACGTAATGGAGTGGAAGTATAGTGGTGGTTAAAAAATTTCATTTTTTTAAAATTTTTCAAAAGATGGTAAAATAATTTTCAAATTTTTTTCTTCTGAAATAGGTTTAAAATGTCAGAGGTAGAAATTTTAAATTAGAGCAAAAAGGAAAGTTTCCTTCTGTTCTATAGTAGTGCTAAAAAAAGTTTAAAAATTAAAAATTATGTATTTTTAAAATAGGTTTAGAATGCTATGAAATGTGAAAATTTTAAATTTGAGCAAATAAAAAAAAAATCGATCTATTTTAGTGGTAAAAACTTTTTGAAAAATGTTGGTGAAAAAAATTTTCAAAATTTTTTTTCTGAAATACCTAGGTTTAGAATGTCATTTAAATTTGAGCATTCTGGTGTTAAATTTTTTTCCAAACTGGTAACAAAATGCTGCAAATTTTTTTTTCCGAAATTGGTTTGGAATATCATGAAACGTGGAAATTTTAAATTTGAGCAAAAAAAATGTTTTCGTCTGTTCAATAGTAGTGATACATAAATGGATTAAAAATGTTTTCAAATTTTTTAAAAAATTCTTCAAAAACGTTTTTAAATTTGTTTGAATAGTTTTAGAATGTCATGGAAACGTGGATAGTTAAAATCTGAACAAAGAAAGAAAAATTCTATCTTGTAATAAAATTTCAAAAAACTTTTTTTTTTATTCAGGCTTAGAATGCCATGAAACGTGAAAATTTTAAATTTGAAGAAAGAAAAAAAAATTCATTTTAGTAGTAAAAATTTTTTCAAAAATATTGGTGAAGAAAATTTTCAAATTTTTTTTTCCTGAAATAGGTTAAGCCTGTCATGAAACGTAGAAATTTTAAATTTGAGCAAAAACAAATTTTTTCAAAAATGTTTGAAAAAAATTTTTTTTTTCTGAAATAGGTTTAGCGCGTCATGAGACGTGGAAAATTTAAATTTGAGCAAAAAAAAATTTTTTTCAACTTGGTAAAAATTTTTTCAAAAATGTTTTGAAAAAAATTTTCAAAAATTTTTTTTTCCTGAAATAGGTTTAGCGCGTCATGAAACGTGGAAATTTTAAATTTGAGCAAAAAAAAATTTTTTTCATCTTGGTAAAAATTTTTTCAAAAATGTTTGAAAAAAATTTTCAAAAAATTTTTACTTCCCTCGCATACCGAAGGGAAGTATTGTATTCGAGAAAAAATCACCCTCCGAGATTTTTTCGGATTCTGACGTTTCAGAACACGTAGATTCCGAAAATATAGGTTTTTCAATTCCGTCAGTCTGTCTGTCTGTCGGTCTGTCTGTCTGTCTGTCTGTCTGTCTGTCTGTCTGTCTGTCTGTCTGTCTGTCTGTTGGTGTATTTACTAAAAAACTACTTGACGGAGAGCAGTCAAATTTGGTAGGTAGTTAACCCTACTGTCAGCGAAGAACTGGTAGAATTTTCACTGAAAAATATACAGGGTGGACCGTCTAAACGGAATAAATAGTGAAAAAAATTTTTTTTTGCTCAAATTTAAAATTTCCACGTTTCATGACGCGCTAAACCTGTTTCAGGAAAAAAAAAAATTTGAAAATTTTTTTCACCAATATTTTTGAAAAAATGTTTACTACTAAAATGATTTTTTTTTCTTTCTTCAAATTTAAAATTTTCACGTTTCATGGCATTCTAAGCCTGATTAAAAAAAAAAGTTTTTTGAAATTTTATCACTAAGATAGAATTTTTCTTTCTTTGTTCAGATTTTAACTATCCACGTTTCCATGACATTCTAAAACTATTCAAACAAATTTAAAAATGTTTTTGAAGAATTTTAAAAAAAATTTGAAAACATTTTTAATCCATTTATGTATCACTACTATAGAACAGACGAAAAAATTTTTTTTGCTCAAATTTAAAATTTCCACGTTTCATGATATTCCAAACCAATTTCGGAAAAAAAAATTTGCAACATTTTGTTACCAGTTTGGTAAAAAATTTAACACCAGAATGCTCAAATTTAAATGACATTCTAAACCTAGGTATTTCAGAAAAAAAAATTTGAAAATTTTTTTCACCAACATTTTTCAAAAAGTTTTTACCACTAAAATAGATCGAATTTTTTTTTATTTGCTCAAATTTAAAATTTTCACGTTTCATAGCATTCTAAACCTATTTTAAAAATACATCATTTTTAATTTTTAAACTTTTTTTAGCACTACTATAGAACAGAAGGAAACTTTCCTTTTTGCTCTAATTTAAAATTTCTACCTCTGACATTTTAAACCTATTTCAGAAGAAAAAAATTTGAAAATTATTTTACCATCTTTTGAAAAATTTTAAAAAAATGAAATTTTTTAACCACCACTATACTTCCACTCCATTACGTGAATGTTGGATTGAAAATGTGACAGATGGCAATAACATCTGGCATATGCACCTATTATACTTTTATTGAAAAATGTACAGGGTGGTCATCCCAAGAAATAATTCAGTCATGGTGGACATTTGTAAAGGTATTTGCGCAAGCCTGCCATATGTGGCACCTGCTATTTAGTATTGAACTTTTGCTGTTGGATGAGCAATCTGTATATTTTTTTGACCAAAACTTATCAAGTTTTCTTTGTAATAATAGCAATAACTCTACTCCGATTATTATTCTCAATGTCATTTCGTAATTATTATTTTTTTAGAGAGACTGCCATGAACGAGGGAAGTTCTGTGTAAATACCTTTACCGATTTTTTTTCCTGAAACAGGTTTAGCGCGTCATGAAACGTGGAAATTTTAAATTTGAGCAAAAAAAAATTTTTTTCACTATTTATTCCGTTTAGACGGTCCACCCTGTATATTTTTCAGTGAAAATTCTACCAGTTCTTCGCTGACAGTAGAGTTAACTACCTACCAAATTTGACTGCTCTCCGTCAAGTAGTTTTTTAGTAAATACACCAACAGACAGACAGACAGACAGACAGACAGACAGACAGACAGACCGACAGACAGACAGACAGACAGACTGACGGAATTGAAAAACCTATATTTTCGGAATCTACGTGTTCTGAAACGTCAGAATCCGAAAAAATCTCGGAGGGTGATTTTTTCTCGAATACAATACTTCCCTTCGGTATGCGAGGGAAGTAAAAGCAAATTTGACGGAAAAAAAAATTGCCCACATCGAGGATCGAACCCGCCACCCCATTGCGCGTTAAATCTTACTATTTTCACGTTGCAGGAGAGATTTTTTTAAGGGTCAAAAACATATATAACTCTTCAGGGATTGAATATTTTTTGTAGAACTTTTTGTAGCTGATGGAACAACTTGTTAGCTTTCATTTGCAGCGAACCTCGTGTCCAAAAAGTTGTTAATAAACATATTAGCGACTCTCAGGCAATATCACTTTTATTTCCGGTTCCGGTTATCCGATCAAGTTCTTTCAAAATCCCATTTCGATACTCTTACCCAGAGCCGAGATATTCCATTTGTTAATTTGCAAAATTAATTTAAATTTTAAATAAACAAAAGCAAAAAGTTGCATTCGTGCAGACTTCTATGGGGGTTATGCCCGACATCAATATTTATCGTTTAAAGTTGGTTTGAAGCCGACCAAACTTTCGAAAAAAGAGTTATTTGCTAATTAAGAAATTATGCCAATTGTTTAAACAATCAAAAAGCATTGAAGATACCTCATTAGTTTCGGAGTAATCAATTTGTTAATTAAGAAATTCATTTTGGTTATAACAAATGAACGGGTTGACAAAATGAGTTGTGCCTCTCGCCAAACGACGCGTATTGAAAATATATTTCATTGAATCAAGATTTTTTCAGATCCGTCAAACAGTTTTCATTTTATGAAATAAAAACGAAAAAAAAAATTGTTTAAACAATTATTTGACCATGAAGCTCACGGTTTAGGAACATTTTTCACCAGAAAATCTTGTTCAGCGGAATTTTTCCTATAATAATCCGTGGCTAACTCAAATGGTATAGAAAATTCTTGGGAAAAATCCCAGGCAGACTCGCCTATGGGCTGCCAGACCTAATATACCCGCAACCCTAAGACACCCTTGATTCAATTTTTTTTCTGTTTTCTTAAGTCATCGAATATATGAATTATTTTATTTTTTAAGTTCTTCTAGTTATTAAAAAATAAATACGCTCCCTCTTCTTATTTGCCCGCATCCTCCCATTTCGACGCCACTTCCGGTAAAATTCCATGACGCGGGCAAAATTTGCTTATATGAAAAATGGTTCCTTATAGGTCTGTGGTAGTACTCACTCACTCATACAAAGTTTTCATGTATCTTATTCATAGGAAATCTATACAGCCGGCTCTCTACCTATGATAAAGGGCGAAGATTAATGTCAGAGACAAGACCATCACCACCCTTGGGGGTTGAATCTACCCCCTGGGGGGTGGGAAAATGATAACATTTATCTCTCCTCCTTAGTACCTAAGTTTGCAGAAAAAAAATTTGTTCCAGACTTCTTTTTTAAGGAGTATAATTGTAGTACTTGTAGTTGTACAATAGGTTGTTCAAAATGATGTAGTTGTACAAAATTAGGCCTACTGTAATTATTTTTGCAAAAATTGTAAAGGTACAGACTGCGAGAATTGTCCAGTAGAGGATTAGGAGGATGTAATACCTACAGAAACAAACGATCCTGACGATAATAATATTGTTGAATTTGATTTTTTTTTTTTAATTACATATCTAAAATCTTGATTAATGACATCGAATCGGAAATGGACGATGAATGAAGTGAAAGAGAAGAAGATAGTAGTGAATGTGTGTATTTCTATGATAATGAACATAGGAATTTTATTTGTAAGAGTCGTAAGTTAAACTAATATACTGTTATGCATTACACCCCCTTGAAACTGGAGACTGATACGCCCATGACTAATAGTGACTGTCCTGGAAATTTGTAGAAAGAGATCGAGTTTTCTGGAATGTGGTGGAAGAAGATTCTCGATTGTGTTCTAGATAACTCTAGAGGCAATTTTGGAGTATTCGCGAAAATCAAACAAATGAACCCAAGGGGGATTTACCTTCGATACAAAGGAATTCACCTATAAGGAAAAGTTTGTATAATAACAGCGGAAAGTCGTAATATCTAAATCGCTCTCACGTATTGGTGAATTTGTGTGTATCGACGGTAAATCCCTCTTGGGTTCATTTGTTTGATTTTCGCGAATATAAGGCGAGGGAAAAGTGTGAAGTGAGGTTAGAAATTGGAAGTAAATACAGAGTGTAAATTTGAAGTAACAAACTTTGTTAAAATATTGTTTTAGTCCAGTAGAAGTATATTTTAGTCAAGGAAAAGTATTGTGTAGTTCTGAGAAGTTATTAAATAAAGTGTTAGTGGTTACCCCTTGTTAAAGTTATTTAGAACCTACGGATTTTTACAGCGTGTTTCCAAAGGGCGGAAACTCGCAACAATACTGTAAGCAATATTCTTTGTATTCAATAACCTAAAACAAACATTTTCCTCAACTTTATGCAAGATTTTTTCTAGGATCAATAAGCACTTTGCGAGATACAGACATTTTTTCAGATTTTCATGTTTCGGATCATGTAGGTAGATTAGGAAAATATAGGATTTTCAATTTCGTCTGTCTCTCGGTGCATTAACTAAAAAAACTACTTGACGGAGAACAGTCAAATTTGGTAGATAGCTGACGCTACTGCCACTGAAGAAATGGTTAGAATTTCACTGGAAAATATACAAGGTGGACCGTCTAAAGGGAATGATAGTTTTTCCGCTGTTTGCAAAATCCTATAAAGAATATGTTTCATTACTATAAGAAAAAAAAATTCGTTTCTAAACATGCATAGAGTATATAGACTCCAATACTAGTTAGCTAATAGATAGGTAAAGATCTGTTGTTTTTTATCAGTCAATGTCAAATATAAATATTTAATAGTTATTCATAGATATTGCCTTGGTCTTGCATGAAACATCGTTATGAGTGGCTTTGTGCCTTTCTGGTGAGCTCAGAATAAGGGCGAAAAACGTTTCAAACGCTAAGCATTTCCAAGAAACTGAATGAGAGATTTTATGAAAATGTAATCCGTTAGAGTGAAAAATTTTTTAAGACAAGGTAGGTAAATAAATTTCATTTTAGGCCTTTGTTCTCATTTTTAACTGAATCTTCATACCGTAGGGGGTCATGTAGATACTAGTTTAATCTGCTTAGCCGTAGGGGACTATGTTGGATGCTAGTGTCATAACGAGAATGTCAAATAAGAAATTAGACAAATCTATTTTAGGATTTTTGATTTGCTAGCATAACCAGAAATCAGGTTATCGAAAGAATGCAAAGATTTCATTAATATTTTTTACATATAGTTTTTCTTTTAGTTCTCATAGACAGTTTTTTTTCGCTGTTTGCAAAATCCTATAAAGAATATGTTTCATTCTAAGGCTATTTCAACTAAAAAAAATTCAATTTTTTTTACGATCCACTACGTGGATGTAGAAGTGAAAAAAAAATATCATGAAATAACAGGTTACTGTCACCTACAATATAATATAGTTTACTGTTAAAACAAATCCAGAACTATTACAAAAAACTCAACATTTTCTGTACAATGAACACTTTAGGAGGTACTGATAGTTAGTATAGAGTGCTCGCGTTGACTAAAGTCGCTTAGTTTTCGATCCCGTTGGCACTTTTAGAGTAAAATGTATGACCTTGTCAGATATGTTACTTATGCCCTGTGGATTACGATATTACGAATCCACTTGTCGTCAAAAAATTGTCATGAATATAAAGGCGCAAATCAAAATTTTCTAACTAACCACACCACGCGATAGAGTCAATCATAAAGCGTATTTTATCAAAAAATCATCAAATTCTCTGTAGAATTTCTATTTTTAAAATAAATAAAGAAACGAACTTTTGCGTAGGCTTATATGGCAGTAAAAATCTAATCTAATCTAAAATCCTCATTTTCTCTGTTCGATCAAAAAAATATATACTTTATAAAATATTTGGCATATTTTTCAGATTACAATGGTTTTTAAATCAGATTTTTTGAGAATTTAATAACCAAAATATTTAATAATGTCTAGCGTGATATCAATTTTGGAAGCTTATCAGCGGCATACGTTCATTGCAAATTCTCGCTCTCCCACTCTTTAAAACTGTTTCAACACACCCCACTTCGCACCCGCTGTGGCCCACCGTTAGATAGATTGGCGCATAGTAACTCTCGTGGTTCATAATATTTTGAAATTTATATCTATCAAATAAATGTAAATATATTTGTAGAATATTAATTCAATGTTACATGGACTTTCATAAAAATTATGGCCTGCCTAAAATTATTGTGTAATAATAGATTAACACGTTATCACAAACTCCCTATAGTTCACCGTTTGCAAGATACTTTCAGCTGGTATGTATTTTAAATTTTCTACCATACAGGTAACTGATGTATATGCTTTTTAGAAGAAATTAAAATGAAAAGTACTACTGATAGCACAAGTTCTGAAAGTGAGATTGAGAAAAATATAATTTAATGTAAAAGTGATTCGTAACATATTAGCTTAATTTGTATGAAACCGGGTCCTGTAATCAAGGGTCTTGAGAAATCGTTTGCACCATTTATTGATTGTTTAAAAATCTATGAAAAAATAAGTAACCAAGGAGGAGATGATCTATATCCTAGCATTATGTCATTCAAAAAAACAAACGATTTTGACTGGTTTGGCACCGAAATTGCTTCTAGTTTTACTAGCCAAAGAAATGTAGAACATTTAAGGAGATAAATAGAGAAAGAAATTGAAAAGTGTTCAGATGGATCCAATGCCTGTCCGTCAACTTTTTTCGATGTGTATTTTCGTAAAATATTTTTTTTAAATAGAGAAATGTATTTTTGTCAAAAGTACAACAATAAAGCTTTCTCAAGTAATGGCCACGGAACCAGAAAGAAAAGTAAGACTACTAGCCCACCAGAATCCCATAATTTTAGAAAGAATTTGTGCTAACGACTTAATACCTATGGAAATTGAATATCATATTTCACGTTTCTAAAGTCGCTATATAAAATGCAGAGGTCTATCTAACAATAAAAATAAAAGTGGAAAACGGACAGACAACGAACGGAGTTCAAATATATAAAATTCTTGAGAAACGGTTTTTAAAGCAAAAAGGGTATGGCATGTCGTCAATTTATGATGAGAAGTATCTAGAATGGATAGATATAGGGCTAAAAGAGAGATCAGTAGACTACTTATAAATACATTTACCGGTAAAGGAGTCAAAATTGTTAAATCTACAAAGAGAAACGAAAAATATGTTAATTCAGAAAACGAGGCATGAAACTTTGCATTTTCTATTGTGACTTCAGAAACATTAAACATTATATTTAATTTCTATAGCATTTAAATCGTTAGTACAAATTCTTTAGAAAATTATGGGATTTTGGTGGGCTAATAGTCTTATTTTTCTTTTTGTGTTCGTGGTCATTACTTGAGAAAGCTATTTTATTGAAAAAAAAATTAATTTTAAGCAAGGAGACGCCTGAAGAAGTTATTGGACATGCACTGCATCCATCTGAACTGTTTTTAATTGTTTTCTCTTTCTCAATTTTTTTTCCTTCAATGTTCCTTATTTCTTTTGCCAGTAAACCTAGAATAGCAATTTCGGTGCCAAACCAAACAGCCAAAATGATTTGTTTTTCGTTTTTCTTTTTTCACGGAGTTTTAGACAATCAATAAATATTGCAAACGATTTATCAATAAACATTGCAAACGATTTATCAAAATCTTTGTTTACAGAGCCCGGTTTCATACAATTTAAGCAAAATTTCTTACGGATCTGTTTTTCTTTAAATTTTATTTTTGTCTCAATCTCACTTTCAGAACTTGCGCTATCAGTAGTACTTTCCTTTTTCATTTCTTCTTCAGTTACGTATATGGTAGAAAATTCTGTTAAAAAAATACATACCAGCTGAAAGTATCTTGCTAGCATCGAACTGCCGAATTTCTTATAACGTGTTAATCTATTACACAAAAATTTTATGTAAGGCGAAATAACACTGAATTAATATTAAACAAATATACTTATATTATTTATTCCATAGTAATCATTTAAGACATAAATTTCATTAATATCATGAACCACGAGAGTTACCATGCGCTAATCTATCTTACGATAGGCCATTGCGGGTGCGAAGTGGGGTGTGTTGACATAGTTTTAAGGAGTGGGGAAGCGAGAATCTCTAACGAACGCATGCCGCTGACAAGCTTCGAAAATTGATATCACGCTACACATTATGAAATATCATGGTCATTAAATTCTCAAAAAAATTGATTTAAGAACCATTGTAATCTAGAAAATATGGCAAATATTTTATAAGGAATATCTTTTTTTGATAAATATAATAGTTTGGGAAAAGACGAAAAATAATTAATTTTCAGCCGTAGTCGAACAGAGAAAATGAGGATTTTAGATTTTTACTGCCATATAAGCCTATGCAAAAGTTCGTTTCTTTATTTATTTTAAAAATAGAAATTCTACAGAGAATTTAATGATTTTTGGATAAAATACGCTTTATGGTTGACTCTATCGCGTGGTGTGGTTAGTTAGAAAATTTTGATTTGCGCCCTTATATTCATGACGATTTTTTGACGACAAGTGGATTAATAATAATAATAATAATAAATTTATTCATCCAATAAGAGCAATACATTAAGTGCTATAGGACAAGTCAAAATGTTATAGTCTAAATATGCATATATACACGTGCATACAAAAAACATGTAGCCGCATATATGCACATTGCCCACATATGTACATAAAGTAAATAATAAATGCAGTAAATATGACAGTCAAGAAAATATATATATACACACACACATACACATTAAAATGAAATTATACATGAAAATTCCACAACTACTTACACATTAAAATGTTGTATTAAAATAATGAAATAAACTATAGACACATCTAGCAATTATTCCTGTAATCAAAATATTCCTGAACAGAATATGCACACATATTTAAAAGGTATTCCTTAACACGATTCTTAAAAACATATGTGTTCTTTAAATTTTTATACGATATTGGTAAATTATTATATAACTTGAGACCGAGGATATTGTGCGATTTTGTGGACATATTTAAGCGTTTAGTTGGTATGTGAAAATTATTTTTATGACGTGTATTGTGAAAATGAATCATTTCATTTTTTTTAAATTTATCCTGATTTTTATATACATATACTAGCAATTCTAGGACATATAAGCTTGGTAGAGGAAGAATATCAAATTTTTTAAAAAGATTTCGGCATGAATGAGTTGGCGGTACACCTGCTATACATCTTATAATGCGTTTCTGAGCAATAAAAACATTATGAGCACTAGATGAGCCTCCCCATATAGTAATACCATAAGTTAATCTGGACTGAACTTGTCCAAAATAAAATACTAGTAGACCAGACCTATCCAAAACACTTTTCAGGGTTCTGATTTGAAAACATTTAGAGTTCAAGGTATTAATTAGATTACTACAGTGATTGCTAAATGTAAGTGTATTGTCAAAAATTACACCAAGAAATGTTGTACAGTTACTCTCTTCAATATGAACATTATTGATTTTTATGTCTAGGGTGGAAGTATTATTATTTTGACGGGTACGAAATGTCATATGATTTGTTTTAGAGACATTAAAATATAACAAATGATGTTTAAACCAGCTGCATAAATGACTGACAGTAGTATTAATTTTATTTAGAAGTGCAACAGGAGATTTATCAGAAAGAAGAAGGGTGGCGTCATCAGCATATAACGAAACAAAAGCCTCAGTCAGCATATTTGGCAGTTCATTAATGTAAATAATAAACAGGATAGGCCCCAAAACAGAGCCTTGCGGCACACCCAATTTATTATCCAATATATTTGATATACGAAAAGTTTTTTGATTTCCTTCTAGACACTGTATTTTTACCATCTGATTTCGTTCACTAAGATAGGAGGCAAACCAATCATATGGTTTACCTCTTATGCCATATTCATATAATTTTTTAAGCAACAAGTCATGCTGAACGCAGTCGAATGCCCGACTGAGGTCACAGAAGATCCCGGTCGGACTCTCGCCTGCCTCAACTGCCTCCAATATACGTTCGTAAAAAGAGTGAACTGCTGTAAGAGTAGAGTATCCAGAACGAAAACCATGTTAATTATCGTTTAAGGTATTATTTATTTCAAGAAATTTAAGTAATTGAGACAGCATCGCATATTCATAAATTTTGGAAATTATAGGGGGAACAGATATTGGTCGATAATTTGCCATGTTACTAGTGTCACCCTTTTTGAAAATTGGGGATACCAAAGATGTTTTTAATCTTGAGGGAAATGCTCCTTCTGTAAAAGATTCATTTATTATGTGAGTTAAAGGTTTAACAATATATTCGGCAATTTTTTTAATTAAATTGCCGGAAATATCATCAAGTCCAGTTGAATGTTTATTTTTTAATTTATGTTTTATAATAAAGAAGATCTCTTGCTCTGTTACATATGATAGAAATATGCTATTAGAAATATTAGATTTATTTAGATCAGATATTAAATTTGTAGTTATATTTTGATTAGTTATTTTATTTATTGTTTCGTGCGGTGCATTTATAAAAAAATTATTAAATTCCTCAGATATCTCTTGTGGATTTTCAATATAAATATTATCTATTTCTAATTTGATATTTTTCTGAAATCTGGGTTTACCTGTTAGTTCAGATATTATGTGCCACGTAGATTTACTTACATTGCTAGAGCTATGTATTTTATTTAAATAGAACTGACTTTTCGTTTGCTGAACAAGCTTATTATGTCGTTTTTTAGCTATTTTATAGTTATTTCTTAGGTCGGGATTGTTTTTTTGTAAATAAAAAAGTTGTTTGAGATTCTCACTAGACTCTATAATAGTAACATTTACCCATTCTTTACCAGTTCTTTTACAATATTTTTTATTTCTTTGTGGACATTCTCTATTAAAATAGTATGTTAGTGTATCATGAAAGTTGTTAAATTTTGTATCAGAACCATTAGCTAGATACACATCTGTCCAGGTTTCATTGGATAAAGCGTGAATAAGACTATTCAAGTTTGCACTTCCGCACATTCTATTATTAACATGGATTTTTTCTGAATTATTTTTGCTACACCCAGAGTTCATAGAGAAAAGAACTGTACGATGGTCAGAAATGATATTATCTTGAACTGTAGATTTACCGATGGAAAATTGATTTGTATATATCTGGTCAATTATACTTTGAGTTGTGTTACTTATACGGGTCGGCTCAAATATCTTAGGACTGAGATCATATGAATAAAGCAGTTCGGACAGATTGTTTTGTTCATTATTATTTAATGACTTTACATTAAAATCACCTGTTAAAATTATAAGCAATTTTTGGTTTAAAAATAAATTCTAGAATAGAGTGCAGGTTATTTACGAAAATATCATAATTACCACTAGGTGACCTGTAACAGGTTAAAACAACAGCATTTTGTTCAGAGTTAATGGCCCATGTTATGCCAGAAATCTCGATATCTTTTTCACTACAGTAATAATCATAATCTACAGGGCATAAGTAACATATCTGGTAAGGTCATATATTTTACTCTAAAAGTGCCAACGGGGGGGAAGATAGAAATTGATTTGCACTCTACTATGAGGAAAAACAGAAACAAGTGCAAACATTTCGCTGTTTTTTGGGAATTACGCAGCTCGCACAGGTCTTTCGAAGCTGCAAACTTTGTTTCTTACTATTGGCATATGAGAAAATTAGAACTACTTACATGACTCTTTGTACGGTCGTACCTTAATTGACTGACGTATAGATTTTTAGTGTGTTATATATTTTTATTTTTTAAAACCGATATCCTAATATTTTTCAGGATGAAATTTTCTGTAATTTGATACCACACACAGAATATTTTCCGATTTAAGCCAACAAACAGCATTTCGCACATTAAGATTTTTCTACACTTTTAGTATGTCAAAAAGATACCAATAACGAACTAAAAAATTCAAACCCCCTCCTTGTGGGAATTAGTTCCACGCAAAAACCGATATAGATACTGTATGTACAATTTGAAAAACTATTGTCATTTTTTTATACCTATCAGTAGGTAATATTAATAATAACAAAGATACCTCAAAGTTAGAGACAACCTGTATAATATATTAGATTCAATATTTACGCATATTATAATTTATAAATATAATAATATATTATAGGTTAGCATAGCACATTATGAAAACCAAACAAGATCCCTATGACGACATTTCTATTTGAATGAAATACAGGTAGGCATTAAAACTGACGTCGAACAGTGAAAAACTAATGACCGTTTCCAACGAATTTATACTTTCGATTGTATGTACTATCAGAGACGGGCACGGGCAAGGTCGATGACCTTGCCAAAAATTCTAGCTTCGAGACCGTCGCCTCTTGAAGAATTCCTTCTCAAAAACCATCAGACATGGTGGAACACTAGACTGATGAAAATATTTTAAATCAATAAACGAATGTTTGACTAATCGTCAAGCAGGTTGAAAATAAATTTAAAGTATTTACCTCAATCGATAGACGAATTTCGATTTTATTATAGGTTGATGTCATTGACCTGAAGACGTATCAATATGCGTTTTTCCCTCATTTTGCCGGAATTTTATGATGATCGCATCACAGAAAGCGAACTACAAAAGTAAATCGGCCTTTAAAGTTACCTTATCTAATATTAATTATTGTACCTAGGTACTTTAATAATAAAAACCGATCGGTAAATGCAAAGGTTATTGAACATTTGAATAAGAGACCGCACATGAAGACGGTTGACACCTTTGATATGATTCTGTAACAACAAAAATATTGCATAGTATACTCATGAACATTTCGTCAACTAAACTAGAATCAACGGGGGACGATTCAAATTAAAAATTATACCTATGGTATAGCAAAAATAATTTTCATTTATATAAAATTTGCCCACTTTTCAAAAATATCTGACTAACCACAATTATTCCACAAGATTTAAAAACAATTTTATACCCAATCAACATTCAACAGCATGTTATCAAAAAAGTATATACTTTAATGGTTGCAAAATATTTAATGCTTTAGCAATTGAGATAAAAAATTCTCAAAACATTTTTATTTACAAAAAAAGACTTAAGGCATTACTCATCGATAAAACCTGTTACTCTCGTGATGAATTTTTCTCTAATTAATTGTATTTGTTTGTCCTTATATGTATATACACAATATACCTTAGTTTGTTTGTACCGCTTTATGTCAGGACCTTATATACACCCATTGTTATGTTTCGTAGTATTTTATAGTTACATTATATAATTCATGTATTGTTTGTATTTGACGCTCTCTTCAATTATTTGTATAATTATTATACAATTACTTGAGAAATAAAGGAATTATTATTATTATTAAAAATGCATGGCTGGCTAACACTTTACAGTCGTACTAACGTATACTTTACGAAAAAAAAATTATTTAAGGGGACCATTCACCTGCGGGATGTAGGGAGTGGAAAAAATAGGGACGGCATTAAGTTCTAGCATTCTTTACCACCTCGCGTACTGAATGATGCACTGAATGAGTCGGGACTTTGCTGTTTTTTGGCTTATTTTTGCTGCAGCTACGAACTTAACCCACCCCCCCCCCCCCGTTTCCGAGGGCGGGAACCACAAAGAAATAACCAAAAAAATGTTAATAATTCAGTAATATTACGGTCCAAATTGCGATATATCTGACAAAATTCATAAAGTTTTGAAAATTGGTGGAAATAATCAGGACAGCATATGTAATAATAAACCGAAAAGTTCCCACCCCTAAATTGTGTGCTTCATCCCCTACGACATAGTATTCACCCTAATTTTCGCCATGAAATGGTGCATTTTACGACAAAAATACCTATGTACAAAAGTGTTCTACAGGAAATTCTCTACAAAAAAGGTTTTTAGACCATTTCTCCTCAAACGAATAGTACGTTGGTAAATCAGGGCCGTAATTAGCGCAAGTCATATAATTTGTTATCTATTTACCATCACCGAAATGTTCGGTGTTACTATGCAGCACATCATTCCGCACTTCCATAGGTCATTGCCCTTTACGGGTTGGTACTTCATCGCAAATGCAATAGTAGAATATTTTAGCGCTTGCTGTATTACCTACCCCCTCAGTAGGCTGCGTGTATTTTGTCGCGTAACATCAAACGAACTTTTCGTGTGTTTTTACTTAGTTTATACTGACATTTGTGATACAGCGATTAAAAATTCATACGTTATTGTTTGTCGCGGAAAGTGAATGCAATCAATGTATTTAATAAAAGAAGTGATTTACAACATATTGTACAAACTTTCAACAATGAGGAAGCTACTCATGAAGAAATTGCAAACATGGGAGAGCGATTTATTTTAGCTTTATACAACTGTACCTCGGCAGAAAAGTCTAGATGAATACAGATTTATGTCTTTTAACAAACTAGTTGGTAAAGCCAGCAACACTGTTACGTTGTCAAAACTTCCACCAACTTCTGCTGCCGGTCGGCAACACCGTTATCGAGTTTTTCACCAAATTCAAACATGGAAAAACGTGACGCTCAAAGCTACCGATTGGGGGTGGAAAAAAGTTGGCGGTAAATTAATCCCAATAATGACTATAAAAGAACCAGCTCCCGAATCTGTTTTAACGCTTATTTCATGTTCATGTAAATTAGGGTGCGAATTCAGGTGTAGTTGCAGAAGAGCAGGCTTGCGTTGCTCTGCAATGTGTTATCATTGCCATGGATAATCATGCTTGAATGTTGAATCTGTGGAAGACGACCAAGATTTATAATTAAGATTTGATAATTAGTGGATTAGGCCTACAGGGGATACCACTTTAAAAAAAACGCGCCAAGTACTTTACCTCTAGGGTGGTGTGGAAATAAGTACAACACGGTCTTTTTATAGAGGTGAGGGGGTGGAAGTTGTATATTTATTAAAATTGTAAATAAATTTTAGTGCCTACTGCTATTTTAAGCGTTAAACGTTAAACTTTAAGGTAGATCGTACTGTAGAGAGTGCTAGTCGGAACCAACCCTTATGTTTGCGCCATATTTCCCACGTTATTATTAATTTTAGGAAAAAAGTGGTAAAAACCTTGAAAGAGAATGTTCCAAGGAACAATTTTGTATATAGGTATTTTTGTCGATAATTACACCGTTGCCGAGATAATCTAGAAAAACTCAAAATGGGGGTAGAAAGGACGTCCTGGGGGATGAAGCACACTATTTAGGGATGGGAACTTTTTGGTTTAGTAATCCTTATGCTATTCCCAACATACCCACCAATTTTCAAATCTTTATGAATTTTGTCGGAATAAAAACGTAATATTCCTGAACTATAATATGTATTGATATTTCACTTTTTTTTTTAACAGCTTTACATAATATACCTACAACGCTGAAATATTTAAATTATTATACTAATGTATAAGGTATATCATTTTTCATTTTTTTACATTAATACAGAAGTAACTTTGAAATGAAGCAGATATGTGGCAATTTGTGATAAAATAATCATTAAACAAAACCAATCATGTCATCAAAAAGTAATAGAATATGCAAATTACACTGGTGACAGATTTTTAAGTGTAGGAGTCGATCAAGTAGGT
This sequence comes from Stenurella melanura, assembly GCA_963583905.1. Taxonomy (NCBI): domain Eukaryota; kingdom Metazoa; phylum Arthropoda; class Insecta; order Coleoptera; family Cerambycidae; genus Stenurella; species Stenurella melanura. Next base: position 80,624,271 of record OY757316.1, on the reverse strand, counting down.
GTTAGATGTTAAAAAAAGTTATTTATTTTAATTCGACGATTTACGTAAGCAGAGATACATATTTTTTTCATCTTATCACATTATTGATGACCTAATTTGTATAATTATGTCATATTGTAAATAATAAGCCCACAAATCTGAAATCTACATGCTACAGTGGTGGTTCAAAGTTAAAATTTAGCAAGAAAATATTGAGAAGACCAAATACAGATGTTTTCCCCATTATTTCTTACATTATTGTGTTGACACTTCTAATAGTCCGGGGAAGTTAGCTTCAGAAATCACGATTTCTAGGAAAGTTTTGGGACTAGCTGAAAATAGGCCTATACCTTACAGAATTTCCTCAGGAATTCGAAAAAAATAGTGTTGACCACTCAAAACTGCAGCTTCAATTATTATATAACTTTTTTTTATCATTTTGAAACTTAGTTTTTTGTTTATATCTTCGCTTGTAAAGGTCGTAGAAAGACGTTTGATCCGTCAGTCTTTTCGCCTTGAACTCCCCTGTAAGGTACGTTTACGTATTGTTAATAACATTTTAGGGCAAAAAATTTTTTCGATCCTCGAACTTTGAAGTACTGTAGTGGCAAATGTAAAATCTATATGTTAACGATATTATAAGAAATACTGTATCTTTTTATCCTTAAAAAAATGCGCTTTGTTCTGTTCCAAAATATAAATTACCTTTTTTGCAATTGTAATTTTTTTTGAACTTGAGACAATCTGCTTGGGTTCATACATTCTATTCGACGAATGTTTTCACAATCAAGAAGAATATTGCAAAAAAAATTGAATTTTCTACTTCTTTACGCAAAAAAACAATTTTGAAACTTAAACAAATGTAAATATCTCGGTGGATTTTGCATAAAATTTGTTCATATCTCGGCTTCAGAGCACCGTAGAACACACTTTTTTAAAATTCGTGTTTTTATGACGATTAAAATGCCATTGGTTGCGATAAATTTTATGCAAAATCCAATAAGATATTTATATATAAGTTGCAAAATTGTTTTTTTTTTGCGTAAAAAAGTCGAAAATAAACATTTTTTTGCAATATTCTTTTTGATTATGAAAATATACCTCAAATAGAATCTATGAACCCAAGTAGAATTGGAAAATAATAATTTGATCTTTTGTTATAACACTTCCAGTTTAAAAAAAAAAATGGAAAGAGAAGTAATTAATATTTTGCAACGGAACACAGCGCATTTTTAAAAGGTAAAAAGATGTACTATTTCTTATAATAAGGTTAACATACGGATTTTACATTTTCCTCTACATTACTTCAAAGTTCGAGGATCGAGAAATTAGATTTTTTCAAGATACTTGCCATAAAATATTATAAACAATTGAATTTCGTTCATTGCGTAGACGTAGACTTAGACGAAGAAATGGACGTATCTAACGTCTTTCTACGACCTTTGCAAGCGAAGATATAAGCAAAAAAGTCGGTAAAGGTATTTACACAGAACTTCCCTCTTTATTTGTGCACGGCAGTCACTCTAAAAAATTAATAATTACGAAATGACATTGAAAATAATAATCGGAATATAGTTATCACTATTATTGCAAAGAAAACCTGATAAGTTTTGGTCAAAAAAATATACAGAGTGCTCAACCAACAGCAAAAGTTCAATACTAAATAACAGGTGCCAAATGTGGACGGCTTGCGCAAATACCTTTACAAATGTCAACCATGAATTATTTTTTGGGATGACCACCCTGTACATTTTTGAATAAAAGTATAATAAGTGCCTATGCCAAATTTTATTGCCATCTGTCACATTTTCAATTCCACATTCACGTAGTGGAGTGGAAGTAGATGGTTAAAAAATTTCATTTTTTTGAAATTTTTCAAAAATTTTGATAAGAAAAATTTCATTTTTTTTTTCTTCTGAAATAGATTTAGAATGTCATGAAACGTGGAAATTTTAAATTTGAGAAAGAAAAAAAATTCTTCCATCTATTTTAGTGGTAAATTTTTTTTCAAAAATGGTGAAAAAAATTTTCAAAATTCTTTTTCCAAAATAGGTTTGGAATATCATGAAACGTGGAAATTTTAAATTTGAGCAAAAAAAAATTTCATCTATTCTATAGTTAGTGATAGAATAAAAATGTTTTCAAAAAAGTGTTTAAAATTTTCAAAAAAATGTGTAAATTTGTTTGAATAGGTTTAGAATGTTATGGAAACGTGGAAATTTTAAATTTGAACAAAGAAAAAAAATTCCATCTATTTTAGTGGTAAATTTTAAAAAAAAATGGTAAAACAATTTCTAAAATCTTTTTTTTTAATAGGTTTAGAAAACTACGAAACGTGGAAATTTTTAATTTGAACATAGAAAAAAAAAATTCTGTCTATATTAGTGGTAAAAACTTTTTCAAGAAAGTTCGTAAAAAAAATTTTTTTTAAATAGGTTTAGAATGCCATGAAACGTGGAAATTTTAAATTTGAACAAAGAAAAAAAAATTGATCTATTTTAGTGGTAAAATTTTTTTCAAAAATGGTGAAAAAAAATTTCAAATTTTTATTTTCTAAAATAGGTTTAGCGTGTCATGAAACGTGGAAATTTTAAATTTGAGCAAAAAAAATTTGTTTTCATTATTTATTCCCTTTAGACCCTCTATATTTTCCAGTGAAAGTTTAATATTTCTTCGCTGACAGTAGCGTCAACTACCTACCAAATTTGACTGCTTTCCGTCAAGTAGTTTTTTAATTAATGCACCAACAAACAGACAGACAGACTGACGGAATTGAAAAAACCTATATTTTCGTGATCTGAAACGTCAAAATCCGAAAAAATCTCGGAAGCTGATTTTTTCTCGAATACAATACTTCCCTTCGGTATGCGAAGGAAGTAAAAGTAAGTTGCAAAGTGAATTAAAAAAAAGAAGTTAAATAACAATTGAAGCCGCCATTTTGAGTGGCCAACACTATTTTTTTCGCATTCCTGAGGAAATTCTGTAGGGGATAGACCAATGTTTAGCTAGTCCCAAAGCTTTCCGTAACATTTTGCTAATTTCCCCGGAGTATAAGAACCCAAAACATCTTTCCTAAAAATTCTTAATGTCCTTCCTTATAATCCACGCAAATGAAGGGAAGACAGACAGAATTTTTAGATAAATTAGTAGCTTCAATATTTTTGCAGAATGGCTTTGGGAGAGGCTTGTCATTTCGTAACCGCGAGTCAAAAAATTTCATTTGCATCGTTTTTCATCAACAATTAGAGCGGAGAATCAGTTTTCCTAAAATACTGGAAAAACTATCGGTCTTAAGAATGGGCGATTTGTCCGCGATTAAAATTCCTACATTACAAGAATTTCCAAATTAAAATTGTTCCAACGGCAAAAAAGGTATTGCAAAAAAACCTGCATATTTTTAAATTGTTCGTGTTAAGTCAATATTCTCAATTTGTTTCTAATAATAATTTAAAAATGTATTTTTCGTGGCTCCTACGGGATATCGAGATAAATCCGGATAAAGCGGCAACAAAACGCCGAAATTATACTGAATTGGAGCGTGAACAATTCTGCATTGATTGATATAAATTAGCGCGAATATGGCTATTTCATATAGTTGATATTTGATTGAATTATGTTGGTTGAATAAAGCAACACAAAATAGTGTATATAAACAACGCGAGAAAAGTGTACTGCTTTAGTGCTTGACTGTAAAATAATATACCTGGATTCGTCCCTTCTTGAAGTGGGTGATATAAAATAAGCAACAGTCAGCCAGATGTGTGAATGAAACAGATAAGTTTTTGTTTATGTAGCATTAGCATTGATTTATTTATGTCCTTATTAAATTTTAAACAAGAATTGGAGATCAAAATTGAAAATATATTAATATATAGGTAATAAACATAATATACATATAGGTGATGAAATGGAAAAACTGCCCATAATTGAAACCGACTGTTTCAAGGAAACGACATACAGGGTGAGCAAACTATCCCTTCGGACCTCTTTTCTCATAACGCGCAAAAAAATAATATTGTTACCGCGAGATAGGGCCCTTCCCAGCAACTCCACCGTAGATGGATATTTACTTGTGGACCGGTAAAAAAATAAAAAAAGAAAGGGAAAAAAGGGAAAAAATACAAAAATAAAATAAAAAATAAAAGCTGCCAGATTCAGAGACACAAGAAGCAGAAAACTCAGAAGATGAAAAATAAGGAGATGACGATGGAAACCTAAAAGAAGCATGGAAACTGAGAAGAAGCATCTCGCAAACAACTGCACCACACCCCAGCCGATGATGACAAATGGAAACTTAATAGAAACATGGAAACTTAAAAGAAGCATCTCTCAAACACCTACACTTCCCATCCTATATTCCCACCCCATGCTTCATGCGGCTCTCGCTGCTGACAACAAGCATGTCCAATGTCCAACCCCGCGTATGAAGCCGGTCCGGCGGTATATGAAACATCCGAGATTTGGTTCCGGCACGCGGTTTGGCCGTCCGTTGGGCGTGTTCGACGGACGACCAAGCTGCGTGTTGGTACGAACCTCCATGGATGCCCGGAATTGGCAGCAATGCCCACCTTACGCTGGCAAATCAATCAATCAATCAACATTTTTTTTAACTTAAATAGCTAATGTAAAATGTAATATTGAAGACATTAAGAAAATAAATGTATTTTTCAAGATCAAAAAATAAAAAGGTTATGCCTATTGTTTATTAGCGTAAATGAAGCCTTTTTAAAGGCAATAACGAGGGTAATAATTCACGCCATGCTTTGCAAAAATTGGTCGCTGTTTTTTGCAAAACGGTTATAGTGCAGTCAACAGGCGGTTTCACATCTAATTTTAGTGCTAGTGAATGAATTTTGATGCACTGTGTTTGTAACGACGTTAATAAAAGTTGAAAAAAAAAGATTAGAGTAGGTAATGATTGGAAGGGGTAGAAAACACCCCCTTTGTCACAGGTTAATAACTTGTAGAATTAGGTCAAAAATGGGGGAAAATAGTATATTAAAGTATAAGTGGATATTAAGGTCTTTAAAACACGCGCGATTTTTCGAGCACGACGGCACAGCTCAAAACAGAGCAAGAGTTTTAAAGACCAGTTATCCACGAATACTTTACGCTATTTTTTTTTATTGGTACACTTTAAAATCATAAATACTGGTATTATTACTACAAAAAATGAAAATAAGAATTAAGAATGTAAAATGGTTGAATTCGTGATGTAACATCATGATACCAGTCAGTGTCAAATGAGGAATGCAAAAATTGATTTGCAGTCTGTCACATAGGATTAATTATTGTCACTGCAGTTGTTACTGATTGTATATTGCTTTAAAATGAGTTCTAACATTGATTACTTAAATCGAAAAGCAGATTCGCGGTTAATACCGCAAAAATTCCTATCAGATCAATAATTAAAAAGTTGACATTTTGACTTGGGTCGTAGTTGTTGCCATGGTAACTTTAAAACACGCGTGTTTTTAAAAGTTTAGTTTTTAAAATATTTAAACACTGAGGCGTACTTTAAATAAACAAAATAGGGTACCAATAAAAAAATATATAAGATGTTTTTATTATTGTGAATTTTTTTCGAAAAATTAATATATTTCGAGATATGGCCACTCGAAAATTCCTAAAAGTGGAGGAGGGGAAATGTAAGGGTTGAAAAAAAAAATCATCGCAATACAAGCCTTTTTTTATTTGCGACTTTTCTGCAAAGTGCGTTTTCACCGAGTTTTTCCGAAAAAACATGAAAAACTACTAAAATTTGAAATTGTAAAACTTAAAAACTGTATTGAGGCCTTCTAAACGTTTTTTGTCTCTTGGAATTTCCTTGTAACTTGAGCTAATTTTTCGAGTTACAGGCAGTTCTTTACGATAAATAATGTAGGTACTACATTTTTTGCTCATTTTCAATTCAAAAATTATATTGAACCTTTAAAAATGGTATAACAAATAGGTTTCATATATTTTTTTAATATATATGTACAAAAAATGCAGTACATTATTTACCGTGAAAAACTGCCTGTAACTCGGAAAATTAGCAAATTACAAGAAAATTCCAAGAAACAAAAAATGTTTAGAAGGCCTCAGTGGATACGTCCGAATTTTTCAAAATAAATTACATATGTTTAAAGCGCTACGATTTCAAAGAAAGGGGTAGTTTCTCATGTTTTTCCGGAAAAACTCGGTGAAAACTCACTTTAGGTACCGAAAAGTTGCAAATAAAAAGTCTTGTATTTCGATAGTACATTCACCTGATTTTTTTCAGATTTGTTTTGCAACTTTTACATTTCCCCTCCCCCACTTTTAGGAATTTTCAAGTGGCCATACCTAGAAAAATATGCATTTTTCGAAAAAAATTCCAGGAGTAAAAACTTCTTATTTTGGGTCAAAAAGGGTAAATACATATTTTTTTATTTTTCCCTAATTCTACAAGTTACGGAACCCATGACAAAAGGGGTGTTTCCTACCCCTTCCGATCATTTCCTACTCTTCCTTTTTTCAACTTTTCTATTAACGTCATTACTATTAATTATCAAATCTTGAATATTAGAAAAACGTTTCGTGAATCAATTTTAGTTGAAAACTGCGAGCTCTCCGGGAGGTCAAAGTTATCCATTTTTCCCTCGGTAGGATAAACAAATAGGATTGTGCAAAAATTATTGCACCGACTGCACCCATCTTTTGCACACTTATAAAACACACTTATTTAAAAAAGTTAAAATTTTTGTTATTAAAACAAATTAAAAAAATATACTAAGTATATTGCAGATTTTCTGAAATAATTTCTTACCGCTGAAGCGATTTTAAATTGGAAAGTCTTATAATGTAGGGATTTTAATCGCGGACAAATCACCCATTCTTCACTTTCCTCTACGACCGATAGTTTTTCAAGAAGTTTTTCCAATATTTAAAAAAAACTGATTTTCCGCTCTAATTCCATTCCGCAAAAACATTTTGTCTGTTTTCTCTTCATTTGCCTAGCCTATAATGCATTATTAATATTTATCATTTTACAATTTAGTGTAAAATCAGGCGAACGAATGGAATGTAGACGTCTTCGAGGACAGTTTAATCCATTAATAGGTAGATTCCAAGAAGTCTTGCATGTGCGAGAAATATGTTTCTTTTAATTAATTAAATAGAATTGTTATGTAGAGATATATTTAACAAATCCCACATGTAGATGTCTTGATTAATAAGTGTTAAGGTACTATATATACAAATAAAAAGCAAATTAGGAAAACTACTTCCACATCCAAATTTCCCATCCAAGTATCTTTAAACGAAAGCATCTTGATATTTATATTTGCACTCCAGTATGTATGTGAAAATAATTGCTTATAGTTTAATAAAATTAATCGTCTGACCTAAAAAACTCACAAAACGATGTGCCACTTCAATACCTTTTCGACTAACTGACGTTTAATGGGGGAGGACGGCCGATGCCAAAAATTTTTTTTTCATAACTTTTGTTCTACTAAATCGTAATTTTATTTTTTAACCCCTTTAATAATAGACTGGGGGTGGTGGTGGGGGTGGCTGGCAGATGTCATTTAAGACCTTGGTTTCTAGTATACAGTATGTCTCACTTTTCATGACTCCCATATCACAGCTCTCTTATTAACAATGTGATTTTTTTTTAAATAAGGGTGGAAGGTACTTACTGTTAAGGAGATTGGGTCACAGTAAAATATTTTAAAATCTACCAGTGGCGTCCGCCGTTATTAAGCTAAATGTACCTAATTTCCCAAAAAAAATATATTAGGGAAGGTTTTAAGTGTAAAACAATCTTATAATCTTATTCGTTGTTATCAAAAAGTCACTGAAACCGAATTTTAATAAGATAGTGTACTTGCTGTTCACGTAATAGGAAAAGAAAATTTCCCTTTTTAATGTGTCAACTATTACAGTAATAACTGTATTTTCGGACGTAATTAAGAGTTAATTAAGCTGGAGGAAGACAGGCTTTGGATTTAGAATTAATCACGCGACGTCAGTTGGTTTACTTAACAGTCAAAATTAAACAATAATTGACTTAGAGATTAAAAAAGTTCAATTTTAGACAAATTTGTTTCGCAAAGAATTCAATAAATAATAAATTTTACATAATATATAAGTAAATCACAGTTTGCTCAACATATCACATGACTAATTTTAAATGGAAAGACTGTATTCCTGCAGCTTAATTAACTCCGAAAATAAAGTTATGACTAATAACACAGGCCCACAAAAAAAAAAGTCTCGATAACAGAAAGGTGAAGTACCTTCTGGTACGTTTTTCGGTGTGCTAAAAACGAATCTCAGGTCAGAACTGACCCATCACCCTTAGATTTCACCCCATCACACCCTAGCACCCCCCCTAATGGTCAAATTTTCACATCATATAAAAATTCAAAATAAATATCTCATTCTACGTTTTTCGGTGTGCTAAGAACGAATCTGAGGTCATAATTTACCCATCACCCCCCAGAACCCCCCCCCAAAGGGTGAAAATGTTAGTTTATATAAAAATTCAAAATAAATATCTCATTCTACGTTTTTCGGTGTGCTACAAACGAATCTGAGGTCATAATTTACCCACCACCCTTAGATTTCGCCCCAGCACCCCCTAGCACCCTCCCAAATGATCAAATTTTTACATCATATAAAAATTCAAAATAAGTATCCCATTCTACGTTTTTCAATGTTCTTTAATAGTTTTAATTTTGCTATATCTCCCCACCCCCCTTCACCATATGGTTATATTTTGACCCATGTAACATTGTACCAGTATTAGGATATGACAATTTTTCATTTCCATGCGATGAAATCAGGCAACAGAATCATTCCTAGAGAAATATGCTTCTATATTAAAACACATACAAATAGATAACTTATTTTCAACTGAAACGTTATACGGTGTTTCATGAGGAACTGTGCATACTTCCAGGAACGGTAGAGGCCCACTTGAGTATTCAGGAATCGCCATTAAAATTTTCCTGTCGCTTTTCATTTCTGCGATACAGGATCATAAACTGATTTTGGCAAATAATCATGCCTTATGTTCAAAATTTCTGCTCCTGAAAAACTACTACTAATCGCAATGTATGCCAATCGTATTGTTATACTCACTGAGTGGTAAGTAATCAATAAAAAAATATTAGTTTGATACAAACACTTGCATCAACAGTAAAAACATTCCGAGTTTTCACTGATAAGAAAACTAATATCACTTTCGTTGTCTGCCATGCTCTCAGGAACAAGATTAATAAAGTCTCTAGCCGATACAAATGTGTTAGGTATTTGCATATAAGCTTCTATACTATACAGGAGCATAGCGTGGTTTGAAACACTGATTAATGACAATAAGAATAATGTCCTTCTAAATCTAACTTTATACGATCATAGCTTAACTGAGCTCGTAAGTCAGTTTTTATTTTTCAAAAGCCTTCAACACGATAGATCATAGCATCTTACTTGGTAAACAACCAAAATTTTGTTTCAGTTCTAGCGCTAACGAGTCTCTTAAATCTTATTAATGAAAAGAACAATATGTTCATAAAATGATTTTAATCCGTCTTGTTATGCTAGTTCCTCGGGCATCCCTCAGGGATCTAACCTTGGTCTTAAAATGATGACTATAGTAAGTTACTAATTATTCTAGATCATGTCATGTTATGTATTTAATAAATTAGGCGATAATATCTCGAAATACAGGATTATTAGCTTCTCAAAAAAGCAGACATGAATTTCCATATCATACAGAAAGTAATAGGTAGATTATCTCGATATAATTCTAACAAAGATTTAGGTGTCCTATTTGACTAAGTTTACGAGCATATAACTTCAAAACCTTATTAGATATTGATGCTTTAAAAATATTAGGTATATTTTTCTTAAGTCTGCTCTAGACTTGAATATGCAGCACTGATTTGCTATGCACACTATAATTATCAAAAGATAATGAGCGGGTTCAGAATCGATATTATCAGCCTAGATTTAAGAAGAATTTGTATATCATCGATATTTTTATGAAGTTATTACATAATAGGACTGATTGTTGCACTTAGTATTATTAAGTTTAATGTAGAGGTACTTCCATAGTAGCACAACATATTGGACCAATATATAATCCATATAGGACCAATATATGAGTATACGTCCTATATTCATATATTGGTCCTATATGGATTATATATTGGTGCAACATTGGTGCTACTAGGGTCTAGGGTTATCTAGTATTAACTTGGGGCACAATTCATCCCTTAGATATGATATACCCAGAACTAATGTTTTATTAAAGTCACCACTGTCACCAGTAGTTATACGTTATCTTCCAGAATTTTAATAATTTATCTAATTTATGAGATATACATTATTGATCATAAAACAGTCTTATTGAAATATCTATCATATACTTTGATTTAAATGTTATCATCTAATATGTAGGTTTTATTAAGTATATATATATTCTTTTATTTATTATTCATGTACTATTAGTTCTTCTTATGTATGTACCTATATAAATATTATATCTTTATATCTACTTAAATTAATTGAGTAGCTTGTAATAGCTTGAATATTAACTTTTGCATCCGTATTCCTTCTTATATTTCCATCTATTGAAATTTTGCATACTAAATGTATAATTCTTATATCACCTATATGGCACATAATGTGTTCTGTATCTGTAAGTATTTAAAATCGAGAAATAAGTGTAAATGCGCTAAGCAAACTTCTTGTGGTTATTTGGAAAAACTCAACGATGAATTCGACTCACGCAAAGCCGTTTCCTTAATATTAGGTTCGCTGTCTACTCTTCACCTGTACAAAAGTTATCATTGTAACACGCATTACAAAGTAGTCGCGAACATAATGTCTTTTTATGTGTTTTACTATTAATGTTGTCCAAGGTAGCATAATTATTTAAAATAAAATTACAGAGGTTCTTAATGCTTGAGTAATTTTGTGAATTTAACCAAAAGTAGATACATGTCCTAAGTATCGTATAACTATTATTCGATAATTCTTCATCGGGTGGATGCTGAACGCCATAACTAGGTATGTGGACAATTAATTGTCAAATTGTTTTTTGTGGAGAATATTGAATGTCAATACCTTAATAAAATAGGAGAAAGGGAACTACATAATTCCTACATACATAATAATCTTTTACTATAAATGAAATATTTGAGACTAATTTGAATATCACTCCTCCAGATTTAGACGAAGTAATCAAATAAAAAAATAATAAGCATAAAAAAATATTCATACATAACCAATAATCAAAATTAATGATGATGTAATTAGACACATTCTATTTTGCCCATCCCAGAGAACAATATATTATTAGTTATTTTAAGTATTGTTAAATATAAATATTATTTTTACACTTTATAAAGGTAAAATGACTCATGTTCATGAAGTTTAGTGTGTAAAAATTGCAAGGCCATTGGCAAGGTAAAATAATGTCATCAGTACCTGTGCTGGAAAATTCATCTGGTGTTCTGCCCCCAGCCATAAGCCATTTACACCAGTCTATTGTCTCCCATTCGTCAATTGCTTTTGCAGGGTTCAAAAGATTGTCCAAGACTTCATTGAGGTGCTGGGGGTTCCTTTCGTGTGAGCAGTCAGCGTGAATATAAGCGGCGGTGGCCCTTTTGCCCTTAGACATCAACACTTTCGCCTCAAAACTGGAAGTCGAGGCCATTGTAATAATTAAAATGTCATGTCATTCGGAAATTTCACTGAAAATCTATCAAATTGACGCACAAAACAAAACACAATTGCCGATTTCACTTCAAAATCACAACACACTTTTAAATCTTCGAACACATATAGCCACAACCACTAGAATTATATAAAATAAATAAAAAACATTTCTTTTCTGAAATGGTTCTCGGTTTGTTTTAATAAAACGATTAAAACAATATTAATTTATTAATGAGAAATCTACCAGACAGATTGCAAACCTGGCGCAAATAGAAATAGAAAAGCTCATACAGAGTAACCGTGATCTACCATCTCTTTTCTTAGAACGTACGTTGCATCAGAGCGGAATATATCCGAAGTCTCCCAGTTCAATTCACAAACTGTATACAGTAAAATATTTTCAAGTCATAGACCTGCTCGCACTCAAAACTCAGCTTTATATAAATTACCTATAGAGATATAAATGCTCAAAATTCTCTGACCTAACTCGGTTTGATGCACCAACCAGAACGTTTCGAAATTAATTCATTGGCTACAGGAGTACCAATACAGACGCATAATAATGTCCCTAGCACAGACTACTGGTCCCGTCCCTAGTGTTTTTTCTTTAATATTACCTAACTAAATAAAACAATTTTAATGTGGTGTAGTTTAGTCATCACAACTCATAAATATTAACAGTAAACTCTTTATCACTGTCTCAAATTGTCGTAATATATTTATCTATAACCGAATCATTTGACAGTTTAGCAGTTATTTTATTGTTAATAATGGGATATGACATCTGACGTGTGGTTTGAACCTATATTCACAGGTCTGCTTTTGACGTTTATGGAGTTTTCAATAATTTGTGAAAAATTTGTCTAGAGTCGTTACGATGCCAGAAGCAGAGCCTAGGAATATCGTAGAAAAGTTTTTCCGCACTGTTGGAAATGTTTTAGATACTCCAATTGTTTGGGTTAGAGGTAAAAAGTTTATAACCTCAATGTATGAAATCTTTTAATTTACTTTTATTTTGTTACTGTTTCCTTGACTTTTTAATTTATGTATCTAATTTATGTAGCACTATTAAAATATTTGTGTCTAAATTGCAGAAAAAGTTATAGAACCTAATCAACAAAAGTACCCATGGTACCATCAGAAATTCCGTAGGGTTCCCACAATAGATGAATGTTACACAGATGATGTAATATGTCAATATGAAGCTAATATTCAATACAAACGTGATAAGTAAGAACGATAAAAATACAAGTTTAATTAAATTTATTGTTATGTAATCATTTCAGACAAGTTGATAGTGAGATATTAGCAATTTTACGTGGACGATTTGAGGATTGCGTAATGTATGAGGCTCCAGATTTTCTAGAAAAGTGCACTCCTCTTCATAACCAATATGAAGAGGCAACTACTAACTGGTTTATTAAATGTAAGTTGTAATTAAGTTAAGTTTTATTAGTTTAAAATATTACGTTTTCAGATGGAGATTTAGGAGCATATCATAATGCAAGGTCATGTTACATGAAGCAAAAGCACCGCTTAATTTGGGAACGTAGGCATGGCCCTGTCGGATCTGGTATGAAGGAAAATTAATTACTGCAACAATTTTTTTGGTTGAACAGATAGTTACTTTAATAGTTTGCATTGAGGCGACTAAGTAGTAATGTAATATATGATTTAAAGAAACTTTCAATAAAATTATACAAAACATGTAATTTCAATAAAGTAAATGTTCTTGTGAAAGTTAGGTATTGAAACAGTGGAAGTATTGAAATAGGGCCTACCCTTAACAGCAATTAGTAATAAGTAATTTAGGCTAATGAGAGGTGGGTATTTCCTGAATTGAAAGGGTGTAGTCCGATAAGTATAAGTAAAATGGTACCAGAAGCTTTTAGACTAAACTCAGTGTCGATAGAACAACGACGGCGAAATAAGATGCGGTCACCCATCCAAGTTACGGACTCGCCCGGCGTAGCTTAACATCGCCGATCAAGATCTCGCCATCATCATCATCATAACAAATTTAATATGGAATTAAAAATACAAAGCATTGCCTCCCCGGATCGAGATCCGGAATCAACCGCACAACCATGTCGCGCAGCGCCGTGGTGTTAGTACGGTTGGGTGGACCACGAACGGTTCGGCTCAATAAAATTAAATAAAAGTTAAAACTCCTGCCACCTGTGGCGGCTTAAAATTAACATTAAAATTTTTTCTTCTAAAGTGTAAAAGTTTAAAGTGAATTTAGAACAAAAAATGACAAAATAACAAAAAGACAAACATATGACAAACACATAAACTAATAACAATCGATGCAACTTCGATAAAGTCTTCGAAATCCAATTGCATGTCTGCATTTATTCACACGTTCAACAGAATATATCTACTCAACAACACGATTTTACGACAGGTTGCACCACCATAACGAACTTAATTTGCGCCACACAGTACATTGCTGAATCAATTTGACGCTCAAATACAGGTAGATTCAATTTACATACTGAACCATAGTAGTAACCTTCTTTGTAAACTTGATAAATTTTGAATGTCTGATGGTTTACTTCAACTTCTTGACAGTTATTTAACTAATAGAGTTCAATTTGGATCTTATAATGGATACAAATCTGTTGAATACTGTGCCACATCAGGAGTACCCCAGGGATCGATGTTTGGACGTCTTTTTTTCAGTATTTTTGTTAACGACATTAGTAATCATTTAGATGTGTATTTCTTAATATATGCTGATGACGTTAAGATATTGCATAGAATTAAGGATTCCTCACTGACTGCGAACAACTTCAAAACAATTTAACTAAGTTATCAGCTCGGTGCGATTAATATAACCTTCATCTCAATATTGGAAAGTTATGTTATACAACCAAGGAGTCATCAGTTATATATAATTATAGCATTAATAGTGACATGCTAAGCAGAATATCTATGTTCAAGGACTTGAGGTGTAATCTTTAATAGTAAATTAACCTTCGTTTCCATAGAGATGCTGTAGTTTCGCAAGCATAGAGAATATTAGGTTTCATCTTGCATAATGGCCATGACTTTAATTATGTGAAAACCTTAGAAGAGATGCTTTATTTTGCTTTCTCACGATCAAAGCTTGAGCATGCTTCACTTGTTTGGCAATCTGGCAATAACACTCATAACAATAAATTGGAAAATATTCAGTGTGGCTTTCTGAAACTTTTAAACTTGAAAACTGAAGATACATATCAACCAATCGAGGTCTCTCAAAATGAATTTGAAAAACTTGATATTACTAGAATTTTTGAAAAGCATGAGTCCTTTGCTTTGGTTTTTCTAGATGAAGTTATGGATAATAAAGGAGATTGTAGTGAAATATTAAGTTACTTGAACTTTCATGTCCCACGCATTAATTCTCATCATTCTCATAGCTTTTATTTATCCACTCCTAGATGAAACTGCCATTTTTATAAAAGACATGATACTTCTCAAGTACATTATTCAAGCTTTAATATCCACGCTACAAAATGTAGATATTTTATTTATAAAACTTATTGCAAACAATGGATTCCCTGCGTTAACTGTGTTTATATTTTATCATAATTAAAGTTTATTTTTTATTGAAAATTTGTCATAATCATATAGTGTTAAGAGCATTTGAAGTTCAATGTATGAGAGACAGAAATACATTTTTCAAAAATGTATGTTTTTCAAAGTGCTGCATTTTCGAAAATAAATTATTGTAATTTTTTTCAGTGTAAACATTGTAAAAATACAATACTGTACAGAGCTGGGTAGTATCAGAATGCTATTGTATTCGGATACAGTATTGAAATTCTATTGGTGTATCCGAAGCCTGTATTCGGATACTTAAAGAAAAATGTATTTGTTATCCGTATCCGAAAGGTAATCTGGGAAGTATACATATTCGAATACTTTCTTGTTTTCTCGAATACTTTTCTTCCCCCCACCCCTAACGTTACAGTAAGCCCTTTGTTTGTTATATATCAAGAACAGACGTGAATTTGACCACTTGCTGTTCATTCTTGTGCATTATTGAATCTGGAGTAAATTGCAAATCAAAAATGGCACGTTTTAGATTTAGAGTGTTTAGAGTATTCGCAAGTGGCAAATGACCACCCATTTCCTATGTGTTCGATATTTTTTACGCATTTAAAGATAAACGAACAAATATCCACATGTTTAATGATTACCCACTGTTGAATAAACTGTCTTTTAAGTACAACACTTGGCTGCCGTCCTCAGCACCTGTTGAGAGGTTGCTTTCTCTTGCCTCCATGATTGATGCACCCCGATGCAACGCCCTCACCGACGAGAATTTTAAGGTTCTGGTTTTGACAAAAGCAGACTCCAAAAAGGTTTAAAATAATGTTACCCAAAAATGTAATGTCTTGCAAATAACATTAAACAGTTTTTCCTAATAACATATGTATTTTATTTACATTTTATTCATTAATATTTATTTATTTATTTATTTCATCATCACATATTGGATATACATTGCATATACAGGGTGTAACATAATGGAATGTCATAAATGAAGGAGTGTATTCCTCGTTCAAATTTAAGAATATTTTGTCATATAAACAATTATCATTAGAGCCTTCGTTTACAAGATACAGGACGTTGTAATTTTCAAAAATACAATTATTTCCCTATATATCTTTTGCACAAATGTAGATATTTACCTGAAATTTTGTGTGTAGGATACATGATTAGTATTGTATTTAAATTTATGGGCTTTTTAATGGTAATAATGTAGATGCAGCTGCACGTTATGCGGACCGCTTTTCCAACCGACGTCATCCAGATCGAAGAATCTTTGTGAATTATCATATAAATAAATAAATAAATAAATAAATAAATTTATTGTACAGTATCAATATAATACAAACATACAAAAGGACAAGATACAGAAAACTGATATATAAACCTCACCCTAACATAGTAGTAATTAAAATTTTCATAACAGAAAGCAAATAAAGAATTAGAATTTTTGAATAACCATACAGCTCAAATCATTACATAGCAATTTATTTTTTAATTTTTCTTTAAAGGATGCAAGGCTTGTCTGAAATGCCTCTGGTGATAGCTGATTATATATATAAGAAACTAGATATGAAAATGATGTTTCAAATGCAGCAGTGGTGTGCCTAGGTATACTGATATCATTAGAGTTCCGTATAACTCTGCTATGGGCATTATGTCTAAATTCTATTTTATTATACAAATAACTGGGATTTTGAGTATCCATTATTTTTTTTATTAGGCAAGAGTAGTGAATAAATCGACGTTCGTCTAGCCGTAACATCTTTAACTCCTTATAATAGGGAGTTATGTGCTCTCTAACTGGCACTTTACATGCAAATCTTACACAACAGTTTTGAATGACTTGAAGTCTCCTTTTATCCACTACATTCAAACACGGACCATATAAACAGTCCCCATAGTTAAAAATCGACAAAACTAAGGTTTCTACAAGTTGTACTTTAATCCTAGTTTGCAGTATGTCTTTGAATTGGTAGAGATGTCTAAGTTTCAAGTAAGACTGACTTATTATTTTTGAAACATGCTTCGTAAACGAGAGTTGTGAATCAAACAAGATTCCTAAATTTTTAACAGTGTCACATATTTCTAACTGCGACTCGCCTAACTTGAAAACCGGATTTAGTTCTTTTATGACATTTACCCTGTGCTGTGATCCCATTAATATTATTTGGCTTTTGCTAGGATTCATACGGAGGCAGTTGAGTTGAGACCATTTTAGAATGTTACTTAGATCCGAATTCAAGTTTTCAGTTTTTTGCCAAACGTCATTTGAGGATAGAGTTATGTATAGCTGGATATCATCAGCATATAAGTGCAATTTTGAGTATTGTGGAATAAATTGCAAATCAGATGTAAATATATTAAAAAGGAGAGGTCCCAGGACAGAGCCCTGTGGAACTCCCGATAACAATTCCAATTCCTGAGATAAGTTTGTATCAGTTAATTTAGTTATCTGAAACCTATGATAGAGGTAGTTCCCAAACCAATGATTTAAGACACCACCAATACCATAACTCTCTAATTTTTTTAGCAGAAGCTCAAAATTAACACTGTCAAATGCCTTAGACATATCCAGTAAAGTAAGAACCGTAATATTATTTTGATCACGTGCTTGACATATCTCATCAGTTACTGCCATTAACGCAGTAGTTGTACTAAAATTTTTACGAAATCCCGATTGATTAGATGGCAGAATATTATTGATATTAAGGTATTGGACTAATTGTTCATAAATGGCCCGTTCTGCTAACTTCAATGATACACAAAGTAGATTAATATTTCTATAATCTGAAATCTCTTTTGGGGACGGCACTTTGGGAATAGGACGACTAATGGATGTTTTCCACAAATCAGGAACGATACCTAATTCAAAGGAGCAATTTATGATGTGAGTGAGTGGCTTTAAGGAAAATTCGCTTGATAGCTGGAGCATCTTAGCTGATATACCATCTATACCCATAGAATTAGTTTTTTGTTTAAATAAAAGTGACCTAATGTCTTCGACATTTACAGGCTGGAAGTGAAAACTTGAGTTGGTAAATGATATTTGATTTAGTATAGTGTTATTATCATCTATTGGATGATTGTTAGCAGATGAGTTCACAAAAAATTCATTAAAAGAATCCGCATTATTTAAGTGTTCAGGAAACTCAGAGTGGCCAGATCTGCTTACTATGCCCCAACTTTTTAAGCCAGCCCATAATTTCTTTTGATTTTGGGTATTGTCATTAATAAAATTATTGAAAAATATCTTTTTCTCTTCTTTAAGTGCAAAGTTGTAATAATTTCTAAGATCACAGTAATACTGCCTGTGTATTGGATTTTTCGTTTTCTTAAAACGACACCAAGCTTTATTTTTAATTTTTAAGATTTCTTTTAAAGTTGGAGTAAACCACGGATTGTTATGTTTAATTCTTTTAAGTGTCAAGCTTTTATACGGAGCGTGTTTGTCAAATAAGTCCTCAAGGCAAGAATTAAAAAACTTTACCTTATCATGTATATTTTGGATCAAATATATATAGTTCCAATCTATTAATTGGGCATCCATCTTGAAGTTATCTATGTCAAAGTTACTGTAATCCCTAAAGCTTTTTACTATTGGATTACTATCATATAAGAAGTCAATTACACAAAAAATTAGGTTATGATCCGATAAGCTGCATTCGACAACACCTGAGTCTATAACCATACGTTCATTTTTGACAATAATTAAATCAATGAGTGAGTGTGATTCACCTGAGACTCTAGTAGGATCTTTGATCAACTGATGTAATACAAGGTCATTAAGTAAGTTATTAAAAATTTTACTGGATCTAGACGATTCTAACATGTTGATGTTTAAATCCCCCAGAATTATAATGTTAGTAAACCCATTCATATCTAGAAATCTAACTACCGCTTCCATTTCAGACAAGTGCTCCATATGCAAATTGGGAGGCTTATAGACAACCCCAATGGCTAATTTGGATTGCTTCATATTGATTTCCAACCATAGCTGTTCTAAGGCTGGGGTATCCCCTAAAGTTTCTAAAATTTTACATTTAAGTAGAGACATGACATAAACTACTAAGCCGCCTCCTCTAGTATCCCTATCTTTACGAAATAGATTATAACCTGGTAAATCAATTATATTAGTTTGAGTCTTGTCATTAAGCCAAGTCTCGGTCAGGGCAAAAACATTAAAGTTATTATTTTCAATCAGTAGTTTTACATCATTAGATTTATTCATCAATGACCTAATATTAAGATGTCCTAGTTTGAGATTATTGAAATGACTTTTTTGAGGATTATTACTTACAGATAAGTCCAATGAATTATTTATAAAAAATCACCCTGGTTATATTCATTGAATTTCTTAAAGTCAAAGCGTTTAAAACCCACATTTCGGGGCCAGAAGTTTGGTCTATACATTTCTTCTTTTTTCTGAAACGGTGCACTGACAACAAAGCACTTATTTTTAGAGTTGCCTGTTACAAGCTCATTTACGTCCACTATGATCTTCTCAAAACCAGGTTTTCTGCTTATATATCCTTTTATGTCCTCAGCTTTACACGAACTCTTACATCTGTATATATACAACCACACTTTTTTCTCCACACCAGAAAACGCGCTGCTATCTAATTCATCTTCTTCCTCTCCAGTGCCTAGGGCTTTTTTAAAACCAGCCCCTCTGTTTCTCCTATATCTACTTCTTCTTTGGTATTTAAAACCATTCTCATCCTCCTTCCTACTACTATCTTCAGGAATCACATAGCTAGATGTACTACTTTCCTTTTGGGCCACCTGGCTTGGGATATGTACCTACGGCAATCGGAAAATTTGAAAACCAATCATGGTGGTGGAAGAAGGGATACGGTAACGATTCAACGGGTGGAAAGAATATTAGAAACAGTTGAGGATAATCCTAGTATTAGCACAAGAAGAATTGCGGTAATGGAACGTGTGAGTCACATGACTGTTCATCGCATTTTAAGAACCAATTTATTGTATCCATATAATTTACAAAGGGTTCAGGCACCGAATCCCGATGATGCAGTACTGCATATGAGATTTTGCGAGTGGTTTACATGGAAATGTATTCGAAATCCATTATTTTATTCTTCTGCATTATTTACGGATGAAGCTGGATTTAACAGGGATGGAATTATAAATTTTCATAATAACCACTTATGGGCCGATGAAAATCCTCACAGAATAATTGAGTCAAGGCACCAACAACGTTTTTCAATTAATGTCAGGGCTGCAATTATCGACGAGTGTTTAATTGGTCCATTTGTTTTACCTCGAAAATTTAATGGACAATCTTACCTAAATTTTCTTCGAGATAATTTGCCACTTCTAATGGAGTTTGTTCCATTAGCCCTAAGGCAACGTATTTTCCTTATGCATGATAGTGCTCCACCTCATTTCTCCTTGCTCGTACGAGCATATCTAAATGAAACTTATCACAACAAATGGATAGATCGCGAAGGACCTATAGCATGGCCAGCCCACTCCCCAGACCTGAATCCACTAGATTATTATTTATGGGGTCATTTAAAACAATATGTTTATTCTGTTCCTATTCCCGATGAACAAACTCTTCTTCATAGGATAGAAGAAGGATGCCAACAAATTTGCCAGAATCCTGGAATATTTGGTAGAGTAAGACCATCTATGAGACAACGTACCCAAAAGTGTATTGAGACAAATGGACGTCACCTCGAACATCTCTTGTAAAGGTATTGCATTAATGTCTTGTTTCGTTTATCTTTGCTAATTTTTGATTAAATTAAAAATTAAACAGTTCAATGAAAGCTCTCACAGAGTAAACAGTGTGTAAGTAAGTACTTTATTGATGCTTTCATGCCTTTTGGCACTTACACAGGTCACATGGAGAAATCGTCATTGTAATACATAATAATGAATATCACAAAACATTAAAGTGGAACTTTAAAATAAAAACTTACAAATTAATTAATATTAAAATATTACAAATAAAACTTAAAGTAATAGTAATTAAAATCTAAGACAGATCAGAAATATCACAGTCTAGAAATTCAGTGTGAGTGAGTGATCCTGAACTAACTGAAGTAAACTAATTAAAATGAGTGAAAGTGAAACCAATGATGATATAATGAAATGGGAAATGAGTAAGAGATCAGGAACAAAGAGACAAGAGCCATCATTAGAAGATATACAGAGAATTATTGGAATACAACAAGAAGATGAAATTAACCAACCTACAAAAAAAACTCCACCTGAACAAAACATCAACACTGATACAGAAACACAAAAAACCTACCCAACAAAAAACAAACATAAAAACTTCTCAGCTAAAATGCTAGAAATTGTAAACAAACAATACAACCATTTATTTTACATAAACACAAACCAACACAGGATCCAAATGGCAGACATCTGGCAGAAAGAACAACCCAATGCAAAAGACATATAATAATACAAACAAAAAAAGGCTTTCTTTTAAAATCAAATTCTCCAAAAGTAATCATAACAAATCACCTTGAGAGACTTAAAACCCGCCAAATTATAATTAATTATATGGAAACCAACTCAAACACCCAGAAACCAAGAATAATACAACGACAAGAATCATATTCGGCTATAATCTCCCAAGTCGAAACATAGATACAAGATAACGACATTAGCGAACACCTAGGAAGACAAGGAATTAAACAACGTTTTTGCAAACGAATCATCTCTAGAGCTACAGGAAAACCAACCTCATTCATCAGAATTATAACGGGCTGTCTTAACAGTTACGAAAAACTTTTAAATGAAGGATTATTTTTCAAAAACAGACACTACCCAATATATGCCAGCGCACCACCAGAACCAACCCCCATACCATGTAACAAGTGCCTACAATTCACACACAAAACAGAAGACTGCAACACCCCTGTAAAATGTAACAAATGTGGTGAAAGCCATGCCTCCAACAAATGCCCAACAAACTTACCACCCAAATGTAACGCTTGCGGAGCAGAGGACCACCAAGCATGGGCTTTTAAATGCCCAAAGCGTCCAACTAAACCCATTGAAGGAATACCCAACGCCACGATTAAATCTCTGAATAAAAAAACAAAGGAAATCAATGACGACACGAAAAAAAACACCAAAATCCACTCAAAAATTACCATCCACGACCACATAATTAATACTTACATGAGAAAATTAAACAAACCCCAAAATACTAACACAGAGGAATTAGTACAGAAACTCAAAAAAAGATTTATAAGCGAATTCAACATCGACACAAGCATAGTGTTCACAGGAAACCATGCATTGATATTTATGTTTGACCTGGACGACCCAGGTTCAGCTTCACCCACCGAACCCAAATAAGGCGATAGTGCCACAGTTCAAATTCACCGGCCTGTTTAATATACTATATGCAAACGTTAACAGCTACATACCAAAAAAACACATAATTAACAACTTTGTCGAACAGAATAATATCAACTGTACTCTATTTGTTGAATCAAAAACCAAAAAAGACAGTAACACAGGCTACCGAAACTTGGATATAATTCAAAGAGATGGGAGCATAATAAACAATGCCCGTGGGGGAAGTCTGGTGCAGTTATGTCCTACGCTAAGAATGACAAGATACATGTATTCTTGGTGTACATACACCACTCATCTAACAATATTGAGGACACCATATTCAACAAAGCGGCTTTATGTAAATATGCACTGATAATAGGAGATTTTAACGTCAACAAAAGGAAAGAGAAGCAAATAAAAACCTTCACAGACAACTCAACATTTAAAAAAGCACTAACACCACCCACATTCATTATGGAAAACAATCCAGACAGTACACCCGATTTAATTCTATATGCACAGAATTTTGAGAAAAACATAAAACAGATCGAAACCCACCCTGATGTAGGCTCCGACTATCTAGCCATTCAGATAATATTGAAATTGAATATGCCAAACATTCAACTGGATGCAGAGTCCCAAATAAATTACAATAAATGTGACATGGAAAAAGTAAATACAGAAATGAAAAACTACATTAATAACCAACATGGCCCCATCAATGAAGAAATAATTAATGAATTTAATGATAAGCTCACAGAGTGTGTGGCCCAACATTCCCCGAAACTTGAAATAAAGCACTACATACATGAATTACCACCATTTATAATAAGGCTCATAAAAAATAAAAGGAAAATGTACAGAGAGTACAAACAAAACCAAAATGTCACCTTTAAAAGAAATTTAAACTCGTACAACAAAAACATACAAAAATCGATCCAACAGTATAAAGACAATAAATGGACAGAAACCTGCAACAATATAAATAGACAACAGGGGAAGAACTATTGGCACCAAGTTAAAAAACTCAGCAGATATAAAACAAAACTCCTTATGTCACAGCTAGAAGACAATGGACAAATCTTTATAACTGATTCGGAAAAGACTGAGCATTTCGCAAGACACTGAAAAAGCATTTCAAAAAGGTAATGACATACATTTCGATCAAAACCAATATGAACATGTAACAAGCTGGTACACCAATTATTTTGAAAATGAGACGAGGATTGAAAACCACAAAATAAATGAAGACACCTATTATGAAATCATAAACGAGGGGGAAAGCACGACACCAGGAGAAGACCACATAACGAAAAATTGTATGAGAAAGCTAGATCAAGAAATTCACCTCTTTATAATAAAATGCTACGAATACTGCCCAAACACACATTATTTCCCGGACAAATGGAAACGCGGAACCATAATAGCCATTGCAAAACCAAACACAAACCATAGCAAAGCATGTAATTACAGGCCAATAACCTTACTATCGGTGTTGGCCAAGAACTTCGAAAAAATAATAAAAAACATTCTCAATCAACATGTACAAAATAAAATACCAAATTATCAATTCGGGTTTCAAGAAAAACGTTCAACAGTGAAACTCTCAGGACAACACAGTGCTGCAATCTTTTTAGACATTAACAAGGCCTTCGACAGTGTGTGGCATGAAGGTATATTATACAAACTACATTTACTAAACTGTCCAAAACATCTGATCCACTTAATAAAAGACTATCTGAATAATCGCAGCCTACAAGTTAAAATTAACGGCAAATATTCTAACAATTTCTCACCATAGCAAGGAGTCCCCCAAGGCTCGCCACTTTCACCCCTCCTATACAATATATACTGCTACGATATATACAACAATAACAGGGCAAACCAAAACACATTTAATAAGGACCTCTATATACTCCAATATGCTGACGATACCTCGCTGGTATCTCACAATAGCTCGATTACTAGTACTGTAACTAAATTGCAACAACTTATGGACAGAACAACAACTTGGTTTAATTTATGGAGATTAAAATCAAACCCAATTAAGTCACAGCTCATTATATTCAATCATACCCAAACTGATAATACACCAACAATTTCAATAAATGGACAAACCTTAAAAAATAAACCCGCTGCTAATTACTTGGGTATACACTTAGACCACAAGCTTAATTTCAACCACCACACAAACCTCATAAAGAAAAAATGCATAGCCAGAGGAAAACATTTCAGAAGCTTGACATACAAAGATAAGGGAATAAACAAGAAAACAGCTGCACACATATATAAATCCATATGCAGATCAATTCTCGAATACGCACACCTATTATATATAAATTGCAGAAAACCAGCCAAAAATAACCTTAAAGTAGCAGAAACATCCACCTTACGCTCAATAACCAAAATCCGTCATACAAGAAATGCACTACACAACCCTCCAAACAATCTTCTCTACGAAGCAACAAATATCCAACCCATAGCCCAACGTATCATGCATCTCTCTACCAAATTTGCAAAAAACGAACACACTCTAACAACATTGCAACCATTTTGTAAGACACGAGAGCAACAACGCCCGAAGCACAAGTACCCCGAAAAAACCATATTGAAACTCCTTAAAGAACTCAATGAAGAATAATTGCAAACAGAGTTTCAAATATTTTTTTTTTTTGTAAATCAAGATAATGCTTCCAATTGTAACTCCTTATAAAATTATATGTAAAATATATCGAAAATATGTAACTGGCTGAAGGACCTCGGTCGATCGCCATTTGGTTTTACCAATAAAGTACTTTATTATTATTATTTAAAAATTAAAATTTCTGGTGAGTTTGTTTTTCTTACATTTAGCTGGGGCTTCATTTTTTAAATTTAAATACAATACTAATCATGTATTCTACACACAAAATTTCAGGTAAGTAAATATCTACATTTGTTCAAAAGATATATAGGGAAATAATTGTATTTTTGAAAACTATAACGCCCTGTATCTTGTAAACGAAGACTCTAATGACAATTGTTTATATGACAAAATATTCTTAAATTTGTACTAGGAATACGCTCCTTCATTTATGACATTCCATTATGTTACACCCTGTATATGAACGTCACACCATACAAAAATTTTAAAAAATAATTAAAACATACAAAATTTGGATAAAATGGTTAAGAATCACAACGAATTAAAATCCTAACCTAACCCTAATGTCACTGATTGTGCTGTGAGGCAATTTAGCATCACTGCGGCTTGTGATTCATGTACTCTTCAACTGAGTAGAAACAATTTACAGCTAGAAAATTTTTCAAACAAGAAGTAAATTTATTTATAGAATTTATAGTTTTGATATGTGGTGGCAATTTGCTGTACATTTTAATACCAGGATGATATGGAGATCTTTTATATAAAGTAGTGTTGTAATTGGTTATTTTTAATAAATGCCCTTGTCTTGTGTTATATGGATGAGTATCTGAGTTTGTTTCAAAGTTTCTTAAGTTTTTCTTTACAAATTTAATAGTGCCTAAGATATATATACTATGGATGGTCAAAATGTTATTTTTTGTCAGAGATTTAATGTTAAGAATACTCTTCCACTGCCTTAGCACATAGTACGCATAATTTATTTTTTTACAAATGTGTTTAATTTGGTGATTCCAACATAGCTTACTGTATATCATTGTCCCCAGAAATTTAACTGATTCTGAGAAGTTCTCAGTAGGTAGTATTTTAATTAAGTCCTCCGAAGGCAATCTTCGTTGTGAAAAATATATATATTCGGTTTTACCAATATTCAAGATAAGCGTATTGTCATGACACCATTTCTGATAAACTTGTAATATTCTGTTTGTCTTATTTTGGAGTTCTATAGCACCACGTGCTGAAAGCAGCATGGAAGTATCTTCTGTAAACATTACAACTAATCCTTCTTACAGAATTGCAGGAAGATGGTTGACAAATAATAGGAATATTAATGGTCCTAGCACCGAGCCCTGGGGAACCCCTTGGTTAATATTGTAACTTTCAGACGTATAGCCATATATTTTTACATGTAATTTACGACCTATTATAAAGGATTTAATAAGATCCAATGCCAACCCTCTAATTCCTAATCTTTGCAACTTGTACATGATGAAGTCAATATGCAATATATCAAATGCTTTGCTTAGATCAAAGAATAAGCCCATGACATGATTTCTCTTCTCCATCTCACCATATACAAACTGCAAGAGTTGGATGGTGGCTGTTTCAATTGATTTACCTTGTTGAAACCCATGTTGATATTTTGTTATTAAGTTATGCTTGTTTAAAAATGACATAATTCTATTGAAAACAATCCTTTCTATAACTTTTGAAATTACACAATATAGAGATCGGTCTATAATTCTCATGGTCGAGTTCATCACCCTTATAATAATAATAATAATACATTTACTGATCTTTAGAAAATATACATTTTATAGATACGTCCAGATGGATAGTGAATCTCCATTTTGAATAAAACTTATGAACTAAATTTAGGATGTATCACATGAAAAAAATAAAATACAGAATATGGACAAACTTCTAAGTTAACAGTTAAAGGAGCTTATCTCCAGAATAGTGATAAATGAAATTGACAGTTCCAAGAACCTTAAATTTCATAGTAAATGGTCGAATTGTTACCAACTATATGATTCTTTACCAATATGAAACTTAATAGATTAAGATCTCAGAGCCGACAGACCTACGTCATTTTAGCAAAGCTAATATTTTGGAAATAAATATTGTGATATGCAGTTAGGAACTTATGCATATTTGCTAGCTTGAAAGCGGAGCCCTTTTACAGATAGCAGATACAAAAGGTACAAAAAAGCCTTATTAACACTTTGACTCCTGACGTAATATGGGGTGTATGTAAGTAAGTAAGTAAATTTATTGGTGTCATTACAATTTGTTTACACAGGTCAAGACAATGAATATTATAAAATAAAATTTAGAAAGTGATAATATAAAATAGGTAGGTTATACATATTAGGATAAAATCTTAAAAGATACTAGTAACATTAATTTTTAAGACAGATTAAAAACAGATTTACGTAGTATAAACATAAGTTTATATATTATTCATATCATTAAAATCATTATTAAAATAGTCATCAATAGAGTAAAAACATTTATCTATCAAATAATTTTTTACCACAATTTTAAATTTGTTTAGTGACAACTGTTTCACAGTAGGAGGCAAAAGATTGAGAATTTTTGGACCATAATAATTTGCTCCAGATTTTGACTTTGTTAATCTGTGATAATCAACATATATATTTGCTCTATTACGTGTTTGATAGTCATGTATTTCAATGTGAGAAACATAATTAGACAAGTTTTGTTTTACGTATGTAAGACATTGCAATATGTAGGTATATAGATGGGACTGTAAGAATTCGCGACTGAATATAACTGTCTATACAAGAATCTCTATAGTTTAGATCACTTAATACTCTAACTGCCTTTCGTTGCGTTACTGACCAAGGGCGCATGACCCCATGTTACCACTGCATATGAAATTTTAGATTGAATTAGGGCAAGGAATGTTGTTGCCACAACCGGGCTAGACACTTTTACTTTTAAATTACGAAGAACATATTTAGACGATGATAATTTACTGCAAAGTTAATCTATATGATTATACCACGTTAACTTTTGATCAAAATAAACTCCGAGAAATTTTACACATTCAGGATTATTTATCGAAGAAGTGTCACGTAATGAGAAGTACATTGTTTCCGTTTTCGAGCAATTGAGGCTTAGTTGATTGGCATGGAACCAATTTGTAACCTTCGATTGTGTATCCGCTAGTGCTATAGTCTGTACGATGAATGTTTGCGCGAGTATGAAATTAGGTAGGACATATGTGCGGTTGCTGAACGCATTGAGACGAGCAAATATTTAGTTACGTATGTCTTCTAACCGCTCGAGCATGCTAAGACAGCCGAACGAAAAATTCAAGAGGAATTAAAAAGAGACGTCGATATGAACAGTTGTCGTAGTGAAGTGCTGTCAACGGCTATAATATCTGTCATTTTAGATCAGTGGCATTCTTGCGTTTTTGATGAAAATGCATTTTTAAGCTTCATTGTTATAACCATAATTAGTGGTAAATAATATATCTGTTATTATTCTACAAAATTAATTGTCATTTCATGAGTATTTACGAAAAAAAATGGCTTCTAATTTGTCGGATGATGACTGAGAGTAAAAACAAATTTCTCATTTTTTTTATGCACGTCACTGCTGAAGAAAAACAGTGACCTTCAACAGATTACTTCATACTGTTCATGTTTATGACGCACACGCAAAGATTCATCCTACAATCTATATTTTCAATGTATTTACATTTTTATTTTTCTTTACTACAGTGGTATCATCAGCAAACCAGATGAAGTCAATGCTGGGATCGCAAATTGATATATCGTTAACATAGATTAAGAGTAACAATGGACCCAGCACTGATCCTTGTGGTACACCATAAGCAACGGATTGAAGATCTGAGTTACTTCCTTTAAAGGACACAAGTTGTTGACGGTCTTTTGGATATGATTCTATAAATTTAATACTGCTTAGAGAGAAATTATAATATTTTAATTTATTAATTAATATACTAGCGGACACACAATCGAAGGCTTTGGTTAAGTCGCAAAACAGTGAAGCTGTATAACTACCTTCTTCATATCTATCATTAATGAGTGGAATTAATTTATTAATAGCTGCTGTAGTTGATAATGAATTCCTAAATCCAAATTGCTGTTTATTGAAAAGATTGTTATTCTCAGTGTGTTCATAAATTTGTACTTTTAATAATTTTTCAAATAACTGCAAATATGGGCCGGTATCAAGGATATTGGTCTGAAATTTGACACATCATTAATACTGCCTTTTTTATGAATTGAAATAACTCATGAGATTTTGAGTACTAGAGGAAATATACCTTCTCTAATACATAAATTAAAAAGTTTTGTCAATGGTACTGCTATTAAGTTACCAATGCACTTTAAAATTTTTGTGTTAAATCCATATATGTCTTTGCTATTCTTATTATTTAACTTAAATAATTCATCTTGCACTTCATTAATAGTAACCTCCCTAATTTTGAAGAGCGGGATATTGTCAGTTTTTATGTTGGTAACAAATGCTTCACTGCTTATGCCAGTATTGGGAAGATTATTGTGTATGGTCTGCGCAATACTACCAAAAAAGTTGTTAAAGTCCCCACTTACTAACTCTGTTGCATGTGCACTTTCTAAATGATTCCTATTCTTATTAATAATTTACCACATTGATTTTTGAGCGTTATTTGAATTTTTTATATAGTTGTCATGAGCTACAATTTTAGCTTGGGCTATTTCCTGTCGATATTTTTGCCTATATTCTTTTACTTGTTGCCTTAACTCCATAGAACTAGTAACATTTAGGACTTCTTGCATGAATGTAAGAGACTCACGCATTTCATGCAGGTGATTGATGAACCAATTTATTTTTGTTCCTGTCTCGTTATTTATAAAATGTATCTTTTCTGGAAATGCTATTTCTGATCTCCTCAATGAATATAGTGAACTTAGTATTAACATCAAGATTTTTATCGCAAAATTCCAGTTTAAATTTTGTATTAAATTATGCAACGTGAATAAGCCTATTTCTGTAACAGGTCTAACCATAATTGGAACATTTTTTTCCTTATGGTGGTTTAGTTTAAAATATAATAATACCGCGGAATAATCGGAAAGGCCTGTGTTTAGGACTTTTGATTTATAATTATTTCTGATTAAGTTGGGTATAATATTATCTAAACATGAGTTTCCTCTTGTATTGTTTTTATTAGTTATATGAAGTCCATATGTGGACAATAGATCGATAAAATGTAATGTTTTATTGTCCTCTGATTTGAAATTTATATTGAAGTCGCCATTTAATAATATAGTCTTATTTGATTGTGAAATTAAGTCTAAGAGCCTAGTTATAATATCAGTAAAAATATTAAAATCACCCAATGGGGATCTATAGATAGTTACTATTAAAATATTAAGCTTGTGTGATTCTATAGCACAAATCTCACAGTGGATCTCTTGAGATAAGGCTTGAATATCATGTCTTGGACTACATACATTTGCAATGCCATTTCTTACCAAAATTGCAACCCCCCCATGGATGTAACTCTACAAAACTTGTCCAACAATACATAATTATCTATATTTAAGTGATCAATTTCTTTTTTTGACATCCAGTGTTCACTGAGACATAAAAAATTATGTGTGTAGGCTTCTGCCTCAATTTCAGAGATTTTATTTCTTAGACACTGGATATTCAAGTGAAAAATACTTAAGCTAAAGATATTTTTAGAGCTGCTGGTCCATGTGTTCCTTCTGCTGTGATAGTTTGTTGGTTCTTTGATATCTTTTGCTTCCTGAGTCATTTTCTTAGTAATGCTAAGGGGAACTTCTGGTAATGTTTTTGGCTTGGCATCTATTTGACCTATTTCTTGTTTTGTTTTGTTATCTTTTTAATGTTGCAGGAGGAGTTTTCTGAAAATTTTTTAGCCCTTTGGGATTGTATTGTCGAATGATTGTCTTTCGTGGCCACATTTCTCCAGAGAATACTTTATATTCGTCCGATCGACTGATTCCTATTTTAAATGCCGCTATTTCATCGGAAAAGGTTTTAAGTTTAAAACATCTCGAAACTTTGATATCGTGTTCATTCAGATAGTTTGTTACATCATCCGCAGAAGTATCAGGTTCCAATCGGGATATAAAAATCCAACTTAAGGAATCAACAGCTTTAAGATTTGTATAGCTTTCATTCTGCCCTATAACTGTCTTTTGCCTAAGTCTGTTGTACTTAGGAAGTGTGAAACCATCGTTATTGGTTACTGATGCATCAACATTTTCCACTGGGGTAGACTCGCTGTTCCGATTTCTGTTAATTGAGTTAGTATTGTTTGAGTCTGAATTTAAAATAATGTTATATGTAGGTGTAGATTCTAAATTTATTATGTTCTCCATAATCTGCTTTTGTTTATATTCTAATTCATTTCAATTCTTTTGTTGGATTGTTTGTTTTGATGTGCCAGGTTTATTGTTTTTTGTTGCTGGGTTTTGTTGTCTGTTTTTTAGTATGTGTTCATGATTATCTGTGGAATTGTTTTGTTTTTTATGGTTTATTTTATTGAGTTTTCTAGTTTCTTATTCTCAAATTTGTTTAATAATACCTTTACCGCATTTAAATCATCTAATATGTAATTTGCAAATTTTTTCGGTTAACTGGATAATTTGCTCAGATAATTCTTTGTTGCGTTGTTTTAAGTCTTGATTTGCAGCTGTTAATTCTTCATTTGAGATGGTTAATTGCAACACGTCTGCTTCTTTAATCTCACCATTGTAATTTGTTGATATTTGTGCACTTAATTTTAAATCACAGCATGTAGCTCGTGAGGCACAACTATTGTGATATATTTTTTCACATTTTGGACATTTTACAACTTCTGTAACTGTTTTTTTCTTGCAATAATTGCAGAGCTCTTTAATTGACACTTTACTATCCACCATCTTGATGACCTGGAGGCTAACCTAATTAAGCTTGTTTTTTTGTTGCACGTGTACTGGTTTTGGCCAAATATTTCCAAAAATGTAATCTTAAAAAAAATGGAAGCAAAAATAAACAAAAAAACATGACGTCCAAAGACATGATGGGCACTCGATATGAAATTTACACTTTTTTGCTTTGACGTCCTTGGGAGTTATGACGTCTAAAGACATCATGAGCACTGAAAGGTAGTAGGGAGATGACGCCTTAAGACATCATCAGCACTTAACGTGTTAACCTACGTTAAAGTATGATAGCTGGTTTTATTATAGGTTTGACAGAATACTGTTAAAAACCAACATTCATTATTGCCAGACACTTTCCATGGGCCTTAAGTTCCGCCAGACGCTTTAAAGCTCAAAAGAAACCCAACCTAATCTAACATAACTGTGGAACCTTCTCTACTACCAACTATGTAAAAAACGAAACAAAACAAAAAATGTATTATGTTAGGTTAGGTTGCGTTTTTATTCGAGTTTTAAAGCGTCTGGCGGAAGTTAGGGCCCACGGAAAGTGTCTGGCAATAATGAATGTTGGTTTTTAACAGTACTCTGACAAACATATATGAAAACCATTAGCTATCATACTTTAACGTAGGTTAGTAAGATTTTCTTGTACCTGTTACCTGTAAAAGGGCCCCGCTTTCAAGCTAGAAAATATGCATACGTTCTTAACTACATATCAAACTATGTATTGCCAAAATATCAGCTTTGCTAAAATGATGTAGGTCTGGCGGCTCTGGGATCTTAGTCTATAAGGTCCTTGACGCATATTGGAAACAGTATAATCTCCATTTATCACTAAACCGGAGATACACTTTACCTGTAAGACGCAAATAGAAGTCTCTGTATCCGTTATCCTAAAAATGTATTCAAATACATGTATCTAGAATACATTTATTGATAGGGTATTTGTATTTTAGTAACCGTTATCCATACGATATATATAGTATCCGTATCCGTTATACAAATACTTTTATCAGGTATCCGTACCCAGCTCTGATACTGTAAGTGGTGGAAACAATTATTCAGTAGATAAGTACTTTGTTTTTTACTCAACACAATAATACTAATAATCTAGATAAAAAATGTCAGGTTATCCTAAAAATGTATTCAAATACATGTATTTAGAATACATTTATTGATAGGGTATTTGTATTTTAGTAACCGTTAGCCATACGATATATATATATAGTATCCGTATCCGCTATACAAATACTTTTATCAGGTATCCGTACCCAGTTCTGATACTGTAAGTGGTGGAAACAATTATTCAGTAGACAAGTACTTCATTTTTTACTCAACACAATAAAATATTAATTTTATTATTAATAATCTAGATAAAAAATTCAAGTTAGGATGAGACCAACACTATGCAGTTATAATGAGTGCGTTTAAGGAATGCAAGAATTGGCATCTTTCCAAGCAATGATTCCCTAAACGACAATTCTGAAAATGTGCTGACCATCAACTGTTGAGAGTTGAGTGTTATGGACAGCCGAAAAATTTCACACGAAGTTTAGTCAGCGGTGAAACTTGACCTCACTTTCTATGGTGCATGTTTTTTAAAAAAATATATCATATATTACTAAATAATCATAAAGGTTTTCTATGACATGACATAACCTCAATTGTAGTGACATTTAGCAACTTGCTTGACACCGTTTAGGGAACTTGCAGCAGCTTACCAAAATCAAATAGTAATCAGGTTGAGTGATTACTCTCAGCAGCTGGACCCTAAATGTACCCATGGCGTAGTTGTTAATGTCGCACTACTATTTCAGAGTTGCTAACAGAACAATATTCCAAAATTTAAGCTTCACCTAAAATGACTTTCGACCTATTTTACGGAACAAAATAGACTTTAAAGAGAATTTAAAGTCGACCTTTTCATTAAAGTTCAGTCGGTGACGAACGGCAGACGTGTTTAAGTGGCTCCTAGGAAGGTGTGTAAAAGCATATATAAATATAGAAGTATTCAGCGAGTAAAGGATGCAATCGAGCTGCTTGTTGGAACGAACCTCCAGATTGGATGCTCGGAATGGGCAGCAATGCCCACTTTAAGCTGGCAAATCAATCAATCAAAGTTCACTTTATTCAAAGAAACCTCTTGTTCTTAATTACGATTGGCTGTTATTTTGACGCAAGTAAAATCACTACTTCTGCGAATAATAAAATAAAATAATTTTCTGAATGGGCAGGTAACAATAAATTATTATTAAAAAAGTACAAATTTATTTATTTATTCTTAACAAACACACTTGTGTACATTTGGCGAGATATCTTTTAAAACCTATTTAAGTACAGATAAAACATTATTCTTAAATTCTATACTTACAAAACATAGTCATAGGTATTATAAAAATAGTTACATTAAATTGTAAAAGATAACTTATTACAAAAATATTGCAAAAAAATCATTAATTGTTTATACAAAAAACAAATTAATCAACAATGCACGGAACACATAATAAAGGTACAATTAATACATAATACAAAATTTGTAAGTTGGCAACATTATCCAACATTAAATGTTAACTGCATAAGAAAAATAGAAACATTTTTTTTATAAAACTTTATTGGTACTTCAGGACAATATTACCAACTTTTAACAGTAAAGTTAACTTATTTCTAATTAAATAATACACATCACAGGCAATAAACAAATAACAGGAATGTTACACGTATTTTCTTATTTCAATATGGATGGTAGAACATGATATTTTTAAAAATACTAAAATTACTAGCGAACAAAAATGATGAATAAAATGGGCAAATCTTAATAAAACAATTACCTAAATCTGCTTTCAGGACTAGATGTAGTGTTGTTAAAAATCTATAAAATAACACAAGGTTATTCTTAAATAGATGTATAAAAAATATAAAATATATTTTTTCCGAGATTTTTTTCTTTTCTAAATTTTTATAATTTCATTCTAGTGTCTCAAAATGTACATAAAAAGTCCTTAAAAACATTTAAACTTAAAATTATCTAATTCCCTATATTCTCTCCTTTTCACAGATTCCATCTTTCGTTTTGGTCTAATTATTGAAATTTAAAAACGTTGCAAATGCAGGTTTCTTTTTCTTGGTACCCCCTGAAATGATATGAATATTAATGATGTACAGTAGTTGTATATTATAAGGTGTAACTGTTGAAACACTAGACTGTCAGTAATTGAAATGAAGTAAAAATCAAAATCTAAAGTATACAAAATAATATCTTAATACAGGGTGATTCAGGTTTTATCTTGATAACTTCAAGAATTGATAGAACTCCTCCAAACTAAGAAGGGTTTCTCTGATAAAGTATAGTCCAAAAATGTTTCCTTTCTGAAACAGGTGGCGCCAAACTTTACTATTTTAAAAAGTTTTTTAACAATATCACGGAAATGGAAAGGATCACCATCTTTCACGTTTGTTGTGCCTACTGGTCATAGATATTAGTGTTACAATGGTACTTTTTAAAAGGGGTGTACATCCTCAAACCCATCTGAAATGTTTCTGTTACACCAACGTAATCTGGTCTTAAAGATTAAATTGACTGTCCTTTTACCCCTCTTCAACCAGTTTTTAGTTTGATGAAAATTCCGACGAGAATGGCTTTTGTAGAACTTTTATAGGATCTCTGAGGATTCCGAAAAGCTAACGGGAAAATCGGACCTGCTAGGATTCGCAATATAATCGATTTTTTAACTTTTAAAACAGTAATCTCATTTTTCCAGTTTTAAAAACATAAAACCAATATTTTTATGTCTATGACA
Organism: Stenurella melanura; assembly: GCA_963583905.1. NCBI lineage: Eukaryota > Metazoa > Arthropoda > Insecta > Coleoptera > Cerambycidae > Stenurella > Stenurella melanura. Next base: position 80,588,350 of record OY757316.1, on the reverse strand, counting down.
TGGTTCATATAACATATACATATACATTAATATGTATGAAAGTCCTGCTTACTTATAATACACATGCATACAGGGTGATTTACGTGGCCGTGTATTAGAAGTTTTTCAACTCGAATTAGAAACTTCAAATTTGGTACGCAGCCATAATCGATCATTCCCATTTTACCTAAAATATTTTTAGTCCTCCAGCTATACAAGGTGTGCCAAAAGTTGGTACCAGTCGGTTCTTATTTTAAATAGAAACCTATTCTTTTTTACATAATTCGATTGGCCCTCTAATTCTGGGTTTAGGCAACCCAAGTTATGTTAACTAATCTACTACAGTTTTTGACATTTCGATTTTTTTTCAAAGCGATTTTCAAATGTCAATAGAAAATTATCAAAAAGTCAATTTTTCAAATGGCACCTACTTTTTGACGTCATTAGAAAAAAAAATTATAATGAGTGGTAGAGCAGCAATAGCTGAACTCCGCCAGGACGTTAATATAAACAAGGCATTAAACTTAAGCATTCCCTACACCTAACTTCAACCTCTACCGAGTTATGTAATAAAAATCAAGAAATGCCGATATAAGGAATATATCGGCATTTCTTTTTTAAGTATGTCATGGAAACAAAAGATAATTGTAATATTTATTCCTATTTAATTACACATGACAAATTATTATTAATGAACAAGAACAATGTTGACAGAATTCTAACGTAAATGTTAAATATGACAACAATTTTTGTTCAAACATTACAATAATAATACATTTATTAACCCAAGAGATCATAGTACACGATATAGGGCAAGTCTAATGAACACTTGTTCAGTTGACTTCAAATTAAAAGGAAAAAGATTACAGTAAAATAATTAGTTATTCGTTGACAGAGTAAAAAGCATTGGATAATAGTAGTTTTCTGACATAAGAAGTAAATTTGTTTAAACTAACATTTTTAACACTCGGTAGTTTGTTATATAATTTGGCACCAATATAGTATGGACTTGACTTATATGGTTGTAATCTGTGTATATCATATTGCAAATTTTCACCATGTCTGGTATTATAATTGTGATAGTTATTTTGTAAGTTAAAACTGGATATATTCTGTTTCACAAATTTTAGAATTTCAAATATATATATACAAGGGAAAGTGAGTATTTGTTTTTCTATTATTCTGCTTTCAACAGGTTGCATAGCACTTCTGATTTCGTTGGGATTGAGACTGTCAAAAGTCTATATTATTCTAAGTCTCAAATCATCTCATAAAAGTAAAAAAAAATTGTAGGTGCCATTTAAAAAAATATATTTTTTGACCATTGTTGATTGCGACATTTGAAAATCGCCTGGGCCCATACGGTACATACTGGGACCACCGATGGGATATCGTGAGTTAGTCTGTACTTCCAGCCAACTGCTCAGCAAATTTGATTTCCTAATTCATAATGGTTTGCGAGATACAAATTTGTTCATAAACTACCACAGGGTTTTTTTTTTTTTTAAATCGATGTTATGTCAACTCTTCTATTATAGTTTTTGACATTTTTTCACATGGTCCGATTGGCATTCTAATTCTGCGCTTATGCAATCCAAGTTATGTTAACTCATCTATTACAGTTTTTAACATAACATGGATTGCCTAAACGCAGAATTAGAAGGCCAATCGGACCATGTGAAAAAAAGTTCTATTTAAAATAAGAAAGTTGGTACCAACTTTTGGCACACCCTGTATAGCTGGAGGACTGAAAATTTTTGGGTAGAACATGAATGATTGATTATGGCAGCGTACCAAATTTCAAGTTTATAACTCAACGGCAAATTGAAAAACTTCTAGTAGGATTTTCACACACATACTTTGATGTATATTATTATGTTATATGAACTGTCTCATAAACATAAAAACATTGCTTGTATTTTTTTAAAACTGAAGAAATTAAATTACTGTTTTAAAAGCTAACAAATCGATTATATTGCGAATCCTAGCAGATCCGATTTTCCCGTCAGCATTTCCGGAACCCTCGGACATCCTAGAAAAGTTCTACAAAAGCCGGCATTTTCATCAAACTAAAAACTGGTTGAGGAGGAGTGTGTTTATAAGTGATTTCTATTCTTATACTTTTCCAATAATTTGCTTTATTATTGTGATTATTTGACAAAATTTGTGACAGTGCACAGCTATGTTGAGTAAATTTTATATAAAAAAATATGCCATGAACTATGCCAACAATTTTTTAACAAATATTAAAAATAAATGAACAACATTACAGTGCATCTCCACCTCCACCTTCGATAAACTTTTGGCACCTACTGAGCTGGTTTTGTGAGGCAGTCAACGATGCCCCCCAGCCTCCGGTCAAGGATGGTTGTACTATGAAGTAAGTTTCCTCAAAAAAGATAATGAGACCTACACAGAAACATTAACGAAAAGTATACAACTGCTCATTAAAGCATACTTCCCAGATTCACTGGTATTGGCGGGTTCAAAGGACACAGCAACACCCAGATCGAAGGCCAAAGCAGCTCTAACTGCAAACTGAAGACTAGTCACTGAGGTAATAAAATCCGACAAAATCAGAATGGGCAATTAGCAACTTCCAATTATCTAAATATCCTGGAAGGTATCTTCCCAATTTTGTTCCAAAAGGGATGTGTTAATATTACATCTGTGTAAAATATTCAAAGCTTGTTTGGCCTGGAGATTTGGTGGAAGGTGAAGATTATCTGCCTACTAAAAATGGGCAGGATATCTTTCCTACTTAAGACATTGGAAATATTACTAGATAGGTACATAAGGGACGAATTACTAAGGAAAAATTCCCTTAGTGAGTGCCAATAGGTATATCAATCAGGATAGTCAACTGACCTTGCTCCTGATGATTTACATAGACTACTGACATCATTGGATGAGAAAGACATGACTGGCTACATTTCTAGATATAGAAGGAGTGTATTCATTAACAAATGAAATCCTAGAAAAGAGGATAATAGTATTCAATCTAGACGAAGCTACCATTGATGTGCAAACAAAATATTAGAAACAGCTTTAAATATTGTCAGTATTATGAAGGAGGATCCTCCATAAATCCTTACGAAGTCATGGTCGTCACTTATTTTACATGAAAAAGAGCCTTGGGAAGCCTAAAATCCCTCATGCGCAATGATGTGAAAATTCCATTTGCCAGTGAAGTAAAATACCCAAGAGTAATTTTTGACCTAAAACTGACATCCAAAAGATCAGAAAGTAACAATAGCCTTGAGACGATGCAGGCAGATGCATGGAAAAATTCCTAAAATCCCAATGAATTTAGAAAGACAAACCAGTTGATTTCATGCAAGTCGAATCAAGACTATATGAGTAAATGCTCTTATAAAGCTAGGGAGTAAGGGTTAAAGTGACCGTGTGGGTATCAGGGCACAAGGGAAATGAGAAGACCGATGGGCTGGCCAGAAAAGGCGCTCTAAAGTCCTAGTAGGACCCGACAAAGCCACCCATATGAGCATTCATTAATAAATGAATACAAACTGAATCTTTGGAGTAGTGGAAAAGTTTCCCGTGATAGACAGGCCAAAGAGTTCATTAAAGATTAAAGAACAATCAGCCTATGGGGGACCTATTATGCCAAAACAGTGAGGCCATTAGGATTATAGTGGGTCTGCCAAGAGGAAGAGGAAACCTTAGATTCCAGCTACTTAGTGAGGAAAAACCAGAGGCTGATAGCTATACTAAGGGCCAGGGCCGGATCTTGAATTCTGTGAACTACGCGGTCGCAGAAGGAGCCAACTGAAAGGCGCCAAACAGGGAAAGAAATTTTTTATTTAATAAAATAAAAATTGTTCCTGTGATTATTAAAATTGAAACTTTGTTTAATATTCATCCATAGTTAGAGTTTTTCCATTGGTCATTAATATTCTTGGGGAAACTATGGATATTGAAAAAAGTTGCAATTGTAATAATTATTGTGGTGGTGGGCGCCAAAATATCGTCAGTTTACACTTAAAATACGTCTAGAACCGGCCCTGCTAAGGGCTCCTATTAAGGCTGTGCAATACAAAGAACAAAGCTGAATAAGGAGCTCTAAGGAAAACTAGAATACGAGCACCAGCACAGCTCTACAGGGCTAGCAGTGATCAAACCCAATAAGCCATCTCCTCCTTTCTAAATTTACATTTTAAAAAACTCAGCTATTAACTAAGGTGGCTCCTTAGCTGATCTAAATGTAAGTAAACAGTTTATTTATTATAACCAATCATGACATATATGCATTTGCTTTAGTTTCCAGAAATGAGAATGAATAATTTCTATTATAACATTATACTTACCAAATACTGGATTTTCCGCATGTGCTTCAACTGAAATTTCATTATCAGATGGAGAGTTATCTAATCTGATATTAACTCCCGAATCTCCTGAATCATCAGACATACCACCACCTAATTTAAAGACATAATTTGTGTCATTAAAAGTGGTCAAGCATATAAATTAAAGTGACTCATTCTGAATTAAGTAATATATTTTCAGCATGTTGTATGAAGATGGAATCGATAGTTTAATCTAAGTAGTTTGTAGTTGTTGCTTACAAGAAATTTCAATAAATATGATGTTCAAGATGATTGTCTCAACTTCTCTTATTAACAATTTAAAAAAAGGGTTAGAATAATAATAATGGAAAATATATCAAAATATAAGCTTTGGTCCAACATAAATTCAAATTTTTAGCAATATCTAATGAAAATTTTAGAGCCTAAATATTTGACTTCAAAACTAGTGGAACCAAACTCTTGATTCATAATTAGACAATCATGTGATTCAATCAAATATATAGTAATAATAATAATAGTAATAAAATAAATTTAGTTCATTTAATACATTTAGCACATTAATAAAAGAAAATTAAAAAAAAAAGAAGTATATAATATGTAGTAGGGAGAAATAAAAACTATGCATACACATTTGTAAATATGTGCCTACACATACACACCCATAAACAAAATAAACAAAAACATATATGTAAAAAGGATATGTATACAATAGAATATTACAAGTACAATGTAATGTAAGAAGTCAAATATATAATAAGTCAATGAATAGTCACAAAAAACAATATTGATGTTTTAAAAAAAATTCTTGTATGGTAAACAGTTCTTATACAGCAAATATATTTCTTAACTTAGATTTAAATGTACGAACACTAGAGGAGTTTTTAATTTCAGAGTTTAATGCACTATAAAATTTACACCCTGTGCAATGAAAATTTTTTTGGAAAAATGTAGTTCGGAAGTGGTTTGTAATTAGTAAGCCTCTTGACCTAGTATATTGATCGTGATCCTGCTGATTTACCAAAAACAGTGACATATTTTTATACACATATGTACATACTTCCAAAATCATACATTTTGGAAGTATGTACATATGTGTATAAAAATATGTGATTGTTTTTGACAAATCAGCTACTGTCAGAATCTTTAAAATTTTGAAGGCATCACAGCATGACGATAATTTAGTCTAGTCCTTACACCATACTTCTGTAGTATAAATACTTTATCGACTTGGACACTTGTTCTCCAAATAACTATCTCATATTTTAAATGTGAATGGAAATTTGCGTTAAAAGCACATGTGTGCTGCAATGTTTCTTCATATAATGGAGAGCAATACAACTTCTATGCAGTTGAGAACAAAATGAGTCAACATGTGGTCACCACATTTATTTGTAGTCGAGATTAATGCCAACATTTTAACTGACTCAGTTAATTTCAAAATATTCGTTCTCAAAAAGAAGACCCTCTATTTAAATGTAAACATTACTTTTCTGACCACAAGATAATAATTTGGTATACATGTTCAGCTGTAGTTTTAAGGGTGTCTAAATCATTATCCACTACTAAGACATTGGTATGATTGGCATAACATGTAGTATGAGTTGTTGGGAAGTTGCTGTTCAGTAATTTTATTATGCCATTCGTAATAACTATAAACAAAGGTCCTAGAATTGACCCTTGCGGTATACCATGTTTAATATCACAATTAGTACTTGTAATATTATTTATTAGAACAATTTGGTTTCTTCCATTTAAGTACGATGTTAACAGACTTAACGAAGTGCCTCAAATTCCATATCTCGATAATTTTGTCAGTAATAAGTTATGATTAACGTGATCAAATGTATGTGTGAAGTCAATAAATAAACCAAAAACTAGTTTTTTATTATCTAAGGCATTAACAATTATATTTTGAAATTTGCATAGTATGATTTAGTACTTTTGTTTTTAGTAAAATCGTGCCGTGATGTTGAAAAAATATTATTTTGGTCGAAAAAAGGTAGTTAATTGTTCTTTTATTATAAGTTCATAGAGTTTAGAAAAACTAAGAACTAGACGTATTGTTCTGTAATTGTCTTAATAATTATTAGTGGTATAACTGTGGCTAATTTTAACTTATTTGGAAAGATTCCTCTTTCTATAGCTAAATTTTATTAAGCATGAGCTTGCATAATTCCCGCCCACATATTTTAACTAAATTATTTGAAATATTATCAACGCCATACGTTAGAGTTTTTTTAATTTATCAAGTAAAGATATTAATCATCCTCACATATTTTAAACTATACCATATATAACTAACTTAGCTACAAACAACATCTTGATTATAACATTACCTATTGACATTAATTTATCAGGCATCGGCAACTCCGTTGGATCCGGAGCCTCAATTGACGGTCCAACTGTACCCCATGGATTTCTATTGGCAGGTAATAAGTGTCGAGCAGGTGAAATCAATGTTTCTGGATTACCCAACAGTTTCGGATTGTGGACAATGGGCATTTGTATTGACAAATTCTGAAATAGGTATAGGCAAAATTAATATAATTTTCTCCAAAATATTTGAAGATAATGATTCGAAACCCAAGTATTATAATAATAATAATAATAGTTTATTTATCTTTAAAAAACATACATTTTATAGATACGTCAAATTGGACAGACATCTACCATTCTAATTAAAATTGAAATACCACCTAATTAAAATTATACGTCTAACATAATAAAAGTTAATAAAGCTAATATAGGACACATGATACTTAAAATTACTAGCTATTTGCTCCTTACATAATAAGATATTATCAATACATATTATATTTTTACTCAAAAATGCTTCCATTTTCAATAATGACTTGGTGAAATTCTTGAATTGAGTATATACAATTTTCAGTCATAATTTTTTTTAGTTTATTTTTAAATATGTTGATGGGAAGATTACGAAATGACAAGGGAAGGACATTTAGCATTCTAATTCCCATATTGTTACTTATCTGCAGCCTGGTTTGAGGTATTATTAGGTTGTCTCTATTTCTGGTATCATGTTGATGATGGTCAGCATGCGTAATATAACTATTTAGGTTTTGTTTTACCATTAGAATATTATGATATGCTATACAGGAGAAGAGTGACATTATTTTTAGAGATGTAAACAAGGGCCTGCAACTCTCATGCCATTTAGCACCTACTATACTTCTTACTGCTGACTTTTGTAGGATGAAAATTTTTTGTAAATGGCAGTGAGCAGCATTTCCCCAAGCGAGTATTCCATATGTTAGTTGGGAATGAAAAAGTGAATAATAAGTTGTCTTAGCAGCTTGTTCATTTATAGTAGTTCTTATCTTCTTAATCGCAAAGATGGACTTGGCCAATTTGTTGCAAAGAATGTTGATATGTTCAATTCAATTTAAATGTGTGTCTATATGAACCCCTAAGAATTTTGTACTGAGACAATCATCAGAATTATTTTTTGTTTGAAATGTTGACAACACAGTTTTACTCTCATTTAATAATAATTGATTGGATGCAAACCAAGCTTTAGCCGGCTCGAGTACATGCGTGAGGATTTGCTGACTATCATCATTCTCATCTAGACTTATTCCAAAAGTTGAATCATCTGCGTACATTATTGTGGTAACGTTTAATGTATTCAAATGGTTTGGTAGATCATTTATATATATCAGGAAGAGCAAAGGTCCCAGCACGGACCCTTGTGGCACCCCTTATACCGGACAGCCCAGCCCTCTTATAACTTTTGAGGGACTTTTTTTAAATTTAGTGTAGTGATGACATAATGTAATGTAATTATATTATGTAGAGCCAGAATGGCCGACTTCCGGCTTCGTTGGAATTTACATGAAAATAAAATGTATAAAAGGACAATCTGCAAATGTTTGTATTTTTGCATTCTGCAAGCCAAAATGCATATGATCCAACCCTCAAATATTATATTAATAATAATAATACAAGTATTACTTTGGATAAACCAAATGGCCATCGACCGAAATCCTTCAGCCAGCATTACGAAAAATCAGCTAACTAGTATTGGAGCCTATCTACTCTATGCAGGCTCCAATACTAGTTAGCTAATACATATGTGAAGAGATCTGTTGTTTTTTATCAGTCAATGTCAAATATAAATATTTCATACTTATTCATGAATGTTGCCTTGGTTTTGCATGAAACATCGTTACGAGTGGCTTTGTGCCTTTCTTATGAGCTCAGAATAACGGCGAAAAACGTTTCAAAGGCTAAGCATCTCCAAGAAACTGAATGGGAGATTTTATGAAAATGTAATGCATTAGAATGAAAACATTTTCAATACAAGGTAGGTAAATAAATCCATTTTAGGCATTTGTTCTCATTTTTAACTGAATCTTCATACCGTAGGGGGCCATATACATACTAATTTAATCTGCTTAGCCGTAGGAGACTCTGTTAGATGCTAGTGTTATAATGAGAATGTCAAATAAGAAATTGTATAAACTTATTTTAGGACTTTGATTTGCTAGCATAACCAGAAGTCAGGTTATCGAAAGAATGCAAAGATTTCATTAATATTTTTTGCATATAGTTTTTCTTTTAGTTCTCATAGATAGTTTTTTTTCTGCTGTTTGCAAAATCCTATAAAGAATGTTTTATTACTATAAGCAAACAAATAATAAATAATGGGCTTGTTCGGCAATTTTTTTTTATTTCATAAATTGAAACTGCAAGTATAAATTAATGGATCTGCAAAAAATCAGAATCTTATTCGCACGTTTAGTATCTTAAAAAGTACTACAAATCTCCATCTCGCGAAAAAGAGGCGTGGCCAGGCGCTACGTCACTATACGCATAGACTCGGCGATCACAATAGACTTGATGCTCCTTACTTGTTATAATTATAAGTGTTTTCGAAGTATTGTTTGTTTTGCTTACTACCTGACAGTAGGAGAGTATAATTTGGTGAAATGTCAAAAAATTACAATTTTTTCTCGTTCCTGCCGGGACGAATTTTCGATTTTGACCCTGCAATTTACGATTAGAATTCATCACCGACCTTCTCCTTTCCGTAGACACATAGAACGAACTTCCACTAGACGTATTTATTTAGTTACCACCGTTTAAAAATTCCATGTTTTTCGACTTTTCAGGTTAAATTTGAAAGGTCCCAGAAAGCCATTTTTCTTACATCACTTGCGTATAATGACGTCACAAATGAGCGCTCGGTTTTTGCAACTATTGCTAATTTCAACTTCTTATATCTCGAGAACGGAAAAGTTAATAATACGAAATTTTAAGTGTATAATGCGAATATCGAGTACTATATGAAAAAGTATAAAAACCATATAAAAAGAATATCATGGAACAAGCCCATTCACTTTTAAACAACAATATTCATTAAGTCGGTATTATTTTAGTACCGGGGTCCTGATACATTTCCAAATAGTATGTTGTGGGTCTTTTCTGTTGTGGTAATGTTCCTTAATTGTTTCGTGTTTTACAGAGTTGTTGGAGTAGAGTTGTCTACATACAGGGTGTCCCAAAAGTCAACGTCATCCCTTTGAGGGCTGATAGGCCAACTCATGATTGACCAGAATATCAAAATATGACCTTAGTAAAAAGTTGTTAGTTTTTGAGATATTGGCACTTTTATGAATTTTGTGAAGTTCGACATCTTAGATCAGTTTTTCGAGTGCCACAGCTACAAAATGCCATATTCTAAGATTCTAATTTTTGTTACGCAACCCTGAATAGCCCTGCTATTGATCACAGTCCAACTTCACAAAATTCATAAAAGTGACAATATTTCAAAAACTAACAACTTTTTACTAAGGTCATATTTTGATATTCTGGTCATGGGCTGGCCTATCCGCCCTCCAAGGAATGACGTTGACTTTTGGAACACTCTGTATATTTACTGCACATAAGAAAACCTCAAAGCTATGCCCCTTACGTATAGATGGGAGCATGCTATTTATTCGCAGAATATGGTAAATCAGAAATATATATTGTATTACTTAATACATAGAGCAACATTGTTCCCATGTAAACTATGTTCTGGCATGATTAAAATAGGAAATTAACGGAAACACAATTATAATTTCAAATTATTTTGATACAGTTGCCCGACTCATTCCCACTGAAAATATTGTAGAATGTAACGGTTTACAGCAGGTATGTAAACCCTATCCGTGACAGGGTCGAACTTAATATTGTCGGTGTATCACGGAATATCGAATTTGGTAGAGGGTCCACGTCTTTCAAAGCCATCAAAATCACCAAGTAACCCATTCCACTAAAGTAAATAATTCTTGAGCTCACATATCGAAAGAGGGTCCTGGTCCTAATGGGCATCAGAAATGGTTTGTTGAACTTTTGTTGGTGGTTGCACAACTTCTCCACAAGAGAAAAAGATGGTGAAATGTCGAATTTTTGAATTCGTATTTTTAAACGTACACCTCTCGTTAGAAAATTAACTATGTGTGATATTGATGTGATTTTTTATATGTATATACTACTGATATGAGCACATCTATCTAAGTGAGAGAATTTCAAAATTACTTACAGCTTTTTTCTAAATAAATCCTAAATCACAGGAGCGAAATTTGTGTATTTGAAATTTGGATGTGCGGGCAACTATATTAAATGTTCAATTTTTTTATGTATTATATGCGAATGAAATACAAAGATCAACAAAATTTTTACAAAAAAAAAAAATTGCTCAATATCCTGTATAGTTTTCAAGTTATAGACTTTTTAAAATAAATCCTAATTTAGATTCATGGTACTTCTATTAGCATGTGGCTGTTTTCTGGCATACTGACAGTGGCGGTTTTACCACTGGGCACACTGGGCGAGTGCCCAGGGCGGCAACATTTTCTTCTTTTGAATGTTGCTTTAGTCATTTTTATGATTCCCCTAATGCGACAGTTCCATTGAAACCATAAGCCATGTAATAATCGATAGATTAACCGAGGAGCTGCATAGACGAGGTGACGTTTACAAGAAATCAGATTAACAATTTGGCTTTTGTTGAGAACTTAGTATCTATTAGTGACCAAGACATAGACAATCAGATGCAACGTTAGCAACAAATTTTAGCCAAGATTTAGAAGAGACCCAAACAATTTAGCAGACGTGAACTGCAATAATGACATATGGCTTCAGAATATTTTTAAGCAAACTCGCTACAAACTGTTCTGGAGATAAGAGTTTCTCGACCTTGCGACGGATAAAAAATTACTTACGGTCCACAATGACGCAGGAAAGGCTAAATTCACTAACAATTAAATATTGAAAGTGAAATTTTAGAAACTATGAAAACAGGCGATATAATCAATGATTTTGCTGTGAAAAAAGCAAGAAAAGTTCGTCTTGATCTTGTATAATTTTGTTTAAATTATTTTATTTTTAAAATTTTTTTATCTTTTCTTTATTTTTAATAAATAGGTGTTATTCAGAAAAGTCATTTTGTATACCACCCACCTCTAATGTGTAGTGTCCTTTGTTCTTTTGAAACATACAAGAAGAAAAAGTTTAATAAGTATTCTTTTTTTTTGGGAAACATTTTTTGGGTAGTATATATGTTATATTTTTTAAGAGTAGGGGTGGCATCTTAAAATAGTTCCGGGGCGGAAAGCATGTTAAAACCGCCCCTGCATACTGATATCTAGCTATTTATAATGCATGAAGATAGTGGGCAAATACATTTTTAAAATTGTGTTATTATTATTTACATTTTTACAATTTCACAAAAATATGAATATGTAAAATGAAACTCATTTGGTAGAGGATTTATTAGATGTATAGATTATGAAGGTGTTGTATATGGAGATATTATTTATTAAGTATATCATTAATGTGCTGTGGTACAAATGATAAGTCATAGCATTTTACAAATATAAGCAAGCATTGATAAAAAGCATTGAATTAGTTTTCTAGTGTGAGGTATATGTTTAAAAACACGAAATCTTGAAATAACATTTCGCCATCTTTTTTTCTTGTGGAGAAGTTGTGCAACCGCCAACAAAAGTCTAACGAGCCATTTCTGATGTCCCTTAGGACCCTCTTTCTGGATTTGTTCCCAATAATTATTTACCTTGTTGGAACGGGTCATTTCAATTTCTAAAGCTTTAGACCCCTTACTAATTCGTCAATGCTCCACAAATATATGAGATATTATTCTTATCTTGACACAAGCAAAAGAGTACATTTTATTAATTTATCGTATTTCTACTATAATAACAATACACACAGTAGTACAATAGTGCAAAAATTTTTAAGTACGGCTCTGTGGGAGTTAACAAGGAAGTGCTTTACGGTCGATTTTTATGGCTTTTTTATTTGCATTAAATATTTGTAGACAACCATATATGTTGTGGTCTGAGTGCGTTTTTAATTTCATTCAAAAGTTATATGAGTGTCAATATGTATTGGGGCACTAAGTATAGTTTATCTGATAAATGATGCTTCTTTTTGATACATCAAAATTATTATATAAATGACGTTCCAACTGTAAAAGTAAAAAGCATGCATCTAAGAAAATCATTGAAAAAAAAATTAGAAGAAGAAATTAATACTAAGTACTGGACTTCCATGATTGTCAGGGCAGAGGAGGGTCACCTTTGTTGGTCTCTATATGTTATCGACTTTAGTTGTTTTAAATACCCCGGTGGCGGTTCTACAAATTTATTACTGCTACTAAACTATTAACCCATTAACTCCCGGTGGTGCATTTACGCACCACAAAATTAGATTTTTTTTTTTTAACTTACCACACACTTTTTTCAGTATCATCTGGAGGTAATCTATTAACCATCATCTAGTTTATGTGTCATAAAAATCACATAGTTGTATATATGAATATGAGGCAGTTCTAGCTTTGTAAAAAATGAAAAAGTGAAGTAATTATTTTCTATATTTTTATTCCAGAAAAGTAAGTAAGTAAGAAATTTTCGTAAATTTTTCTGTGTGATGAATATACTACCAGAGAGTGCTAGTTTTTCATTTACCACATCAATTTTTTCTCACGTCAATATTGAAATAACTAGAGACATTGAAAAACGCTTGGTGCGTTCTCGCACCGCTGGTATTTACGATTTACATTTTCGATGACTGGATAGAAAAATTCCTGTCGATACATGTTTACAATGTCTGCATAAAAGCCTTAAAGCGGGGTTGATCGAAATCAGTCTGCATTTCTATCAGTTAGAAGGTGGTTGTGAGTGTTCAAGATGTCATTTAAGAAGTTTTTAACTACGAAAGATTTGGAAGCTGCTTTAGAGGATGCTGTGAACTGGGTGGAAAGAGGTATGTGTAATTTAGATTTACTTTGAGAGAAAGCCTGTTTTATATGGTATTTTGGGGTTTTTGTGACTAGTGTCAAAGTTAGGTTAGGTTATTTGGGATTTACTACATAAATTTTATGGAGAACTCCGAAAAATCTTATTACTAGTTACATAACACAAACATACATATATATACTTCATCTGTTATTTTGGAGAGTGTCATTACAACAATTATTTGTTTTTAGTTGATATGATTGATGCGGTTTATATTCCACCGGAGGTAGATTCGCTGACGGATGAAGAAGCAATTGATGACGAATATCTTTTGCCCGAAAATAATATGCAGAACCTAGATATTGCTGGCACTTTTGAATTGCATTTACCTGAATATGATTCATCAGATGAAGAGATCCTAGCATCAAAACAAAGTAAATTGGGCCCATCGACGTCAAAACAATTTTCTGATTCTAGTAAAGCAGCAGAAGTTCAACATGACTCATCAGATGAAGAAACTCTGACTTCAAAACAAGCCAGACTGAATCCCTTGACTTCGGATAAAACTATAGACCAGCCACAATGGGCAAAAGGGAGAAATTAAATGCACACATTTCCCAACAGACAATGAAAAAAAGGACAAAGAGTGTGTGGAAGCAGAATTAGCGGGTAAAACTCCTCTAGAAATATTTCACTTGTTTTTTGATGATGAAGTACTTGATTTGGTAGTTGACTTTTCATTGAAATATGCCCATGATAATAACCGACCTGATTTTCGATTTTCCAAAAAGGACTTTTTGAATTTTTTGGGTATAATTCTTTTATCTGGCTATCATACATTGCCGCAAATTCCTCTTTATTGGTCTAACGATGAGGATAAAGGTTTACCTATCGTCAAACAATGTATGAGTAGGAATCGATTACAGGAAATTAAAAGAAATTTGCATTTATCAAATAACAATGAGTTGAATGTAAATGATAAATTTTCAAAAGTAAGACCATATTTAGATGCAATGAACAGAAAAAATTTGCAGTGGGGTATTTTCTCTCACAATTTATCTATCGATGAGGAAATGGTGCCTTACTTTGGCCGACATTCTTGCAAAATGTTTTTGAAGGGCAAGCCGGTTAGATTCGGCTTCAAACTTTGGTGCTTGTGTTCTTCAGATGGATATTTGTTTTATTCCTTTCCTTATGGTGGTGCCTCTGATAATGCAAATTCAAAATTGGGTCTTGGAGGTGACGTAGTCATGAACTTGCTTTCTGTTGTGCAAAAACCATGTGCTCATAACATATTTTTCGATAATTTTTTTTCATCTTTCAAATTGTTTCGACATCTAAAAGAAAGTGGTTTTTTTGCTAGTGGAACAGTAAAAGACAACCGTACAAGTAAATGTCCCCTACAAAAATGTAAACCATTTTCCAAAAAGGAAAGGGGGACATATGATTCGATATATGATAGAAAGTCAAAAGCGTCATTTGTACGTTGGAATGACAATGCAGTAGTAACCATGGGCAGTACTGTTTTCGGAGTACAACCAATACGTCGTGTCAGAAGATACAATAGGAAAGAGAGGAAGGACATTTATGTAACTCAGCCAAATGTCATATTTCAATATAATAACTTTATGGGGGGTGTAGACCTCCATGACAATGGCATTGCCAACTACAGAAGTAGAGTCCTGGGTAAAAAATGGTGGTGGCCTATTTTTTGTAACTCCATAGATAGCACAATAGTGAATGCTTGGAAAATCTATAATATAGTAAATGAGAGAAAAATGTCCCAGCTCGATTTTAAATCTTATATTGCTGTACGCCTTTTGAAAACCGATAAAGTTTATGTACAAAGAAATGTCCCTCAAGCCATAAATGAAGTACGATACGATGGTCTTGGCCATACTATAGTTCCTCATGAATGTAAGGCCCGGAGGAGGTGTAAAGTATGTAAAAATCATACAATATATATTTGTAGTAAATGTAAAGTTCATTTGCATGTTGCATGCTTTGCAAACTACCACCAAGTTTAAACTAAAAATGTTATGCATATGGTACCACTGGTTCGTTGGTGCAGCAATGTTAAAAGTGAAAACAAAATTTGTTCGTATTCTTATTGTGTTTAATCTTCATATTAAAATACTGTTTTGTAAGTTGTTATAATTTTAAGTTGATTCTCTTTGTCAAATATGACATTTTGTGTATTTTCACTATTTTTTAATTTCATGCTTCTTCCCAGTGGTTCGTTTGCGAATCACGTGTTAATTTTTTTTTGCTAAAATTTTTGTGAAAGATGACGTCGGCAATTATTTAATTATAGGGTTTTAATAAATAAATATTGAGTTTCATTTAAATTTTTCCTATTTTTGAACCCTTGGGAGCTAATAGGTTAAGCGATCAACTATTCAAAACCTAGTTTTTAACTGTATATCGACCATTGAATGTGTTTTTCACTTCTTTGTAAAATGTTTTGGAAAGGAGTAGAGAAAAAATTAAGTCTTACCAAGCCTTGCTCGAATGTAGATTGTGTGCTCCAATGGTTCCACAGGCTGCTTCCCTAAACACAGATTTAAATAATTACTTGGGAACAAATATAATATTTGTATTGAGAACATTACAATTTTTTTGGTAATAACCACGATAGGCTTGTTCAGTATTTTTTTTATTTCATAAACCGAAAGTGCAGGTATAAAATAATGTATATGCAAAACATCAGAATTTTATTTGTCGACTCGACGCTTTTTAGTTGTTATAATTATAGGTATTTTCGGATTATTGTTTGTGTTACGTATTTGTTGTTTGATTCGATATGAGTACAAGGAAAACGAATGTTAGATATTGTATAATTCCAAAATGCACAAATGTAAGTAGAAATGCTCCAGAAAATTATTTATTTGTTTGCCATCCAACCAAAAGCTGTGCCGTAAGGTTCGGGAGGTAATTGCGATTGTGTTAGGATGAACTCAGAGGAAGAAGTATTTCTAATGGGTTTTCAGCAATTAACTCGCAAAAGTCGGCTATCTCTCTCGCCTCTTATTTTTAGGAATGGTCATTGGAGGGACTGTGGAGTACGATTTGGCAAAATGCCAAAAAATTACAATTTTTTCTCGCACTTGTAAGGTCGAATTTTCGATTCTAACCCTGCAATTTACGATGCAGCTTCATCGCCAACCTCCCCCTTTCCGCGGAGACGTGGAACGAACTTCCAGTCGAAGTATCTATTTAGTTACGAGTGTCTGAAAATTCCATGTTTTTCGGCTTTTCAGGTTAAATTTGAAAGGTCCCAGAAAGCCACTTTTCTCTCATTTACGTCGAGCCGCATTTTCAACTTGCCATCAGGATAAAGCTTCAATCTTCCTCTGCACATAGAGACGTTGTGAGCTCTTTCGCTCCAAGTATTTATTTAGTTATGACTTTTTAAAGCGCACGGATGGTTTTTCAGCTTTTACGAAAATAGCCATTTTCCTTTCGCACAGGCCGAACCGAAATTTCGATTTCCACTGTGAAATTTACGATGTCAATAAAACGCCAACCTTCCTCTTTCCATAGACACCTAAAACGACCTTCAACTCCACGTATTTACTTACTACTGAAAGGCTGTTAGTGGTCGTAGTGTCCCATTATATCTCCGAGTTCAAAGTTGTGTATAGTGACGTCACAAATGGCCGCACTGTTTTTGCAACTACTACAAATTTCAACCCCTTATATCGCGAGAACTGAATAAGTTAGCAATATGAAATTTTATGTGCATAATAAGAATATCATGTACTATATAAAAACCATATAAAAAGAATACCATGGAACAAGCCTATTAATAGAGGACTTTCATAAATGATTACAATCAAAAGACATCTTATGGAAAATTTGTGTATCGGTGGAACTGTCTACATTTTTATCATGTTGTAGAATGAACAGTTTTTAGAAACTGTGTTGTAAAAAACAGACAATTTTCATCAAATTCTACAAAGATTCGTATTGAAATTGTGTTTGTAATCATTTAGGAAGCGTCTAAATTAAATTTGGTTCAAAGACAAAACTTACAGGAGTAGGAGGTGTATCTGGTTTGGGCGGTGAGACCTTTTTAACAGCACCCTGTACCATTTCCGGAGGTGGCGGCGGAGGCCAGTTCACTGTTTCCTTCTTATTATTAACTGAGAACTGACTAGATTTGTGCATCGAAGGAGGTAAAGGCACTAAATGCTCTAAAAGACATATTAAAAAAAGGTTATATACTTGCGAGGCACATCAAAGGGAATCCATATTAAATTTTCAAAAAAATAGTGAAAGGATAAAATTGAAAACATTGGTCGGATGCTTATTTAAAGTACGCAAAAGTTAATTCTATGGTAACTAATCCAGCATTACAGTGCATCCATTGTGGTGCAAATGACATTAGGGATATTATACCACATAAGATTTAAAGTTTGTTTTCACTAATTATTTTTCATTCTCAAACAAATAGTGAATAATTATTATTCTTACACCACGATGATGACCTTGAGAATCATGCCTCATTAATATGAAAATATTTAATTTGTAATAGTCACTATTATAGTTATTTTTAAGTACCTGCTAAGTTACGGTTTAGAACCACAACACTTTTCTTTTTGCTGCCCCTTATGAAGAATAATAAATTGAAATTGTTGTAAAACTCATCCACTGAGTATATGTGATAATTGGATAGTTTCAGTGCTTTCCCATAGGCGTCGTAATACAGTTTCTCCAAATTGTTGTATAATACGCTACCACCATTATTGTATATAATGTGATACAACTGAGCTGCCAAGATGTACAAAACAGTTAAGGATATGAAATTTGTATCGTTTGATGACGATATCTAAAAATTGGAAACATCTGAAATATAGGTAAGTGAATTTAAAGTAAATTAATATTACCGAAATAACATTCCCGAGCTGCTGTAAGGCGTCCATAGAAAAGCTGTTGTTATAGCGAGTTTGATATTCATAACGAAAAGTAGCCAAGTCTTTACAATGCGGTGGGTTCACCAAAAGTGCCCAGCTTCTCAGTCTTAAAGTGTTTGGTATTGTGTCCATGTCGATAGCAACAAGTAATGTACCAGCATTACCGTTGATGATCTAAAACAGTAACAAATCGGTACAGCATCTACATTGGACAAATTATAGGAAATAATCAAGATGTTACAAGGGATATTTTAATATAATAATATAATTTATTGTTGTTCACAACACAACCCACACAGCACATGTCATCCCTAGGATATCCTCATTTGGTCCCGTATATCCTAATCGAGGACAATATTCCTCAGGATATCCTTAGGACATCCCAATAAAATATATACAACCTGAGAATATCCCAAATGGGGATATCCTAGACAAATCCAGGCAGGATGTCCTAGTAATATCCTGCAAAGATATTAAAAGCCTAACAAAATATCCACTGTGGGAATATCCTGGGCAAGTCCTAGAGTCGTCCTATTACAGGTATTATTATTTAGGAGATTTCAACAACAAAAATAATGAAAAATATATATATTATTTTGAGGCTATTTATTTATAGTGTCTTTTATTGGTTTGGAAAATTTGCTTCTAAAAACTTATTTGCTTGTTCTATTTGATAATCCTCTCCAGTACAAATAATTCATATAAATGTATATCTTATTTAAATAGCAGTTATTTATGATTCGATTTTAATACATTTACTGTATTTTGAATTAGCCGCTTTTTTGTGACAAGTCGAAATTTCTAAGAAATCCGCCGGGCGTCAATGTCTTTTCCACGTTCATTTTAAAGTTCTTTCGACAAATAAGATTACATTCAATATTTCATAAATATAATGCTGCTGTGTTATATTTTTGTATTTATTATATTATCTAAAAGGGCAAAATGTGATTGGTTATTGTCAGATACGTAATCCTTTATAATTTTCTGAGTGAATAGAATTTCTTTTAAATTCATTATAACTTTTCAGCATGCTATGATTTTTTAAAGTTGTACATATCATCCCTTATAAACTTATTCTAACCACCCTAAACTCTGTTGATTTTAATAATACCAAAAAAAGGCAAGAGATCATTTTTATGTAATATTTCATGCTTTTACAATTTTTATTTGAAACTTTTTTTATGATCTTTTACACATTTTGAGTCATTTTAAAAAACAATTTTTTATATTTTTTTACCCCTTCTAGGGGTTGAAAAAAAAATTTCTTTCATTGATCGTGTTCAAATACTTCAAAGTAACATATCAAAAATTCAAGTATTTACCTTAAAATTTTGATTTGTCGACCTATTTCATTGAACTATAATATATAACCTCTATTAGTTTGGTAGATTTACTTTTAAAGCGATATAAGCCAATTGATAGATACAGATATGTGTATGGAGTTGTACATATATGTATCACACTTTTATTAGTTATTTTACTTCTGCTATTATATAAACTTGTATTCCTTTGACTTCACTTATTGGCTCAGTTTAAAAGTAAAATGTATTTTTTGCTGTTTTAGAAATATCCAATAAACCCTAAAAGAACTGGGAATGTCCTCAGGTTGTTCATAGTAAAGCCCAGGCATAACCAATATAAGAGCTGATGATGTCCTGTACACACCCGTACTGATGTCCTGAGGACTTCATCAGCAAAGCCCGAACTGTCCCATTTGGATATCCTACGGACATCCTAAGGTTATAATGGGATATTCCCAGGATATCCCATATGCCCTGAAAATTTGTCCCCAGTATGTTTTGAGGATGTCCTTGTGCTGTATGGGAAGTCATGCTCATAATCGCGAATGTAATGTTTTTTCTACACCTATTCAATAAATAAATTAGACTGAAATTTGACAACATTAATCGATACCTAGTCATAAGAAGTGGAAAATGTAAACAAAACAATATAGCGATACACTTGGTTGTCACTAATGCCACTGTCAACGAGCTGCAGCAAGAGTTGATTGCAGTCAGATTAAAATATTACAGTATCAGTGGCCAGTTAATTATGGAATTTGTATTTGTGATTGGCCGGATGCAGTGAATTATGAATTCATAATTCACTACAGTGAATTATAGGCACCATTTTTCACCAAGAAAATGCTAACAATTGTCATATAATTAAATAGGTGTGGAAAAATACATTAAAATACATTAAATTGTAAATCGGCAACATGGTTTTTCTAAGGGTTAATCTGCACGTACCAACTTAGTTATTGGTTATTTATAACAATTTTATTCTCAACTAATTGGAATATAAACTTCTCAGCTATTCTCAACTCCTTGGAATATAAAGTTCAGGTTGACTCTGTCTCCATTGACTTTCCTAAAGAGTTTTTTAACAGTCAACCATGATCTACTTATTGCAAAATTAGAAAGGCGAGGTATCAGTGGCAATATGTTGAATGGAATCTTAAGGGCCGGTTACAGTGTGTAAAATATGGTAGTTTTCTATCATCATTGATTAAAGTAATATGAGGAGTTCCTCAAGGGTCTCATACTGGTCCTCTATTATTTAATATCTTTGTGAACGATTTAGCTTCAGTAATAGAAAATGTTTTCAGATATAAAAGTGTTGAGTAATTAATAGTATATTATTATATGAGCGATTACGAGAAGATGATGTTAAGCCTACAAGCCAAAGGCAAGGCTCAAATCTTCTGAGTGAATAATGGTCATAATTGCAAATGTAATACTATGCTTTTTCTACACCTACTAAACAAATAAATTAGACTGAAACAACCCTGCACAATTAGGTGTTTTCACTATGTGCAACTTTGCTTTTTTAATATTATTAAAATGATGTACTTGTTATACTAAAGCATTTATTGACATTTAAACAGCATTTTATCGTCCATCAAATTAAAATTTCACCAAATAAATAACATAAAGTTATAGTAATTGAACGAGTTCGCAAAACACGAGGTGACGTCATCCGTTATATCAGTTTCTTAAATCGCGTTTAAAAATTGTTAAAACAACATTTCATTCACTTTACTTATGTTTTACATGTGATTAAATAAGTAATGCCTACCTAATACGAGATTTGTAAGAGCTACTTTAGGAAATTTATCTGCAGAATAACGTGTTTATAACACAAAATGATACTGACAATATAACTGATGGCGTCATGAGTGCGTAGTGAATTGATGTAGTGTTTTTGGCGAAAAATTTCAATACAAAATTAAAATGGCTTATTTTAAGGTATGATTCGACTGTTTATCAAAATTAAGTGTTTTTAACTATAATAAAGCATTATCTTCACATTGAAAGTGAATTTAAAATTTGTGAAAACACCTAATTCTTATGGAAAATGGCTCCCAGCTAAATTGGCTGAAATCGCAGTATATTGTAGAGTATTTCTTCCTGATCAAAAATTCTCATGGGCACAAGGTCGGAAAATGGACAGTTTTCCAGATATCGGGGGTGCAGAGATGCTCACTTCTTATGGCAAGTCGCCTCCGCCCCAACGAAATTCGCTGAAATCGATATACCGGGTGAGTCACGAATTGCGCTCGCCCCGATATTCCTAAAATATTTGGAATAGAAAATTGAAATTTGGAGGCCTTATTACACGACTAAAATGCCATCTTTTCAATAAAAAATCAAGTTTGGTGCACATCCAGTTTGACCGGAAATGCCCACAACTTTCGATTTTTAAATGGAACACTATATATATTTTAACATTTTTGGAATCTAGAGGAAATTTTGAATACAATACATCCATTTTGGTCACTTTTTGATAAACATTAAAAATTTTATTAAAAAATCTATTTCTGAATCCAGAGTGGTGGTGCCCAAAATATATTTTAGTTTGTGTGCTACGTTACTATAAAAATAAAAAGAGCAATATGATTGCATTACTTAATTCTCTAGAGGCGTTTAAAATTTTTAAATGTGATTTTTACCCACTAACTCGGTTTTTTTAAATGGGAATTTATTCGTTCACCAACATTTTTAAATAGGTACCTCATTTTCATACGAATCTAATGATACCAAAATTTTGAAAATCCGCTCAGAAATATTTGAGGTTTCAGCCAAAATACAATGCAACATGCGGCTAATAGATAATAGATTAGTGGGCTTTGGAAACTAAAATGGCACATTTCTGTGTAAATCTGGTAACCTAATAACATTGGAAAAATCATAATAGCCATTGAATGTAATAAAACATCAGCTGTCAGACAGATACAAAATAAAGCGCTGCGGAAATCTCTTTGAGTAAAAATTAAAGAAAATGAATAATTTTAGTAGAAATGAAAAGGTCGATATGTTACTGATATATATATATATATATTATAAATACCAAATACACCAACATCTTTATGGAGATGATAACGACAGGAGGCTAGTATATTGCAACTGGTTCTTAAATGCAGTACAACAAAACCCAGGTTTTCCTTTTCATATTTTATATTCAGATGAAAGTAGATTTACGAACCCAGGTATGTTTAACAGAAATAATACTAGGTACTGGGCTCAAGAAAATCCAAGGTTGGTAGGGCGGGGGAATATTCAGGAAAGATTTGGGTTTAACTGTTGACTTGGAGATCGAATAATTGGACCCATATTTTTTGATGGAACACTTACTGGCGAACGATATTTATTCTTTTTACAAAACCAGACAGCAGAATTTCTTGACTTACTTCCTCTTGCCTATTTACAAAATCTGTTTTTCCAACAAGATATTGCTCCCCCACATAATTCTAGAAGAGTGATGGAATATTTAAACAACTTGCATGGTGAACGCCTTATCGCAAATCAAGGTCATATCAGGTGGCCTCCTAGGTCACCTGACTTAACACCCCTCGACTATTATGTATGGGGCACTCTCAAAAATAAAGTTTATAAAACTTCTTCAAATACCCGTGAAGAGCTGCAAAATAAAGTTGTACGGGCTCTTAATGAAATAACGCCGGCTGAATTGAGTAGAGCCATTCAAGCAACTGTATGCAGAGCCGAATTGTCTATAGAAAAAAAATGGTGGACATTTTAAACAATATCTATAAATGTCAATTTATGGTTTAATTATATTAATTATTTTAAAGATAAAAAAATGTTTAATATTTGATTGGCTATATTTTTTTAATCGTCCCGTAAAATTACGGAATACCTGAATATTTTTGCAGAGTATTGAAAGGGCTGCAAAAATGTACTCTTAAAATGTTTGTAATATTAAATTTTTCCACTTGATAGGTAATAAATTATTATAATTATAATAAAAGTATATCTAAATGAGTATAAATTTTTGGAGACGGAAATATGGAGCAATTCACAGGCACACAAAAAAAGTCGAGTGCAAGAAGGCAGACCTATGTATTCCCATGCATTTTGACCTGCTGAACACGAATTCGATATGTGTTTTACCAGATTGGCTCTTGTACTTTTCCTAACCTCAAAAAACAGTGTCAGAATTCCCGAAAAACCTCAAACAAGTAAATAAAAAGCTTAAATGAGCTAACCACCATTTCCATACATAATTTGAGCGCTGAGACCGAATGTGGGCGACACGATGATCTATGGTCATTTTTAAGGGAGATACATACCGCCAATGTCAAAGGTCCAAGGATTTCGCTTCTCCGGCGGCATGGGTCCGCCTCGGGAGCAAGTGCATTTGAACGAGTGACCATAAAATGATGAAAAAATTCAGAGATACGCAAAAAGAACAGAGACATCAAATAACACAAACCAGACATCCCTACGATACTTCGTTTCCGAGATAGGGCCGCTCTTTTTTCCCTCGCTTTTCGAGATTCTATCTTAGACTTCTAGTTTGCGTCATTCGATTTATGTCATCTCCTACATTCCCCTGAATTTTTTTAGATTTTTAGCGACACTTTCATTTTTCCCCAAAATATTGAAGGTGGATCATCTAAAAAATGTACATTGCGTTTTTGACATATCTTCACATTTCACACTTTAATTTTTTTCAAATAAAAATGATCCCCTTTTGTGCTTAATTGATTCAAAATTAAATTTTCGATCCAATGGTGGGCGGCACCGATGATTAAGAATATTTTGTAGGGAGATACAAGCCGCCAAAATTGTGAAAAAATTCAGGAGAACGTAAGGAGATGTGATAAATCGAATGGCCCAAACCTGAAGTCTATATTTTTTGTGGTTTCCTAGATAGAGTCTCGAGAAGTAGGAGAAAAGAGATTTTCTCCTTCCAGTGACTTTGAGCGGCCCATCTCGGAAACAAAGTATCGTAGGGACGTCTAGTTTGTGCCATTTGATTTCTCTGTTCCTTTTACGTATCTCTGAATTTTTTCATAATTTTATGGTCCCTGGTTCGGATGCAGTTGCTCCCGAAGCGGATCCATGTCGCCAAAGAAGCGAAATCCTCGGACCTTTAACTTTGGCGGTGTGTATCTCCCTTAAAAATGACCATAGATCTTGTTGCCCACATTCAGTCTCAGAGCTCCGAAATACGTATGGAAATGGTGGTTAGCTCATTTAAGCTTTTCATTTACTTGTTTGAGATTTTTCGGGCATTCTGACGCTGTTTTTTGAGGTTAGGAAAAATACAAGAGCCAGTCAGCCAAAATGGACATCGGATTTGTGTTCAGCAGGTCAAAATGCATGGGAATACATAGGTCTGCCTTCACACTTGACTTTTTCTTGTGTGTGCCTGTTATTACATTAAGTCTGGTTTAAGTTTATAATAACTAAACTATCTGGTGGATTGTTGTGCAATTCAATAGGGTTCTATTAAGATATTAGATGGAGGGACTGAAAAACATTCAAGTGTATATGGCGGCCTGTAGAGTGAAGTGTGCCTATGATTACTTGATTTTCAGTTTAGATCAGCGATTTTTAATCCGCCAATTTCAATTTCAGAATTATATCAAAATTGCAATTAGCAACCTCGAAAACTCCTGTTTAAATTTTTTCGTAATTTTACCACTTGAATTGTTGTCATTATTACAGTTTCAGAAATTTCTTAAACGTAATATTGATTTTTTTCAGTTTTTCCAAAAAATAGAAATTTGCACACTTTTTAATGGGCAAACTTTTAAATTGGTCATTTTAAAGTACAATGCAAAAGGTTTCGTTAAAATTACCTCATTGAAGAACTACGGCCCAAAATAATTAGTTATATTTGCTAGATTTTAATTTTAACTGACTTATTCTCTATTTTGACTAACCTGAACATAATCAGAGAGTTTCTTGGCAACATCCACCAAGGTATCACATTCATAGAGTTGTGGTTTAAGTGGATATCCATATTCGCGGAGATATACTCTAGGTACATCCTCCAGAGGTAAAGCAGATTGTTTGGAAGTTTTGATGATTTGTACTATTTGTGAACCAAGTATTTTTAAAGACTGCTGAAGTGTTAGGCTTACAGTTCTTTCTCCGTCCGACATTTCATCAATCTAGAATGAGAAATTCAATAAATAAAATACAACATAAGACACGTTATATAAATTAAACAACCCCTAAATTTAGGGAGATGGGTTTACACTTCAAAAAATGGGGGCATCTACAAGATCAACCAGGGCATAAACATGGTGCTATGTCTAGTTTCTAATCGAGAGCTGGGCGAATTAATTCTACTACCCAGTAAACACACACATATATGATATGTAGCATAGGAAGCTCAACGATATTTTGTTCGTTATGTAACCACTTTATGTAATTGATCCATAACATACCCACTTATTTCAAATATTACATTTATGTATCGTAGATATGTATATAGAATGTATTATATACTTGCCACAGATAGATATGATATGTTATAAATACATGTCCATGCCCACTAATAGACATATATTTTATGTTATATAACCGCAGATATTAGTTCAAACTTGAAACAATACCAAAATGGCGAACGTATGCGAATCGTGTTGCTATTTTGTATTGATTTAATTTCTAAATTTCAAAATATTCAGTATAAATTGTTGGCGCAATTTGAAGTGTTCAGTGTGCGTGATTTTTGGTGTGTTGCGTCAGTTTTGATGAAAAATGGAAAAGAAAACAGTATAAAGTTGACATAACCTGTAAGGGATACCTATGTAGCTACGGTTTTTGACAAGTAAGTTTTTATTAATTTATCCAAATTTACTTTTTTAGTGAAAGCCATTTGCTACATGTTTGTCCAATTTTTTTTAGTTGTTAACTTATTGGGCAATGAGAGGGATTTCGGAAATTTCACCCCCAAACTTGCATATGGCTAACGCCTTTAGAAATCCTATAACTATTGTAATGTTCTGCCGCAGTACAGTACCTTATGGCATGAGAATCTCGTTGTGGGCTCCCAGCATATGATTAAAATTGGCATAAATTACTGAAAATGGATATAATTTATTTTCAGTATCCACAAGTAATATCGACGGCAACAATCCCAAAGAACATATGCATCGCCTCTCAAGAAAGGTTTATTTGCATAAGATGGCGATAAAATGCTCTTGGCTAGGCCTGAGAGGAAATTTTATATTTTGCAATATAAAGAGTATGGAAATTATAAAAGGTATGATGATAGTGATATTTAAATTGTATAAATAATATCAAAATTCACTCAGATATTTCAAGTAGAATATGTTCAACTCGATTTAAATAATTTCTAGTATAATAAAATTTTATACAAAATTGTATAAAAACTGATTTTTGGTCTTTTTCCTTTCAGATGTAAGAAAATACATTTGTAACAACCGCTAGTGAATGGTTCCGTTTAGCTAAACTTCGACTAAATAGAAAAAAATGAAGTGAAATAAATAAATGTTAACCTAACTAAAAGAATTGAAACATTTCAGTTAGTATAGGAGAAAGTTTTTTTTAATGTTTCTTTTGTTATCATTATATATAACCTATATAAATATATTTATTTTTATATTCTCTAATTATGCGTCTCTTTAAATATAAATATTTCTGAGTCATTTTTGTAAATTGGAAATAAAATAACTGGCAGAAAAATTGGTTAATTCAACAATTCCTTATATTTGTAATGAATGATTTATTTGTGGCCTTTATTATTTTCTTGACTTCTGATGGGATATTATGCACTATTTCTATAAAGTATTAAAATGATTAATAAATAAACTTCTACGCCAAAAGGACAGTCAGAAGTTGTCTTGATTAAAATCTATTTTTATGGTAGGCAGAAACGGAGATTTTACCCATAAACAACTTCTGACTCCTTTCGGTGCAGAAGTTTATTTGTTAATCATTTTAATATTTTATAGAAATAGTGGCGTAAAACACCCAAAGAAATCACGAGAATGATACATACATATATCATATAATATATATGTGGCATGTACATATTTTAAGTATATCTGATACATTACATGAGATGTAAGAACTACATAGTCGTAATATATCAGACAAGTTACGAACAGATGTATTGTATACATAAGTGATACATGTTGATGTTGCTGACATAGAGACATAATATCTTGAGAATGTATATTACCTGCTACATAACTGATATATTCGAAGGAACAGCAGTTATGTATTTTATACGTATATGTTACCTCTCCGTGTTTACTGGGTAACTACTTTGCAGGAATGTAATTTGATTACTGAGGCATATTCCATGATAGTATTTTTATATGGTTTTTATATAGTGCTTGACACTCATATTGTGCACTTAAAATTCCGTTCTCGAGATATAGAGGGTTGAAATTAGTAATAGTTGCAAACACAGTGCACCTGTAAATATGTGGAGCTGAAGGCTGTTTTAGGTGTCTATGGAAAGAGGAAGAGTGGCGTTTTGTTCTGATACCAAAGCGAATGGAAAGAACAGTGGCGGCCCGTGAAATTTTGGAAAGCTATAACTTACTAATGGTGCATGGGACCCATGCCAAACTTTAACGGATCACTACCACGGCCAAACAGAAACGTTTTGTGGAAAAAAATTTTTGATTGGAATTTGCGATTTTTTTTTTTTCAAAAAGTGCAGTGCCTCCCCTGGAATCTGGAAAAGTACTTGTCAAATATCTATAGTGTATTTTTTTCTCGAACAAGGAAGAAAATATAAGGATAGGTTTTTAATTTTATCAAAAAATCTTAATTTTTTATAAAGTTACATCAGTTTGAAATTTTATTTTACACTGATATTTAATTTATAAAATTTCAAAATGATGTAACTTTTTAAAAAATGAAGACTTTTTGATAAAATTAAAAACATGTCCTTATATTTTCTTCCTTGTTCGAGAAAAAAATACACTATAGATATTTGACAAGTACTTTTCCAGATTCCAGGGGAGGCACTGCAGTTTTTGAAAAAAAAAATCGCAAATTCCAATCAAATGTTTTTTCCACAAAATATTTCCGTTTGGCCGTGGTAGTGATCCGTTAAAGTTTGGCATGGGTCCCATGCTCCACTAGTAAGTTATAGCTTACCAAAATTTCACGGGCCGCCACTAGGAAAGAACAAGATTGGCCCTTCCTCCTGATGCCAAATTGTAGAGGTAAATTCGGAAATTCGGCTCTGCAAGAGCGAGAAAACAATGCCTTCTTTAGAAGTATTAAAAGTAACCTAAAAAATTCAAAAACATCAAATCTTTAAATAATCATATATAAGTTAATACTTGTAGTGGAGGATCGATTTTGGTCTCTATTTAAAAAAGAAGATTGGCATTTTATCGACGATTTATCATAAGTGTCACAGTGGAAATCGAAATTTCGGCTAGGTCTGTGCGAAAGAAAAATGGCTATTTTCTTAAAAATCGAAAATTCGGCCTGATAGGAGTGAAGGCAAATCATATATTCCCCTACAATCCCTCGACTGCCCGTTCCTAAATTTAAGAGGCAAGAGAGATAGCCGACTTTAGCGAGTTCATTACTCAAAAACCATTAAAAATAATGCCTCCGAATTTATCCTAAACAATGTAGAATTAATTCTAGAATCGAATGACACCGGTCGCTTCCCGACAAACCGCCCCCACGAACAGCCTGATAGATCCGATCCGCAATTTTAGAAGGGCGCAGATCAACCCATTAAGTATATAGATAATAACATTAAACAGCATCTAGTCGATTGAGGTCGCCGAGTCTATGAGTAGATAGATAGATAGATAGATAGATAGATAGATAGATAGATAGATAGATAGTTTATTCAGTCAATACAATATCCAAATTGTGTACACTCGTCAAATAACATATTCGAAATTACATCAATATTTAAAACAGGCATTTAAAATAACATTTACAGAAATGAAACATTTTTTTTTAACTTTAAAATATTAAAATATTACAAATATAACATATTAAAAATTCAA
The DNA here is from genome assembly GCA_963583905.1 of Stenurella melanura. Taxonomy (NCBI): domain Eukaryota; kingdom Metazoa; phylum Arthropoda; class Insecta; order Coleoptera; family Cerambycidae; genus Stenurella; species Stenurella melanura. Next base: position 80,558,595 of record OY757316.1, on the reverse strand, counting down.
CTAGGTATATAATAGTATATTAAAATATTAAAACATCACTTAAAAATTCAAATATATCATAGTATGCTTTTTTTAATAAAATTTCTTTCACTTTATACTTAAATGTTTTCAAATTTGTCATTTTGATCTCATCAGGTAATTTATTAAAAAATGTTGGTCCAAAATGATTTACACCATTCATTGCTTTCGTAAGTTTATATGTTTTTTTTGATATATTAGTTTTATTTCGGGTATTGTAAGAGTGTATATCTGTGTGACATTTATAGTTGTGAAAATTTGTTTTCACATAAACAAGACATTCGTAGATGTACATGCAAGGCAAGGTAAGTATTTGATATTGAATAAAGTAAGGTCGGCAATGGGTCCTCATATTCACGCCCGCGATGACCCTCACAGCCGATTTTTGCATTCGAAAAATATTTACCTTATTCGCACAATGACCCCAAATTAATAAGCCGTATTGTAGGTGGCTGTGAAAGAATGCAAAATATGCTGTGCGAACCATCTCCGGAGAGACACAGAAACTCAATTTCCGCAATAGAAAAAGGTTTGATGCGAGTTTCTTGGATAGGCATGCCGTGTGAGCACCCCAAGTGAATTTGCTGTCAATATGAAAGCCAAGGAGTTTTACAGGTTCTGTGTTCACGTTATTTGGTTTCAAACTTATAGTGATTCTTTGGGTTTTATCAGTATTCATTTTTAATTTTATGGAGGAAAAATATTCTTCTGCTTGAGTTTCAGCTTCACTTGACATGCTCTCGGCCAAATCTATATCCTTGTTGCAATTTATTAATGTGGCGTCATCCGCATAGAGAACTAGATGTGTGTCCATGATATCGCTGGCCAGATCGTTGATATAGATAATGAACAGAAATGGTCCTAACACGGATCCTTGTGGCACCCCATAAGAAATTTCCTTGAGAGATGACTTTCCCTCAGCCACTTCAACGAACTGCGTCCTGTTGGATAAGTATGAACGAATTATATTTAAAGGAGTTCCTGTGATATTATAATGTTTGAGTTTATCCAACAGTATCTCATGAACAACACAATCAAACGCCTTGCTTAGGTCACACAGTGTGACAGAAGCAAGACATCCCCCCTCCAATGCGGACAGCACCACATCAACAAACTCCACCATTGCAGATGTTGTTGATCTACCTTCACGAAAACCATGTTGTTCCTGTGAAAACAAATTATTTGATTCAAAGTAATTCGATAATCTTTTTTTAATTACTGCTTCTAGTATTTTCGAAAGTATCGGGACTATTGATATTGGACGATAATTTGATGTATCATCTAAACTGCCTTTCTTATGCAAAGGGATCACTTTCGAACATTTAAGACATTTTGGAAAAGTTCCACTCTGTAGGCATTGGTTTATCAAATATACTAAAGGATCCAAGATGGCGTCCATAATATATCTGATCAAACTATTACTTAAACCATACATATCTTTTGCTTGTGAGGTGCTTAAGTTTTTAATAATGTCTCTTATTTCAGCATGTGTTACTGGTTCTAGGCTAAAAAGTGAAATATTTTCCGGGATTTTATGTCTATTTAAGTAATCTAGTGGTTCTCTGTCTACTGTAGCAATTGTGTTGACAATATTTTCAGCAGTACTTGAAAAAAATGTATTAAAATCATCCGCAGATATAACAGTATTGCTTTGCGTAGGTTTGTTTGGCATATGATTTTGTTTTATAATTTGCCAAGCTGACTTACATTTATTGCTAGAGTTTTGAAGAAAATTATTATTTGCCAGTATTTTTGCTTTCTTAATTTCATGTTTGTATAAGGAGCGAATGAACGTGATTTGTTGTTTAATATCATTTGTGTTGTTTACTTTTGCCAGATCTCGCAGAAAATGAAGGGTTTCTCTAATTTTACGTAAATCATCATTATACCAATTTATTTTCACGGTTTGATTATCTATCATTTTTGCGTTTTTTTCTGGAAATGCATACAGATAACATTCATTAAGTTGTTGGGTGAAAATTTCAAAATTTTGTTCAACATTGTTATATGTAAATATGCCATTCCAGTCAATGGACTAATACACCAATTTCCATTGACTACGTTTTCAGATAGTATTTGATAAAAGAGACTTACGGATTTTTTTTCGAATTTTTTTTCTTTACCGTTTAGCCGGAAAAAAATAATAAAGCTGAAAAACTTTCCACTCTGACGTCAATTTGCCCGTGACGTCACGATATGAAGCCGGCAACAGTGCATTGTCCTGATGCCTAAATTTGTATTTTAGTTTAATTTTTCAGTAGTTCAATCAGAGATTTATAATAAGTCTCTCAGAGTTCTGTCAGTGTTAAAGAGGTTATGATAGTCAGTAATATTTTTCGATTTTTTTCGTGTTAAAATACACTAACTTTGGGTCTGTATTAATTCAATTCAAATTTCAAAATATGGAAACAAAATCATGTTTTGTGCCATGTGCCATTCTTTTACGCAAAAATTGGAAAGACAAAACTAAATATTAAAATGTAAGGTTATATTAAAGTAGTTCAAATAGTTCAATGTCACAGAATCTATTGCGATGTTGTCAATTCTTGTAATTGATAAAAATCTAATAATTTAAAACCCAATTATTTGCCTTATTTGTAAATTATTTTGATACCAATAGAAAGTAAATGCATAAAAACTTTATAGAGATTATGTTTATTATAGGATAATTGTAATTAAATGGATATTTAATGCAGGTAGAATTACCGGGGATAATGACGTCACGACCACCAATTTATTTAATTTTTATCTAATCCAGTTATTAAAAAATTGAGGTAATAATTATTTTGGTATTATTTTGACCTTACCAACGGGTTCATATAATTAAAATATTAAAAAAATCTTAAGTGTATTAGTCCATTCTATATAAACTATCTAGAAAATCAACTTTACCTTTTAGTGTTATAGGCCTACTTTTTCTATAAACTGGCAATTGTTTATTTATCACCCGCTTACATGAAAATATCTGACCATAGTGATCCGATACGTTTAAGTGACAAACATTTGCAGTGTAAGGAGCACTTATATTGCTCAAAATATTGTCAACACAAGTTTGACTGAGATCTGTAACTCTAGTAGGCTGTTTTATGGTTATGGTATAACCAAAAGATACCGCCAAATTTTGAAAATCTAGAACCTTGTTATCATAGTTATTTAAAAAATCTATATTAAAGTCGCCACAAATAATTATGTCCTTATTCATATTAGTTAAAACTTCCAATAGATTTGTGAAAGTGTTGTAAAAAATATTAAAATCCCCCAAAGGGGTCCTGTAAATACATACTATGATGATATTTGAATCTAGAAGTTCTATTGCTGAAAATTCACATTGTTGTTCTATTGACATGTCAGTTATTTTATTCAAATTTTTTGATTTTAGATTTTGTTTGACAAAAATTGTTGTCCCGCCATGTTGAGATAATTTACGACAGAAAGTACTTGCAACATAAAACTTTTCAAATTGATACAGTTCAGTTTCTTCCCGTTTCGTCCAAGTCTCTGATAAACATAGAACATCTAAATGTTTATAATCATTTATGAATATTTGAAAATCGTCGTGTTTGGATTTTAATCCTTGTATATTCAGATGGAATAATTCTAGTTCGCTACCGTTTCGATGTTTCTTTAATCCATTTTCATTGATGTTTTTGAGTTTATTTGGTTGGACCACACACTCTTCAGCACTGATGTCTGTAGGGTTCCTTTCAGTTTTCCTATCATTTATAAAAAATCTTCACTTTGTGTTCTCAAATGGGATCTGTATTTATTAAAATCGAATCTGCGGTAGCCTACGCCTTGAGGCCAGAAACTGGGACTATAAATTTCACTTTTGGCATCAATTGGTACACCAACCATAAATACTTTATTTTGAGACTCCTTGGTTGGTAGCTCCTTTACGCTAAATTCGTCTTTATTTGTACTTGATGACTTTTTCTTTATGTAATTTAGAATGTGTTCATTAGATACATGCCTCTTCACTCTATTTACATAGAGCCAGATTCTTTTTGTAGCGCCCATGAAATTTTCTCCATCTTCATGTAGTGTGGCATTGCCGACACTTCTGTTGTTTATTTGCCTTCTTTTCCTTTTATTGGTAACTACTTGAAACTCATTAGTATTTTCACTTTGTTCAATTCGTTCTTGGTCATCATAATGAAGTAGCACCTGGCCACGCCCCATTTTCGCGAGGTAGAGGTTTGCAATTGTCTTTACACTAAACGTGTGACTAAAATTATGATTTTTTGCAGATCCATTATCTTACACTTTCGATTTATGGGAAACAAATGCAGAACAAGCCCAATGGATTACTTACTACTTTGTAATTAGTAGTTACAGTTACAGACTACTTAAAAAGCAGGCCCACCCCTTACGAGGCCGGTCCAGGTCTACAGCGATGATTGGGGTAAAGAGCTCAAGCTCGACCCCTAATCATCCGAGACCATCATATTTAGTCAAGAATATTGGCACGTACAGACTACTTTTACAACTATTTTTTGCTTTTTCAGATGTTCTAAATAAATATCAACGTTCAACTGCTGTTTTCATTAAAGACGACTTCTTATGACAAAGTATCTGTAACATGGTTATATTTACTTTCTACAAATTGTATATTAAACAACTAATCATACTTCAGGTCAATAGGTTAATTATTAACAGTATTTAGTTATTAATTTGCAGATTAGTTCTTATGAAACCTCTGTATAAAAAGGATGATTTAGAAATGATGGAAAACTCTAGACTCATTAATTTATTACCTGGATTCTTAAAACTGTTTGAATTGGTCAACATGGGCATTTAGAGAGTCAATCAACACAGATAGTCAAGTCAATGAAGGTTTTCATTTCTTAATTCTCAGCAACGGCTCCGATTTTGATCTTTTTTTTTTTAAATGTGTTTTTAATATTTAAATATGTCTGCTATGTGTGGTGTTTATGTTACGTTTTTTAATATTATTCAAAATCAGAAACATCCCAAGTAGCGCAAATAATTATTTACAGGAAAAAATAATAAAAGATTTTTTTTTTCGCGATATTTATAAAACAGAGTTGTTTTTATTGAATATTTAAGTTCAAAAATGTTGCTCACAGTCGGGGTTAATAATTATTTATATTGTTTAAACAATAATAATGACTATTCTTGTTTTACAGAAAAGTATACTTAATTTATTATAACAAATATTTTGTAAATATAATTATTCGTTCTTGATTATTATTTATATTTAATATTTACTGAAACATTATTGAAAAATATTTTCGGAAAAATATATTGTTCCATCTTTTTTTTCATAATAAATTTAGGTATGATAGGAAAGATATGGAATTGATGTATAAATTACGAAATGAAGAAATTCTTATATTATTTAAGTATAATTTATTAATTTTAATTTTACAAAAGTTTAAAAACAAGATCTAATTTTCGTTCAAGTCTATAGAATTGAACTCTTCAACTGGTGGGTGTTTATTGCGATCGTTGTCACTACACACCATGCATGCAGGTGATCAATGCAAATCACTTTTTCGGCATGCACATGTTGCACCGCATCCTGTTTTGCACGAGCAGAAAATTATTTTTAAGATGTTGTCCAGCGCTGCTGATTGCATCATTTTTATTGGAGTCGAATAATTTCCTTTTTTCCAACCCCACTGTTCGGGAAGTATTGTAAAATTATTTTCCCATTGCTAAACTTGCAAATACACCCTTTTGATATGCTGCTTAGCTGCATATTCTGTTCGAGGTAGTGACAGAATTTGTACGCTCTTTGTTTTTGAGGCAAGTGTTATAAATCGTTTATGCCTTAATTCATTTAAATTTACAGAAGCTCCACACAAAGCAAAAATAGAAAATATATCTTCGTTAATAAGTATTTCTTCATGTTGATCTTCAACCATAAAAGGCCGATGTATCACATCCTGTAAATGCATGAATAAAAATAAAATGCTCCTTTTTGATATTTGTAAAATCATCTTTGTTGAGTAAACTCTCGGTAATTTATCGTTTTTTGGTGGTCTAAAAAGTACGATTCTTTATTATCTGGTGATAAAGCCTTTAATAATTTATTTATTTATTTATTTATTTACGGAATAATTCCATTACAATTTACATTTTGCATAGTATTAACATGATCTGAACTCCTAATAATAATTATTTATTTATTTATAATGCTTATATTTATACATATACCTAACCATATACACTCACACAGATACAATATCACACATCCCATACATGCAATCACATATATATAAACCTATTATTATATTAACATTATAATCTTATCTAGTGTTTTGCATAAATTTAGTTAGTGAGCAATTAAAGAAATCAATGTCTCCATTCAACTTATTGGCATTTCTACACATTCTGGGAACCGGTGAAAAGTACCCAAGGTTCGTTCGATAAAATTTATTGATAAACAAATCTTGACCGCGACATGATTTCTGTGGCACACGGAGATTGATTTCCCCAAGTATATAAGGACAATCATAAAGACCATTGACTATTTTGAACAAAAAATGTAAGTCAAAACAGTTACGTCTTTGCTCCAGTGTTGACATATTTAGTAGTGAGAGTATTTCATCATAGTTTATGTCATCTCGTATTCCTAATTTGTAAGCAATATGTCTAAGAAATCTTTTTTGCACTTTTTCCACCTGATTTATATAAATAGAATAATGAGGAGACCAAATTTGGCAAGCATATTCAAGAGAGGATCTTACAATCGAACAATAGGTACTTCTCACACAATTTATATTATCGAAATCATTTAAAGTTCGAGTTATGAATCCAAGTAATTTAAGACCTTTATTAGCTATATAATCAATATGATATTTGAATGACATTTTATGATCAAACACAACACCTAAGTCTTTTATGGTATTTACTTCTTTTAATGACTCATTATTAATTGAGTAAATAAATTCCATCGAATATTCAGATCTGCTAAATCTCATAAACTTACATTTATTAATATTTAGTTGCATTCAATTATTATCACACCATTTATTAAAGTTGTCCAAGTCGTACTGAATTTTAAAACAATCATCAACTGACTCTATGGCCTTAAATATTTTTAAATCATCCGCAAAAAGTAAAATTTCGGAAAAACGTATTGCATCTTTTATGTCATTAATAAAGCAATTGAATAATAGAGGAGCTAAATGTGCACCTTGCGGAACACCCGATGTCACATTAATAGGTGATGATAAAACATTATTTATTCTAACCATTTGTTTCCGATCAGAAGGATAATCTTGAAGCCAATTTAATAATACCCCATAAATTCCCAAATTCTGTAATTTTTTAATTAAAATTTTATGATTTACTCTGTCAAATGCCTTGGAGAAATCCGTGTAAACTGCGTCAACTCGTAACCGATTCTCCAAGGCATTTATAACGTAACTCTCAAATACCAATAAATTAGTGCTTGTAGAACGTCCTCCATAGAAACCATGCTGTTCATCTATTAAAACATGTTTAAAATGCGGAGTTAACTTTTCTGTGACTATTGACTCCAAAATTTTTGGAAAAATGGAAATCTTTGAAACAGCTCGATAATTTTCAACGTTAGACCTGTCACCAGATTTAAAAATAGGCGTAATATAACTTAGTTTCCAACAATTGGGGTATTTACCATTTGAAAGGGACTTATTAAACAATAAACTTAATACATTAGATAATACAAATCTACAATTTTTAATAAAAGTTACTGAGACATTGTCAGGACCAGAACCGCAGTTTTTATCTAAACTATTTATGCAATTTAATACATCAATCGAATCTATATGACAAAAGTTTATATCAACAAATTCTTTATTATCATCGAGTGAGGGAGGATTACAATCTGTTTGATCGTATACAGTAGAAAAATATTTTATAAAATAATTAGCTATGACAGAAGGATCATCATTTGAATCTTCATTATAGTACATATGTTTTGGTAAAGAAAAACTACCTCTTTTATTATTTACATATTTCCAGAACTGCCTAGAATCACCCATTATTGAATTTTGAATATTATTTATATAATCCATATAACTAATTTTTGCTAAATTTTTATATTGAGATCTTAATTTAGAAAATGTCTCATAGTCACTTTGTGATTTAGTTTTCTTATATCTCTTATGCGCAATTTTTTTATCTATAACACATTGTTTCAAATTATTGCTGAACCATTTAGGAAATTTAGCATTCTTTGATCTAACTTTTGGGACGAAAAGTTCTATACATGAGTAAATAACACCATAAAACACCTCAACATCGTTATTGACATTTTGATTATTCAATAATTGCTCCCAATCAACTGAAGCAAGATAATAGTTTATATCAATATAATTAGCCCTATTAAAGTCATAGAAATAATAGTCAAATTGTAATGGTTCAAAATTTTCTAAAATTTCAAGTTCAAAAGTCAAAGCTGGATGATAAGGATCAATAGATACTAACGGATCATCAACAAGATTTACCACAATATTCTTATCATTTGTAAAAATTAAATCCAGATATCCACCTTTAACATTTGGTATATTATTTAATTGAAATAAATTGTAATAAGCAAAATAATCATTTATTACTTCAACTTGTGGAGTTATAGCCCCTAAAGCATTAGCTCCATAATTATCGTTATACCAAATTACATTAGGTAAGTTGTAATCACCAATTAGTAAAATATAATTACAGTTTTTTGTCTCTATTATGTGTTCAACAGATTTACAATGATTAACATATAATTCTATTGGAGATGCTGGAGGTATATAAGTATTTCCAATTAATATTTTTTGACCTTCAGATATAATGACAAAAAGTTGTTCAACATTATTAATTTCAACATTAATTTGCTTAGCATTTAAATACGATTTAACAGCAATCAATACACCACCACCACGATTATGAATACTCGTGTTTTCATTTCGGTCACATCTAAAAATTTCATAATTGTCCCAACCAATTTCACTATTACTGATATCACCATGTAGACCAGACTCTGTTATCAATATTATATCATAATCTCCCAAACACACTGATTGAAGAAAATTCTTTAATTTAGTTCTCATACCTCTAACGTTTTGATAATATATACTTATAGTTTTATTAATTGCATTTTTATTATTTTTAATTTTCTCTATTAACTGTGATGGCTATTTGGAATCGTAATCAATATTCTTGCGTTGTGAGTTTACTCTTTTAATATAACTTTGACATCCTAAATCGAAAGGGGAATGATTCACATTGAAACTTTCACCTTTTTTATTGGCTTCTGTACAATTTGGGCAAATTTTTTCTGTTTTATCACATTTATCTGGACCATGATTACCTTGACCACATTTAGCACAATTTTCATTTTTTGTACAGAATTTCTTCGTGTGATCAAAACCACAACAACCAAAGCACCTAATCACTTTTATATACTCATATACAGAACAAGCAGCATATTCCACACAAACAGCACCATTAGTCATTATTTTTTGAAAAGTATCACCATCGAATTCAACAATAGCAAACCATTTTTTTAACATTTTTTTCGTAACAATAAGTTTTATATATGCATCTTCGTTAATAAATCTATTTTGGTTTATTAAGGCATGTTTCAATCGATCTTCATCTATTTCTTCATCTAGTCCTACAATTTTTATACATGGTTTTTGAAATTTTGGCTCTCTTATATTGTAGTCCTTTCCCAATTTTTTCTGAGTTTCAACTTTTAATTTTTGAAAATCTTCGTCATGTGTACATTCTAATACAATTCCTCCATCTTTAACTTCTTTAATATTAGAAATTGTTACTTTTATATCAGCAATATTAATATTTTCCTTCATGTCTCTTTTAGTATCTTTACTGTCTTGTTTGGTTTTAGGCTTAATTACCAATACATTATCTTTCTTTGATTTTACAATATTCGCATAACTCATATTTACAAGTCTATTTTTGTTTGTTTATGGTATACTCCCATGATCTTGTACATCACATGAGCCACTGCTATTTTGTATAGCTATAATTTCAGAACTCTTCATTTTGTTTTCCAATTCTACAATCTTTTCATTAAGCAGCTTTATTATTTCTTCTTTATCATTTATTATTATATTTTTTTGGTTATTTAATTCTTCTAATAATTGAACTTGTTTTTCTAAAAATATTAGTTCAATTGATCTTGTACTTTTGTTATCTTTACAGCAAATAATTTTATTATCTCCAACTGTTTTAATATTCTTCAACCTTTCAACGCAGCTATTATGAAAAATACCTCCACATCTTATACATGATATTACAGAAACAGTTTTATTTTTGCAGCATTTGAAATATTTTCCACCGAGATCAGGGTCTAGCTCTTCACTTGTGTTTCCCATTAATTTCAAAAATAATACCAGAACATCAATGTCCTCAGCTACAACAACTACATGAGGAAAAAGGCAATCTATCTGTTTGAACGATTACACGATCCGCATCACTTTCTGCTAAGAAGATCAAGATTTTCCTTTGAATTGGATTTAATTGTATCTTAGTGGTAAGAAAATGATCGTAAAGTTGGAGGACACCACATCAGAAAAGCGTGACTTTAAATTGGGAGTTCCCCAAGGGCTTAGTTATTGGTCCATTATTGTCTGGTATATATGTGAACGACCTCTCATGTAACATAAAATATTTGCGGATGATATGACAATAACTGTATCGGCGAATAGCCCTGAAAAAATTCAGGTTGTCGCGAATTTAGTTATAGAGGAATTAAATACTTGGTGTAATAGAAATAAGCTAATATTAAACAATTAAAAAAACCATTTGCTTTAACTTTAATCTACAAAAACCTCTCCGAGAGGACTTGCTATCTATGATAAATATAAAGTTTTCAGATGAATTCAAATTTCTAGGTGCTTCATTGGACAAAGGATTGACATGGAATACCCAAATTGAGCATGTTTGCAAGCAACTCAACAAGGGATTCTTTGCTATCCTTCAACTGAAAAAATGTGATGAATGAGCAAGTGCCCCTGGACGTTTATTACTCTCTCTGCTATTCACATATATCATATATAATATTACTTCTTGGGGTAGTGCAAGTGAAGTAAATAGAGTATTATTAATTCAAGAAAGAATAGTGAGGCTTATATTTGGACTGAAATATGGAGAAAGCTGTAGAGTCATGTTTAAACAAGACAAAAATTCTAACTATTCCCAGCATATTTATTTCGAAATGCATCACACTTTTTACCAAACTGAAATATACATTTACGATGCTGTCTTCAAATCATAATTACAACACGAGACATGGTGATCTTATTTCTATTCCTAACCACAGAACTAGTAGTTTTAAACTCTGTTTTTACTATAACTGCACAGTTTGCTAAAACGCACTACCAAATGAAATCTGTAACATAACAAAAAATTGTCGTAGCTTAATAAAGGAAACAAAGAAATTTCTCTCTGAAAATGTTTACTATAGTGTGCAGGAATTCTTGCATAGAAGCTAGTAGAGTCTATACCTTGTTTTAAGTGTACATGTATGTGTGTGTGTATTTCCATTTTAACAATATAAAATCTGTGATCAATTGTGTATATGGTCTTTTTAACTTTTATGTGATTAGTGACTATTTACTTAATGTTATTATAAGTATCATATGTTTGTCTATTGACACATTCGTTCGTTATATTTCTAAAAACCATTAAATTGACTTGCAATATGTACAAAAATTGTATCATCTTGTAAATAAATTTTGATTGATTAATTGATTGAAAACAACTCAACGTTTTATAATTATCGCGAAAAAATTTTTCCTGTAAATATTGTTATTATTATTTAAACTACTTACATAAATAATTATTTGTGCCATTTGGGATATTTCTAATTTTGAATAATATTAAAAAACACACATTTAAAAAAATATGTCAAAATCGGAGCCGTTTCTGAGAATTAAAAATTCGACGATTGACAATTTTTATGCTTCATTGACTCAACTAAGACAGTAATTTTTCAATTAAATGAATTAAGTTTAAGGTATCTAAAAAACGGTAATAAAGCTCTTGGTGCATGATTGTGTGGATAAACAGTTGCTTATTGCCATGTTAGAAATGTAAACAGTAGAGGTCACATGTTTGAGAGATGTGTAGAAATCACCTAAATTCATCTGGCGATATCAGTCTTCCACACATCCCCATAGGGGGTAGAAACTAAAAAGCCATGAATTTAGAATGTTTTTTAGCTATTCATTTGTAAAATTACGTTAAAATGTAGACAACATATTCGATACATTTAAATTTTCAATGTACACCGAACATCATCATTAACTTTAATTTTGACTGCATTATAATAGGATAAATATTCTCATTTTGTCTTACCTTAACAATATCTGGAATGGCCTCAAATAGTTCTATGAGTTTTGTAAATCCATAATCAGAAACTTTACACTGATGTCCAAAATGGTGATGATATGCAGGTACAAATTTATTGAATAACATGGTATAATATGGAGAATGTCGTAATAAGTCAATCACCTAAAGAATAATTATAATTATTTAACAGTCTTATAATTCATATAGACTATGGGCAGAATGTCTACTAGCGCACGGCGTGGAATTTTTCTGAATAATTGTGCTGTGACTTTTGTGATTGTGTATTGTGTTCTATATGTCGATTTGTCTTTTTATGTTTTCTTGAATTGTTATTAATCGTGAGTATATAAAATTTCTTACAAGGTAAATACAATTTTTATAAGCATTATATTTATTCATTGTATTAGAATCCAACAGTTCCCTAGACATTGTAACTGAAAATATGGAAAGAACCCAATGAAATATTAAAAACTGGTTTTCAACAAACAAATTATGCCTAGACGAAAGCAAGACCCAGTCACTCAATTTCTCCTTGAGACAAACAAATGATAACCAAAATATAAAATATAATATAAAATTCCTGGGTGTACATCTAGATCCTGTATTAAAATGGGACAAACACCTCTCAAGTCAGTTATCAAAAAAATGCTATTTCATACGCAACCTGTCGGCCTCTGTGTCTCAAGATGTCCTAATAACCGCATATAATAGTTTTTTTCATTCAATAATGACATACTCAATATTTAATTGAGGACACTCAACCCATACGCCACTAATCTTTAGCCTGCAACGAAAATGCATTAGAATTATTGCAGGAATTAAGTATCGAGATCACTGTCGTGAGCATTTTGTTAGGCTTGGTGTGCTAATCTCGGTTCTGAAATCTTGCTTGGAAACTATAATAGAACCTTTATGTTACATATTTAACTTATCCATCAGAACAAGTACATTTCCAGACAAATGGAAAACAGCTTCAATCATTCCCATTTTCAAACAAGGAAGCCATGAAATAATTGAAAATTTTCGACCTATTACACTCGTATCTAGTTTTAGTAAAATCTTAGAAAAAATTATACACAACAGAATTTCAAAATTTTTAGAGTGCTATAAGATATTAAGTCCAAGACAACACGGATTTAGAAACAATTATTCCACAAACACTGCCACCTATGACATTTTGCAGTTTATATATGAGGGGTTAGATAAAAATAAATTTGTCCTAGGCCTCTTCTTCGACCTCACAAAGGCATTCGATTGTATAATCCCAGATTCTCTAATAGATAAACTTCACAAAATGGGAATCAGAGGAGATATAAATGGTTGGATAGAATCTTTTTTGAAAAATCGAAAGGTTTATGTGAAGTTAGAAGACAGTAATTCACACAGTCGGGAAATGAATTTCGGTGTTCCACAAGGAGCAGCTTTATCTCCCTTACTGTTCGCAATGTTTGTCAATGATCTTGATGAGTATATGAAAGAACAAGACTCACTCCTAATAATGTTTGCTGATGATATAAGCTTAGTAGTATCGGCTGATTCTCTAGAAGCTCTCCATAAATCTACGACAAAACTACTTGCCAGATTTGAAAAATGCTGCAATAAAAATAAAATAATAGTTAACGTATCCAAAACCAAATATATCACATTTCACAAAAAAAAGTGATAAAACCAATAAAACTCTTAATAAACAAACAAATCATATCTCCATCTGAACACACTAAATTTCTGGGCATTACAATTGATGAAAAGCTTTCATGGACAAATCACATTAACAATGTAGTGGGCAAACTTAATAGTGGTTATTTTGCAATTAGAAATCTCAAATCCTTTTTGGATCGTAAATATCTAATTAATGTTTATTATGCATTAATATACCCACATTTAAAATATTTAATCATATACTGGGGTCAGGGAACTGATTGGAACAGAGTCTTTATCTTACAAAAACGCGTCATAAGACTAATTTTTGGACTATCGCCAAGAGATTCTTGTAAAAACACTTTCAAAGACAACAAAATATTAACTTTACCTAGCATTCTTATTTTAGAAGCAGTAATGTTCACCAAGCAAAAGCCAGACTTATATAATTACAGGAATGGCATTCACAACTACTCTACACGAAATAACACAGATGTACAAATTGACCAGTTCAACTTAAGTAATTTTAAAAAAAGCCCAAAATGTAGTAATATCTATAATAATATCCCTCGTCATTTAAGAGGGTTAAGCAGAAGCAAGCTAAAGAAAAACTTATTAGAGGTGCTACAAAACAAAGCATATTATTCCATAGGCGAGTATTTTGATCAGGAGTGTACTTAAAATATATGACATCTAAACATATTAGAATTATATTAAACATATTAGAATTATATTTACTCCACTTTTAGATCTGTATTGTATTTGTTTAAATTATGTTATTATTGCTGAGTATATGTATTGTAATTGCTATTATTTATTTTAAATTAAGCTTTATTTGTAAAGATGTTTCATATCCAATGTATTTTGGCAATTGAAATAAAACATAATAAATAAATAAATAAATAAATAATGGTACCATGTGTTTATATACTTGAATGCCTTGTTTACACCAAACAAAACTTAGATAGCTATAAAACACACAGTGAAATTCACAATTACCATACAAGAAATAAAGAAAAATTAAAACAAAGCTTCCTATGGCTCACAAGGGCAAGAAATGGTACTGGATACCATTGCATTAAATTCTTTAATATCCTTACAACAAAAATAAAAGACATGATATTAATCAGTTCAGATTTGAAATTAAGACATACTTAAAGAAAAAACCCTTTTATAGTTTTGAGGAGTATCTTGCAAACGATTTCTCCGACATGTAGGGGTGGGAACCTAGGACATTTTCGACTGCCATACATCACACACTTCTTTTGATCTATACCCTACATAACATGTTTTTCTTTGTTGTACTATAAGTTATATACACATTTAATTGTACCAGTTGTAATTGTTCGTTGCTAAATGTTTTTATAATTGTATTAACCAAACACTAACCATTGATAACTATCCATTTTATTTGACGTGTGGAAATACTATTTTGTATACTTAACACCAATAAACCATTATTATTATTATTGTTATTATTATTAAGTAGAAATAAAAAGTATTCCCAAAATTTTTGCCGAAAAAAGAGGCAAAATTATTAACTATTTAAAAGTTACTCGAGTAAATATAAGCGAAAGATAATTTTAGAATCAGATAATTCTGTCAAAATGTTTCAAAAAAGTACCCCTGAAATGGGACTTGAAGCCAGAAAACCTCTTGGGTGGATCTCAAAAATTTCAAACATTAATATCTAAATAAATAGGTCGGGTGGATAGTTGGTTCGGAACGAAAGAATCTAAAACGGCGTTTTTGATATTTGTGATAGATACTACACATAAGTTATTGGCAAGGCCGCCGTGAGCGCTAGTAAGCTCCACCTATCAGCCTAAACTTACCTCTATAGAAAACTGCTTCGTTCTCATAATTTCTTCTGCGGTTTGCTCCCTTTTTGGAACTGCAATAAATATGCCCTCATTATTTTTACTAATAACTATTGTATTGTCAGGTACTTCTTGTAAAAGATCCTCAAAGGTGCACAGTCCATATTCAACTGCATTAAATATCTTGTTCATGACTTTTTCATAGGCTGAAGGGAAGTCTATAATACTAATTTGCTTGGACGGCTGCACTTTCAAAACCCTGAGTAGATCCGAAGTGAAACGTCTCATTTGTGCGTTGTGAGACAGCGTTATGACTCGACGAGTACCATCACCCATGATCTACAACCAGCAACAATCAGATAAATTTAATTTTTTAAAAACAAACATTGGAACATTACATTCATAGTAAGTCCGAACGGAATATTTATTAAAATGTTGCACCAATAACATTAATTCATTTTCATAAAAAAAATGTTGCAAGTTGTAATATGGTTTATTGAAAAGGCTGTTTATTATTAAGACAAAAATAGCTGTATCCTATGCGGTAATACGTCCGACATTGTTGTATGGATGTGAGTCATGGGTTCCATATAGACGGCAAGCAAAACAATTGAGACATTTCAACAGACATAAGGCAACTCATGGGAATAAGATGGTACCCTAGAGTAGCAGAGTAATAGAACCAGATCCCAGAACCACCAGACCTAAGTCATCTTAGCAAAGCTAATCTAATATTTAGACAATAAATAGTGTGATATGTGGTTAAGAATGTATGAATATTTGCCAGCTTGAAAGTGAGGCGCTTTTACAGATAACACATACAAAAGGTACAAAAAAACCTTACTAACCTACGTTAAAGTATGACAGCTGGTTTTCATATATGTTTGACATAACACCGTTCAAAACCAACGTTCATTATTGCCAGACACTTTCCGTGGGCCCTAATATGGCAGACATGTGATATGAGAATTTTTCTAAGTGGCGGAAACTTAACATAAGTCTCTTTTTTACGATTATATTATTTAAAGAATTTAGAATTATAACCACTGCTTGGTGAATCACATATGTTGTGAACCCTTCAATCTTAGAGCTACTTTGATTATCATACAGACTCTGATTGTTATCTAGAAAATGTTCAAATTTTTTTTAATATTACTAATATTCGATAAAGGTGATACAGGTCCATAATTATAACATTTTCTACTCTTTTTCTATATATTGCCTTTATTAACAATATTTTTAATTCATCAAGGAAAACACGAGTGCAAAATATTATATATTAGTATGTGCTAGTGGCGCTATTATTGTTTTGGCTACTTCCTTCAAAGCTTATTCAAAATGTCTTCTTCCCCTACAGAGTTCTTATTTTTTAATAATTTTATATATTTGCAGATATCTTCTGTATTTATTGAGGTTAAGAATATGCTAATGTGCATCTTGATAATTTATCAAAATACACCTCTTTTGTTAGTGTCTGGGTAGGCATTTAAGAAGCAATAATTTATTTCATCAAGTATTACATCCGAATTAGTTTTAATTTTAAAATTATCAAGTATTGATTTACCTTCATTTATTGTTTTTTTTTTTTTTTTATAAAGGACTACATCGTATTTGTCTCCTGAGTTAGTTGTATAGTGCGAGTTTGCTAGTTTTTTACTATTATTACTAAATTCGTTAATGTTGACAAAAATATTATCCAAAAGATGCATTTCGTTTGGTTATCCTAGATGGTTCAGTTATTGTTTGAATTATATTATGCACTTACACAATAAAGCTAACTTACTTGAACAACGTGAGTTATAGACTCAAAAAGATCCAGAAGCTTAGTATACCCGTAATCAGCTACCCTACATTGTCGTCCAAAATGGTGATGATACGCTGGTATGAATTTGCTTAATAATAACTGACATTTTTCGGTGGTTTTTAGTAAATCAACAAGTTCACGACACAATAAACTAATATTAGGAGCTAATGGAGGGGGAACCGTTTTCAAAACAGCATCTGAAAAAAAATAACAATAAATAATTTTTAATTCTTGAAAATAATAATAAAAATATAAATATATCTTAAAAATAGTGCCTATCCTCTTACTCTTCGGGATTTGTTCAACAAATAAAAATAAATTGAAATATACAGGGTATCTGCACATGATGTTATAACTAACCTCAAAAATATATCTTTCTTTAAATTTTCAAGCAAAATGGCACCATTACTACAATTTCTGCTTTG
Source organism: Stenurella melanura (assembly GCA_963583905.1). Taxonomy (NCBI): domain Eukaryota; kingdom Metazoa; phylum Arthropoda; class Insecta; order Coleoptera; family Cerambycidae; genus Stenurella; species Stenurella melanura. The sequence continues at coordinate 80,540,575 of OY757316.1, read as the reverse complement.
TTAGACGCTTTTTTGGTTGAAAATCCAACTATGTTTTCATTAATTAATACTGGAAAACTATTTGATTAAATTTTAAGATGCTCAAATACCCAAAATAGAAAACAGATTCGAAAATATACAGTGTCTCAGAATTGAGTTCCCGGACGGGAACCTGTGATTCCTGAGTTCATATTGGGCCCATATAACCCAACTTACCTTAGCCCAAAAATGCGTCCCTGTGGAAATACATCTTCTTAAAGTGAGACAGAAAAAAAACATTTTTTTTTTTCAATAATTTTCGTTATATTGAAGATAAAATATCCAAGTTTTGGTGGGAGCTGTATCTCTATAAGTACTCTATGTAAACTTGACAACGACCAAATATCTTTTGTTCCTCAATTTTTTTCATAATTAATATTTGATTGGCCATATTTTTTTAATCGCCCTGTAAAATTACGGAATACTTGAAACATTTTTGCAGAGAATTGGAAGGGCTGCAAAAATGTACTCATAAAATTTTTTGTAATATTGATCAAAATACAAGGAATTATCGTTTTTTCCTCCATTTGTATTAACATTTATTTACAATTCTAGAATAAAATGTTAGTAAGCTTTAAAATATGAAATGACCCATTCCAACAAGGTAAATGGTTTTTGGGAACGAATTCAGGAAGAGGGTCCTTAGGGGCATCAAAAATGAATTGTTGGACTCTTGTTGGTGCTTGCGTAACTTCAAGAATTTGTGTTTTTAAACGTTTACCTCTTGCTAAAAGATTAATTACTTGCGATATCGATCTGATTTTTTATATCTATATACTACAGACACGAGCGCATCTATCTGTGCTAATAGACCTTCAAAATCACTTACGGTTTCTTTCTAAATAAATCCATAATCATATCAACGAATTTGGTGTTTGAAATTTCGACATGCGGGCAACTATATTAAATGTTCAAATTCTGTATATATTACATGCGAATGAAATATGGTCTAAAGATCAAAAAAGTTTTTGCAAAAAAAATTAGCGCGATATCTTATAGAGTTTTTGAGATACAGATTTTTAAAGTCGTCCGTAATGATGTCTTGTTATGATAGCTCACAACGTGACAGTCACGGCAGGGCTCGTTCTGTGCAATTGTGGATAAATACATATTAGTCTAATACCTAAGTTAATTTAGGTGTTATATTATTCTTGATCATTAGATCACTCATTGTCTGAAAATTATAAGACAATTATTTCGGTGCAATAAATACGTGGTTTTAAATTATGATGCAATTTTTTACATGTAATATACTGCCCTTCTAAGCCAAAATGACGTACTTCAGTACACGCTCCTCTTGAGATATTTGACATTTTATGCCATTAAACTCAGCTCTTCTTGTTTTTTTAAATATTTTGATTCTATTTTTGGATTTAATTCTATGAGGCAGATGCAAAAATAATGGTTTGATTATTGAAAAAAGTCGGTCATTTAACAAGGAAACTTTGAAGTACGTCCAATTTGCTTAGGGACAGTATATTTAAGCTTGTAAATGCAGTACAAAATCGTTAATATGTTTTAATAAATTAAGTTTAAAAAATAAAAATTGACCAAAACTTCAGATTTCAAAACGGTATGGTATGACAAGAAAACATCAGAATCATATGCATTTACTATAACAGATACAGTTCCCATTCCAAACTGGAATAACGTTATACATAATATCAAAAGTAAAGTCAATCATCTAAAATACATTTCTGAATATTGGTGTAAATAAGGACAAATGTTGCCGAACAATGTGAACTTGGATTCCTCCTGTCTAGCATAAAATATCTGAAGTGCAATCATGAACAAGAGAACACAATAATATTTACATAAGGTATGTTTAATTCTTGCAAAATAGACAAACTACAAAAGTTGTGTGGGTACACGACAATAAAGGGTATTTTAGAGTATTTCCGAAATCAATAAATAATTAGGGGAAAAATGAAGAAGAAAATATTGTAAAAATTATATTGGCAGCCTATGTATTGTATGACTTGTCAGTTATCGTTTCCGAAGGGGAAAAAGTGAACAGTTACAGTTGCCTTAAAGGCAACAGGCCACCTAAATAGTTTGGTTAATCTTGGAGATAACTGCGATGCAATTGATGATCGTGTGATTGAAGATGGTCATAAGTCGTAAGTCCTATGTGAATTTGTATGGCCATAGTGAGTTTAAATTCTTAGATTCACCAAGGCAGCATTTATTTTCCATAAAGTTGTTAGACTTACGTTCGCTACAACGCTACCTCCTACAAGAGAGCTTACTTACTGCCTTTAAAACGGTCATTAAGTCCAGTGGTTTGGTATGCTTAGCTTAGCTTGCAACTGAAGTACCTAGCGAAGCAGGGTCAAACCCTGCTTACTGCGAAATAATTTTAATTGTAAAAATTATTCACAAGAAGTGGTTTAGACTCTCCTATATTTTCCTTACCTAACACAAAATCCTGGATTTTAAACGAATTACCTCGGTGACTTGAAAAGCGGTTAAGAAAACACGACACGAAAATTTAGATATATGATAAAGAATAACCAAATAAAATCACAAATGATGACAAAAAACCACAAGTGGTTCTGAAAAAAAAAACAGAAAGTGGAATTGTAGGAAAGTGTGACAAAAATGTACGTCCACTTAATGTTCTGTTGCAGGTGCATGTGCACTGTGTGCAGCCTTTCCTAATTGATTTAAGGGCAGAAAAATACAGAGCCGTGTTTAACAGACAGTGATTCTTACTAGCAATAGTATAGTGCTTTGTCGATGCTTACTGAGCTGTGTATAAGTATGCATTATTATCATTATTTTTTTTTCTTTCAGTTAATCTGTTACCGGACAGGGCTTCCATGTTTTCCGCCCGATACCACACGGCAATAATTACAGCCATCCCCAGGAACTGTGGGGTTAGTGACGGTAAATTCCTGAATCGTGTGCCCTAAGTAGACGGAGGGACCCCAAGATAACCGCCTTTTGCATTTGGACTGCCAGCCATTCGGGTGGCAGGCCGGCATTATTATTATTATTATTATAAATTACACGTTTTGTGTGTTTATATTTTATTTCTGTACTGTATAATGGTATACTTAATAAATAATATCTGCTTCATAACCTATAGATCTAATAAATCCTCTGACAAATGAGTTTCATTTTACATATTAATATTTTTGTAAAATTATAAATAATAACACAATATCAAAAATGTATTGGCTTACTATCTTCATGCATTACAATTAACCAGATAGCAGTACGCCAGAAAATAGCCGCATGCTAATAGGAGTATCATGGATCTAAATTATGGTTTAATTTAAAAAGTCTGAAACTGAAAAACTCTAAAAGATATGGAGCTAATTTTTTTTGCAAAAACTTTTTTGATCTGTAGACCATTTTTCATTCGCATATAATATATATAACAAAATTGAACATTTAATATACTTGCTCGCACGTAGAAATTTCAAATACACAAATTCCGTTCCTATGATTTAGGATTTATTTAGAAAAAAACCGTAAGTGATTTTGATATTCTATCAGTACAGATAGATGCGCTCATGTCAGTCGTACATAAATATAAAAAATTAGATCAATATCGCACGTAGTTAATTTTCTAACAAGAGGTATAAGTTTAAAAACACAAATTCTTGAAACAACGTTCCGCCATCTTTTTTTCTGGTAGAGAAGATGTGCAAGCTCCAACAAAAGTCCAACAAGCCATTTCTGATGCCCATTAGGACCTTCTTTCGATGTGTGAGCTCAAAAATTATTTACCTTGCTGGAATGGGTAACTTGGCGATTTTGACGGCTTTCGAAGGCATGGACTCTCTATTATGTTGTAATAACAGAAAATTACCATTTATTCTAAAAAATACATTAATAACAAATGCTCCACATGACGTCCACCTGTTGCAGTACACAAATTAATACTTTTAAAATTTTGTGCAATATCAAGAATTATAATTTTTTTCTCTGTAGGCCATAAGTGCTTGTGAAACAGGTAACCTCTCGCGATTGAGAAAGAAGTTATTTAGCTGTTATCAAACTTACATAGGGTACATACAGAGATACAGTTCTCATGAAAACTTTTATCTTCAATAAAACGGAAATTATTGAAAAAAAAAAAGTTTTCTGTCTAACTTTAATGAGAATGTACTTCCTCGTGGATGCATTTTTGGACTAGGGCAAGTTCGGTTATACGGGTCCAATACGAACTCAGGAAGCTCAAGTTCCCGTCTGGGAACTCAATTCTGGAACACCCTGTATATATAAATAAATAAATAAATAAATAAGAAATTTATTATGTGCTTATTAAAGACAAATACAGAGTGAATTATGTTTGTTTTAAATATTTTAGAAACAGAATGATAAAAGCATCAATTTTTACTACACATAAAAGGTGAATGTTCATCCATACAGACAATTTTCAACTTCACCCTTTGGCTTTAGTGTCAAATGATAATAGGTATAATTAATACATATAAATACACAAATAATATACACAAATTTAGAACAATAACTAAGTAAAATTCACAGGTTTAAATTATACAGTTCACGTTTTGCATATTTCCTAAATTGATCAATTTTCATATTAAAGCAATTGTTAGGGAGAGCATTAATTATTTTAGTTGCTATGTAAGTAAAGCTTGACTGAAATAAAGTTGTAGTATGCTGTGGAATATCTAAATCATCCCGATGTCTAGTTGTGATATCATGTACATCAGACCTATATCTTAACTTATTGTACAAATATTTAGGCACTTTTTCAGTTACAATTTTAAATACAAAACATAACAAATGAATTTTTTGTCTTTCATCCATCCGTATCCACTTGATTTCGTTTATATGATAACTTGTAGGCTCTCTTCTGGGTAGTTGTAAACAATATCTTATTCCTGCATTTTGTACTCTCTGAATTCTTTTTTTTGTTTTTTCCTTTAGGCATGGGTAATATACACAGTCACAATAGTTAAACAATGATAGCACTAATGAGTCAACAAATAGAAGTTTGACGTCCCTAGGTAGAATATTTTTATATTGATAGAAAGCTTTCAGTCTCATGAAAGACACTTGAAATTTACTTTGCACATGTTGTTCGAAATTTAAGTTCTCATCCATTATTAGACCAAGATTCTTTACACTTGTTTTGTACTCTAGAGTTTTACCTTTTATTTTAACTTCATAGTTCAATTTTATTTCATTTAAAAAGTTTTTAGAGCCAAATGCAATTAATTGTGATTTTGTGGGGTTGACTTGAAGGCCAATGTTGGTTATATAGTCCACAAGTTTATTGACGTCTCTGTTTATGACTTCAATGGCCGCTTCTGTGTCTCCCTGTGTAAAACTATAAAGAAGCTGAAAATCGTCAGCATACATATATAGCTTGCAATGTTCTAAAATTACAGAAGCATCAAAAGTAAAGACGTTAAACAATAATGGTCCTAATATTGAGCCCTGAGGTACTCCTGTTTCGACAGTACATGGTTGTGAAAAAATGTTAACATTCTGTTGTTGAATTCTAGTAATAACCCTTCTTTCATTTAAGTAATCTGAAAACCATAGTAATGCATTTTCTCTAATGCCATTAGACTGTAATTTAGCTAACAGAAGTTCAAAATTCACAGAGTCAAAGGCTTTTGACATGTCCATAAGTATTAGAATAGTTGCCATATTTTTATCTTTTGCTGAAATAATATCATCTACAATACAAGATAATGTTGTTGCAGTGCTAAAACCTTTTCTGAATCCAGACTGTCGAGAGGGAAATAAGTCATACATATTTAAATGTTCATATAATTGATTATACACTATTCTTTCTAAGATTTTTGATTCAACAGGTAAAATATTTATTGGGCGTAAATCCTTAATCTCCTTCACTGTATCTGATTTTGGAATTGGCTGAATTATACTTGTTTTCCATTCTTTAGGCATTCTACCCATTTCTAGTGACATGTTTATTATATGAGTTAGGGAAGGCAAGCAATAAGGAAGAATCAGCTGTAGCATATGTGCTGATATCCCATCAATACCAATCGATTTTGATTTAATTTTATACAATGCCTTTTTTATATCTTCTGCTCCAATTATTTCAAAACTAAAATTTGGTATGTCATCTTTTTCATTATAGTGATCTATTATATCTCTGCTTATTTGAGTTTTTGTCACACTTGTTTGAAAGAAGTTGCTAATAATTTGAGGATCATTTATATTTGGTGGTAACTCCAGATTTGAATCTTTTCTCCTTATTCCAAGTTTTTGTACCTCTGACCATATGTTTGAATTTTTGTTTTGATGCTGTCCAAATCTATGTCCATAATATGCAACCTTTTCTCTATTTATTGCTTTTTTCACTTCTTTTCTAATCTGTTGATAATAAGCACGTGTTCCACCTGTTTGATTTTTGAAGTATTTCTTTCTCGCTTTTTCTCTTTCTCTCATTAGGCATTTAATATTGAATGTAATCCAAGGTAGGTTTTTTCTTGGTCTTAGTTTACTTGTTTTAAGAGGAGCATGTATATCAAAAATGTTTACAATTTTTTCATTAAGGAGTTTTAACTTATTATCTATATCTTCTGTCATATAAATATCAGTCCAATTAATTTTTTCAGCATCCCCATAAAAATGTTCGATGTCCATATTCCTATAATCTCGATATGTTTTCACTGTCTCCCCCTCTGCATCTCTCTCCATTTTTAATGTGCAGTAAATTAGATCATGATCACATCCCAAGTCTGACATGTCAATTGTTCCCGATTCTAGAGCCTTCGTTGTTATGTCTGTAATTATTAAATCTATAAGAGTACCAGTTGTCTCAGTTGTTCTAGTGGGTTCTGTCACTAACTGGTTTAAATTAAATATTTGCAATATATTGGTAAAGTGTTGTGTGGCAGGTACATTTTTCAACATATCTATGTTGAAATCACCCATACATATACATTTATCATAGCATATTATTTCACTAAACATCTCCTCAATTAGCTCCATTTTATAAATCGGTAACTCATGTGGTATATAAATGGATCCAAAGGCAATTTTCTTCTTTTTTATGCTAATTTCGATCCAGACTTGTTCAATTTCCTCTTTTTCCGTATTATTTGTTTTAATTAATTTAGTGTTTAGGAACTTTTTAGAATATATTGCCACGCCTCCAGCATGTTCTTTTCTATCTTGCCTGTAAATCTGGTATCCTGGAATATTTATATCACAGTTTTTTATATATGGTTTTAACCATGTTTCGCTTACACCTATGAGATCGAAGTTAGACTGAAGTACGTAATTTTTAAAACAAAAAAATTTAGACATAAGAGATCTAATGTTTATGTGAGCAATGTTTATATTAGTATATCGGTTAGTATCACCAATATCTTTATCTATAAAAAATCGACTTTGCTTTTCTTGATCTCCAAGTTTCTCAAATATGCTGGACACTCTTTACTCCATGTGTGATGGTGAAAATTCACTCGCTTCATGTTAAGTTTTTCTACTGCATATTTGCAGTTTACACATATAACCTCATTGTCCATAACGTCACACTCAAGGGTTTGGTGTGACGCTCCACATTTGGCACACACTGTCTGTTTATTGCACTGTTTTGCAATGTGGTTAAAGCCACAACATTTAAAACAAATTGGAACATCAACTGCATCATATACTGCACATCTATCCCAGCCAATATTAATTTTTCCACTTTTCAAAACTTTGTCATAACTTTCGCCATCCATTTGTACATATGCAATAAAACTTCTTTTATTTCTTTTACTTGGACCAACATGTGATACTTTAATTTCTGACTTTTCTTTTGATAAGATATCTTTATTTTGTACATACAATAGTTCTTCTATTTCTTCTGGCACATTCGTTTCTGTAATTCCTACTATCTTTACCTTAGGAAGATGTTTTTTTGGCTCACTTATATTATACTTTTCACCCATTTTGCTAGATGCTTCGGCCTTGAGTTTTTCTGCTGCTGATTTGTTTTTACATTGAATTATCACCCCTCCATCACGAGAATTTTTCATGCACGATACTGCAATTTTTTTAGGATCAAAAGAATTCTTCACTACCTGTCTTGTCTCATCATTTTTTTGATTTGCATTCTTGGGTTTAATTACCACTACCGGATCAGCCTTCTTTTTCTTTGCCTTTTCTGAGTATGTTTCTACTATATCTTCTTGAGTCTTCATCACCTTGCTAATGTCACTTTTAATTTCATTATTTTTAGTATTTATGGCCACTGAAAGGCTTTCAATGATTTTTCCTTGTGTTTCAATTATATTTCCTTGTTTTTCAATTGTAATTTTTTGCATTTTAAACTCATTTTGGATATCATTTAATTTACAAATTACTTCTTCTAGCAGTTTGCTGGTAGAGTTATCCTTATTTAATTTTTCCTCAAACTTCTGTTTACATTCTGCACACAAAAATATTAGTAATCGTTTTTTCAATGTGAAAGCTCTAACTTCAGAAGCAGTTAGATTGGTACATTTTTGGCATTGAGTTGTTTCACACCAATCACATGGTATCAATTCACTCTCCTTTTCTTTACAAGTACCACAATGAGTCATTGTATAGAAACATTTAAAATATCACATTAAAATATTTAAAGTCCGGTCCTGTTTTATTTTTATCTATGGGTAAATAAAAACCCACAAAAACTGACTATCAAGGAAGCAGATTAACTGATAGTTTTTTTGTTACTGTCCATATAATAAATAATATGATGTAAATAGTTTCATGGCACTATATAACTTTTCCTCTAGGAGAAAACATGATCAAGATTAATAATTTAAACAATTACCTAAGAAAAGTTTGAGAACCTCCGTGTTCTGTGGGTGAATGAATGTATAATTGCACAAGAGCCCAATATGAACTCAGGAAGCTCAGGTTCCCGTCTGGGAACTCAATTTTGGGACACCCTGTATATATGATGTAATTAGTTACATGGCACTATATAACTTTTCCTCTAGGAGAAAACATGATCAAGATTAATAATTTAAACAATTACCTAAGAAAAGTTTGAGAACCTCCGTGTTCTGTGGGTGAATGGATGTATAATTGCACAAGAGCATATGCCAGTGTACACTTTCCCAATTGGTACAGAAAGCTGAGCTAAGACATAGCATACCGGTCAAGGCACTAAGACAAAATAATTAGGTCGGCTGACGTGCAAGTACAAACTGTGACGAAGCGATCTTTATGCTTTTCCCATAATTAAGTAACAAATTCCTATATATATACGAGACCACGGCAGTATTCAAATATGTTGAGTGAGGGTGTTTTTCACATCATTTATTTCTTATTACTAATACAATAACTATTAAAAAAAAGGGATATTTAGAGGGAAATTTAGGTTGCAAAAAGACCTTGAACTTGAATTAGTTCGACAGTTGTGACTGACCTAGTCGATATTATAATATTATAGGAAATATTATTAAAATTTATTTTTATTTTTTTTTGCCAAACTATAGGCTTAAGATCCGTCTTATGCTTGTCTGATCGCTGTCCACTATCAATTTTATCAAGACATGAAACTAATTACACCCTGTATCTGATGTAAAATTCGATAGTACAATTATTAATTTCAAAATGAATGACGTCCTCTTATAGCCGAGGAAATGAAGCAGGAAAAAGGCCTAAACCCCAACATGAGACTTCGCCCCACCTGATTTTTATGTGAGAAGATGCAAAATGTTCCTAAAGATGTATAGAACAAAGTCAGGGTCACGGGAACTGGCACTTTTTCAATTTACTCTCGCAAACTGGAACAGAAGTGCACTATTAGCGGTCACAAAAAATTATTTTTAAGCTGGAAAGAAACCATTGGATTTTATATTTTAGACAATTCTAAGCATTTTTTACCTAACCTCACTTCTCGACATAAACGGTAGAGTATAATCATTATGAGAGCATGATTGGAGCGGAGCTAATGTGCGCAATTATTTTTACCAGTGACAGCATCATCTGGGGTAGAAGGATGTATAATAATTGTAATCAATTATTCGAGGTCAAGGAGCTGTGTAATGCAGTAGATTAAAACTTGTCACATTTTGGTGTTTATGATGAAGACATTTTTCACTGAAAGCAGGTTATATCACTTAATTCAGTTAGAAGCTGTGAACACAAGTATACTGCAGCACAGACCCTATGACTGCAGGTTGACGGCGCCACTGGATTTGACGTCAAATATGACGCAATTCGCTCTCATTGGCTTAGAATAATGAACGCACACAAACTCGTTCCTGGGCATTTGTAAAACAATTTTATTTAGCTTAAGAAAAAAAAACTAGTACGATTATTTTTAGGCGTGTATTATGGATTAAAACATGTAGACTTTATATTTGGACAAGTCTAACACATTCAGCGCCATGGCGGACACCGGTGTCTGATAAGCTACCTTTAGATCAGGCCATAGAGGTCACTGGTGTCCGGCTTACCTAGCCATTAGCACTGGCCAAGGGACACTCAGATTCGAAGATTTCTTATCAATAATTGGAGGCCGTCGCCCTGTATAATGGCGTATATGCCATGGGTTCTCAATAAAAAAAAATTATATAGATATTGAAAGCTGTGTCCGCCATTGTGACCTCTGTGGCCTGCTAAGAATGACTTAGAATTTTATGTATTTTAGAGGAAAGGACATATCAATCCGTATCGACAGCATAGTGCGGTGTCCGCAGATTTATTTGTGTCCGTTAAAATGACCACTGCGGCATAGTAAATTATTCAATTTTTCGACAAATGTGTCTGTTTGTCCGTTATGGCCTGGTGTGATAGAAATTATGCATTCTCTTGATATAGGGCCAGATCAGACCCCAGTGTCTGCCAAGCTGGTCCTATGGGTGGTCTCGTGCGTAGATTCAACAATATTAACTTGGTGCTGAATGCGCTAAGCATTTCTTGTCTCGACATTTCAACAAGAAAAGCTTAAAACGTTTTTTTTCTTTTTTAAATGCCTACATCTCGAGAAGGGTGAGGTTAGGTAAAAAATGTCAAGAGTCATAAAATGCTTAGAATTGCTCAAAATATAAGGTCCACATGTTTTAATTCGTAATAAACGATCAAGAATACCATATTTTAGAAAATATAGGAATTAAATATACTTTTTTTTCTCTCTTTTAAATGCTTATATCTCAAGAAGGGTGAAGTTAGGTAAAGAGTCAAAAAATGCTTAGAATTGTCCAAAATATAAAGTCCACATGTTTTAATTCATGTTAATGATCAAAAATATAGATTTTAAGTACACTTCTTCTTCTTTTTTTTTAAACGCTTATATTTCGAGAAGGGTAAGGTTAGGTAAAAAATGTCGAGTCAAAAATTGCTAAGAATTGTCCAAAATATAACGTCAACATGTTTTAATCCATAATAAACGTCAAAAACCATCGTAAATACTAGTTCTTCGAAAAAAAAAAAACCTAAATACACGTTCAGAGTTCAGACTTTGCAAAGCTGAACAAATTCCCTGATTTTTCCAGGTTTTCCATAACCAAAAATATTAATTTCCATATATTTTTTAGTGAAATAATTTTTTATTTGACAAAATAATGAATTGAATCAGTGAACATTCTTAAGAACTCTATGGTCTTCCATATCAAGATGCAGAATTCCCTGATTTTTTATACAATTTATAAAATTCCGTTATTTCCAGGTTTTTTTTTTTATATTTTTGATTCCCTGAGTTTCCAGGTTCTCTAGGTTTTCCATATGAGTCCGAACCCTGACGTTCTTTTTTAAATGCTTATATTTCGAGAAGAGTGAGGTTAGGTAAAAAATGCAAAGAGTCAAAAAATTCTTAGAATTGTCCAAAATATAATATCTAATAGTTCTTTTTCAACTTAAAAAAGAATTGTCGATGACTGGAAATAAGGAACTTCTGTCCCAGTTTACGACGGAAATCGAAAAACACCAGTTTCCACGACCCTGACTTTTTTCTATACATCTTTAGGAACATTTTGCACTGTCTCACATAACAATCAGGTGGGGCGCAGAGGGTTAAATGCTTCATTTCCTCGACTATTAGGTAACCAGCAAGACAGCGAACTATGTTCAACAACCGTTTCGGTATTGTCACGTAACTAAAGAATAACATAAAAAATATCCTAAACTTGTTATATCAAGGAGCACACAAGAATGATACATCATATTACTATATTTTCTTTTGAAATTTAATAAAAATGATGCGGGGTCACCAGATTGATGAAAAGTACATGCGGTGTAATATAAATTAAATTAAATAAACAACTTTTCGCTAAATTTGGAGAAACAACTAATATTTTGGTTAATTACATTGTATAATTAAAAAACCCAATTGAGGTTTTATCACTTTTAATTTTATCACTTAAGCCGCTTTCATACGAGGCAACTAGTGGCAGCCACTGGTGGCAACCAGTGGCCGCCACTTCTAGTAAAGCATTATCGTAAATGTGCGCTTTCACACGTGGCAACTGCAATGGAGACAACTGATATCAGTGGCGCATAGTTGCTTACTCCCGCAACCGGTGGCTGATGATCACAGTGGCCACCACCGTAGTTTGGGTATTGTTTTAAATGCAAGTATACATGTCAACTTGTTGTGTCCACATTTAGTAAACTACTTAGTAAAATGCTTCTTCTCATTACTGTATCCTTTCCTGTAATATCGGTTTTGATGTAGTTGAGAAATTCTTCAAACGAAGACTTCATTATCCGACAAAAAAAAAATGTATTCTCGTTTGCACACAAATCGCTAAATAAAGTAAAATATAGGCTTTTATCCACTCTTGTTGATAGTATAGGGTGCACTTGCATTTGTCTTGGCCTTCGCTTTTTTTTTCTTAATTAGCAAGACAAGAAGAAGGAGTTCCTCATTCGAGACCATCTTTTCAACTGTTCAAGTACATTTTCTTTTATCCTTGGCCAAGAAACCAGTCGTAGAAGAGAGGGGCAACTAGTTGCCTGCAAGTTGTTCGCATCGCCACAAAAGGGTCACCAGTGGCGGCCACTGATTGCCGCCACTAGCTGCCTTGTATGAAAGCAGCCTTATAATTCAGCCTTATTTTAACTTGTCGAACTGATCCCTAAGAAGACCGTCATTATTTTGTTGTTGTTTTTGGGATAATATTTTTATTACCTTCATCACTTTCTAAATTTCTACTTTCGTCGTACTTGACGACTTTAATGTTCTTATTGGGTCCAACAAATTTGATTTCCATATTAGGTACACAAGATATCAAATGTTCTAGAGGCACTCCAGAATCATCAACTGGTAAAGGTTCATGATATTCCTGTTCATAACAAACTTGAAAACTGAAATAAATAAAAATAGCTAGTCATAAATAAAGATGACAGAACACTAGAAAATTATTCACAGAAATAAGAGAAAATATGCTGTATCAAATTGATCTAAATTTATAACACTTTCTTATTATACAGGTGTTATGGAAACTGGTGATATAATGGGCCAAGGAGAAATATTAGTGTCGAAAATTGAAAGGTTTTGCCAGGAAAAAAAAAAAATTTTTAAAAATAAATTACTATTATAATAATAGAAAATGTGCAGCTTAATTTAAGGCAACATGTAGTTTGAAGGGACAAATAAAAGAGTACTATATGAATTTATTGCGCAACTATTTCTCTCTTTAGCAGCTGTGGTCAAAGATATATTTACTAGTAACTAACAAGTGCCCACACCTCTAGTTCTTAGAGTGTGCATGTCATTTTGATATAACACGATTACTCTTGACGACATCCAACTTGCCCAAAAAAATGCTGCTATGTGTTACTTAGTGCAGGAATGTACTTAAAAATTGTGCAATAACCTAGCATAAATAGGAATATTGTAGTGGAGAATGAGTTCCGAAGTTTGGGTTCTTTTTTGTCCAATTTGACTCTTTGCTAAGACAGCAACTTTACGATTTGAAAAACTGAAATGCTTTACAGATTTTTTGAAATTTTTATGAAAATCTTTCTATTTTACTGTTTCACTTTTAAATTAAATTTTACCTTAACAGAGGCATGCAACCCATGTGAATTTTGAGCAAACCAGTTAATTTACTGGCAAACAATTGTAAAGACATCATAATACTGGGGGTCTGAATTGTACTAAGTTCACACCATCCTCTACTTTGAAGGCCATTAGGACAATGAATTATGCAGTATGGTACAAAGGTCTGTAATGAAAAATATCAATAAATATATAATATGAAGAAAATGTTGAGCAAGTCTCCATTAAACAATTAACTAAAACTTTCTTAATGCAAATATTAAAATTACAAAAATTTTTAATTCTAATGGTCAGTAATATACATGTATACAATTTTTCCAGGCAAATTTGAATAAATCTGTTCCCTTGTGACTTACAGGCTATACCCAACCAGCAAATTGGTCTTATAATTTAAATGTTCTACGATTATTTTGTTTTATTGCTATTTTATTAATGCTCTAACTAATAACTGATTACATTAGAATTTCAGAAAATACTATTTTGTTGTCTGCAACTGTACTATTTTATAAATTTATCATTAAAACGTTTCTACAGCGAAATTATAAAACATCTTATGATACAGTTAAGAAATTATTTTATAAATATTTCCATGACTAAGTTATAAAACATTTCAGTTTATAAAACTAAATTGTTTCATAACGATTTTTTAATAACACTCGCCAGCATTTTTAGCACTGTTATAAATAAACATTGGAATTATTTTATAGTTTTTTCTCATCATCTTCAAAACAGTTAACAATAAATTGTTCCAGAGTATGTTATATAATTATTATATAGCATTGTATTTGCTGTAATATGGAAACAGCAACAAAGTCATTACAAAACAAAACTGTTTACTTGAGCATAAAAAATGTGGTGCCTAACAATACAATAAAACATATTTGAGAAAACTGATTTCTGCTTATTTAGCTGTGTATTTATATTTAGTCATATTAATGAAAATTTGTCATAATTTTGGTTACCAACATTGACAGAGCGGTGCAGGTCTTGCCAGATCATATAACGGTGAAACTAAAAACATCAGATTTAGGACAATGGAAAACTTAAAAAATGGTTATAAAAATATTAGTTACATGCTACATTAGTTACACGCTGTGGCTAACAATACAATAAAACATATTTGAAACAACTAATCTCCTGCGTTAGTTGTGTGTTTATTTTTATCATAATTAAGTAGTTGGTTTTTAATGAAATATCGTCATAATTAAAGCATAAAAGTTGATAGTAAAATTATTCAACCAAAATGTTTGTTATCAACATTGACAGTGGTGTAGATCTTGCTAGATCATGCGTAATTTGTTTGATTATATTTAATTGCAACAAATAACGGATACGAGTCACTAATAGATAACACAGTCAAAAACAAACAACACAAAATGTTTCAAAAAGTATTTTTCACTGCGCCTAACAAATCTACAAAATATAATTTTACTAATTATATTTCAAAATACAGTAACAAAATTTCTAGAAAATTAAATGATTTAATTTGGAAAAAGACAAATTTAATAAAATTAATAAATCTGGTCTACATGAAATAAAATGTAACGATTGTAATGCTGACTATTTGGGTCACAGTGGTAGAAGCATTGTGAACAGGGTAAAAGAACATTAAAAATCAATTTTAAATAACAATCAAAATACAGGAATGTCAACATATTGTATTGAAAACAACAATTTCAAAGATACAGATAACATTTTACTTCATTCAGAAAGAAGAGGTAAATGTCTAGATCTTGAACAATTGGAAATTAAAAATTTTTCAAAAACACTCCTTGCTCCACGAGTGACCAGTAAAAATTTTTTTAATAAAATTACTAAGAACTATTCATCGATTTACATAAACATGTTACCTAAAAAATCCCCATAATTAAGGTGGTCATTCCCTAGAAAGGGACATCCGATTTTTACCCATAACTTTTTTTTCTTAGTACGTATATTTTAAAAAACTATAAGAGTACCTAAGTAGAACCATAGCAAGACTATTACTATGAATTTTCACTCAATAATTTCAGTGGTTTGCAAAATAGCTAGATTAAAAACTACGAAATAGGAAGATTAACATCATTTTTAAATTTAAATCCAGCTATTTTGCAAACCACTGAAATTATTGAGTGAAAATTCATAATAATAGTCTCGTTATGGTTCTACTTAAGTACTCTTATAGTTTTTTTAAATATACGTACTAAGAAAAAAAAGTTATGGCCAAAAATAATAAATATTTCCCTATCGGATTTCTCTTTCTAGGGAATTGCCACCTTAAGGATGTAATGTACTTACATCCCTAAGTCTTAAATAGATTTGGTTATAAATAGATTAAGGCATAAATATGTTTAGGTATAAATTAGAATATCCATATCGGCAACTTTGGTATTCACTTTGTAATGCTTTTGATAATGGTCTAACAAGCCGAAACACATGTAGAGTATTTATAATATATTGTTTGATTCATCTAAAAGCAGTGTTTAATTTATAATTAGCAATAATTTCCAAGATGTTTCACAAGAAACCCACCACAAATTCGGTTCAGTGAATTACTTAAGAAGGTTATTTCCTAGTATAAATCACAAAGCTATACAGTTTTAATTTGAAACGTACTTCTTGTAACTTTTAGGATACATTTAAGAAACCATTTTATTTTATTGGTGTGTCTACATGCAGCAACATTTTCTTTATAACGGTTACTTAAAATATTTTATAAAACAGTTGTCTGGTTGTTTTATGGCAATAATGTAAGAAAAAGTGAAACAGTGCAATTAAATATGAAACTTAAATTTTTTTTATATAATTGTTTTGAAATGGTTTCAATAGGCTTTGCAAAATATCAATAGCAACTGAAATATTTTATAAGATGGTGCTACTTTTGCATTTATAGTTGCCATAAATTCGTTTTGAAAGTGTTTCTGAGAGTAACGTTGTTTTATAAAATTTGCGTCAGAAATATTTCTACTTACAGCTTTTATAAAATATCAAATTGCTAGTTGGGTATTGACTGTCGTGGCCACCTGCACAAATGCTTTCGTTGAAAAGCAAATCATTTAGGACCAGGCTTCTTCAAATTTATCATAAGGGAATGCACCAATTGTATTTAACTAGACTATTTTCTAAGTAAATGTTGTCATTGCAAAATAGATGAATGATGGTGAGAGGTAGGAATGCGCATCCTAACTAGTGTTACGGTGGTATGCGATTAAAAATGTTGTCACCATTAAAAATATATTAGAAAAATATGTATTATAATAATGAGTCATTAACTACATGCTATTTCTAATATAATTAATGTCTGAATTTCACAAGGATAAAATTTACACCGATTGTACTAGTTGCTCTTATGTTGAACAGACATTTTTCACGCTTGCAACACCTGAGGAAATTATAAACACAACAATAAGTCTAAAAGATAAGCCTGCTACAGGTGTAAATGGAATATTCAGAGTAAAGCCTTAAAGAATACATGTGAGAAATCACAGTATCTCTGGCACATTTAATACAAATGTTTCCAGCACGGCCATTTTACAAGAATGTTCAAAATGGCATCAGTTCTAGTAAAGTAAAGTAAATTTATTGATGTCAAAATACATTATTTCAATGCTTACATAAGTCAGAAACAGTTTCATATTATTACACAAACACCACAAATTTAAAAGTAGCATTTTTTTTTTTTAAAGAACGAAAAAATAATGTTACAATACATATACATAAGTTTGTTTGTAGACGAGACATGGCTTTCCCGCGGCACAGAATCCCCTAGGTTAAGAACGTGGTGTCTACCATAAATTCTGCTACACTGTAATATGCCCTGTTTAAAAGATCATTTTTTATGATATTTAAAAACTTATTTTTAGGCAATTTTTGGATTTTATCTGGTAGTTTGTTATAGAACATGGGTCCATAATAATTTTCAGCATTTCTACTTCTGCTGAGCCGTAAATATTTTATTGACAAGTTATGTTTCTTGCGTGTTTCATAATTATGATGTAATTTGTTTGAAGTATATTCTGATTTATTTTCGTGTACATATTTTAGTCATTTATAGATATACATAGATGGGACCGTTAATATTGTTAATTCAATAAATTTGTTTCTAACATTTGCTCTATAATTGAGTTTTAGCATAAATCTAATTACTTTTCTTTTAATTGAAAAGAGTCTTTTTGTTTGACACGAGTGTCCCCAACATAGGATTGCATACGAATATGTTGATTGGAATAATGCGAAATAAGCTTTTAAAACTACTTTTAGCGACAATATATGAGATAAATTTCTTAATAGAAATGCACATTTACACAATTTTGGACATATGAGAATCTATATGAGTCTGCCATGTTAACGTTGAATCCAGGATTACCCCTAGGAATTTTACCGATTTCCTGCTGTCCATGTTTTGCTACCGTAAGATAAATATTATACTTTCAGTTTTTGCTTCGTTTAAGCTTAACTTACTTGTATCAAACCAGTTTCTTACTTTTAACTATGTCTCGCCCAATTTATTTTCTAGGGAGAATTTGTCTTGATCAGTGTTTAATAACGTGGCATCATTTGCAAAAAGTACCATATCTGCGTCGGGTGCACATGCATTCAAATCATTTATATAAATTAAAAATAGCAGTGGACCCAACACAGATCCTTGTGGTACTCCATGTCTTACCTTTTCAAGATTTGAATAGTCATTGTTGTAATAAGTTTGTTGCTGACGATCAGTTAGATATGATGAAATTAATTTTACAAAGCAACAGTTTACCCCATACATTTTTAGTTTATCTAATAATATATTGTGCGAGACACAGTCAAAAGCCTTTGTGAGGTCACATAATGTGCATCCCACAAAAGCATGATTTTCGAATCCCTCATTTATTATTGAAATGACTTTGTTTATTGCCAAAGTTGTAGACTTTTTATTACGGAAGCCAAATTGGGCAGCAGAGAAAAGGTTATTTACTTCAAAATGATTACATAACATGTTTTTTAAAAGTTTTTCATAAATTTTAGAGAGTATTGGCAATAATGAAATTGGCCGATAGTTTTCCGTTTCATTTTTGTTTCCTTTTTTAAATATTGGTATTACTTTTGAAATTTTCAGGCACTTTGGATATAATCCTGCTTTTATGCTTTGATTTATTAGACTTGTTAATGGTATTACTATTAAGTTTTTTATTGTCTTTATAAGATTTACATTTATATCATAAATGTCTCTACTAGGATTTTTTTTTAAACCATTTATTACATCACGTACTTCATTGAATGATACCTCTTTCAACTGAAGGCTACTTTTATTTGTATGCACAATATCTATGAAGTCAACTGGGTCTTTTCCAGAATGAGGAATATTTGATATTATGTTGTCTGCTATTTTAGAAAAATAGTCATTAAATGTGGAAGCTGTGATATTTATTGATGAGTTTGTAGTATCATCTTTTGTACTATTTCTATTTTTGTTTATAATATTCCAGGCACTTTTTGACATATTTGAGGAATTTTTTATATAATTATCATTATCATTATATTCAATCTTGCATTTCCTTATTTTTTTCTTATATTCATTTCTATATAATTTGTACATATTTTTGTTTTCCTCTGACGGTGTCATGCCTACTACATTTTTTAGAAAATTTAACCTTTCTCTCATATCATATAAATCTCTATTAAACCAAGGTGCATATATTTTTTGATTTTCATGAATGATTTTTTCTTTTTCGGGAAAATACCCATTTGCCGCATCTTGAATTACTTTTTAAAAAGATGTAAATTTTTCATCAATTGTTAAATGGTTATTATTTATAAAGTCCCAGTTTGAGTTTTCAACAATATTATAAAATGCAAATAAACCACTATCAGTTATTGGCCTTTGTTTGATTTGAATGTGTTTACTTTTTTTTATTTCCCCTAAAGATAACTGCCTTGTGATCTGAGAGGTGGGTTTCAAGAACATAAGTTGTATAATTTTCTGTTAATATTCAAGAAAGGTGATGAGATTGATTTTGAAAATTACACAGGCACACAAAAAATAGGTCATGTCATACCCCTCTGAATCCGATGCCGCCATCAGAATTGCTCCATCACTTGGCACATTCCAGTTTACATGGTTCTGTATATGTTGACAATGGGCTTGTTACCGATAAATTTTTTTTTCGTTATTTTTTTTATGGTATTCAATAGTATATCGATCATCTAGATAAGCTGTTAAAATTTCAGCTTCATTAGTATATTCAATCCTTAGATATTCAATGTTAAAGATTGGGTTTCAGTACAAACCGCTTCGCTGACTTGTAACATCAATCTGCATAAACAATACGGCGAAAGTGTTTGAGTTTGCTACAGTTGTAAGTAGTCCATCATAATCCTTCAAATTTTAATATCATGAAATGAGTTAATCTGACATTTGAAGGAAAAAGGTGTTTGTTTCCAATTTACACAATGATCATCATTTGGACTATTTATTTTTCGCATGTTTTCAGTGGATAGTGGTTTTATCAAGGTAGATTCTGGAAAGGACCCCGCACACCATATAGGGGATTTCTGCCTCTCGTCAAATTTAATCTAACCCACGTAAAAATGTTCTTCTCAACCCCCTGAACAAATGTTCAAATACAGCCAAAGTCCGAAAAAGTCGTCGTTTTGAGATATAGAGCCTAAAAGATCGTTCTAAATCACGAAGTCGCGTTTTTAAATTGAAAAAAAAAACTCTAAGTTGGCTTTGATTTTATGAAAATCCCAGACACCATATAGGAGATTTCTGCCTCCCGTCAAATTTAACCTAACCCACGTACAAATTTTCTTCTCAACCCCCTGAACAAATGTACAAATACAGCCAAAGTCCGAAAAAGTCGTCGTATTGAGATATGGAGCCTAAAAGATCGTTCCAAATCATGAAATCGCGTTTTTAAATTGAAAAAAAAAAAAAAATTTTAAGTTGGCTTTGATTTTATGAAAATTCAAATATTACACAGCAAATTGACAAAGTTACCTTGTCGTAATGACTGTTTCGATACAAGCCAATAATAAAACAACGAAATATTAAGTTTTATTTCACACTTTTTTCTTTATTTTTTACTTGTCAATAATGACATTGTTTTGATTTATTGAAACTGTCAAATAAATATCATTTTAGGACATGGCGTTAAAAAAAATAATTAAAGTTACAAAAACCTAGGTGTGTATCATCTCAAGCTTATAGTAACATCCCAATAAAACACGATCATAGATAGTTTTAGAGAAACTAGTATTAACACACAATAGAAGTTTTCGTTATTTTCACCAGGTAATTATCAATAAAACAGAACAGTTCATCCTGGACACGTGGACACTCTTAGTCAGAAAGTTGGGCAGAATTCACAGTTTGAGGTCGGTTCGCGGTGAAAAAGAATTTCCATCTATCCAAAAACGAGTGTGTTAATTATTAAATAATATTGGCCATTTTTTGAGTACGTGGACACAAAAAGTTTTTAACAAATGTTGGTCGTGGTGCTTTTAGATAATATAGTGTTGGACATAGACTACCACAGGAACTTCGACCGCCTATTGCATAGCAGCAATTTAGTCATAACATCATCTTGAAATATTCTGTTTATAGTTGTAGTCATTTTTCGATTTTTGTTACTGCTAGCCGTCGAGAAAAAAAAAATTGAGGGTTATCCTCTTCGAATCGATTTTTTTTGTCTCATGAACCCCTAAGAATACAATAAAAATCAAGGGCAACGGCACTCACATTCTCAATGATACAATGTATTTTTGATGGCTGATTTTTGCCCTTGTGTCAAAAATCCGAAATACATTGTATGTTTGAAAAAATGTGTACCGCGCCAAATCGCCTTCGATTTTGGCCGTATACTCAAGGGCTAGGAGAGCTAAAAAATATGGATTTTAAGAGAAGTTTTTTATTTAAAAAAAAATATCATTACCTTATTCTTGAGTTAAAAAAAACTGTAGCGAAGCCCTTGAAGACCCACGGTGTCATTAACACTAGTAACAAATATGTCCTTATTTAAGAATTAATTATGCAGTTCTGAATTTCCATAAAATCAAAGAAAGCTTAAAGTTTTTTTTTTTTATTTAAAAACGCAATTTCGTAATTTAGAACGATTTTTAAGGCTCCATATCTCAAAACGACGACCTTTTCGGATCTTGGCAGTATTTGAACATTTGTTCAGGGGGTTCAGTAGAACATCTTTACGTGGGATAGATTAAATTTGACGGGAGGCAGAAATCCCCTATATGGTGTGCGGGGTCCTTTTGCATCATCTGCCCATACAATATTTCCCAAAAAATAATTGTCACCTTCATGTCTTATTAAAATAAATTCACAAAAATTTTCCCTCGTCAGGAAATCTGTTTCTTTTATTTGTTAAACTATATGAAACAAGAATGGATTTATGTTTTGACAAGATTAATTCTGTGAATTGAATTCTTGGATAACCCCGATTCCAAAGCAGTTTGCCTTAATGACATAACTGGAAATACTGGAAAATACCCCAGAATTGCGATTTCTATGTTTTCGTCATCAACAATAAACTTCCTCCTTAGAATTCCTGCCTTGACAGAGCCAAAAATTCTAAAATTATCCAATACGCATTTTACAGTGTATGGTGATGGTTTCTGAACTTGTAGGCATCGAGTAGCAAATGTCTGACATGTTTTTAATATTACTTTATCATTATCACATTCTCCATAAATAATAAACAAACCTAAAAAGTCTTAATGGGTGTAATTTAAACATGCTGGCATTTATTGACTTAAGAGAATAACTTACATTAATGATTGTTTCTAATCATGGCTAAGTTGATAACGATTTTTATTAAAAATTCTTAAACGTTTAAGAAAATCGAGAATGTTTCAAAAATTGTAACCTTAATCCCTATAATGCCTATACTAGAAAAAAAGGAATATAATTTTACATAATTTGATGTAAAAAAATTCCATATGAAATAAAAAAGTTTTTGAGATTTGAATTTGACAAAATGTAACGTGTAAAATAGAACACTTGGAATACTATTATGGAATTTATTTTTATTGTAGAGACTAGCTCATGTGTTCTCTCTACGTGCCAAAGAGCAAATGAGGATCTCCTACATGAAGACAGTTATAACGGTTCTAGAAAACCGTTGCACCTGTCAATTTTCAAATATCTCCAAAACTGCTGAGTTTAGGTATAGGGTACGCTACATGTCTACTGCAAGGGAGTTTATTACAGGCACTAAATGAGCTTCTGCACACCTCACCATTATTCATCTATTTGGAAGTACTTGCTTTATAATTTAGATATAGTTTTATTTAAATAAGCACATTATTTTAATTTACTTATGCTTCAAGTAAAGTGCAAATTACAATTTCGATAAATCGCAGGTGCGTTTAAAATTTCTATTAACTAATACACAATATAAATTAAACTTACCCTGCTTAAATTGGGTGGCGGTGATGCCTTAACTTCTTGTGTCAATGAAATAATTCGGGAGCCAAGATCATCTGTTATTTTACAAATGTCTTTTAATTTGTTCACTTCTGATACAGATACAGTGCAATGGTATCGAGATTCTAGTAGTTCTATGAATTTAAAAAGTGGCATACATTTATCTGGGACTTCCTAAAAAAAATAAAGGTCATTATTTAATATTTCCAGATTATATTTTTGCAGGAAAGAGAGAAGTTATTACTTACAACATAAGACATCACATAAATTAGACACAATATAATCCCCCCCCTTCAAAGATCTAATGAGTCGCTCGTAAAAATTTACTTCATTAATTACTTTAAGTAACTTATCTTGGAAATTAGTTTCATTTAATACTTATATTTTTCTGAAATAAACTTATATAATAGTTATTTATACATCTAGGCATTAATGTTAAACTTTTATTACGATGTGGTTTAGTTGCTGAGGTAAATAAACTACATACGTGATAAAAAAAACTTTAGTGCCAAGGTGCATATTAAGTTTTTCTTTGAAATCCAAAAAATTGTAAAATTGAGATTAATCAATTCTATCTTTTAAATAACCTTAAGTGATATTAAGAAATATCGTAATTAGTTAAATGAGAAATCTGAATAATTTTTTGTATGAAAACCATTATTTTTAGCAATATTAATAATAATTAATTCTGAATTTAAAAAATAATAATTAACCCTATTGTTTAAACAATTTATTTAGCAATATTAGTAGTTATATTACAATTTGTATTATTTATTATTACAACACAATTATGTCACAGGCAATGAAAAATTTATGTTGACGTTTATCTATCCATAGAGACATCATACGGCCTTCCACTTGATGAATTTATTTAGATATTAGTGTTTGAAAATATCATACTTTTTTTCGCCGAGGTTGCAATCAAATTTAAAATTGGGATCTGCCGTAGCTGATCACATTAAGCGACGACCACCCAAGAAGTTTTCCGGCTTAGAGTCCCAGGAAGGTGTATTCCCAGATAAATTGAAAACGGCAAAAATTATACCACTACATCAATCTGGCGACAAAACCAGACTGGAAAATTTTAGACCAATATCTTTATTAAGGTCCCTTTCAAAAATATTTGAAAAATTGGTATCACACCGAATTGTAAGTTTTTTTGATAAACATAGGCTCTTTAATCCTTTTCAGTTCGGTTTTCGTAAAGGTTTGTCTACTATAATAAGTGCCATAACTGAATTTTTGAACATATTATATAAAAATCTGGATGAAAAGTAAAAGGTAATAGGTATATTCCTGGATTTAAGCAAAGCTTTCGACTTAGTAGACCACAAAATTCTGCTGAATAAATTAGAAAGATATGGCATACGAGGAATACCTCTAATGTGGCTCACCAGTTATCTTCAAGATAGAATACAATATGTTGATATTAGTGGTCATAAATTAAGTCTACTGCCCTCTACTGTGGGTGTACCACAAGGTTCTATATTAGGTCCACTTTTGTATATTATTTATGTAAATGATTTTCAAGTGTCAAATTCTATCATGTATGCTGATGATACTACTGTCCTTGCATCTAAAGTAAATGCCAATTCTGTTGTTAGGGAAGCAAATTCGCAATTAAAAGAAGCCAATAATTGGTTTATTCAAAATAAGTTACTGCTGAATAATAAGAAATCTGTAGCTTTGAGATTTAACCTAGCTAAAAAGCCATTCGATCATAGCCTGTTAATCTGGTCGAAAAGTGGAAGCCGTAAGCAAGAAAATGTAACCAAATTTTTAGGTGTACATATCTCGGCTAATATAACTTGGACAACTCATATTGAGGAAACATGCAAAAAGATTGCACTGGTGTGCTATGTTATAAATCAGCTAAGAAAGGTGGTTGACAGATCTGTATTGTTGATGTATTACCACGCCCATTTCCACTCAGTGATTTTGTATGGCATTATAGGTTGGGGTATTTCACATGAAAGTATCAGACCTTTTCGACTTCAGGAGAAGGCCATTAGATACATAATGGGAATGAGAAAATGCGATAGCTGCAGAAAATTATTTAAGGAACTGGGTGTACTTCCACTACCATGTATTTTTATATATCATTTACTGCTTTATATAAAGTCTGAGTTAAACAGTTTCAATTCTTTAAATGATAATCATTCCTATTATACCAGAAATAATTTAATTTTAGAAATACCTGCCCATAACTTGGCTACTTATAACAAGAGTCCAAAATATTTAGCTATAACTGCCTATAATAAACTACTCAGTAATTTTAAATAAAACATTTTCTTTTAGACAAGTCATATTTTTCTCTAAATGAATATCTTGACGATTCGCTGCAGAGATCTTATAATTTATGTTATTGTTCTATTTTAGTAATTCGATATTTTAAACTGTTTGTATTGTATTTTATTTGCTATGCTTACTGACTTGCCACATTTACATACAATGTATCAACAAATGGTTAATAAATGATTATTATTATTATTATTATTATTACCGGAGTGCCTTTATTATTTATTTTTTAAACTTCTTGGCAGATATTTTTCGTTCTAAAATTACCTTTCACTTATTTTTACTATACTAACTTTTAAAAATGGCATTGTGTACTTTTGACTAGTCAGATAAGTTGTCAATGCTTTTTTTGTTAGCTTTTGTGATGAATAAAGGGTATTATTATATTATTATTATTATTTTGTGTTTTTTTTAGTGATAAATTACAGGAATACTTTTTAAAATTCATTTTCCACTTTTCGGCAGATATTTTTCATTCCAAAATTACTTAACTTACATACTTTAACAATTGTAAAATTCGAACGATTAGCCTCTTTTTCGGCCATAATTGGTCAAATCCGTGTCACAGTATTTAAGAATGTTAACTTCTTACAAAAGAAGCTGCAAACAATAACCTACAAATATAATAATTTCAACGGCTTCAACACAATAAATAAATTCAATGCTTATGAAAATTGTATTTACTTTGTAAAAAATTTTATGCACTCATGATGAACAACAATTGCAAAAAGAAACAATGTGTTCTTTATTCAAGAAAACATTAAAAACAACTCGACGCATAGACCACAATACAAAAGTCATTGCATAGTTATGTGGAAAAATTCCTCGCCGCGATGCTAGTAGACATTCTGCAGATAGTCTATAGAATAGAATAGAATTTTATTGCGTAACGGTGACAACAATTTTACAATCTAAGTTTGTTACATGTCCAAAAATTTCCAAGAATTCAAGTAATAATATTATCATTATTATTTGAATTCTTTTTAACTTAGTAAAATAATCAGTGATCGGAATTTGGGTTTAATTTTCAGGTGCGTCGTTGCAATGCTTTATTGAAATAAGCACAGATATTTAGTTCACTGAAAAATAAATAAGTTTTGATTTATTTTTCGTGTAATATAAATTATATAATCTATATACACAAAAAATGCTATTTAAGTTAAAGAAACACAAAGCGTAAACAATGCACACCTGTAACACATGGCTGACACACCTGGTATACTGCCAGATAGATCAATAACAGCGCATCTTGCCCCTGATCGTCTTTAAATTGCATGGACTTGGCCCACGGCCTAGTTTATAATTGTGTTTAGTGAAAGAGCGAGAACAATATGCCGCGTTTTAGCCATTTTAGCCCAAGGTAAAGTACGATCGAAAAATGGATTAAGCCTTATAAAGAACTACATTTTGATGGCAAAAAAATAATTTGTAACATTTGTGATGTCACAATAAGGTGTATATAGAAAATGTTTTAAAACATGTAAATAAAGGAAAAGAGAATGTCAAAGGACGAGTTTTATTTCGATTTTGCCAAAGTTGCCAATTTATTAGTTACAAAATTACATGTTGATGGTCCTGGCAAGTGCCATTTAATAGTTTCCAAGGTTTTAAAAACAGTTAATGGCGAGTCAGTGTTTAATTTTTTTGAAAACACTTTAAAATGGCTTTAGCAAACTTGGCTGAACAATATTAAAAGGAAATACCCACAAGTGCTACATGTTAGGTACTTGTTTAGCGCATGCGTTACACCGCGTATGTGAAAACGTACAAGATTGTTTCACAAATGTTGACAAACTTATTGCTAATTTAAAGAAAATTTATCTAAAAACTCTTAGTAGGATAAAACATTTCCTAATTTGCCGCTTCCTCCAAAACCAATGATGACACATTGGGGAACATGGATAAACGTGGCATGTTACTACCATGTTAACTTCAACTCACTAAAGGAAGTTGTAAAAGCCTTAAATGATGCTACTGCGATTAAGCATGCAAAGCCGCAAAGGATTTAATGAATATTCCAAATATTAAAAATGATTTAAAATTTATTTCCGAACGTTTTAAAATAATAACAAGAACTACAGAAAACCTTCAATGTCATTGTCATTGGAAGAAACATTTAACAAACTAGATACTGTTCAAAAAACAATTACTGAAATTCCGGGTGCAACTGGTGCGGTCATAATTATCAAAAAGTTTTATAAAGGAATCCAGACTTGGCAGTCGTATTTGCCATTAGCAAAAAAATTGTGACAGAACCAGATGCCTTC
This sequence comes from Stenurella melanura, assembly GCA_963583905.1. Taxonomy (NCBI): domain Eukaryota; kingdom Metazoa; phylum Arthropoda; class Insecta; order Coleoptera; family Cerambycidae; genus Stenurella; species Stenurella melanura. Next base: position 80,512,650 of record OY757316.1, on the reverse strand, counting down.
CTTGATTAGGTGCCTATGAATATCTTTAGATATACTTCCCTCACTTCTGTGGAATGCGAAAGATCATTTTCGAACTTACAGTGGATATTTACTGTTAAAAGAAATCATCTCTCACATGAAAATTTAGAAGAAATACTTACCGTATACTTTGGAACTATGAACACTCAGTAAAAGTATAAAGTTTGAAACTTGAAAGTGCTGTGCGGATTTATAACAATTTATGTGTGAAATATGTGTACATACATTTATTATGCCAAAATACATCTTAAACTCATAAGGTAGGTTTGTATTACATTTTTTTTTCCTAAGGAAATGGCTTTTGAAATGTAGCCCGTATAGCCATGACAAATTGTAGGTATTGCGAAAGTCATTCTGTCTATTCTAACCTAATCAAAAATGAGAAAGAAAAAAAGAAGATAAACAACCAAGAGATAAACAAGGATCGTATTACATTTAATTTTGTAAGAGAGAACAAACTCACATTTAATATTTTGATATAAAATTTCATATATGTGCGCCACTGGAATTAAACTCAAATTCTGATCATTGAAAATAATACACTTTTTGTTATTTAAATAAATGTTGTCTCATTCACTTCCTCTGGGGTGTAAGGTTCTTCACGTATTAAGAGGTTTTTTACTGTATTTTTGAAAATATTTATAGATGTCATTTTTATCAGTTGGGTGGGTAAAAAGTTATAATAATGCAAACATTTATAATGTAACATGAATAAGGCCAATGTAGAAAAAAAAATACATACAATGAAATATCTTCATAAATCCACCGTCTGTCGAAGATTCAACCGTAGGCAACATTACATACACCAAACCATTAGTTACCGAATTATTAATTTTGTCATTATTTTGAAGTCAGTCTTAAATTAAAATCGTTTCATATTCTTAGAAAGACACTATTAAACATCTTATTATTAAATTTCCTCACTTAATTATTTACGTTACAATGATACAATGTTGGTACCGCGACGAATTCCCTAGAAAATGTGTGTGTTGGCTGGACTGTTGATTGTCATTGACAAAGATGGAGATTCAGCAGCCACACTTTTCTAGAGGCTGTAATTGAATGAAAATAGTTTTTTTGATATGAAGGGAAGTTCACTGGAGGGGAAACAGAGACATCATTTTGGTCCCAGCTCCTCAAAAAGAAACACCACGCTGGTGAAAAGAAAAAGCCATTAACATCAGCCTTTTTTTTGTATGGGGCACAGATATAAAAGAAACTTGAGGCTCAGATATTTATGTTTATGTGGAGACACACATTCATCCATTGTTATCGATAGTTTTATGTTGTAAATTGGGGGGTGAAGCCAAAAGGCCTGTATGTGCCGTTGGTTTTGGTTTGATGAAACCACCTATGAGACAGAGAGACAGACTGTGGCGGATGGCAGGAGTACAGGGCGTTGTGGAGAAGTTAACCATGAGTACGAAGTAACTTCTATGTTCTTCTACCTACCTTTTTTTAACTGGAAACCGAGGTATTTAGAAGCTTTTCTTTTTTTTTCTAAACTTCAACATACGAGGGTTTGGTTTCAAACGATCAGCGAATTAAACTACCATCCGACATATATATGTGTATTTCTTCATGTGAAGATTTTTGTACTAATTATTATTTATCACATACTAGTATTTCATTTGAATATTGTAAATGTTTCTTGCTTAATTATTTAACTGAATTTTTTTACTATATTTGTATATTATATTATCAGATTTTTCTAACCCACTAACCCTATGTTTATGTAATAAACTCTATTATTCAAATTTAATTAAGCCACAAATTCTTTTATGTAATAAATAGTATTCTCAAATCGAACCTACACACCGACTCTGCGACAAGAACGACTAGACGTCTCGCACTTTGATCTGTGTGGCTCTGAGGTGACTGCTTTAATGCTACAATAAAAACAGCCTTTTTCTAGAATTGTTGTATTATGAATTGGGTATTAGAGAGTATCTTTGTGTCTCGTATCATTGCTGTGATCTCTGACATTGTCTTTAAACTCGTTCATATGCTTGACATTAAACTGTAAAAATTTCCATAGTAAGCTGTGAGGAGAGTATTATGATTTACTACCTTCTTCAATTAGTTTAACGAGTAGCAAACTGTACTTAGTCTGTCGCAGAGAGCTTGTACATCGTCCATCCAATTCATATATACATCAATTATCACTCATAAGAATTTTGTATTTTCAGTGTAGTTAACATTTACATTGTTAATGTTTACAGCTGAAGAAAATTATCTGATGTTATTGTTGTAAGTTATTAAATTGGTGGCACTATTTCTGATGATTATCGTTTGCTTAAATAAAGATGGCATATACCTGTAAAATTCCTATAACCATGGATCGAAGTTGTTCTGGATCCGGAGAATTATTTTGTGCATATGATATGACAATTCGTTTGTGCCCAAGTTTCTGCCTGTGTAGTTGAGAAATTGAATATTGCGCTTCTTGTTGACTATTCACCCGGATATTCGCTATTGGTGTTCCATCGGCTTGTATAATAATATTCAGGCTTAAAATCTGCAAAAATATTTATTTTTACAAAAAATTAAAGCTAAACAAAAAACAAATATTACCATTGCATATTCCTTAAGCATATTGGTAAGCAGTCTTCTGAGTTCTTTAATATCTATAGTCGGATCTAGGTTAGAAATTATTAAATCTACAGGTTGGTTTAATTGAACACTTTTCCCATCACTTTCACTCGAGTAACACATCTGAAATCAACAAGAATTTACATTTTTTTCAGTTGTATTATATAAATACAAAGCTTCAATGGTGGTCCCAGAATTTCAACTTGGGGTAGTTACAAAGCTGGGCGATAGAGCTGTGCATACAGACAAAAATATTTCAAGATTACTTTGATTTCCAAACATCTCAAAAATTTAAAGCTAAACTAATTAGTTGTAGGCTGGTCGTCGTAAAGTCAAAATCATCGATTTTGGTCAGAAATTTAAACCAGCAATATTATCTACTATTCTTATAGGAAAAACTGCGCTGAACACGACGGTGACATTAAATAAATTATAAAACACAGGCTTCATTGTTAAAAACAATGATTTTTAGCGAAAAATTATCACTTTTTTATGTTTTTTGGCTTTTTGACGAAAACGGTGCATCGGATAAAAAAAAGTTCAGATATAAAAAATTGATATTTTATATTTTTGTAGCAACCTTTTATCTTTGATCATTCAATTGTTATAAACAAATTAAGGAACCTAAATTAATAATTTCTTTCCTGTTCAATGAAAGGGCATACAGATATTTTATTGTTTCTTGAAATGTTTTATTAAAACATTTTAAGATATTTTATTGTAGTCAAAATGTTGCATTTTGTTCATAAAATTTATAGTTTTTTTTTGTGTGTGTCGATATCTCGCGCATTTTGTAATTGTTTAAATAAATAAGCTAATTTGTTCATTAAGGATTTGCGATTTTCCATGGCATTTTTTGCACTGTCCAACACTGGCAATCAATAAATATTGATAAAACCTACCATTTCTGTGTGATCTTGCACATTTTTTCTTTTTTTTTTTACACCGTTGCTAACTTTAAAAAAAAATTGCTTAGTAAACAAATGAAATATCTCGGCTCAGGAACGTCGTATCGAAGTGCATACTAAAAAACGTACAGCGTTCATAAATTGTTATAAAAGCATAAAATATATGAAAAACCAGTGGATTTGTGCGACAATTGAAAACTAGTTAGTTTAATATATTAACTTTCCTGAGCCGATATATTTCATTTGTTTACTAAGCAATTTTTTAAAAACGTTGGCGAGGGGGATAAAAAAAAAGAAAAAAGGGGCAAAACCACACGGAAATGGTAGTTTTTATCAATATTTATCGACTGCCGGTGGTGGTAAGTGCAAAAAATGCCCTGGAAAGTCGAAGTCAGGAATGCTTCTAGATGCCTTCTGTAGGGTATATAAGCCAATGTAAACATGCAGGAAGTCTTCAAATGAATTAACACAAAAAAAGGAATGATAACAATAATGAAATAATTTTTAGCAACAAACTAATTACAGATAATAAAGAAATCGCTGAGGAATTTAATAAGTTCTTTCTAGAAAGCATAGAACAAATTATGGTAAATTTAAATCCAAATGAACATTACAATACAATATTGAATAACATGGAGAAGACCAATTGTAATCGAAATGAATATTACAATACAATATTGAATGACATGGAGAAGGCCAATTGTAAACTGGAAAAGTTCAAAGTATTGGAAATAAAAAATTTAAAAAAACATCATAAAACAAATGAAAAGAGATGGCATAAATGGTGAAATCATCATTTGAAGCAATAGGCAACCAATTTTCACAAGTTATACACACCAGTTTACAAGCAGGAGTATTCCCAAACACTTGGAAAACATCAACAGTAATACCTAAAGAAGAGAAAAATAAAGCAATTAGATGTGAGGAGCATAGACCCATAAATATGGCACCAGTCTACGAAAAATTACTGGAATTATCTGCTAATGAACAAATAATAAAATATGTAGAAGCAAAGACCCATAAATATGGCACCAGTCTACGAAAAATTACTGGAATTAACTGCTAATAAACAAATAATAAAATATATAGAAGCCAACAACCTACTATCGCAATATCAAGCTGGATTTCGAAAACTAAATTCGTGCGATACTGCTTTACAACCAACATTACCAAGTTGAAAAAATGCTTTAAATGAGAAACAGATCATTGTGGTAGTGTTTCTAGATTTCCGCAGAGCTCTTGAAACAATATACAGACAATTATTACTATTAAGGTTAAAAAATTACGGATTTGACCAGTTATTTAGAAAATAGAACACAAGTTACCAAATATAAAAATGACGACACATCCTTACCAAAAGAGACAATATTCGGTGTACGACAAGGAACCATTATGGGGCCTAATATATTTGTTCTGTACATAAATGACATTATGAAAACCCATATGTTTTGAGATTCTGCCCCCTATACTATAGAGTGAATTACCTTCTATGTGCATAATTACCTTTCCATCATCACTAAACTCAGAGCTGCCACTAACTTTATGTATACGGCTGGACAATGCACACATAGCTAAGTTACTTTGCTCTTGAGGAGTACGAGGACGTCGGTCAACATTGCGTCTACTCCCCCAGCTTTGCTCGTAGCTAACGTCCATTGGAGATACATTTGAAACTCCCAGTCCTCTTATGGGGCGAAACATGTAACTATCCGTGCACTGCTGGCTGTTTAAATCCTGCAAATTAATTATGAATTAAACTTTATTGGTAAGTAGCATTGAACAAAATAAAACTATCTCAATAAGTCAGGTTTCGCTTTACCAGCTTTGTCATAGCATTTAAAAGGATTTCTGAAATTTCAGACCTCTACTTTTAAATGTTCAAACTCGGCCTTTGTTTTCATCACATATATTTTACTAACATCAGTTCCATTATACCAAACTTTTTTTTTAATATAAAAGTAATTACCTAAAATCTGTTATACTAAGAAAATACTGAAGAAAATACAAATACAAAAACTATCATAGAGGTGAAAATATACAGGGTGTAATCAGTTTCATGTCATTAAAAAAAACTGCTAATGGGGACCGACTAGACAAACAAAAAACCTTTATGACTTTTCCCTCTAGGGGCACTTTGAAAAAACTGATCTGGGTTAACATATTTAATATTATGGTAGACAACTATTGAGAACCACTGATTTTCTTGGTCAATGGACTTGTACTTCCCAATTATACAACTTTTAAATTGTCATTAAAAATTGCTCGCCGGCACACGCGGTATCAAAGGATCATCGACCGCCTTTGATGGACCGCCTCAACTGAACTGAGGTATAAAGAGGTAAATACTTCGTTCTCTCTTTGTGCACAATTGCAAGCAAATAATGGCCATAGAGGTTTAAACAGAGCATTTCTTTACATGTGTGTTTTTTAATTTGGAACAAAATATTGGATTGTTATAATTTAAAAGCATTTAAATGTGGTTTATTAACATTTGTAACATAAATGAGTGTCCTGGGTTAAAAGCTTACTACCTACCTAAATGATTCAAAATCTCTGCATCTGTATCAATACACAGTTTGGTACGTCGAATTAAGTACATACGCACTTCGTTCACCACTAAACACTAAACTATCAACTAACGCTGTTGATAAAGAAAAATAAAATAATGTTACGGATTTCCACGTTTTTGGGAATACCCTGTATGAATCCGTGGGTTCTAAATAATTTCAACAAGAGATAAACACCACTAACACTTTATTTAACTATTTACTGACTACAATACTTCAAATTCACTTTATTTACTATTTATCTAACCTCACTTTTTTCTTTTCTACTTGTTCACTTTTATAAACTACTTTCTTCATAAAACTTCCCCTTCCGCGCTGGTAATCGCGCCTTATATACTCCGAATTTGACTCTCTAGATCCATCTAGAAATATTCAAGAATCTTCTTCAACAACATTCCAGAAAAGTCCGTTTTATTCTCTTGGCTTCCAGTCACAATCAGTAGGCATAGGCGTACCATCTCCTTTTCCAAGGGGGTGTAATTCATAACACTGCCCCCTCCTTAAGCCTAGATCGTCCCGATCAGGCAACTCAGGGTCATCGGTGTATCTCGCCAGCCTGTCCAAATGCACGATCTTCATCTTGGACTTTCTGCTTTGCTGAATCCGATAGACGACATCATTAATTCGGGTAATAACAGTGTACGGTCCATCCCAAGGTGGTTGAAGTTTCGGTGACCTTCCTTTCTTCCGCTGTGTGTTGTACAGCCAAACCAGGTCTCCTGCCTTGAACCCTTCTGAACTACCCTTCCGGTCGTATCGAGCCTTCATTCTGTCACTGGCTGGTGATGGCTCCGCTATATTGTTAGCCAACCTCTTGAAAGGAGCTCCGGCGCTGAACTGCTTCTTTTCACCCTTACTTCCAGTCTGTGGTCCCTTACTGGCTGCACAAATCTTGCATTTGCGACACCAAGCCTCCACATCCTGACGACTTCTTATCCAATAAAATCGTTCTCGTATTTTCTTCAGGGTCTTGTTCACACCGAAGTGTCCATCGGATGTCCCATTGTGCACTTCCTGAAGCACCTTCGCTACTCGACACCTGGGAATCACTAGACGCATAACCACCTTTTTTCCATCCGGGCTTTCCCATGCTCTCCGCAACAGCCCGTTCACGACCTTCAGTGAGTCCCACTGCGCCCACAGTGCCTTCAGTCTCACTCTTTTGCCTGAAACATCCTTCCATTTTGGACGAGTTCCTCTTTCTTTGGCTTTCAATATAGGCCCAATTTCCACATCGTTTAGTTGCTCTTGTCTGAGCGCTTCATCTGTCCTGTCATCCGGCACCTCCACCACCTCCACCTTGACAGTGTTGACTGCTCCCGTGACCTGCAGTTTGTCCTGGTGGTAGTACTTGCAATCTTTCTTGTACCTTCTTCCGGATGAAATATCAGCATCCTTCTTCTGGGGTTTCGATTTATTTTCACATCCTGGTAGCAGTGGACTTCTCGGAACGCTTCGAAGCTGGGAAATCTTTACTTCTCTCGGGGTACCACGTTCCCTATCTGTCACAGTCTCTCTGGTACCAGCTTCCTCTGATTTTCCCCTCAACTTCACAGCATCTCCGGCTTTCACTCTCTCTAATCTCCTTCGTGGACATTCAAGCTGGATATGTCCTAGTTCTCCGCACCTGTAACATTTCATACGCCGTCGTCCACTTGGCCTTCCACTACTTTGTTTACTCTGTGTCTCTTCCATGTTTCCAGCCTTCACATTCCTCGAGATCCGATATCGACAGTCTCGTTTGATATGCCCTGCTATGCCACAGTTGTAACATTTAGTACTCCTGCTTGGCTTTCCTTGTCTTCCCGCAGTATCCCATTGAGCCAGTAACTGACTAATCATTTTATTTACCTCCTGTATCTGGATCAAGATAGGGTTCTCTTTCTTCTTTTCTGGTTGAGATTCTTCGATACTCACAGCTTGTACTCTTGGACTCGGGGCATCCTGAAAGACAGCTTCCACCTCGAGTGCACATACCAACGCTTCGCTGCTGTTCTGGTATCGAGATAACCTGAGGACTCGCCTGATCTCATCATCCTGTATACCATCCAGAAAAGCCTCTACTGCCAGTTGATATTGGAATTCCTTCGGTACATCCGGGTAAGCCAGGTGAGCCAGTCTCCACACGGCAGCTTCAAACTCTTGCAAACTTTCCCCAGCCCCTTGAACACGTGATTTCAGCTGGGTCTGGTACACTCGGGCAAGGTGTTGATCGCCATATCGTAGATCTAGGGCAGCTTCTAAAACTTTAAAATCCCGTTGTTGGTCTACTGGGATTGTCTGGAGTATTTCCAATGCTTGGCCCCTTAATGCCACGATTAACGCCATAGCCTTTTCTTCGTCATTCCAGTTGTTTGCACTCGCTGCTGCCTCAAACTGTGTCTTGTACGTCATCCAGGAACTTTGACCATCAAAAGAGGGAATTTTCAATCGCTGGCCTGATGATACCACTTGCTGGTTTCCTCTATCCCTCAACTGTTGTTTAAGTTGGTCAATCTCTCCTTTGACTTCTTCTTCGAACTTGTTTACTTTTAGTTCGACCTCATTAACTTTCGTCTTTACGCTACCCATATCTTCCTTAATCTCATTTTTTATTTCTTCAACGACTGTAAACAAGGCATTCTGTTGTGTCTCTATAGCTTTCCTTAAGTCGTCATTTTCCTTTTGACGGCGTTTCTCCTCTTCTTGTTTCTCCTCTTGACGTCTTCGTTCTTGATCCTCAAAAATTTTTCTTAATTCTTCCTGACGTCGTTTCTCTTCGTCTTGATGTTGTTTTTCCTCCTCTTGTTTTTCCTGTTGGCGTTTTTGTTCTTTTTCTTGTCATTTTCTTTCCCGTTCTTCTTTCTCATCCTGGCGCTTCCTTTCCTGATCCATCATCATCTTTTGCATTTGGGCCATAAAGTCCTGCATTTGTTGTTCAGATGCCATGCTTCTGGTTGTTACCGGCATATAATTATGATGAAATCAAATAAATTTAATAATTGCGTCACTATCGGTAATGGGACTGTCCAGAAAAACCTCAAAACGGCACAAAAAAAGAGTCTTATCTAGAGTCTGTCACATAACCACTAATGTCCAACAAAATGTTCCAAAAATGTCTCAAAAATGCACTTAACACTATTTTTCTGTTCGAAAATAGTCCTCGAACAATGTCCAGTAAATTAGTCCTCCGTGTTAGCACCAACTTCGAGAATACACTGCCAAACCTTCTCGAACACTTCCGAAAAATCCTCTTGTCAAAATTCCGCTCCGACACCAAAATGTTACGGATTTCCACCTTTTTGGGAACACCCTGTATGAATCCGTGGGTTCTAAATAATTTCAACAAGAGATAAACACCACTAACACTTTATTTAACTATTTACTGACTACAATACTTCAAATTCACTTTATTTACTATTTATTTAACCTCACTTTTTACTTTTCTACTTGTTCACTTTTATAAACTGCTTTCTTCATAAAACTTCCCCTTCCGCGCTGGTAATCGCGCCTTATATACTCCGAATTTGACTCTCTAGATCCATCTAGAAATATTCAAGAATCTTCTTCAACAACATTCCAGAAAAGTCCGTTTTATTCTCTTGGCTTCCAGTCACAATCAGTAGGCATAGGCGTACCATCTCCTTTTCCAAGGGGGTGTAATTCATAACAATAAAAACTTGGTATAAAAGCCAAAAAGGAATACAAAAAGAACGAATAAGTAAGTTGTGTCTGTACATAATCAAGAATTTGACAACTTGAACGGTAAGTCAATAAAATAAATCTTAACTATAAATACACGACGCGAAATTCAAAAATAACAAAAACAACGAACGGCGGGTTGGACGTCTGTACATAACGAAGTACCGACAGTAACTAAAATATTGCACAAGGGAGAGTTAGAGTATAGTTTTCTTCAGATCAGATCTAGATCTAAACCTACCTCAATATTCCAGCAGTTCTCAAAAAATTTTGTTGAAAATTTGCGAAATTTTTGTTTATTTTTTTTCTCCAAAACTATGAGCTTTAGACCCCATGTTATATAAGGTTTTTTGTTTGTCTTGTCGTTCCCTACCACGTTTCCCGTACTTATTGGCACAGAAATTCAGATAACTTTTAGAAAAATGGTTGGATTGTAAAATTATTTCGATATGGGCTGGCTTAAAAAGTTGGGGCATAGTAAGCAGATCTGGCCACTCTGAGTTTCCTGAACACTTAAATAATGCGGATTCTTTTAATGAATTTTTTGTGAACCCATCTGCTAACAATCATCCAATAGATGATAATAACACTATACTAAATCAAATATCATTTACCAACTCAAGTTTTCATTTCCAGCCTGTAAATGTCGAAGACATTAGGTCACTTTTATTTAAACAAAAAACTAATTCTATGGGTATAGATGGTATATCAGCTAAGATGCTCCAGCTATCAAGCGAATTTTCCTTAAAGCCACTCACTCACATCATAAATTGTTCCTTTGAATTAGGTATCGTTCCTGATTTGTGGAAAACATCCATTAGTCGTCCTATTCCCAAAGTGCCGTCCCCAAAAGAGATTTCAGATTATAGAAATATTAATCTACTTTGTGTATCATTGAAGTTAGCAGAACGGGCCATTTATGAACAATTAGTCCAATACCTTAATATCAATAATATTCTGCCATCTAATCAATCGGGATTTCGTAAAAATTTTAGTACAACTACTGCGTTAATGGCAGTAACTGATGAGATATGTCAAGCACGTGATCAAAATAATATTACGGTTCTTACTTTACTGGATATGTCTAAGGCATTTGACAGTGTTAATTTTGAGCTTCTGCTAAAAAAATTAGAGAGTTATGGTATTGGTGGTGTCTTAAATCATTGGTTTAGGAACTACCTCTATCATAGGTTTCAGATAACTAAATTAACTGATACAAACTTATCTCAGGAATTGGAATTGTTATCGGGAGTTCCACAGGGCTCTGTCCTGGGACCTCTCCTTTTTAATATATTTACATCTGATTTGCAATTTATTCCACAATACTCAAAATTGCACTTATATGCTGATGATATCCAGCTATACATAACTCTATCCTCAAATGACGTTTGGCAAAAAACTGAAAACTTGAATTCGGATCTAAGTAACATTCTAAAATGGTCTCAACTCAACTGCCTCCGTATGAATCCTAGCAAAAGCCAAATAATATTAATGGGATCACAGCACAGGGTAAATGTCATAAAAGAACTAAATCCGGTTTTCAAGTTAGGCGAGTCGCAGTTAGAAATATGTGACACTGTTAAAAATTTAGGAATCTTGTTTGATTCACAACTATCGTTTACGAAGCATGTTTCAAAAATAATAAGTCAGTCTTACTTGAAACTTAGACATCTCTACCAATTCAAAGACATACTGCAAACTAGGATTAAAGTACAACTTGTAGAAACCTTAGTTTTGTCGATATTTAACTATGGAGACTGTTTATATGGTCCGTGTTTGAACGTAGTGGATAAAAGGAGACTTCAAGTCATTCAAAACTGTTGTGTAAGATTTGCATGTAAAGTGCCAGTTAGAGAGCACATAACTCCCTATTATAAGGAGTTAAAGATGTTACGGCTAGACGAACGTCGATTTATTCACTACTCTTGCCTAATAAAAAAAATAATGGATACTCAAAATCCCAGTTATTTGTATAATAAAATAGAATTTAGACATAATGCCCATAGCAGAGTTATACGGAACTCTAATGATATCAGTATACCTAGGCACACCACTGCTGCATTTGAAACATCATTTTCATATCTAGTTTCTTATATATATATAATCAGATATCACCAGAGGCATTTCAGACAAGCCTTGCATCCTTTAAAGAAAAATTAAAAAATAAATTGCTATGTAATGATTTGAGCTGTATGGTTATTCAAAAATTCTAATTCTTTATTTGCTTTCTGTTATGAAAATTTTAATTACTACTATGTTAGGGTGAGGTTTATATATCAGTTTTCTGTATCTTGTCCTTTTGTATGTTTGTATTATATTGATACTGTACAATAAATTTATTTATTATTATTATTATTATTATTATTATTATATTGTACAATGACTAAAAAAAAAGTCTATGCGCTGCGGGTGCCGCCTTGGGCGGCTCTTAGAGCTCCTCTGTATTTGAATGCTATACAAATTTTTGTCGGAAGTTTTGTACCTGCTCAATGTATGTCTCGACCACTACAAAAAATTTCACTATGTACAGCTGAAAGAACTGATATTTATCTTTCGTTCACAGTAGATCGCAATTGGAAAAAATATGAGCATTCAGTACTGATAATATATTCATAAAAAATCTCTGGTTTTAAGATGCACATGCACTATATTACACATTCCTATTGAGTCTATATTATTTCATGTAACAAAGTTAATTTTTTATCACTTGTGAGCAAATTGAAATCAAATTTTTTTAAATTATAAAATACATGGATATTACAAAAAATTTAAGGTCAACTCATTTTCTGTCCAGAACATTTGAACATTTTTCACTACCATAATATCGAAATGTGACGTATGAAGATCCTAAAAGCAGCGGAACTTGTTACATTTACGAGAATCCCAAGTAACAATTTAAATGCTTTTTAGTTATCAGTGTTTTATAATGGCCACCTCATAAACCACTGATTTATGCCAAATTTATTAAATGCCAAATGCAATAAAGATAGTTTTGCCTTAAAGAAAGTTTTAAAAAGGCGTTCAAGAACTTACATTAAAACTAAATTATCTTTTAGTCTTTATTGGCTTATGATTGACATATCAAGGTATTTGCCAAGCTTTCAATAAAACTTTATAGATATTAAGTTCAAGTTAGGAGGATCAAGTTTTATAGAAATTAAGCAAATGTTGTAGTTCTATCATTTCTTTATGAAATTAATTTGAGGTGGTTGTTAATGCTGGGTTATAAATCTAATATGCTTTGAAATCACTAAGTTTCAGGTCGAACCTTCATAAAACCAACTGCTTGCTAGAGTTTTAATAAAGCAAACAAACATTTGTAATAAATCCGTCTTAAACATAAAAGAATTTGGTTTACCTTTGCCCAGACTGTAGGGTTTTAAAACAGGTAGTTTTAAAACTTTGTTAAGATATATATACATATTTGTCGGCATCTTGTGGCATTCAGTGGATATATATCAAATAGCGTCTCCGCAAACTGACTTTTTAAGTTATATTATCCGAGCACCATAAATTCTATAGGTATTAAAGCGGTTGTGTTATGTGCTCAAATGGCTTAAAATTGGTTTTAAAAAATATATTAAGACCAATGACGCTTAAAATATACTTTTACAAGAATATATCGACATACTTAAAGAGCAATTGGTAATGTAATAGGCATTTTAAGACAAAACATGTTTGAAATAGAATTATTCACAGCTTATAGGGTTTATATATACAGCCACCATTTTATTTATAGCCGTCGAGAAATATAACGGTCAACCATATTAGGAATGTCCCAGATTGAGCAAAAACAGATTGGACAGTGCAGGTATTTTTCAAGCAGCACTGTCCAGACAGTGCACTATAGTCTGTTTTTAAACCAGGAGGAGTAAACACGAAAGTTCCATTCACACCATAAAAGTAACTAAAAAATACATTAAAACCTTTTTGGCATTTTGGGCAACCAACAATACACAACTACAATGTTTTTTTATGAATTTTATTACATTATATAATGCATCGACCTCCATTTCACCTCTAGGTATTTTATATAATATCCATACCATTTACGCAACATAAAGGCACCACTCCTACCTTCAGATTTGTACAAAAGGGATGAAAAACTGATATATACTGTGCAAACGATAAAATAGAAATTATAACCAAATAATTTATGACATAAAATTAAATTTTTCACAATATGTCAAAATTTAGGACTATTGCATTGTGTAAAACTGGCGAGGGCGTATCCAATCATAGATCTAAAATTTAGCGTGTTAAATTTAAAACACTCCTCCTGGTTTAAAACCAGACTATACTCACTGTTTGAAAAGTTTGGTTATGTTAGTGTAAATGTAAATAAATTACAATATTTATATTGCAGTAATTTTAATTATTAATGTTGGCAACAGTGTTGCCGATTGGCGGATAATTATCCGCTTTGCGGATAATTTAGGAAGGTGGAGGATAATTTTCTCACCCTGTTAAAAATCGGACCCGCTCTTCAAAATTTGTAAGGAAACATTTTCAACGAAATCTATTTGCCCCAATACATACATCTATATAGCCGGAAAGGCTGCAGCATCACCGAATCGGACATTATTGGACATTTTCATGTCAGTCGGCGGATAATTACAGCTAATATCATCGGCAACACTGGTTGGCAAGAACAGTTAATAACTAAGAATTGCAGCAGAAAGGTAAAGTGTGTTAACCTCATTATTTAATCCGAATCCATGGAAACAGACACAGAAACTTGTCGAGTCATATTTTATTGTATGACAACAACCAGATTACTACGATTTTTACTTTAGTTTAAAAGTCAGAGCATGAGACTATAAAGAGGTTGGGTGTAGGTTCATCCTTAACAGACTGGCATACTAATTACTTAAGGTGACCATACGTCCCCCATTATTAATACAAGCAAAATTAAACTTAAGGACAGGATCGAAATGTCAAAAACTCGTAAGCTAGTACTTATGTTAATCCTAGATGGCACAGTGTGTATCTATTCTTATTTTATTGGCAAGTTTCAATATTTGTCGGAATGTTGTCCGCATTGCCACATGTACAAAAATTTCTTTAGTATAAGATATAATTAATGTTACAAATTATAATTATAAATATTACTCAATTACATAAATAGTCGTATGTGGTTAGGTAAATTCTAAAATGTAGTTGTGCATAATTTATGCCATGTACAACTAATATCATATAGGGATATTGTTTAAATTTTAAAACGAAATAGTTAACCACATTATTAATTTCGAATTAAACAGCACGAACCTTTTATCCAAATTATGGGAACACATCAGTTTTAATTATTGAAAATGGCAAAGACAATATGTATTTAAATTTGGCAACCGTTCATCACCTAATTTTTATTCTACCTAACAGTTGTAAATATGTCCTTGAACGTAGTGTGTGTGACAAGCGTTTAGGTACACGAAGCTTCGACCTTGCGCAAAACGTGATATCATGTATCTGACTCTTTAATATTTATTCCTTGTTCTAGCGTTCACCATCAGCCGAGTGGCTAGCGCGTAGATAAAATCATGGAAGGTCCCGGGTTCAAACTCCTACGTCCGCTGAATTTTTTTTTCTTTAATTTTGTAATGATTAATATATCTTTTCACTAATTCTTTTCTATGATTTTTTTACGTTAGGTTAGAGGTTTTTATTCTGCTTAAAATAATTTCATTCTTCGTGTGGTTTCTTTAGGTTAGATTAGTAGGTTTTTATTCTGATATCTAATTGTTATAATAATAATTATTAGCGCCGCAGGCAGTATAATCGTCGCGGATAAAGAAATGGGGGGTGCGGGAGTTCCCCCGCCTTTTTTTCACAAAATAACACGAAATGCTTCAATTTCTCGACTTGCAGAATTTATTACACGTTTACAAGGTAATGCGCATGCTTGAAGCTCCGAACTTTCGGCAAAGATTGTTGCGTACATCTGGCAACTTTAAGTAATTTTATAAAATTCTAGTAAACTAAATGATTTTTTTTTGAGAAATATGTACCTTACAGGTATTTACCATACTCTAGTAACTAAAACGCCAGACATTAAATTATTGTAGGTACTTAATCTGTTTAAATTTAGGAATGTATACATTTATTATATTTTCTTGTTTCAATCATTTAACTCTTTTTGTATTCCAGTTTTTGCTAACAGCTCTCGTAGAACACAGAGGCTTCGATCGCATAGTAAATATATGTATTTCACAGCACAAATTTCTTAATTATTGGTTAAACCAAATATACTGCAGGAAGTATTATGGGTTGCATATAACAACGCGGACCCATTCTTAGTAATTTTTAGTTTATAGTATGGTAATATGTTAATTGAGACTTGAGAGGGGATATCTCTTTTATTAGCTAGCTGGTAGCAGAATGGCCATTTCTGTAGCCAATTCTGCAGCAGCATTTACTTTGACTCTTAAGTTTTTTTGATAATCATTCAGTCGCGAGTTGTGACACTTCTGCTGTTATCAAACTTTTTCTTAGTGATCTATCTAATAAAAGGTAATTACATTTATTTATTTGATTCCTCTCATTAGTGTTTAATGGCCTTTAGCCATATTTTTCATTTCTGCTAACTAAACAACCATAATTCTGAAACATGTGCTGATAATATTTTTTTTTCTTCCCAAACGTAGAGTTTTGCTGCCAAATAGATGATTATATAGCTGATTATATGATTAAATAGATGATTATATAGCTGATTATATGATTAAATAGATGATTATATAACTGATTATTTTAACAACTGATTACATAGATAATTAACAAATAACTAACTAGATAGTTAATACAAATTATTTAAATCATTTACCGAAATAATCTGCATAATTAGTACAAATAGTCTACATAATTTACACATGGAAAATCATTTTCGTTTGATGGTTAAATGTCTGCTAGATTTCATAAGACGGATAGTCCAGTCAAACACAGTTTAGTAAAGTTCAGCAGTCGATTGAAATTCCGTTTATTCAAGTCCAGTTTAGTCCAGTCAATCCCAACCAACAGCAAAACCCTAGCGTTATACAGGTTAGCAAGACGTCAAACCACGCCGAGGAGCAGTCTGTGTTCGGAGAGGCTGTTAGGAAAGGCTACCAGAACTCACCAGGAGCCCTCATCCACTATCTATCCATCATCAGGAGGATTGGTGAGATTCTGAGAATTTCATTGATATTTTTTGTTGTATAATATTTACTGTATAACTTTCATTGCACAATATATTTCTTTTCTTTTAATGATAAATTAATTAAGCTATAAATATTTTCTGTTGGAAATTGTGATAATATTACTTAATATTTCTATTTCATAATTGATAACATTATTTTATAATTTTTAAATTGATTAAAATCGCTGATTTGTTTTTACATTGATGATTTTTCTGAAGTAATTAATAAATAAGTATCTTTTATCGTAAAATTTAATTTTTCATTTTTTCTGTTTGTCTGTCCGCCATAAGATCAAATCTTTCCACGGCGGTTGGTTTCACCATCACAGGGGTAGCAGTAACTCTTAAATTTTCCGTGGATGGCGCTCATAATTTTTACATCATTTTAAGCTACCTCTGAGTGTTGGAACAAACTAGCTAGGCAAAATATCACAAAAATATTGGTTCACCCTCTGGCTGATTTAAAAAATATATATTAATTGAACCCACGAAATCCCAGCCACGCACCAGATCAGCTAGCCGTTCGCCGTCACTATTTGTGTGTTGGTTGAATTGCCTTTGGTTATCACCTTAACCCGGTGATATCATTGTTAATTTTTCTAGGGCCAAGTAGTGATGTAACAATGGTGCCCAGCAACGTGAGGCCCGAATAAGGTTCAGTAAGTTTCATTTTTTTTAGTCAGGTTATGTAAGTTTCAGATTTTTAAATGAGTAGAGGTGAATTTTAGAGTTTTTGTGGTATCAAGCATAAGCTAGTTTGATCTTATGAGAGACAGAAATTTAGGTTTTGAGTTTGAAAATATTATTTGTGCAATAATTTTATGTCTGGAAGTTATTTTATGATAATTTATTTTATCAATAATATGGTAAATACTACGTACAGAAACTAAGTATAAAATTCAATATTTTATATCTAATTTAGAGGACTATACGAATTCTTCTAGCAGTATAAAACAGGCGATGTTTTGTTAGTTTTTATTTAACCATAAAAAAATCTTATCACTTTTAAGGAATTTAATGTCCAGTGATAGAGATTAAGTTTAGTACATTTGAGTTGGGTTTAAAATTACCTATTTGATTAAAAATATCAAGGTGATTAAAAAATTAAAATAGCGAATTATTAATTCCGTTTATTTTAATATTAGGTTCAGTTGAGTCAGGTATTGCAAATTTGATTTTAAATCAAAGCAATTATATTTTAAAATAGCAAGTAAAAACTTTGCGTATTTTAATAAATTTGCTACATTGTAATTAACTCAAATTTATTTAGTTTAGTGAGTCAGCGATTGTACGCCTGTACAATCTTTATTTCAGTTTAGACTTTTTACGTTATTTTATAGAGTATTCTTTACTTGATAATTCAATTTCAGTTAGGTATTATTTTAATACCACTTATAGTTCGTTTTTCTTGTAGAGACATATAGAGGTATTGATTTTTAATTTGTTTTTGAGTCAGTTTAAGTATCTTTAGTGGACAAGATGGACTCACCGCTTGTTATAAACCCTTCTTATCTGACAGAGGCTGAGTTAGATTATGAACTTAGAATCAGGGGTGTAATAAGTACTCGTAGAAAATTGCAAGACAAGAAAATCGTTTTGAAAAGATTTTTAGAAAAGTCAAATGGGGAGATTAAGAAATTAAAAGATCCAAACTTTGAATTGGACACTGAGAAAAATGTGATTGAGACAACACTTATCGAACTCGAATCATTAATTCTAGATTTTTCAGCAACTGTAATTGATACCATGTACTTAATTATTTCTTCGCGTTTAGCTTCATTAACGTATAGAGTGGATAGATTTAAAGTTCCAGAGGAACCACTTGAAGTTAAAACCTTGTATACCGAGTTTAAACAAGATGCTCAAGCCACATGTCTAGAGCTAGAAGCTAAACTAGCAAATAATGTTATCAAAACAGTAGAGTTAGATAATAGCGACATAATTTTACCCTCAACCTCTGTCAATAAAAAGTCAATACCAGTATATAAGTGGGATATAAAATATGATGGCCATACAAGCGTAAAAGCTTTTTTAGAAAGAGTTGTGGAGTTGTCAAAAGCTCGCAACGTCACTTTGAAAGAACTATGTGAGTCTGCAATAGACTTATTTGAAGGTCATGCTTTAATTTGGTACAGATCTGTTAGAGATAAGGTCACCTCTTGGGACCAGTTAGTTAATGAAATGCACAATACTTTCTTACCATTAGAGTATAATGAAACTTTATTAGATGAAATTAAATCACGTAAGCAGGGGCGTAGTGAGAAAATAACTATATATGTTGCCACCATGCAGAATTTATTTAATAGATTAGTATCACCTGTCAGCGATGCTGAACAGTTAAGAATAATTAGAAAAAATATCTTACCAATTTATGTTGAGCGATTGGCTTTAGTTGATGTTAGGGACACTTGTGAACTAGTGACATATTGCAGGAAAATCGATGATGCCTTGCAGGCCAAGAATAAATATTCGCCTCCAAGTGCAACTAATGCCCTTGAATCCGATTTAGCTTATGTAGAAAGTTCAGAACCGTCATCTTCGAAAAGGCAACATAAAATATTCAGAAAAAAAATGTAAAACTTTTTCTAATAAGAACTTAACTTCAGTTAATAAAGTTGTGCAGGAAACAAATACAATCCCAGAAAATAAAGTTTCAAGTATAAGCACGTGTTTCAACTGTAAGAAAGTTGGTCACGAATTTATACAGTGCAAAGAACCTAGAAAAAGGTTTTGTTTTAAGTGTGGTAAACCAGACTGTACCGTTAGAACATGTACCATTTGTAATGAGGTTAAGTTGGTTCCAAAAAACCAGTAAGGAGGTCTGTCGACTTAGGCCGACGTCAGACGACTCCTCAGAATGGCCGAATATTTTATAATTCCCGATTAAGTCAAATAAAGAATATTTCTAAGTCTGGTAGTCGTAATTCTCTCAATATAGTCAAGCCTAAAACGGATTTATCCGATTGGAACAATTGGAAAGTAACAGTCAAAAACTTTTTAAAGTCTAGTAAGTCAATAGTTTCACCAGTTTTTCTAGAGAAGCCCTATGACAATAGGCCCTATATTTCAGTAACTTTGTTTGATGAGGAGGTAATCTCATTGCTTGATAGTGGTGCAAATATCACATGTTTAGGTTCGTTGTCGTTAAATTTGTTGGACAAATATAAAATTAAACTTGACAAAAGTTTAAATAAAGTAGTAAGAACAGCAGACGGAACAGCCCAGAATATTACAGGGATTTGTGAACTACCATTATGTATAGATGGGATTTGTAAATTAGTTGAAGTTCGTGTAGTACCGTCACTACGCTGTAGTTTGATTTTAGGTAGTGATTTTATCAAACAGTTTTCATTAAGACTTAATTTCCAAAATAACACCTGGGAAGTTTTTAGTGACGTCCACGATTATTTAATCAATGTGATTACCGAACCACCCAAACAAAGTGAGTCAAGTTTAGAAGTCAACATTAAGTTTAGTAAGGCTCAAAATAGGGAACTGGAAAATGTAGTAGATCTTTTTAAGTCCTTATCTAGAGATAAACTTGGGCGAACACATTTAATGCAGGCACACATTGAGACCGGTGATGCCTTGCCGTTTAAAAAGCGACAATATAGATTATCCCCCTACATGCAGCAGCACCTTAATGTAGAATTGGACAAAATGTTACAGCAGGACGTAATAGAGCCATCTTTTAGCCCCTGGAATAGTCCAGTATTGTTAGTTAAAAAGGGTAGTGGGGAATGGCGTTTTTGCTTTGATGGTAGGGCTTTAAATGAAGTCACAAAGAAGGATTCTTATCCATTGCCTTTAGTCGACGACATTTTAAAAATGTTATCTAATGCAAAGTTTATCTCTAGTGTGGATCTTAAGTCAGCCTTTTGGCAATTGCCGCTAGATGAATCTAGCAAAGAGAAAACAGCTTTTTCAGTTCCGGGGAGAGGTCTGTTCCAATTTAAAGTCTTACCTTTTGGGCTGGCCAATTCGGCGCAGATTACCCAGCGTTTAATGGACAGAATTTTCACCCCAGAATTACAACCTAAAGTTTTTGTGTATCTAGATGACATTATTATAACTTCAAGTTCTTTTGATGAACACATAGCTTTGCTAAAAGAAGTATATAAAAGATTGTCACAAGCAAACTTGACTGTTAATTTCCAAAAGTGCAAATTTTTCAGAGAATCTCTGAATTATCTGGGTTTCGTGGTGGATGCGCAAGGTTTGAGAACCTCAAGTGATAAAATCGAGGCTATGTTAAATTATCCAAGACCGGAAACTACAACTCAAATCAGACGTTTTGTGGGCATGTGTTCATGGTATCGACGTTTTATCCCACATTTTAGTACTTTAATAAGTCCGCTTAACGATTTGCTTAAGGGGCGGAAAAAGAAACAGTCGACACCATGGAACGATAAGGCCGAATTAGCTTTCAGGGAAATAAAACAAAGATTAATTTCTGCTCCTATACTTGCATCACCTGATTTCTCTCAGGAATTTTGCATTCAATCTGATAGTAGTGCGTTTGGCGTAGGTTCAGTGCTTACCCAAACTATACAAGGGGTTGAAAAAGTAATTGCCTATGCGAGTAGAAGTTTGTCAAGGGCTGAACGTAATTACTCAACTTGTGAACGAGAAATTTTAGCGGTATTGCATGGGGTAGAGAGTTTTGCCGGGTATGTACAGGGGGTTCACTTTAAGGTCATCACTGACCATTCTAGTTTGAGATATTTAAGTAAACTGTCAAATCCAACCGGGCGTTTGTCTCGATGGGCACTCAGACTCTCCATGTATGACTTTGAGATCATTCACAGAAAGGGTACTCTACATGTAGTCCCTGATGCTCTGTCGCGTTCAGTACCAGTAGCAGAAATTGATACTTTGGGCATTTCTTTAAATAATCTCGAACCTTGGTATCTAAAACTTAGAGAGAGAATTATGAAAAATCCACATAAGTTTCCTCAGTGGATGGTCAAAGACGGGTATCTTTTCAAGCATACCAAGAGTAAAATAATTTTGCGTACAAACATTTCAGAATGGAAATTAGTAGTTCCTCTAGCAGAAAGGCAAAAAGTTATGGTTGACTGCCACGAGAATGAAAATTCTGGGCATTTAGGTTATTATAAAACGCTACACAAAGTAGCAGAAAACTTTTATTGGCCTAAAATGCGAAAGGACATACTAACGTACATTCGAAAATGTGAAATCTGCGGCAGAGAAAAGTCTCTGAACACGCAGAGGTTTGGGCAAATGGGCGCAGAAAAGAAAGCCTCTTTTCCTTTTCAGTTTGTAGCATACGATACAATGGGACCTTTTCCCAGAAGTACGAAGGGCAATAGGTTTTTGTTAGTAGCCGTAGACTATTTCTCTAAATTTGTGCTAATGAAACCCGCGCGTGAAGCCACTTCAAAAGCTATCACAACTTTTCTCGAACAAGTATTTTTAACTTATGGCACACCCCAAGTTTTATTGCTAGATAATGCTACAGCACATACTAGCAATATGTTTAATAACTTTGTTAAGAAATTCAAAATTTCTAAGTTGTGGTATACTTGTTTTTATCATCCCCAAATAAACCATGTAGAAAGGGTAAATCGTACAATTGGCACTATGATCAGAAGTTTTCTCAAGGGTTCACATAAGAAATGGGACGAAAATATTTTAAATATTCAGTCTGCGATTAATTCAGCCGTACACGAGGTGACTGGATTCACCCCTGCATTCCTGAATTTTGGGCGAAAGCTGCCTGTAACGGGTGATTATTATGACGACGTCGACGTTTCAGATGTGGATGACCTTGGGGAAAGTAGAAGATCATATGCCAATGAGATGGATAAACTTCCTCAGTTATATAGTGATGTTCAAGTTAAGTTAAATGTTGCGTATCAAAAGGGTGCCAAATATTATAATTTGAGAAAACGAGACAAGGTTTTCAAAGTTGGAGAAAAAGTCTGGCTCAGAAATTTTGTGTTGAGTAACGCCGCAGAATTCTTTTCTGCTAAATTAGCTAATCGCTATGTACCGTGCATTGTCAAGAAAGTATTATCTAAAGTTGCATATGAGTTGAACCACCTAGACGGAACTCCAGCTGGTACATGGCATGTATCAAAGCTCAAGCCTTATTTGGGCTCGAACGCCAGCTTGCACGAGGTCTAGAACCATAAGCTCTGACATGCCATTAGTGCTTTGTAAAAATTTTGTATGCAGTGCACGTCCTTAAAGATTAATTTTTAGTTCAGTAAGTTTAGTACAACCTAGTCCCTTATTAAGTTTATTTAAGTTCAGTTAGTTTAGTTTGCCCAAACATTACAGTTTAGTCAGGTCTAGTAAAGTTTGCCCGTAAGTCCGATTATGCCTCGGAGTATAGTCAAGACAAAATTTTAGTTTAGTCAGGTCAGGTATGCTTTGGGACGCCAAACATAAAAAAAAAATATGCGTTGGGACGCCAAGCATAAAATATTTCAAAATTTTCTACTTAAGGAAATGGAATATAATAAATTTAATCTGGGGGCACAGTTTAAATTTAGTTTAGTTCGAGCTCAGCTCGACAGTTAGGTTCAGTTAGGTTTGAGTTGTTTAATCATACGTGAGAGTAGGTAAACAAAAATTTCAGTCAGGTTTGGTTAGGGACGCCTAACATATTCTAAAATTTCCTTTGGGAGAAAATGGAATAAAATAAGTTTATTTTACAAGACATTAAAATAAATTTAATTTAAGACGAGCACAATCTCGTTAGTCCAGTTCAGTAAGAGCGCCGTCTCGACGCTTAGTTCGAACGACGTCTCGATTTTTAGTAAGGTCAGGTCAAGTAGGACAATGACTTTGTCAGATTTAGTTTGCGGTTACAACATTGAAAAATTAATGAAAATTTTTCAAACCGCATTTTAAATTGAGTTATAGTGCTTTTGTGTTAACGAGAGGGTTGATTTGCAACCAAACCTCTCAACCGCGGATCTTTAATGATTCTAGAACCATCTGTAGGTTTAACTTTGGTTTAGTTAGGTGTAGTTAGGTATAGTATAGTGAGATAAGTTGCGGTAGAGCGTCACAGTATTCAGAAAATATTTAGACGCCACCATAACAGTCAGTTAGGGTAAAAGTAATTTTAGTAGTACTGTTACTTAGTGTTAGTTAGTTAGGTTTAAATAGATTTAATTTGATTGGCCGATCATTTAATTTTAGTAACTTTTAGGTTTAGTTCTGTTTATTCAGTTTTTGAGACAAGTACTCAAAAATGCATAACATCGCACGAAAACTTAGCGACATAATTTTTTTTCATACCTCATGCATCTACTGTGATACTTCTTGACAAATGCAAGAATTTTTAATTGTTTTTTTTTATTTTGTCGCTGAGATTATATAGGGTGGTAGGGTGGAGGTTCTTTAAATAGGGCCACTTAAAATGCGTAACTTCCAACTTAGCCGCATTACAAAGCGATACTCAACACCAAATATCTGCTTTAAAAAAAATCGTCAAACTTTTGGGTTTAGGTGACCTCACACTACCGATTAATTTCGCGTGAGGACACACACAGACAGACACTGTTCTGCCTTTTTATTTTAGTTTGGTTTCGCAACTTGGTGTGTTTGGATCGATGCATATCCAATTACACTTGTGTAAATATTTTATTTTAAATTTTATTTGCGAAATTTCGGGTTTGACGATGTTAAGAGATTTTAGATTGAATACATATTTATTAATACTTTAAAGAAATTGGTTTTCACTTTTCATCAACTGGATAATAGTCCGGGCGCTTAGTCCAAAATAGTTTTGAATGCGTAGTTGTAATTTATATCTCGTAGTTGAATACTTTAATTCGTTGTGAATTTTAACAAACATTTAACCCGTAGTTGTAAATATTTTTTTTTACACGTGGTTGTATAATGTATGGCTCTAGTCTATGGGCATACAGGTTAGTTTCCAATATTTTCTTTTTAGAAGTTGGACTTTGTGAGTTTGTCACCATTAAGTTGGGACATATAGTAAATAATTTTTTTTTAATTATTTCTTTTTTTTTTTAGCCACGTATACGGGGTGTTTACCATTTCACTTCAGCACTACGATGATATAAATTTCACGCATTCATAATGTTTTCAATTTTAGTTTAGTACAGTTTACTTTTAGTACAGTTTCCTTTAGTACAGTTTGATGTTAGTACAATTCAGTTAGACATTTTGCTACTTATATTTTTTTTTGGATCACAGCTGATAAAGAAATATTTCAGTAAGCTAAAATATTTCTTCCGGAGGAGAAGGGTGTGTTGCGTACATCTGGCAACTTTAAGTAATTTTATAAAATTCTAGTAAACTAAATGATTTTTTTTTGAGAAATATGTACCTTACAGGTATTTACCATACTCTAGTAACTAAAACGCCAGACATTAAATTATCGTAGGTACTTAATCTGTTTAAATTTAGGAATGTATACATTTATTATATTTTCTTGTTTCAATCATTTAACTCTTTTTGTATTCCAGTTTTTGCTAACAGCTCTCGTAGAACACAGAGGCTTCGATCGCATAGTAAATATATGTATTTCACAGCACAAATTTCTTAATTATTGGTTAAACCAAATATACTGCAGGAAGTATTATGGGTTGCATATAACAACGCGGACCCATTCTTAGTAATTTTTAGTTTATAGTATGGTAATATGTTAATTGAGACTTGAGAGGGGATATCTCTTTTATTAGCTAGCTGGTAGCAGAATGGCCATTTCTGTAGCCAATTCTGCAGCAGCATTTACTTTGACTCTTAAGTTTTTTTGATAATCATTCAGTCGCGAGTTGTGACACTTCTGCTGTTATCAAACTTTTTCTTAGTGATCTATCTAATAAAAGGTAATTACATTTATTTATTTGATTCCTCTCATTAGTGTTTAACGGCCTTTAGCCATATTTTTCATTTCTGCTAACTAAACAACCATAATTCTGAAACATGTGCTGATAATATTTTTTTTTCTTCCCAAACGTAGAGTTTTGCTGCCAAATAGATGATTATATAGCTGATTATATGATTAAATAGATGATTATATAGCTGATTATATGATTAAATAGATGATTATATAACTGATTATTTTAACAACTGATTACATAGATAATTAACAAATAACTAACTAGATAGTTAATACAAATTATTTAAATCATTTACCGAAATAATCTGCATAATTAGTACAAATAGTCTACATAATTTACACATGGAAAATCATTTTCGTTTGATGGTTAAATGTCTGCTAGATTTCATAAGACGGATAGTCCAGTCAAACACAGTTTAGTAAAGTTCAGCAGTCGATTGAAATTCCGTTTAGTCAAGTTCAGTTTAGTCCAGTCAATCCCAACCAACAGCAAAACCCTAGCGTTATACAGGTTAGCAAGACGTCAAACCACGCCGAGGAGCAGTCTGTGTTCGGAGAGGCTGTTAGGAAAGGCTACCAGAACTCACCAGGAGCCCTCATCCACTATCTATCCATCATCAGGAGGATTGGTGAGATTCTGAGAATTTCATTGATATTTTTTGTTGTATAATATTTACTGTATAACTTTCATTGCACAATATATTTCTTTTCTTTTAATGATAAATTAATTAAGCTATAAATATTTTCTGTTGGAAATTGTGATAATATTACTTAATATTTCTATTTCATAATTGATAACATTATTTTATAATTTTTAAATTGATTAAAATCGCTGATTTGTTTTTACATTGATGATTTTTCTGAAGTAATTAATAAATAAGTATCTTTTATCGTAAAATTTAATTTTTCATTTTTTCTGTTTGTCTGTCCGCCATAAGATCAAATCTTTCCACGGCGGTTGGTTTCACCATCACAGAGGTAGCAGTAACTCTTAAATTTTCCGTGGATGGCGCTCATAATTTTTACATCATTTTAAGCTACCTCTGAGTGTTGGAACAAACTAGCTAGGCAAAATATCACAAAAATATTGGTTCACCCTCTGGCTGATTTAAAAAATATATATTAATTGAACCCACGAAATCCCAGCCACGCACCAGATCAGCTAGCCGTTCGCCGTCACTATTTGTGTGTTGGTTGAATTGCCTTTGGTTATCACCTTAACCCGGTGATATCATTGTTAATTTTTCTAGGGCCAACTAGTGATGTAACAAGATTACGGAATTAACAAGATAGGACAGCTAGCGGTAAACCTTGTATCTTTTAGCAATGGCGCCATTGACCTCGACATTTAAATTTGAGTTTTCGCGCAGTTGCCACAATGTGACAATCAGACGGAGAAGGTAACATTAGAAAGAGAGGCCAATAGTGAAAATTGGACAACACTGTCTCCTCATAGAACGACCGAACTCAGCTGACTGTCAGTAGCCAAGGACACTAAAAAACAGGTTGCTTAGTAATATATGTCACACGAAGTATTTCTGTTTATATGTAAGGTATCTATTTGGTTAGGATAGAATTGTACATTGAAAGAATAATTTTGAAACTTTTTTCTATAAAATGAGGAAAAAACAGCCACACGCAGCTGTCATCGAGGTCTATACGTGACGTAGCACTTACCGATTTTGATGAGCCAACCTATCTTTTAGTAAGCTTGGTCAAATTCGTTTAATGCGTAACCGACAAATCCCGAAACCGTTTCCGCTGGATGTCGTGTCCCTTTAAATTGGAGTACACCACTGTCATCGTCTATTTCGTCTTCTCCATCTGACTGTCCTATCTTGTTAGGTCTCTAATCTTTTCCTGACCTCTAGATATAGTGTTTCATTATCCTATTTTCCAAAAAAATTAACATACTTTTGCATATATCTAAGAAAAGAACATAACCAATATCTGAGTGAGTATACTGGGTTAATCATTCTTACACAATAAAAATTTGCCAAAACTGGATGATTGAACCCGTAACTTCAGGGTTTAGGTTACACGTTGTTTCCTTTCGGTGAAGCAGTCACACATTGAAATATAAGGTACTCCTTTCTGCGGGAGCATAAACGAGATAAAGTTATGGACAGTTGATTAAAACACCAATGCCATGAACCATATTCAGGGTTCGAACCTAATTTATATATTTACATTAATTGAAAATTCATCTAATTTTTGACAAAAATTAACAGAATTTATTGTATATATTATATACTTGGGATATAGTGCCATTTCAGTGCTTGAATACAGTTGCAAACTATTGACCATTTAATAATACTTTCATTGTTTAGTTTATTTAACAAATTTAAATGTGTCACTTTTCATTTCATTCATAAATCAAAATCATTACCCCCTTTCATTCATAAGGCTACTGGCGCCATCTTCTAGTTACATGCTGAACTTATTCTAAATATTCTTTACAATTATTCTGATGACTCATCGATTTGTGTTAAAAATTGATTTCATACATTACAATTTACAAAAGCAATTTTATGCAAATTTTTACACAGATAAAAGATAATGACTGTAGTACGCATCAATACGACCTAATTAAATGTACTTAAATAACTCTGATTATCTAATATAGCTACAAATGTATCGTCTGATAATTAGGCAATTTTAAAAATTTATTCCGAATTTATCGTGCACTTAAAAAAGAAACAAACAGGTCAGTCGTATTTGGCCGACTTCTGTTATAATACTGACTACTTTAAAACTCCGGTTGAATTACTTGTAAAAAAGTTATTTATGAAATACCAAGTGTCGATTTGATGGAATTTTAATGATTATTAGGCAACCACATATACACTTTTTGACATTTCGATCCCGACCTTAAAAAAAGATTGGATATCAGATGACCTTATAAAGCAAAGTAATCACTTAAAAAATCTATATTGACTGTGGAGAAATCTCCAAAACACAGAAACAAAAATATTATATGATGCAGAAAAAATAAAATACAAAAATAATATAAAAAATGATAAACGAAACTACTACAAAAATAAAATAAGCAATGCAACTAACAGAACAAAGGAAACATGGAATATTATAAACACAAAATTAAAACGTGAACAACATAAAAATTCCAAATTAATTCTTAAGTATGAAAACAAAACAATATGTAAACCCAACACAAGTAGCCAACACATTTGCTAGCTTTTTCTCCATAGATGCACTAAGCAAACTCTCTCTACACTTTGGTGCTAATCTTTCACTACCATGTACCACCTCAACATATATAGAACAGTCGATATACATTGCACCTATTACAGCACAAGAGGTAAACGAGGCCCTTGTAAAACAAAAAAACAAAACTTCATCTGGTTTCGACGGGCTAACAGCGGAAATGCTAGAAAATATAAAAGACCATCTAGTCTATCTTTATAATAACTCCATTAATAAAGGGTGCTTTCCACAAATTCTAAAACAAGCAACTGTTACACCAATTTATAAAAAAGGTTCTGCCTAAGATATGGAAAATTTCAGGCAGATTTCAGTTTTAAGTATAGTATCAAAGCTATTTGAAAGAATTATATATAATAAAATAGTACCATTCATAGAAAAAAATAATATTCTAACAACTGCTCAACATGGCTTCCGGGCAAATAAATCGACTGAAACAGCAACGTGTCACCTGTTGGACTACGTTTATCAAAACTTAGACCAGGGTAAATATGTTATTTCCCTGCTATTCGATTTATCAAAAGAATTCGACACTATAAACAAAGAACTTCTAAAACTGTATAATATCGGTATCAGGGGAAATATATTATCTTGAGTACTATCGTATATGGAAGGAAGAATAATGAGAGTAAAAGTACTACTTACTATTATAAAATATCTGCAAGTATCAAGTACCAAGTACTCATTTCTTCGGTTATTTGAAGTAAAATACTTCGAGTAATTGAAGTACAATTTAGACTACTTTTACTTGAAGTAGTGCCCGGCTCTGATTATACCTTACGAAAACTTAACTACATGAAATTTCGTAATTTGCACTCGCTCCAAGTATCTATCAGGAGTCCATTAATTTTGCTACTTTATTAAAATAATAAATTGGAAAACAAACTTACAGTTTCAGTCCCTTGTCACCTTATTGTCCATAACTGGAATTATTGCACTTAACACAACTCGACATAACATATAGGTAGGCTAGAAGTTCGATGCAAACATGAATAGTTCGTGAAAACACTTACGTTTAACAGATTGTTAACACCAAAACATTACCTAACAGGAAACTCAAAACCAACCAGGCAATATGTCTTAATTAATTACTGGTTTAAACAGAAATATACAGCCATCAATCTACAATCTTGAGTGCGACCTGCACATCACAGGTAACATATTCCATTACTTCAATTCACATTAATTTAAGCTGACTGCCTAAATTTCAAAACTACACCACTATTATATTCGTATTTTCGGTAAAACTGGAAAGTCATCACTTTAGATACACAACTAGATTGCCGTTGTCTCCGTAATCAATTCTTAGCGATATTAAATTCAATAATTAACTTAGGTGTATTGAAACTCGAAGAAATTGCATTCACACACCTTGTCAACTCGTTGCTAGTCCAAGGCCAACTCCTTCCACACTTCCCTAAATCGCGTTACTAGCCAAAGTCCCTTCGTTGCCCCTCTCGTATCAGGTACTGACCGGCATGAGATCGTTGACAATAAATTCCATTAGCTAAAGGAGTTCATACATGGGAATACTTATTCAACCGAATTAGTTAAAATTAAATAGGGCATTTTAGAAAACGTGAACGTTACAATTGTATCAAATTCACCTTGAAGTATAATTTAGAAAATGATTCAATTTGCAACTAGTTTTCAAATATATATTGATGTTTTTATCTCTAGCATTTTTAGTAAGAACAGTATCAAATTAAGCTTAGAGAATAATTTAGAATTGATTGCATTAAATTAAAATATGACACAAACCATTAATATATATTTGACAACTGTGATTGATTGCAATGTTATGCATTTTCTAAAGTATTTTTTTAAGGTGAATTTGACATAATTAAATATGACTCGATAAAGTTTCTTCAAACATCAGTAATTTATCTTCTCATTATTTGTCATATTTTAACCGTTTTCATGTATTCGGAATTAATAATGAGGTTATAACACTTTACCTTTCTGCTGCAATTCTTAGTTATTAACTGCCATTGCCAACATTAATAATTAAAATTACTGCAATATAAATATTGTATAGTCTGTTTTTAAACCAGGAGGAGTATACACGAAAGTTCCATTCACACCATAAAAGTAACTAAAAAATACACTAAAACCTTTTTGGCGTTTTGGGCAACCAACAATACACGACTACAATGTTTTTGTATGAATTTTATTACATTATATAATGCATCGACCTCTATTTGACCTCTAGGTATTTTATATAACATCCATACCATTTACGCAATATAAGGGCACCAAGTAATTGGCCACTCTTACCTTCAGATTTATACAAAAGGGATTAAAAACTGATATATACTGTGCAAACGATAAAACAGAAATTATAACCAAATAATTTATGACATAAAATTAATTTTTTTATAATATGTCAAAATTTAGCACTATTGCATTGTGTAAAACTGGCGAGGGCGTATCCAATCACAGATCTAAGATTTAGCGCGTTAAATTTAAAACGCTCCTCCTGGTTTAAAAACAGACTATAATTTGTTTATATTTACACTAACACAACCAAACTTTTCAAACAAGCATTGTTTTAATATTATAAGTTACTGCCTTAGATAGTGCTGCATGAAAAATAGCTGCACTGTCCAATCTGTTCTTACATGCGCAAAACGGCTGTTCAGACTTTTGTTTCTAATTTTGGTATGCAATTAGGCAATCCAACGACAAACACGAGATTTAATCCTATTAACTTGCGGAAACAGTAAACAAGGCAACAGAAAAACAAACTCTTTTAATGAATGAAAATGAATGATTGCCCTCACCGCCATGTTGAAAGTCACGTGGTTTGGATTACCTAATAGCAATATAAATTGAGAAATAATTTGGTGCTTGTGGACATTTTTCTTGCCGTTTTAATATCTTTATACATGAATACAGGGTGTCTTGTAATAATGCGCAAAAAATTTAACTGCCAATTCCCTATCGATAATGAAGGTGGGTTCTTCATACAACATTTTTCAGAATAAGCCTTTCTTGTCCACCCTCTTAAGGGGGTGTGGGCAAAAACGGTTTTTGCCGTATTTTCTCTTTGGGAACTGGACTATAGAGGGAGTTAGAGATTAAAATATTTATCTATATTTCAATTTCACTCTGGATATGGAAGAAAATCCCATTGTGTTCTATATTTGAAATACATCTCCGATTTTTGACTTATACCACTAACAACTTTTTCGTAACTTACTTGAGTCTGACGTCTTGAATCATGCGAGTTAGGTATACCAGACTGATTGAAATATGAATAATGACCATAATCCTGACTAGTAAAACCGGGAGGTGGAGGTATACCATATGTTCCAGCCTGCTGTGATATTCCACCATTTTTTGATTTACGTCCTAAAAGGAAAATTAGCAAGTAAACATTGTGTTTCTCTTTAGATTGCACAAACTTAAGCTAGCTGTCAATGTAGATAAAAAAATTATTACATAAAAATCCTTACATTCGTACATAACAGGCTTAGTGGCGTGTGTGAGTCAGACGAACACGTAAATAATTTGACCCGTAACAAAAGTACCTCTCCCCTTCCCATGTTCGAGGCTGCTGAACACAATGGCGGTGGTAGAATATCTCCTTGGGGTTACGCAACCCCCCAAACGGCCAAAAACCACCCCCAAACGGGGTTAAACGCTCAGGATATAATTTTCACGACTCAAAAATCTCTTACTCCCCGTTTTCAAGGATGGTGAGCATGATGATGATGCTGAATATCAATTCCGATCCTTCGCAACCCCTCCAACGACCAATAATTACCCCCAGAATGGGTGAAAATCTTTTTTTTATATCAGCGGCAAAACGTATATACCCCGTTTTCGAGGATGCTGAGCACGATGGTGATGGTGAATATTTATTCTGACCCCCCCGCAACTCCCCCAACAGCCAATAATCACTCCCAGAAGGGGTGAAAATCTTTTTTTATATCGGCGGCAAAACGTATACACCCCTGTGTTCAAGGATGCTGAGCACGAGGGTGATACTGAATATTTATTTCGACCCCCACAACAGCCTGTTATCGAGGATGCTGACTGAGCATAGGAAAAATAATGATACTTCCCTTCTTGATTGTAATTATTACATAAATATTCAGCATTATCATCGTGCTCAGCAACAGGGGTATATACATTTTGCCGCTGATATAAAAAAAAAGATTTTCACCCCTTCCGGGGGTGATCATTGGCCGTTGGAGGGGTTGTAGGGGTAGGAATAAATATTCAGCATCACCATCGTGCTCAGCATCCTCGAAACCGGGTAGGATATTTTCGAGCTGTGAAAATTTTATCCTGACCGTTTAACCCCGTTTGGGGGTGATTTTTAGCCATTTGGGGGGTGGTCTTTGGCCGATTGGGGGGGGGTTGCACAACCATAAAGAGAGATTCTACTACCTTCATTGTGTTCAGCATCCTCAAAAAAGGAGGGGTACTTTTGTTACGGATCAAATTATTTACCATTTTCGAGTATTTTTCTGACTCACACATGCCACTAGCTGACCACCAATATCAAATAAAAAATGTCTGTGTGCCTTTCTGAAACATCTTTACGAGTGGCTTTATATCTTTCTGATGAGCTCCAGAATAAGGGCAAAAAACATTTCAAAGGCTAAGCATTTCCAAGAAACAGAATGATAGATTTCATGAAAATATAATCGATTAGAAAGAAATTTTTTTAAGACAAGGTAACTAAATAAATTCATTTTAGGCCTTTGTTCTCATTTTTGACTGAATCTTCATGATCATAGGGGGTTATGTAGAAAACAGTTTAATCTGCATGGCCGTAGGGGACTGTGTGGATGCTAGTGTTAGAATGAGAATTGTCAAATAAGAAATTAGACAAATTCATTTTAGGATTTTAATTTGCTAGCATAACCAGAATTCAGCTTGTCAAAAGAATGCAAAGATTTCATTAATATTTTTACACAAAGTTTTTCTTTTAGTTATAGATAGTTATTTTTTCTGCTGTTTGCAAAATCCTATAAAGAATATGTTTCAATACAAATAGTAATAAAGTTGTAGCACCATATGATTAACACAGACTTTGCAAAACTGAAAAAAAGTCTTCCTAGAACAGTTTTCTTTCCTTATCTCCAAATCAAGATGAAGGGGAAATATTTATTTGCATGAGTTACTAGCAACCCCCTCAAACATTATGCAATGGATTACCCTTTGCACAAAATTGGTTGATATTAACATGACCTCCGAGACCATGAAACTTTCCATGTTATATCCTATAGGTAAAAGACATTTTTTCTTAAATTTGAGATAGAATCGTTAAAATGTGAAATAGAATAGAAATAGTAGAGTATCGCGTATTTTTGACATGTATTATTGTGTATTTGACATTTTTTTATTACAAATTATTATTAATTAGTCACATTCTAGATTGTGTTAATATTTTAATGAATTGCAAATTGCTTAAATAGCAATTATTGTAACAGCAATATTACGATTTCATACCTTCTGAGGTATCACCAGGAGTATATCTCTGAGTTTTGAAGTTCCTAGGCCTATTGCATTTTTTTTTAGGAACAATTTTGTTTTTTGAAAAGCCCTTTTTTAGGTAAAAAGTGAATATCTCCGGTTCCAGATGCCCGATCAGGACAAACTAAAAACCAAAAACCTTTGCAATTAAAATTCTAACATTTGAGTGCATACATAACATACAGAATGGAATAAACTGCCTAAAAAGCGTTTTTTTTTTTCCATCCTAACACTCAAGGACGTCAAGAGTTCCGATAGGCTTCAGACTTTCAGAAAATATACCTTTTGGTGAATACAAAACATCCTGAAATTCTGGTGCCCAAATATTGAACCTTGTGGACACAAATGAATTTGTTATCTGAAATTTGAATTGCCTGCAATTTTGTGTCATTGAGACCAAAATGGATAATTTTTTTTTTCAAAATGTAGTTCTGGACGCCAGCTTTCCGATGACATTAAAAAAATTCTTTTATAGTCAATTTGGGGTTTTAACAAAAAGTATATTTTTAGAAAGTGTGAAGTCGATCGGAACTCTAGACGTCCCTGGGCGTTAAAAACATCACTTTTTATCCAGTTTATTCCATTTTGTACGTTAAGTACGTACTGAAATGACCCAATACCAACGCAGATTTGTTGGAATTTTTATTGCGAAAGTTATTAGTTTTTTACCTCTAGAACCAGAGATTTTCACCTTCTTACCTAAAAAAAAACGGTTTTCAAAAAACTAAATTGTTCATAAAAAAAAACGCAATAGGCTTTGGAACTTCAAAACTCAGATATACACTCCTGGTGATACCCCAGAAGGTATGAAATCATAATATTGCTGTTACAAGACAATGCATATATCATCATTTATTTGTTTTTTTTTTTTACTGCACTATTAAATAATCATATTTTGCCAGAAACTTGTAATATTTCCACCCTTTCTTAATTTCATAATAATTGTCGAATAATACAAAGTAATAATTATAATAATAATTAAATATAGTAAGTAAGTAAATAATAAGTAAGAAATAATTATCATTCTTTTTTAAATTAAACCCTAATAAGAACTATTGGGCCCCAAAATAACCTCATAAGGTCAAAAGGTGGTACTCTATCACATATTTTTGATGTTTATTGTTATCTATTCGCTATTCTCTTTACATAAATTATTTTTAATCAGTCACATTCCAATTTATATTAATATTTTAATGTATTCAAATCGTTTAAATAAATATAATTTATTTTAACAATTACATTCTGCTACAAATTTATAACATTTCCACCCTTTTTTAACTTTACAAGTTAGTTATTTAATTTTGTTAACTATGAGATTGCCAATGGAACCTATAAATTATTTAAACAATGTGGATAACATGTGGTTATTTTAAATCTAAATTTTATCAGAGTCAAAAAGGTTAAAAGTTGCAACTCGCTAGTTTTATTTTGAGGAAAGCTGGTAATAAACAATAATAAATTATTTAAATAATGCAGGTTCCATTAGCAAATTCATTATCAATAAAATTATGATAATAAAGAATAATAATAGCAAAGTGTAATTGTTTAAATAAATTATAATTTTGCAAGCAAATTGAAAAACAGTAATATATTAACGCAAACTAATAGTATAGTATAGTATATTTATTTACCACTATAGATATACATATACGATATACGATTCAAATGTATTGACCCCGAACTTTAACTTTGAATATCTCAAAAACGACGAAGCAGAAAAAACTGATAAAATTATATGTTCATTACAGGTGAACTGTACATCATTCACTGAAATTTTAATAATTTGGATTAAAACGCTATGAAAATTATTTAATTTACACCACAAAATGTACCCATTTTTAACGAGATTCTCATCACATTAAACTTTAAGTGGTCAAGTTTCGAAAACTACTTATTATTTTTGTGTAAAATATTGATATGGCATGAATGAACACTTTTTTTATGTGGTGTTTTTTTTTTTTAACATTTTTGTCCACACTCCTGGTTATTATTTACAAAAATGTGCCCCCATGTCCATTCAGTTATCTTAGGAGACCAGATGAAAATTCTTTTTCGGATGTTCACTTCTAATCAAATAAACAGTTATTCCGAAAAAAAATATATAAAAGAATCAATTGTTAATTAATTATAGCATTCTAAGTAAGCAAAGAGAGAAAAAATTATTGCTTTACTGCTTAAACATATATATTTAGACTGTCTCTCGACCTCGCTATCTTATCTGCATCCCTCTCTCGCATTAATGTTATCTTGATATACCCGAATTCTTCTTTCTGAAAATTATAAAATTTATGTAATTAACCATTTTATGAAAAAAAATTTAGATAACTTAATATATAACCGAATAAACATTGGGTCACGTTTTTCAGAATAACTGCAAAATTTTAGAATAAAAAATTATGAAAAAATTTCCTTATTTAAAAAATGCCCTACTTAATTGGCATCTAAAATATTTACATAGTAGGCATATTTTTCAAAACAATGGATGTACAACTGGTTTGGTTAAAATTTCCTTAAAAAGCAGGACATTTTTCAATATAACTTAGCAGAACTTCAAAACTGTCCAATATACATTATTCAAATTTCACTGAATGATTTACAATAGATTGATAATGAACACATAATTTTTTCAATTTGTTCCGCTCTTACGTTTTTAGATATTCGTGGTTAAAGTGAGAGGCCAATACATTTGGATCCTATATTAGAATAGTCACATTAATAAAATTATATTTTGAACAAAAATAATAACAAATAAACAATAATAAACATAAAAAATACGGGATACTTTACTTTTTCCCTCACGGGGTCACTTTGGGGTCCTGTAAAAGAATCTTGAGTTTAAAGGTTGAGGGTTTAATTTAGAAAGGAATTAATTTGTATTATCTGGACAATTAGGTGTTTTCACTATATGCAAATTAGCTTTTTCGATATTATTAAAATGAAGTACTTAATGTATTAACGCATTTCCCTGTATTTAAAAAGCAATCCGCCGTCTATTAAATTAATATTTCAACAAATCAATTACATAAAATTTCAATATTTGAACAGCTACGCGAAACACGCCATTATTGGTGGCAACACTGGTGACGTCATTGATTACATCAAATAGTAATATCGCATGTACGTAGTATATGAACATAGCATTTTAACGACTTCTTGTACATTTTTACCTGTGATTTAATTTGAAACGGCTTATACAGGAAATTTACCGGCAGTGGATGTGTTCACGATCGCGAAATTTATGAAGAAAGATGAACCATTCAACATAGCAGAAGTGAGGGGCTCTTAAGCTGCAACATAAGTACTAAACTTTTTTTTTTCGCTTTGTATTTATCAATTATTACTTTAACATAGTCTATTGATTCCTATATGATAATTATATATAGTTGCTCAATATAATATACATACATACAAGGTTGATATTATATAAACATAACCTATAAATTTTGCTCATAAACTTGTAAGGTAAACAAGGTTAGGTTAGTTATTCATTATATTAGACTAATATCAAGCATGATAATTTTCTTTAAACTTACTTTACTTACTCAACTTACTTTAAAATGATTCTCACAGCAAAAAAAATACTGATGCTGTTGTAGGTGGATCACGTCTAGCGGCTTTAGGTCACTTTATTTTGCATTGTTTTTGTTTTGGTACTGTCATGAGAACCTTTTCAGGTGCGTTCTTAGATGTATTTTTGCATCCTGGCACAAAACACCACTTACTTTCCATTATAAAACGTTAAGGACTTGCATGTGATTTTTATTTATTTACATTTTAACGATTCTGTAGAAAATTTACAAAAGAATATCTTTTACTTATAAGAAATACATGGGAAAATTCATGGTCTAGGAGGCACGTGTTAGTACCAACCTTTTGGCTCAAACTTGAAGCAGATAAATTTTTGGAGGTTTTGAACAAATCTGGGGAGGGGTGAGGCAAAAAAAATATTTTCCACAAGCATGAAGGACCTGACAATTTCCTTATGGTAAAAAACCTTCAGTTAAAACTTCCGCAATCATTTTTAAAATGAAATTTAAGTCATACTGAACAGATGATGTCTCCACAGGCACAAGGTCCGGAGAACCTTCAGCTGATAATTGAACTTGAAGTTCAATTTTGAGAATGAATTTCACTGTTTTAATAAAAATTATATTGATCTTGCAATTATTACAATACACTTGATTAATGTTAAAAAGCTTTTAGCTAAGTCTCCAACCAGTTTCTAATATTGTATTTAATCTTAATCTTAAAAGATAATATAATTGCTTATTTATAACATTTATTTATTTATTCTTTACTCATTACACTATGACCAAAAATTGTTCTTTATCAATTCATTTCATATTTATATACAGGGTGTAATCAGTTTCATGTCATTAAAAAAAAAAACTAGTAATGGGGACCGACTAGACAAACAAAAAACCTTTATGACTTTTCCCTCTAGCGGCACTTTGAAAAAAACTGATCTGGGTTAACATATTTAATACTATGGTAGACAACTATTGAGAACCACTGCTTTTCTTGGTGGATGGACTTGTACTTCCCAATTATACAACTTTTAAATTGTCATAAAAAAGTGCTCGCCGGCACACGCGGTGTCAAAGGGTCATCGACCGCCTTTGATGGACCGCCTCAACTGAACTCAGGCAAGTATAAAGAGGTAAATAATTCGTTCTCTCTTCGTGCACAATTGCAAACAAACAGAGCATTTCTTTACATGTGTGTTTTTTAATTTGGAACAAAATATTGGATTGTTTATAATTCAGAAAATTTAAATGTGGTTTATTAACATTTGTAACATAAATGAGTGTCCTTGGTTAAAAGCTTACTACCTACCTAAATGATTCAAAATCTCTGCATCTGTATCAATACACAGTTCGGTACGTCGAATTAAGTACATACGCACTTCGTTCAACACTAAACACTAAACTGTCAACTAACGTCAATAAAGAAAAATAAAATAAAAACTTGGTACAAAAACCAAAAAGGAATACAAAAAGAACGAACAAGTAAGTTGGGTCTGTACGTAATCAAGAATTTGAAAACTTGAATGGTATGGTATAAATACACAATGACGGGAAATTCAAGAATAACAAAAACAACGAACGGCGGGTTGAACGTGTGTACATAACAAAACACCGACAGTAACTAAAATATTGCACAAGGGAGAGTTAGAGTATAGTTTTCTTCAGATCAGATCTAGATCTAAACCTACCTCAATATTCCAGCAGTTCTCAAAAAATTTTACTGAAAATTTGCGAAATTTTTGTTTATTTTTTTTCTCCAAAACTATGAGCTTTAGACCCCATGTTATATAAGGTTTTTTTGTTTGTCTTGTCGTTCCTTACCACCAGTTTTTTTTAATGCCATGAAACTAATTACACCCTGTATGATATATACTATATATACAGATTATATACTCATATAATTATAACTTTTTATCGTTGCATGATACGAAAAACAACATCAAAGTGTGCTTTACCGAAAAACAACATAATGGAGATTTAAACGAAAACAATTACATAAACTTTTTCTGGCGAATAAAAAATAATTTTTATGGACTTCAATGGATTCTCATGGGTATTTACGGGTTTTAATGAATTTGCATGGCTTCTCATAGATATATTTCTTTGTAATCTACAGTATGTCTCCCTTTTCATGACTCCCATATCACAGCTCCCTTATTAACAACCCGACTTAAAAAAAAATTGCATCAAGGTATGTACTTACCCATCAGTAGATTGTGTCATGGTAAAATATTGAAAAATCCAGCAGTGGCGTTCGTCGTTATGAAGAAAAACAAGCCTAATTTTCCAAAAAAAGATATTAGGCGATGTTTTAACTGTAAAATAATCTCATAATCTTATTTGCTATCAAAAGCTCACTAATACCGAATTTCAATATGATGAGAAAATAAAATGTTCCTTTTTACGTGTGTATGTCTTTTTTTTTTTAAAGATGTATATTTTGAAGAGTTTCCTAACACATCCATGTAAAATAAATAAATTGTGTATTATAATAATTATAATCAATACAATTTTTATTGAAACAGTAATTTTCAGGCCCAAAATCGAACTTCAGGTTCACTGGCTCACTGGAGGTTTTCTGAACCTTGTGCCCATAGATACATTTGTTCAGCATAACTTAAACTTCATTTTAAAACTGATTGCGGAAGATTTAACCGAAAGTTTTTTTCTAGAGACTAGTGTCCTTGTTTTTTTTGGGATCTGAAACAGGACCGGACTATTAATATTTTAAAATTATAATGACCAAGATAAATCAATAATGCCTTGCTCCATGTGTAAAATTGCCAATCCAAAGGCTCTTTATAAATGTGACTTATGCCAAAATACATTTTGCAATGAATGTGCACAACTTACATCAACAGAAGATAGGTGTATGAATCTATCAAAAAAAAGACTCAAATACCTATGTGATCAATGTGATGAGAAACTCCTGGATAGTCAGAAACTATTAGAGGAAAATTTGAAACTAAAAAAACAAATAAAGCAACTAGCTAAAACAGAAATAAATGCAAATGATAATGAACCAAAGAATAGTCATCAAATAAACATCAGTGAAAAAATGGATTACATAGTAAACATTATTAATGAAAAAATTACACAAGTAAAAACAGAACTGGAGGATTTTAAAGAAAGTAACAAAGAAATGGTAAAATTATTTACTGAAGCCCCTCCTAATGTAAATCTTAAGGCCTCATCCAGGATAGGTCAGCTCAAATCATATGCTGATACTGTCAAAAGAACAACTTCTGAGGGCAGCGAACATAATATGACAGGAAGAAATGAAACCATAAACAAAAATAAAAATATTGGGCAGCGGCCAGCTACCTCTAGTGAAAAAACTCAAAGGACGGAACATCAGGTTACATGTAATAGCCAGGGGACTTCCAAGAATTCTGACACTGAGGGCGGATTTCAAAGAAATAAAAGGAGATGGAGGAAGAGAGTGCAGTTCGGAACAAATGAAGAAACTGAAAATGAGTTTGAAGGTCAACCAGCTGTTAACACAAAAGATAAAAAAATATGGCTTTTTATCTCAAAAGTAAAAGATACTGTAAGTGTAGAAAACGTGACAACATATATAAAAAAGAAAACCAACATAGAAGAGGAAAAAATTTCAGTTAAACAATTAGACACTTGGCACAAAGTTGAAAACAATAATTGTTTTCTAATAGGCATTAATCCAGCATTTAAGGAGTTGGTATACAGTGCATCCTTTTGGCCTAAAGGGGTAGCTTATGAGAGGTTTAACTTTTCTAAAGGACAGCGTTTCTTGGACAACCAAAAAAGTAAAAATGAAAATGCATATCAAATTCGTGATGAAACAACCAAACATAAGGGAAATTCTTTATCACAAAATTTTTTTGTCTCGTAACTGAACCCCAAACGCCTAAAAACGGGGTATCAATTTGCCACATAAATATACGTTCGCTAAAGAGCAAACTTTCGGAACTAAAGGACTTTACTGCTTCGAATAAATATCAAATTATTGCCGTAAGTGAAACATGGCTGTCCCCTGATGACCCTGATGATGCATTTCAACTCGATGGTTATACCCTCATACGTAAAGATAGACCTACACGAGGAGGTGGGGTCGCCATTTATCTGTGTCATAAAATAAGGTTTACTGTACTCAACTTGTCTGTTCAATCAATCTGTGAATATCTAGTAATTAAAACAAACATATCTAATAACAATATAGGTATTTCTGTAATTTATAGACCTCCAAGTAGTCATTATGCAGAAATAGATGTGTTAAGAGATATTTTTTGTCATTTTATGGAAAATAATCTATTAAATTATATTGTACTAGGGGATATAAATATAAATATGAAATTAAATAACATTTACTCGAACTATGTAAATACTATCTTACATGAATTTTCGGCTAAGCAAATAATTCAATCCTCCACAAGGATAACAGAGGAATCAGAGACATTAATAGATATAATAATAGTGAATAATGACCTTGAGGTTCTTGAAACTGACGTTTTGGACACTTGTTTATCCGATCATAACATAATTGCTTGTAAAATAAACATCAATTTTGTAACCTTGAACAATATAAATATATTTCGTTCTTATAAAAATTTCCATATAGAATCCTTTCAAAATGACTTGAATAGGATCGACTGGAATATTATGTACCATATGTGGAATCGCTAGACGAAAAGGTGGAATATTTTAATAAAGCTATATCAGATCTATTTGACAAGCACGCTCCAACTATAACACAATTTAGACGCAATAAGAAACAAAATATGCCTTGGTTCACTCAAAACTTAAAACACATGAAAAACATGAAAATCAATGCCTGGAATAGATACAAAAAAACTCAGTCTCAATCAAGTCGTAAATATTATTGCCAGATTAGAAACTTTTATGCATGTGCCGTAAAAAATGAAAAAAGAGCATACTTCAGAACAAAATTAAATGAATGTAAATCGGATTCAAAAAAACTATGGAGCACTTTACAAAGTCAAGGAGTTGTAAATAAACCGTCAGTAACTAATTTGCCAGATAAATTTGATAACCCTGACTTAATAAATGATCATTTCATAGACTCTATTTCAGCCCCTGAAATTGATAATAACTATCATGCAGGCATTAGCAATTCGTTATTTTCCAATTCATTATGTTTCGAGTACATACCAGTTCAGGTTGAAGATATTTCAAAACTGATAAAAAAACAAAAACCGTATACTATGGGCTCTGATGGAATTTCTGGAAAAATGTTGCAGTTAAGCCTCCCGCTTATTTCTGTTCCACTCACACATATAATAAATATTTCGTTCGAGCTGGGTAGTGTTGCCTCTCTATGGAAAACATCCATTGTAAAGCCAGTACCAAAAAAGAGTGATCCTGATAACTTAAGCGATCTAAGGCCAATAAGTCTATTACCAGTACCACTAAAGATCGCAGAAGCTGCATTACATGAACAATTAGCGACTTATGTAACTATAAATAAGATCCTGCCACATAACCAATCAGGTTTTCGAGAAAAACATAGTACCACCACAGCATTGACAACAGTGATAGATGATATTATCGGCGCTACAGATCAATCAAAAAATACGTCCTTAATACTACTTGATATGTCGAAGGCTTTCGACTCCATCAGTATCAATGTTTTGATTGCCAAACTAAAATATTATGGACTTTCTAATAACCTCCTAGGTTGGATGGAGTCATACCTGAAAGGTCGTCGGCAAATTGTCTGTTTAAACAGTCCAGTGGGTAAGATATATTCAGAACCAAAGAATCTAATCGCTGGGGTACCCCAAGGTTCAGTCCTAGGGCCCTTACTGTTCAGTATTTTTATCTCAGATTTGCAAACAATACCTATTTACTGTAATATGCAACTCTATGCAGACGACATTCAGATATACTATAGTTTCTTTGTCCAAGATACTATGGACGCCCAAAACAAAATAAATTTTGATCTCTCAGAAATAAGTGATTGGTGTAAGCAGAATTCATTAATATTAAACCCGAATAAATGCAAACATATCCTATTTCACAAACAAGACCAACACCTAGCAATAAGCCTGAATGGTTCACAATTGGAACCCGTAGACAGTGCCAAAGATCTTGGTCTGATAATAGACCGTAAATTAAAGTTCACTGAACATGTGAATAATAGTCTAAGAAATGGTTATTATAAGTTAAAACATTTATTTTCATTCAAATTTGATTTAGATACCAAGACCAAAATTATGTTAATTGAATCATTAGTTCTTTCAAACCTAAACTATTGTGACACAATAGTAGGGCCATGTTTAACAGCAGATGAAA
This sequence comes from Stenurella melanura, assembly GCA_963583905.1. Taxonomy (NCBI): domain Eukaryota; kingdom Metazoa; phylum Arthropoda; class Insecta; order Coleoptera; family Cerambycidae; genus Stenurella; species Stenurella melanura. Next base: position 80,468,338 of record OY757316.1, on the reverse strand, counting down.
AAAATAAATTACAAAAATTGCAAAATTTAAGTATGAAATTCATTACAAATATCCCCCGATTCGCTCATGTAACACCTTACATTCGTCAATTTGAACTTTTAAAAATGCAGGAAAGAAGATTCGTTCATTTCTGCTGTCTGGTATATAATATTTTAAAATTCAAATTACCTGCTTATTTAGATAGCAAACTTGTAAGACGCAATGAAATTCACGAACGTACTCTCAGGCATGTTCCACACACACTAGACCTGCCACACCATCGCACTACAGGTTTTTGCTCTAGCTTCTCCTACTTGGCACCACATGTATACAATTCACTTCCAGTTGATCTTTTTCAAATGTCATATACAGTGTTCAAAAAAAAAATAATAAACATGATTAAAAACAATGAACTTGGAATCAATTTGAACCTCTTTTGATATTTTTATTTTTATTTATTTGACATAACTTTGTTATAGTATTGAAAATTTTAATTATTATTTTAAGATTTTAATTTATGTCGATATGTATTGTTGCTGTTAGGTTTAGGTTTAAATATCAGTTTCTACTGTACCTAATACCCTTTGTGTTTTTGTATGAATTTTTAAGACACAATAAACTTTTTCTATTCTATTCTATTCTATTCTATAAGGAAATTATCAGGTCCTTTGAGCCATCTTATTCTATTTAGTCTTTACTCCTTGGGGAGGAAATGGGCACCGATATCATCAGATAAAGGTTGTAGCAGAATAAGCATGGTAAAATGGCCCCAGTAGATCGACAATTGGAAAAGAAATGTTTTCCTCGAGTTGTAGCCCCCTGTTGTCACTGGTAACACCCCTGGACCCTAATATATATAGTCCTTCGTTTTAATTTTTTATCTCTGCAAGTTGTGAGTTAATTATGAAAAAAATTGATGATGTACGTGTGATTTAAATGTATTGAAACATATTCTTTATAGGATTTTGCAAACAGCAGAAAAAATAACTATCTATTTTTCTGCTGTTTGCAAAATATAATAAAGAATAGGTTTTAATACAATTAAGCAAACAAATAATGATTCACTTTTAAACATTTAAATCTTAGAGAAAAAATCAGCTGATTTGGCTGCCTCCTTCGAATAATAAAAAAATATTGGAAAATTAAAATATTTATTTTGCCATGAAAAGAATGATTCGCGTACACAAAACTTTTATATATTTAAAAAAAAATTAAAAATACAGTTATGCGTTATACTAGTTTGATCTATGCAGCTAGTGGCTTTTAGCCACTGAAACGTCTGAAACTTTAATTATCTATCAATATGGTGTCGTCTTCTACTGATAACTATTATTCACTGCACTGACCTTCATTGCAATGTATATGTCACTCAGAGTTAAATATGAACGTTGTCGGAATTTTGACAACTCCACGATTAAGCCATATCAAACTAATCCTCGCTTTGCTTGTATTTTTAATCTAGCCATTCGAAAGGGTAAATTATATTTATTAGGGTACAGGGGTTACCAGTGGCGACAGGGGGCTACAACTCGAGGAAAACATTTCTTTTCCTATTGTCGATCTACCGATGCCGAATTAGGTCAAAATGCTTCTGAGGTCATTTTACTATACTTATTCTGCTACGCCCTTTAGGGGGTTGATACACACTCCAAATGAATTTTTTCCTTTCAATGTACAGTTAATCAAAATAAACTTAAATATTGACACAAAGACATTAAATTATTTTAGTCGGGTATATTCTAGTCTATTGTTTATTTAACACATGAACACAATAACATGTTTATTGCATTTTCTGTAGCAGTAAATCTATATCTTCATATAAAAAAGGAAATGTTTAATTACCTGATAGATTTTGCCCAGATGGACATAACACCTTAATTTTGCTTCCAAAGACATCCTCTCCTTGAATTCTCCTTTGCGCCCTATTTTAACAAAAAACAATTAGAAGCCACTCCTAATTCAAGATCACAATTATATTTTCCACAATGGTTAATATTTTAAGCAATAATTTAGCTAAATATTTTAACATGATGGAACCACAACTTTAGTAATTTGCACTATTGAAAACATAAAAACGGTACCTATAGTCTTTATCATAGGGCTTAAAATGTGCCATTTCTTTGTGAATTATATAAAAATGAACAATCACTTCATTAAAATAAAATATAACATGTTACAAGAAAGATTTCACCATACTGGAAGTTCATTGGAAACATTTGTGTTTTTGTTAGTTTTTTTTATATCAAGGCCAGTAATCTTACAAAAAAAACATTAAATTTAGTTACTTTTTAAGAGATTAATGGTGCCAAACAAAATTTAATTCAGTATTAGGTAGGCACCAACCTATGTTACAAATTGCAATTGTTTTCATTTTCACAAAAAAAAGTCTTTTAGGACATAAAATGTATATTTTTCAAGATTAATTGTTTTTAAAAGTCACTATTTATTTGTAGTTTAGTAGAAATATGTCATATTAAGAAATACATTAGGGGTTCAATTATAGCCCCATAGAATGAGACTGGCTATGAACAAGTTAACAAGCTAGATTTTTGTGTGGACTTTTATCTTTATGTTTCAAATAAAAAGTCTCCTTCAATAGCACACCCGCAAATTTTTTATAGGGGGTGAAAGAAGATAAAATTCAGTATTTCCCAATTATCCCGGAAATTTTTTTGAGAAAAATGGTTATTAATAAATAAGCTCGTAGCTCGTAGAATTAGCTATAAAAATTGTTGACTGACTTTTTCTAGGAGAATCAACTGTTTCGAAGATATAGGCTGAATTAAGTCTGAAGGAAACTGTGCTATTAGTCCGAGAACCAATGACCAAAATTTCCTGTCTTCTCGACACAGCTTATTTTGAGGAAAATATGCCCCAAAAGGTGATGTGGCCCAAACTCCTGGGACATTGCTGAAGGGGTTAAAATTCATCTTTAGTCCGTAAAAAAATGGAAAAAATTTATATATCGCATCGAGAAAAAAATTCTGAATATCAAAAGTTAAGCTAAGTATGTATTACTTACATACCTAAGTGGTGAAAAAACGGAGTTTTAAAAAAATACAAAATCGACCTCCATATTCACGTAAAGGACAGTAGCTTTAAATTGAAAACTGTTTGATAACTTATGTGACATACTGAAAAATTTATTATTTGGGAGCAGTATGCCAGATAGCCCACGGAAATTAGATAAAAAACGGAGGAAACCTGGACAAAATTAGCAAAAATCTAAATTTTTGCACAGACGTTCTTTGAAGTGTCCCAAACCCAAATCCACAAAAATCACAAAAATCCCAGCATGGCTACCCAAGATTTTGATCGCTAATATTATAATCATTACTATCATAAGAATCAGAATCCTCATCATCATTGCTAATTTCGTTGTCATTAGTTGTTACAATGTCTGAACATTCGAAATCATCTATTTCAGCAGTAAAATCTTCCAGTTCAAATATTTTCTTTTTGCCATTTACGAACGATGCAAGCTTCGGAGCATTCAAGTCCGATTTTTCTGCAACCACATCTTGCGTTGCAACCTTTTCGGCAACTGCAGAAGATTTGATTCAGTACATTATCTGGTGCTGGTGGGAGTACATCAACTGTCTCCGTATCCGCAAGCGGCTTTGTACGTATGAAATAATTTTCATGTATATTGATCGAAACTCAAAATGCCTCTGTCAAAGTCGGAACGAAGCACACTAGACAGATGAATTACGAGGAGAATATTCTCGATAATAATAATAATGCTTCATGTACGTCCGATGCATAGGAAGCGAGATATTTACAAAAAATCGGTTTTTCAAACTTTGACCTTGAATATCTCGAAAAGGGCGAGGTTTTGGGATAAAATAGAAAATTCCAATCTGGTGGATAATTTAATTCTCTACAACTTTCATGATAACTTTATTGCACTCTGAATTTTTTTGGCGAAAAGCCATGTTTTTGAAAGTTTGACCTTGAATATCTCGAAACATTGTGGGAGTTTTGAGAAAAAATAAAAAAGGGAACTCATAGGATAATTTAATTCTCTATAACTTTCACCTTGACCTTATCGACATCCGATGCATAGGACGCGAGATATTTGCAAAAAACTTTGACCTTCAAAATCTTGGGTACCATGCTGGGATTTTTGTGATTTTTGTGGATTTGAGTTTGGTACACTTCAAAGAACGTCTGAAAAAATTCAGGTTTTTACTAATTTTGTCCAGGTCAAATGCTAATTTCCGTGGGCTAAGATATGTAAAAAAAATAAGGCAAGGTAGACGAAGTTAATAATTAATCATTAACATTTCTGTCTCTAAAATCTGTATAAATATGATTAAGGATGATGTATGGGGGAGATTCAAAATTGCTAAGAAATTAATGAAATTTTCGGAATTTGTTCTTTATCTTCATAAATCATCCAAATAAGTTTCAAGTCGCTTCACTGAACCGTTCTTGATTTATAATGATTGCGATGATTTCGTGAAACGTAGATTAACCGATCATAAGAACGTGACAACATGGTCAAGCAAAGTCTGGTGGTAACATCTGTCTTTCTTTGTCACTTGTCTTTATGGATAAGCAGTGCAAATGAGAAAGATAGCTTATTCTATGTTTGTCTCACTTTGTTCCAAAGAACACTACAAATTTTTACATAAATAAAAGAGAATATTGAACATTTGACATTTCATGCACAATGGATCCTAACCTAACCAATCTCAGCTGTTTGATCTTAACTATATTAAATGTTAGAGATGGATCATTTCCGTAACATAGTTTTGTCACAGTATTTTCAGGTAACGTAACGTCGTGCTATGAAATGCTAAAATTGTTACATTTATTAATTTATTGAATAGACTTGGTTGCTTTTTAATAAACGACTCTTTATTAAAACAGCTCATACTTTCTTAAACTACCAATGCTTAGTTACTTCTAACATTCTATAAAACATTCACTTTTAATTAGGACTCTAAGTTTAAATAAAAATATGAAGTCTAATGTCTTGTAAGAAAATATATGCTGTTTAATAATTTTACTAAAATATCATGTCATGTTAGAATCAGGGCATTTTCAATGTCAAAAGTTTCTTTCATAAAAGCTAAAAATTCGCAAATAAAACTAAAAAACCGTTGAAAACAGAAACATGACTGCCTAAAATAAACATTCGATTCTAATAATCGTTTAATTCAATAATATTCATCTACATCACACAACAGACTCAGATATTAACGAATTAAACATTTTTGGTACTTTTGTTTCCGATTGTACCTCCCGTACATCCTTAACGGCCGTCTGCACCATTTTGTATTTAAGCTAGGAATAACTAAGGACCCTTAAATTTTTAAGGAAGGTTCAACTTTCGTGCTGTTGCACCGTTCAAAATTTAAAGGACAGTTAGCTAAGTGTGGAGTATCGTGGCAACGCTGCAATTTAAGCGTCTGTTGGGGAATTGTGCGATAGACACCTGATGAGAATCTAGTAAAGTTTGTGTCAATTGTCAGAAATAAGATAAAATCTAAAATATATAAACTTTTATGACAAAAATAAAATTTATTTATAGCGTAGTACCTGAAAAGGTCAATTGAACCCGAGATTGAACCCAAGCTGAGGTAGGTATATAGAGCTTCTATTCAGAAATTCTTGTAATCTTCAATTACTGTATTTTAATTAGGTATTTCCAAAATCTATCAACGCATCAGGGCCCAGATGTCATTTATCTAATTATAATCATAACTTATTTTAAGAGCTAGATATAATGGGTATTTAGATATTAGGGTTATTATATACAGTCATTGTCCAGCATCAGTTCAGTTATTTTTGTCATTTTGTAAATTTAGTTGAAGAAAGTAGTATCAAACCAAAGTTCGCCATCTCCCATCAGCACTTAAATTACTCACAAATTAAATCCGGAAAATGGAAAATCATTTTGAAATAGAAAGAAAAGGTCGCATAAAGTCTCAAAATTATAAGGCGCTGGAAAAACAGCATCTTTTGAGCACCATAAATAAGTATAAAAACATAACTGAAAATGAAAAACAGACGCTTAAAGTTAAGGTTACTTTAAGTTGACAAAATCAGAGGCTTAAATTAAAGGAGGCTTAAAGGATTAATTTTAATACAACAGTATGGCTTCCTTCCCAAGCGTTCTACAGTTGCAAATCTTTTGAACTTTATTCAGTATGTGCATGAAGCCTTGAGGTTGATGAGAACATTATTTCGTTAATAACTTCATACTTACTAAATAGAGAGCCATATGTTGAAATTAAAAGATATAGATCTTTCCAACACACACCAACGTTGAGAGGTACCTAGGTCCATTACTATTCTTAGCAATAATAAATAGTTTAGGTTGCAACTTAGGTGAAGCACAATGGTTGGTCTATGCTGATGATTGCAAGTTATTTCAAATTATAAATGACACTGCTGATTGCAGTGCTCTACAGACCAAGTTAAATAATAGAGCTCAATGGTGTTCAGACCATAAATTCACTATTAACATTCAAAAATGTTATGTAATGTCTTTTTCTTGTAAAAAGGAAATGATTACATTCGACTATGTACTAAACAGTCATACACTTACTAGAAAGAAGTCTCAGAAAGATCTCCATGTAATACTAGATGAAAAACTAAACTTTACAGAACATATTGATAAAATTGTTAGTGAATCGTACAAGATGCTACGTTTTGTAATAAGGAATTCTAGAAGTTTTAATAACATTCATACAATAAAAGCAATATACAATGCATTCATTATTCCTAAATTGGAATATGCCTGTATCGTGTGGTGCCCTCAATACGAAGTCAAAATAACTGCACTAGAAAATGCACAGAGAAAATTTTTAAAGTTTCTATATTTTAAGACATATGGCAGTTACCCACCCAGATGTTATGATCAGGGAGAGTTGAGAAACATTTTTAATTATAAAAGCTTGGAGTTTAGAAGATTTGTAGTGTGTACAATGTTTGTCTTCAAATTAATAAAAGGTTTAATAGACAACACAAACTTTCTTGCTCAACTTCCATTGAGAATAGGTACATCAATAATAACAAGAAATAATGGCCTATTTTATTTAAATGTCCCCAGCACAAATTTGTACAAAACAGTCCACTGTTCAGAATGTGTTCATTGGTCAATACGTATACTAGCAATGTTGACCCCTTCTGCATTAGTTTGTCCAGTCTTAAAAATGAGGTAATTAATCAGCTTGAAAATGCTAGCTAAATGTAATGAATTTTATGTGTGTGCATCATTAGATTAAGTGCAATTTTATATGTATGTTTATATGAGTATGTATGTGTGTATATGTGTCTACATACATATGTTTTCATATAGTTTTAAAGTGTATCTGCAATTGGTCATATGTACTGTTGATACAAATGATAAATAAATTAAAGCCAGTTTTTGGTAGCAGGTACATGTATTTTTTTTAAGGTAAAGTTTAGCACTAAGCCACCCTTAACGAAAATGGTGCAGACGGCTCTAAGAACAGTTGACTTGTATACAACATACTGGCGTTCTCCTACTAATTAATTTAATTAAAAATAATTTAATAAATTCGAATTGGGCTGCAATCGATCTAATATTTTCTATCGCATGTTCTGTTAAATTCACAAATCAAATTTTAGTAGTGTTGTCCTGTCATAGCAGCTTGGACTATAAAGGTAAACTATACTAAAATTTAATTAAAAATAATTAGCTATTAAAATTCAGAACTGTTAAAAATAAGGTGACAAACCTCAAAGCAGCATCGATGCTCCCAAATCTGACTGTGGCAAAACCTTCGGAAGAGATATCCCAAACCTTCCCACCACAATTTTCAACTAACATACGTAGTCTGTTTTTTATTCTTTTTGGGTCAAAATTCAATGGCAGGTTACAGACTGTTACGCTTACACATCCTGAACGCCTAACCTTAAATAAAAACATATATTTAATAGGCAAACAGGGTTGGCAAAAATTGCGTTTTTTTTATTTTAATCAAAAAACACGTTTTTTTAAATTTAAAACAATTCAATGTGTTTTAGACGTGGATTTTTTATTGTTGAAAAAAAAACATGTTTTAAACAATAAAAAATAAGTTTTTAAACTTAAATTTATACGGGCGCGTCGATCCAATACATTGTTTATCGAAAGAATGCAAAGATTTCATTAATATTTCTACTCAAAGTTTTTCTTTTATAGATAGTTAATTTTTCTGCTGTTTGCAAAATCCTATAAAGAATGTTTCAATACAATTATAAGCAAACAAATAATAAGTCATTTTTAAACATGCATAGAGTATATAGGCTCCAATACTAGTTAGCTAATAGATAGGTGAGGTTGTTTTTATCAGTCAATATCAAATATAATCATTTCACACTTATTCATAGAAATTGTCTTGGTTTTGCATGAAACATCTTTATGAATGGCTTTATGTCTTTCTGATGAGCTCCAGAATAAGGGCGAAAAACGTTTCAAAGGCTAAGCATTTCCAGGAAACAGAATGATAGATTTCATGAAAATGTAATCCATTGGAATGAAAAATTTTTTAAGACAAGATAGATAAATAAATTCATTTTAGGTCTCTGTTCTCATTTTTTAACTGAATCTTCATAATCGTAGGGGGTTATGTGGATACTAGTTTAATCTGCATGGCCGTAGGGGACTGTGTGGATGCTAGTGTTAGAATGAGAATTGTCAAATAAGAAATTAGACAAATTCATTTTAGGATTTTAATTTGCTAGCATAACCAGAATTCAGGTTATCGAAAGAATGCAAAGATTTCATTAATATTTCTACTCAAAGTTTTTCTTTTATAGATAGTTAATTTTTCTGCTGTTTGCAAAATCCTATAAAGAATGTTTCAATACATTGTTTATTCTATAAGCCATGCCCATATTTCATCATAACAAGACGAGGATGATACTTGACAACGGCTCGGCCAATTCGGTGTAATAAATACGTCAAGTTGTGCAATAGTGCAATAATTGTTTGGTGATTGGTTATTGACTACACAGGCACATAAAAAAAGTCGAGTAGGAGAAGGCAGACCTAAGTATTCCCATGAAATCTGACCTGCTGAACACGAGTCCGATGTCCATTTTGCCCGATTGGCTCTTGCATTCTTCCTAATCTCAAAAAACACTGTAAGAATGCCCAAAAAAATAAAAATGTAGCTACAAATCTGAAAAAATTCAGGATACATAAGATGGCGATAGAAATTTAATGGCACAAACCAGACATCCCTGCGGTCCTTCGTTTTCGAGATAGAGCAGCTCAAAGTCACCGGAAGGAAAAAACTTGTTTTTTTCGCACTCCTCGAGGCTCTATATTGAAAACCAAAAAAGCTGTAGAATTCTAGTTTACGTCATTCGATTTCTCTCGCCATTCTACGTACCTCTGAATTTTTTTCAGATTTTTAGCTACACTTTCATTTTCTCGGGCATTCTTACGGTGTTTTTTTTGAGGTTAGGAAAAATACAAGGGCCAATCGGGCAAAACGGACATCGGATTCGTGTTCAGCAGGTCAAAATGCATGGGAATACATAGGTCTACCTTCCCGTACTCGACTTTTTTTGTGTGTATCTGTACTATTAATCGCTTTAAAATTAACACTTAAGAAAATAAATAATAACAGGTATATCTTCTATACAATAGTAATATGTTTCGTTCGTTGTACTTATACTACTATATTAGACGCTTAGACTACGCGAAACAAAATTTCACTGTTAACCAAAATCGGAATCATGAGACAAGACACAATCACATAATTGCTCCTTATTTTCGACTAACAAAAAACTTAAAATCGTTCAGATATATATCCATAAAGTTGTATAATATGTCGCCCGTTGAGTGGAAAAATTTACCTCCTGCATATTTTTTAAAAAAAGTGAAAACACTCCTAAAAGAAAATGTATTTTATAACATCCAAGAGTTTATTGATAATATTGGAACCTATTTTTAAAATGTTGTATTTTCCTGTTTGTTTTTCCTAGGTGCACTTCCTTATTTTTATAGATATATTTAATTTTAATCTTAATCTTTGTAATTTTATGTAATTTCTGACGTGTGTATACAATGTACAATTGTCTGACACAAATAAACTCTCTCTCTCTCTCTCTCTCTATTATTATAACTAGTTTTATTGCATTACATAAAAGTTCATATTTTTTAAATTTTATTATAATTTTTTTTTACCTTATCAAACACAACGATGTTCCAAAAATTGTCCATCGAACACACTGAAAAAACGCATTGAAAAAAATCATGTTTAAAACAAATGTGTTTAAAACAGGTTACTGTGTTCTAAACACTTAAAAAACATTTGTTTAAAACATTTTGTTTTAAAACTGCCAACCCTGTATTATAGTTAACGAAATATCATCAAGTCTTTATTTGTAATAGGCACATATTACATGCCAAACAGTTGAATGATTAGCAAATGGTGGGAGTTGTGCAGGAGTTTATTTAATGTCTGCATTCGACTTGTGCGGGAGAGGGAGTGATCGGTATTGCCAGGGAGCCTATTCTTGAATTCCGGGGAGTAGAACAGCCGAGAGAAAGTGAGCGTGGTTCTCCTGGGGAATAGAAAATTATATTCAGGGACCCTATTCTTGAATTCCGGGGAGTAGAACAGCCGAGAGAAAGTGGGCGTGGTTCTCTTGGGAATAGAGAATCGTATTCTTAAATAATGCTTCTCTCGGTAGGTAGGAGAACGCGCTCTCCGGTTTCATCTCTTGCAAATTTGCAAGGGAACAGTCACTCCCTGACTGAATTAGACTATTTTATCTATCACATCCGTTTTGACATAAGATCTTTAAGTTTTGTGCAGGCGATTTTTTGTTAAATTCGTTGCTTAATTAATTATTAAAGGTTTTTCTTTTTTAAATGGACGTGCATGATATTTTGTTAGCAGACCAAATTCTGCAAGATATAGAGGATAGACGATGCGGAGACAAATTTATACATTTACACATGTATGTATTAATGTACCATTAGTTCGAGAATTAAGTGAAATGCTTACTCCACATTTACAACCACCGCGCATCGACCCATAGATAGCTTTTAACTGTTCAAACAAAAGTACATAGTAGATGGGTATCATAAATATATTTTTTAAAATAGGCTTATTTAAGGTTTTCGCCACCCTTAGATTCGTGGGTTTTGGTAGTTACCAAAAAATTATAGGATCGAATAATTTTGTTGGTATAAGTCATAGACCGGTGCAAATAATTTTTGGAAAAAAAAAAGTTAATAACAGCATGAGAATTGTTGGAAAAGGAAGAAAATATAGCGCAACCAACGGAAAAAATAAATTAAAGTCGATCCGAGTTATGAGGGTGAAATGAGCTGAACTTTATTTTTATTTACATTTATCACACTAATTAGAAATACAATCAATTGTCCATTAGTCCTTGCCTTTTTGATGGCAGTTCTTTATCGTCAGATTCGATAAAACTTTCGGATTCTGGTGGATGTTTGAAATCTTCAATACCGCCATCGTCTTCAGATCCAATATTTTGCCTAATATTTATCGGCTGATCGTCTATGATTTCTTTTGAATCACTTACTTCCTCGTAGATTTCTTTTTCAATAATAGAGCATTTTTCAGAACCATGGCAGTTTGAATATAAATTTGTGCATTTCAAACCGTGTTTTCGACAGCCGCATTTTTGACTGTTACACACACTTTCACAGTTGCAACAAATAGTTTTAAACAATATTTCAGGAATCAATTCTTTATCTGTCAATTTGGGCATAATTCCATGTTGGTGTTACTTCCAGCCCCAATCCGTTGCTGTTAGTTTGTTACCGAGCCAAGTTTGAAGCTGATAGTATGCCCTGTAACAATGTTGTTCTGCAGCGTCTTCAGTTGGTGAAAGTTTCTCCAATTTAAAAAATGATTTTGTTGTTACTACTTGATACTTCTGGAACCTTAATTAATTCAAAGTCACATTTTTATTTTTACATTTATAAATTGACTTTATTAATTGCAATCCATTTTCAGCGATATCTTTTTTTTTTAAATATTGGCCCAACTTGACAAATTTTTATCAGCTACTAATGATTTTACTGTTGTTTTTTGTCTTCATTTCTTATTTTCTATCTCACATATTTTAAGGATTTCAACTGTGAATTTTAATAAATAATGAATAATTTTAAACAATGATTGAAAAACAACTTTTTACAATCTAGTTTTTTCAGTTTTTCCCATTTCCTGGCAAATTTTTCCATAGTAATGTTTATTTTTTTACACCCTCTAAAAGTAAACATTTCAACGAAAATAATGACCACTGTTTTTTTTTAATAAACTGTTTCTGGCACATGGGTATTTTCGGATGAAAATGAGGTCTCTTTTTGTGTTTAGAATCACAATAATATGAAAAAATTAATATTTTTATTCAAAAAGATTACAGCGTGTTTGGGACTTAAAAAGGTAAGTTTTCACCAAATTTCGCGAAAAGAAAAAAATTTTTGTGAGAGATAAAAATCAAAAACGAAAAAACCGGTTTCTTCGATGTTTATCGGAAAATTGTAGGTTATGTGAAAAACTGGTTCAAACAAAAGTTATAGACCTTTTCATTACCTACAACTTTTACATTTAACTTTTTTCGATAGAAGGTCTAGTTTCGCTGGAAGTCGTGAAGAACTATTTTTCACCCTAAAGTTCACCCCATTTCACCCTCATAACTCGAATCAACTTTAATTTATTTTTCCCATTGGTTCCGTTATATTTCCTCCTTTTTTTATGCTGTTATTATATTTTATGATTTTTTGCCTTTTTAAAAGGTATCTGCACTGGCCTATGAGTTAAGTGTGTAATGTAAGTGACTTATGTGCTGCACTTTCCTCTCCAGAAATTTTAAATAGATTGGTACATTTTCCAGAAAATATACAAGAAATGGAAAATTATTAGAAATTATTTCACTACCCTTCAACTTGTTAAAAATAAATGCAAAGAACAAACATGAATTATCAATGACAATTATTGTTGTTGAATTTAAGTTGTCAAAATTTACTATAATTTTTTTTACTGTTGTTTTCATGGTACACTTGGTAACGTTTATTACTGTGTCGTATCGTTTCGCCATGTTCACTCGTGTTCAAGAATACCAACAAATAATTCTCCTGAGAGAAGGCGATGAGGGATTGTTCTCCGGGGAACGCTCCTTTCTCTCGCCGTCAAGAATAGGGCCCCAGGAATAATGACACAAGTTGATGGGCGTTACACAGAAGGTATCTGAAATACCGTGCCATCTATGCTAGACTAGGTAGAGAAACAGACCAAGAACACTCTACTGACGCTCTAAAATACTTATCTTACATCAGTTGTGGCCTATATAGAGAATAAAACTATACATTAAGGTGGTTCTTATCTACAGTGTATCTGACTTAAAGAGTGTAACAGTGTAATAATTCTTTTGTTTTTTGATAGAGGTAACCAAGGTCCATTTAAGACCACTTTCCGTCTTTAAGTGCAAGGCCATCTACGATACTAAATTGTATGAAAAAATAAAAAAATCATAGTAGGCATTTTTTAATCAAAAAATTTTATTAACAAAACTTCATTCAAAAACCCCGAATCCGAAGTTTAGTTAGATTCTAAAAAAAATTAAATCTTGATGAAAAAAAATTCTAGTCTCAAATTTCTCGTTTTGATAAGCACGTTCTGACTCCTTTGTTACTATTGAGATTTTGTAAATGTCAGATTAGTGGTCAAGTAAATCTGTTGGCATTTTGTCTGATTTCTTGTATTGTAGCATATTTTATTTCAATTAAAATGCTTACAACTGTGGAAAAAGTGGAAATTGTTAGATTAGTTGGTGATAATTCTCGTAAAACGAGGGAAGCTGCTACAGAATTTAATAATGGGCATCCAAATTGACCCGCAATAGACCATGTAAAAGTTTGACAAGGATACAATTTGGCGATGCTTCCGTCGAAATAAATTACGTCCCTTCAAGCTTGTTTTCTTACACACATTAGAAGAAGGAGACGAAGAACAGCGGCTGGAATATTGCATTTGGTGTCAGGGAGTGTTTTTGAACAACCCTAATTTTTTTTAAATATTATATTCTCAGATCAAGTGACATTTACAACTAATGGCACAGTTAACTCTCAAAATACTAGATATTGGTCCACTAAAAACCTTCATTTGGTCGTAAACTGTTGATGCCAGTATTCAAAAAAGGTGAATGTGTCGTGCACTATTTTGAATCAACAAATAATTGGGCCATATTTCTTTGAGGGAAATTGGAATGCGGAACGTTTTCTGATTTTTTTGCAAACTGAATTTTCAATTGAAATTGAAAACTTGCCCCTTATTGCAAACAACGTGATATTTCAATTTGATGGAGCCCCAATCTACAATGCAATAGCAGTGCGGAATTGGCTAAACGGTAACTTTTCCCGGAGGTGGATTGGAAGGAATAGCGCTTTTATTCATTGACCTCCAATGTCACTTGACCTCATGCCCTTGGATTTTTATGGGGGTAGAATGAAGTCTATAAACGCAGCCACGAAATAGATTACAAATGGAAAACCTGATTATGCAAGCTTGCACTCTTTCCTTTTTCTTGTTTGTCACATGTTTGTATTTTTGTAATTTTTGTTATTCTGTCCTTTTTTGTTGTAAAATTCAATTTAGACCGATAAACTTTATAAAAATCCCAACTAATTTAAACTCAATTTTCCTTTCCAAAACCATACATTCCTAACGGCGAGCAGACTGTTAGGGCGATTTGCCTTGAATGGGGTTTTTCCAATTGAGTTCATCCCCATCTCAGCAACAAAATATAAATCAGTGTTTTTTCCATATTATAGATTAAGTGTTTTTATCCATTACCTAGAATTAAGTTTTTAATATTATGTTAAATTTTATTGACAATTTTAAGCCACCACAGGAGGCAGGAGTGCTATCTTTTAAAGTAATTTTATTGAACCGAACCGGTCGCGATCCGCCCAACCATCCTAACACCACGGCGCTGCACGACGAGATGGTGGCAGTAAGTTCGACCGCTGTTGGGTGGCACAACATGTCTAGTTGCTGTTATCTATCTTGATCAAGTCTCAGTTGCGGTAGATGGCAATAATGCAGGGAATGGTTGTTGTGTTGATGTCTGTGTACGTGTCCTCGTTGAGTGGTGGAACAGCATTAGCTAAACTCTGCCAGGACGTTAATATAAATAAGACGATTAAATAAATAAGTTGTTTCAAAAATAAATTTAGAAATAATTTTAACTTAAATGTCTCAAAAGGATTCAATACCTCATTTTTTTAGAATTGACTACACTTCGGATTCAGGGTTCTTGAATGATTTCAAACAAGTTTGATAAGAAATTTTTTTGATTAAAAATGCCTGCCACGATTTTTTGAGTTTTTTCATACAATTTAGTATCGTAGATGGCCTTACATTTAAAGATGGAAAGTGATTTTGTGGTCTAAATAGACCTTGGTGGCCTCTAGCTTTTAAGATCAGTTTGATTCAAATCGGACAAAAAACAAAATAATTATTACGGTGCTACACTCTTAAGTGAGACACACTGTATATGGCAAGAAAATAAATGTTCAAATTTCGTTTACGGTAACCTCCAGAATGCTTCAATTGCCTAAAATAATAATTCCTGTCAAATCTGAGCCAAATTGGTTAATAATAAAATGTGCCGCAAGCACACCAGATTCCGAATTTTTTTAAAATTCTTACATTGGGAAGTTGAGCCGTTGACCTTGGGGTGTTTGTCTATGTAGTGTATTATATACTAAACATTTATGAAATGCTTTGTGATTGCAATCCCCAGGATGACATGTAAGCCATTTTTTCTTAACTTTTCTGGGATATATGTAAACAAAAATGTCAAAAAAAAATTGCTGCGATCCCACTCTTCAGTTATTTGGCCTATATTCGTATTACTTTTTTTTCTACCTTCCCTATCACTGCTATATGTGTTTACCTCATAATAGTCATAATCTACTTTATTTCATATTATTATGCAAACCCTTAATATCAATGGAGGAAAAACATAATTTACAGTTACTACACCTAAACTCTCAGTATTTGGCAAACAAAATTGACATAATAGAGTTGCTTTGTGAAAACAGTGCACCAACTTTTATATGTGTATCCGAACACTGGATGTCTGAAGATAGACTAAAAAGCTCTAATATAACCGGTTACGAATTAGTGTCTAGTTTTTGCAGGACCCAAACTGGACATGGTGGTACAGCAATATTCGTCAAGTCACAATTTTATAAAAGCAACAATTGTAAAACCATCCGCTACCTTTCCGACTGCTCCCTTGAATTGCACTTTGAATGCTCGGCCTTAGAGGTAAATAAAAATCTTTGCATAGTTACTATATATCGCAGTCCTTCAAAAAACTCTGATATACAGCTGTTTTTTAATCAGCTAGACTTAGTTTTAAATCATATAGCAGCTAAATACACAGACCTAGTGGTATGTGGTGACCTGAATATAGACTTCCTGACAGACAGTCGCCATAAAATACACCTCTTTGACTTATTTGAGATGTTTCAGTTAAAATTATTATATGATGAGCCTACTCGTGTAGCGAAATACGGCAATCATACAACAGCTAGCGGCCTCGACTATATAGTCAGTAACATTTGTTCCGCCTCCTGTAAGGTCTCTGAGCTAGGAGTCTCCGATCATGCAGTTCAAATCATGACTTGGTCAGTTGAAAATAAGTGCCATAAAAAAGATGCATACATCAACACGCGAAAAATAAACAGTCAGTCAATATCTGAATTTAAGGTTTTACTGAAAAATAATTATACGTTTGATGCACATACAAAAAGCCCTAATGACATGTTCGGTAACTTTTTCTTACACTTCCAGTGGTGTTTCAATAAAGTATTCCCCAAACAGAAAGTAAAATTGCGTGGAGCCATTGAGAATGGTAGAGTTCCCTTCTCAAGAGAACTCCGTGCAGAGCTTGATAATCTTAAACAGTTGCATCTGCTAAAAAAAACTACACACGACCCCCATATAATTGAACACTATAAACAATCAAAGAAAATACTTGACATTAAAATTTCCAACCGGAAAAAAGATTATTATTCTAATATTATTCACAACTCAAATAACAAAATAAAGTCTCTTTGGAGCCTGGTCAACGTTAAGATGAATCGAGCTACAACCAAACCTAAGATTGTTCTAAACCATAATGGTGAACAAAAAACTAATAATACAGAAATTGTGAATATTTTTGGTGAATACTTCACAACATCAATTATTGAAAAACTAGAGAAACTAGAATTACCTCACAATATGTGTACTAAAGTAGAAATACAAGGCTATAACTCCATGTTTTTTGCACCCGTTACGGAACATGACATTAAGTGTATAATCTTAAGACTGAAAAAGAAATACTCAGCAGGAATAGATGACATACCAGCGACCATTTTAAAGGAATGTGTTGATGAAATAGCACCTATCATGGCACTAATCACTAATTTCTCTGTAACTGAAGGACAATTCCCGGACCAACTAAAAACTACAAAGACTATCCCAGTGCTAAAAAAAGATGACCCCCACTCTGTAGAAAACTACAGAATGATCTGTGTATTGAGCTGTTTTTCAAAAATTATGGAAACAGCTGTATATGACCAGTTAATAAATTATCTAAACAGAT
The DNA here is from genome assembly GCA_963583905.1 of Stenurella melanura. Taxonomy (NCBI): domain Eukaryota; kingdom Metazoa; phylum Arthropoda; class Insecta; order Coleoptera; family Cerambycidae; genus Stenurella; species Stenurella melanura. The sequence continues at coordinate 80,450,749 of OY757316.1, read as the reverse complement.
ACAATATAATAACACCGTGCCAACATGGCTTTCGGAAGAACCACTCAATTGAAACAGCCTCTGCCGACCTAGTCCAACTTATTTATGATAACATCAACGAAAATAAACTCGTGGTAGGAATATTTCTCGATTTGAGTCGTGCGTTTGACACTATTAACCCAATATATCTAAAAATCAAACTAGACGCAATGGGCATAAGAGGCCCTATTCAACGATGGATTGAGTCATATATGTCTGGTAGGACCATTAGGGTGCAGCTTGAGGCAGAGCAGTCGGACAACTTTGACATTCCGATTGGAACTCCCCAGGGCGGAGTTTTAGGTCCTCTACTCTTCTTGCTCTATGTTAACGACCTCCCTAATCATATTGAATATGGGCAAACTTTCATTTATGCAGATGACACCACAATTATTGTTGCAGCTGATACCATATTAGAATTAAAAAACAAAATAAAAACGGTTACAGACAGCTTCAAAGACTGGTGTGACAAAAATCATCTTATTAACAACATCAATAAGACAGTCCTCATTGAATTCACTAGTCCCCTCAAACCACCCCGCAATCTCTCATTTGATATCTGTGATGGAAAAATTATCTCATCCCAACTAACAAGATTCTTGGGTCTGGAATTAGACTACAAACTTACCTTTAACCAACATATAGAATATATCTGTAAAAAACTAAATAAGCTCTATTATGCATTTACCACCTTAAAATCTAATTTTCACAGGCATTACCTGATAAATATATACTACGCCCTGGTGTACAGCATTATCAGCTGCAACATAATTGTGTGGGGCAGGGCAACACAGGCGCCCAGGGTACTCATAATTCAAAAAAAATTCATAAGGCTTATATTTGATCTGGACTATAGAGAGTCATGTAAGGAAACATTTAAAAAAAATGAGATACTCACATTCAGCTCCATCTACTTATACAAACTATTGTTGTATACCTTCAATAATATGGAAAAGCTAAGAAAAAATAATGAATACCATGACCATAACACCAGAGCACAAGATGATTTCCATATGTGTCAAATCAATAGGCTGCAACACAAAAAATCACCTCTGTATGCTGGAGGCCATCTTTTTAATCTATTACCAAACAACCTAAAATCAATGACTGACCGAAATAAATTTAAAAGAAACCTGAAGCAATTTCTTATCCACCATGCCTTTTATTCATTGGATGAGTATGTCCAGTTTGGGTCATAACCATGGATGAATTATGTTTTTAATTATCTATTATTTAATTATGTTATTTAATATTTTAATATTTTTACTACATTTAATAATTTTGCCGCACATAACTGTCCTTAGTCCTGTATTAATGTTTGTTTACTCGTATCTCTGTTATATACTATTGCCATTTTTAATTACTTTTCATTGTACTAAAGTGTGCTTTATTGCAATATGACCTGACTTATCTCATGTTATGTAAATAACCAAAGGAGATGAATAAAGATATCTATATCTATATCTATCTATTTGAAAAATATTACAATTAATTTATTCACATAATGTAAGTTTTAAATAGTTTTAATCTCGAAATTACTCTGGGCTTTAAGTTAACCTGCATTTGAAATACACTCTGAGATGCTTAATCCAAAGTTAACTCATTAACAGGTGTTATCTCACAATTGAAAAACTGGCCGTTAATAATAACTTTAATCCTGTTTTATTTAGAAATAAGTACGTAAACACAATAATATAGGAGCTAGCATGCAATCAGCGATGGTAACCCTACGGATTTTTTGTGCCAGTTACGATTTTCCGATAAATCGTATTTATCTACGGATTTTTAAGGATATGAATTGTAGTAATGTTAATTAATAGTAATTCAGGAAGGTGGAGGATATTTTTCTCATTTTGTTTAAAATCCGAAAAAAAAATGGATAATTTCAATTTAGCATCGTAGTGCGGCCGATGGGATTTGTTTTGTGTGGTAGCGAATAATCGCCGAAAATCTCCCCTCCGGCCCTAAAAATTTGGAGCGAGGGGGAAAAAAAAAAATATACACCAGAGAAATTCACCTCTCCCCGCTCTTTAAAATTTGCAAGGATATTTCTTTTTTCTTTAAGTAAAATGTAATATAATATAATAAAACAAAGTAGTCCAAATTCATTATATTTTGAATATTTATTACATTGTGTTAAAATTTTCGCGGATTTATGATCAATCAGGCGCTACGGATTTAGTATCAGATTCTACGGATTTTTTTTTTTAGCTTGTCTACGGATATGCAAGTCGAAAAAGTTACCAACGCCGCATGCAATAGAGCAGTAGCACTACTGTATGACTAACATAACCTCAACGTTTTTGTAAATTTATTCTCATTTTTATTCACATTTCTAGATTGGAACCAGTATAACTTTAATAAACTCCCTAAAATATATTACACAGAATTTATTAATATTGTTGATTTTTAAAAAATACTGATATTTACAGGTTGGAAATCCAACCTATAATTATTAGCGGTCTGATTTTAATATTCAACGAGATTAGAAAACTATATGTGGGTAATCTATATGAAAGGGTTTATAAATGATATACTAGTTCCAACCTAGAAATGCAAATAAAAACATTAGAAATGAGGATAAACTTACAAAACGTAAAATTTGAGGTTAGGTTAGTCATGTGGTGCTACTGCTCTATTACCTGACACATTTGTAACAATTAAAACTTTGATTAATCCTTTGCCTTATAGCATGGCTGACAAGAGTGGTGAGAATTTTCCTTATCAGTGGAAGTTGAATTCATGAATTGAATTAAAGAATTAGTAAAGAAAAAAATCAACTTAATAATCATGGTTTAAGAGTAGACACTTCCAGGCTTTACATGTTAATCTTTGGGACCTCTACTAAACGGAATGCATACTAATTTTTTTTATATTAAGTGGTAATTAAGTAATCGATAATAAAGATGTCAGCACGATACAAATACTGGCAGCAACTATAAAATATTTTGAGTTTCACGAATTATGAATTATTTACTTTAGTTTAAGTTTCCACTGATAAGGAAAATTCTCATATCACTTTCGTTGTCTGCCATGCTCTCAGGAATAGGTTTAATAATGTCTCTACCTGATGCAAATGTGTCAGAAAATTGTATGCTAGCTCCTTTATTACCCAAGACTTATACTTTATTAGATTCCTTTTTAACCTATAAATGACAAACCACTCTGATTTTTATCAGCTGTACCATGTTAAACTATTAAATAATTAATATTTTTAGTGTAGTTGGTAATACAGTTTGACTTTGGAATTGTATTATTTTAAATTTGATTATCTCCTGACTGACTTCACAAACGTATTAAATTAATATTTCCCTACCTTGGATTTATTTTCTGGCAAATCCTTCATTAATTCTGCAAAAGAATGGTGTTCATTTGCACACAAAATTAATGCTTCGGCAACGTTTAAATGTATCAAAATAACTCTTATTTTTTTTCGATATCTGAGGTCGGATAAATCAGCTGCAAAATTAATATCACCAGAGATTAAAATTATGCCAGAAGGAGCAGGATGTACTTCTGCGAATCTTCTTAAAGACTGCCTTAACTTTTCATCTGCTGCATTCTTCGATGTTGAAGCTACATGAATTAAATTTACCTAAAAACATTGGAATGTAACAGTTTCTCAACACACCGCCAAACATGCATACTTGTGAGTCATGCAATTCTTGTATAATTTGCGGATTTTCTTTTTTTACATCGCAAACTACTATAAATTCTGCCTCTCGATAGTTTTCTAAAAAAACTTCCCTTATCCTTTGGACTACATCCGAAGCACTTTTACTTTTAGGTACTTGGCAGTTTTCTATATCCCAATAAATTCCCAAAGGAGGCAATTTCTTTACAAAGCTTTGTCTGTGTCGTTTCTTTTTTGATACAACAAAACTTCTGTTGGTGTTGACCCCACTGTTCGAGCTGTCCGATGCAGTTGAGTAATATGAATTATTTGCACTTTTTATGAGCCTTGGAGGAGGAGGAAATTTAAATTTAGGTTTTGCGCCAGTATAATCAGAACAAATGGATTCTCTAGTTAAAGAGTCGTCACTTGATTCCTGTGTATTATTTTCATAAAAATACATTGTGATGTTTGAAAAATAAAAACTAGTTGCATCTATTTCAATTCTTTCCTTCACATTTTGATAAATAGGGTCTATATGTTAATTTAAAATACTTTGAGAAAAAATCACACAAAGCAATCACATCTTCACGATATTCGTCTTACTTCAAAATAGAGATGGGCGGTCCGAGCAGACCCGTTCCAAGTGAACGAATCCGAAGCTGGAACGGGTCGGACCGAATCCACGATGCCGATCGAACCGGGTCCGCGGTCCGGTCCATTGATCCGTTATGGTACGTAAGTCCTGGTACTGTTCTGAGCTGAGCTCCTGAACTCCGGACCCTGGACTCTGACTGACTGCTTGGATAGATTTGATGAAGTTTGAGTTGATTGTCGTCGCTCCATAAATAGTAAATACCCCACGTGCACAGTTAATACTTAGGAAGTGCCTGCGTCGTGATTTCAGGATTTTATTTACTGTTTATCCAAACCCATTCGTATTACTGCAAAATTATTTTATTATATGATTTATCGAGGTGTAGTATAATTATACAATAATTAATAATAAGAATATTCGGTGAGTCACACTCACATTACAGTTACACATCACGATGAGGAAATTTTGAAGTGGATCCAATCGAACGAATCCAGTTGAACGGGTCCACTAGCGGAACGGATCCAAACGGACCGAATCCACTAAAGGAACCGGACCGCCCATCTCTACTTCAAAATCCAAATAGGAATGAAAGTAGCAAGCAAAAGGTTGTAACCAAAGAGGGTTAAATAGAGCTGATAGTTTGCGAATACACAGGCACTGGCGCCACCTATTGGATTGAGTGCGGAACAACGATACCATGCATATTTAGTACCGATACCAACCCTTCGATATTTTCCTGTTATCAGCAACGACTAAGCTGAAAATATCTGATCGTCAACTGGGTGTTTTGATCAGCGGCAAAATTCACGCTGAGTTTAGTCAGAGGCAAAGATTAGGGAATTAACTAATTCTCTAATCTTTGGTAAACTATACATACATGTACCTTGAGTAGTACCACTGCAAATTAATGGTATCTAGCATCAAAAAAACCAAGGAGCCAAAGAAAAGAGAATTAGTTTTCGGCGGTACCATTAAGTATGGTAGTGTAATGGTCGGAAGCATATAAGCATTCTTTACTGTCCTACGGATATGGCAGTATATGCGAGTATTTCATTGGCCGTTTTAAGGACTTTAAAAGTCCATGCGTCTAGTCGGTCCCCATTACCAGTTTTTTTTAATGACATGAAACTGATTACACCCTATATATCTTGACAAATACCTCCTGAGTAAGTAAGAGCAAGACCAAATACTGATATTGTGGCGGCTTATCGTGAGAGCAACTCCTTGGAGAGCATGCACGAATAGTTCGGTTATTCAGAGAGTGCGATCTTCACAATACTCTTCAGCACACTATTCTTCCCAATTCTGTCATTTTCATTAGGTTTGTTGGCACGGAATTTTGGTAAAACCATACATCCAACCGATAACTGAGATAGATGGATGGCATGATGCTGTGAGACGTGGTACACAACAAAGGTAAGACAACCGGGATCATCCTTGGGTCGCAAGACGTACCTTAAAATATTATAAACAGCCTAACCACCTAACCATCTCATGAAAGAATGAAATCATTAGAAAAAAGAAGGAAAACATTATTTTTGCCTTCAATTAAGTCAAACCTAAATTTGTGAAAAAATACACTGATCGTTACAAAATTTTAAAAAAAAATGGGCTGTACGGGAGTTGACCTGGGGACCTCTCGCACCCTAAACGAGAACGTTATGCATGAGCCAAACAACCAGGTTAAGAGTAACCGCAATAGCACAGAATAAATAGATAGTAAACGCATGGACTTTAGAAGTTCTTGAAACTGACAATAAAATACTCGCAAATACTGCCATATCCGTAAGACAGTAAAGAATGCTTATGTTGAATTTTGCAGTAGACCAATCAGGACGTACTTAGACTCTGAGTATAGTTTGAGTTATTTTTTATTTTACACTGTTTTCGTGGTTACGTGTTGCGTTAAAAACGGTTTTCAAGTTGTTCGTGATTTCGCAATATTTTAGTGCAAATTATAAATAACTTTAAATAATGGCAAACGCACTTTTTCACAAAAAGAAGAGAAAGAAGCAAAATGTTAGAGTTGTGGCAAAAGTTAGGTTTGTATTTTTGATAACATAACGCATAGCATTCTCTTTGGTACTGTCTGCTTTTTTTTCTGTACTACCTAATATTTGACATTTTAGTACGATATAATATATACTTGTCTAATTTCTTCTTTCTTCGATGTTTGCCAAATATGTAGAATCAATTAATTATCTGACTCTTCCTTTTACGGATGTAGTCTTATTACAGCGCGCATACTCCTTCTTTCCATTCTTCATGGACAGCAGTTTAACAGACATGCGCAGAATTTTTATATCAGACCAATCAGGACGTGCTTACCCACCGATTTTAGCATTTGAATTGAGAAGCGTCTAGAGAGACCGAAATGCGAAAGCTTCGACACGCCCAACACGTGATATCATTAGTTTGACTATTTCTTCTTTGCTCTAGGATTTACTTCCAGTGAGATGGATATCGCATAGGTTACGCTTTAGCTTATGGCGCGAGGGGTCCCGGGTTCAAATTCATATGTCTGTACAATTTTTTTTTTAATTCTGTAACGATTAATATATTTTTTTACAAATTCTTTTCTGATTTCTTTAGGTTTTCCTTCTTTTTATATAATAATTTCATTCTTTCGTGTGATTTCTTTGGGTTAGGTTAGTAGGTTTTTATTTTGATATCTAATTGTTAATATTATTAGCGCCGCAGGCAGTATTAGCGTCTCAGACAAAAAAATGGGGGGTGCGGGGGGTGTCCCCCCGCCTTTTTACCACAAATAACAGGAAATATTTCAATTTCTCCACTTGCACGAATTTATTACACATTTACAAGGTAATGCGCATGCTCGAAGCTTTCGCATTTCGGTCTCTCTAGACTCTTGTTTTGAATTGTTTTAATTGTTTGATGCAGTCTTGGTGTCTGTGTATTGGTGGTGGTGTATAGTGTTCGTACCAACGGTTTTTAATTTGTTTGAGATTTTGTGGTATTTTAGTGTGAATTGTGTCAAAAATCAATTTAAATAATGGCAAATGCACTTCCTCCCAAAAAGGAGAGAGATAAACAAAATATTAAAGTTGTGGCCCGAGTTAGGTTTGTATTTTTGATAACATAACTTTTCTTTTGGTACCATTATCCTTACGGCCTTTCGTTTTCTGTTGTATCTAACATTTGGTTTGATAAAAATATTATGTTTTAATATTATATGATGTCTATACTTTCCTAAGTTCCTAAATCGTATCAATGTATAATTATCATCGATTATTATAGTACAAATTTTTTGATTTTATGATATTTTAATATAAAACAGTTAATATTATTTGCTCCTAAAAAGGGGAGAGACAATCCAGGAGTTAGCTTGGTATTTTTATAATATTTAATTACCGCGGGCCCGTGTGTTCTATGTAAGACACAGGAATTCAATAACATGTCATTGTTAAAATATTATTATTTATTTATTTATTGTGTTTTATTGGTTTCACCAAATGGCCATCGACCGAAGTCCTTCAGCCTGTTACAAATATTTACAATGCTTTGTTTACACATATTAATTTTTACAGCATATTTATCTTCTTTAAAAAAAAAAAAAAAATTACAAAAAGAATATATATTTATATTCATGTTTCATTTTTCATTCCCGATTGTTTAGTGCAACAATATGTTCCCAAAGAGTTAGGTCTGGATATATTCTTCGGTTGTGTATTCCTGGTTGTCTTGTTTTGCAGAGTGGTTGAATAATTTCTATATTGTGTTCTTCTTTGGCAAATTTGGTGGATAAGGATAGTATTCTTTGGTTTATTGGTGTAATCTCTGTGATTTGGTAAAGAAGGTTGTTGGGGGGGTTATGCAGAGGGTTTCTAGGGTGTCTGGTTTTAGTGATGGATCGCAACGATGATGTTTCTGCTACTTGTAAGTTTATACTCGCTGGTCTTCTTGTATTAAGATATATAGAGGGTGGATGTATTCTAATATAGGTCGGCAGATCGTGCAGTAAATATGGGCGGCAGTTTTTTTGTCAATCCCTTTGTTTTTGTATGTTAAGCTCCGGAAATGTCTGCTTCTTGTAATACATTTGTTCTTAATTAATTTTGTGTGCTTGTTAAAATTAAGTTTATTATCTATTGTGACTCCCAGATATTTTACTGTAGGTTGGCAGTGTATTGTGTTATTATTGATAGTTAAAATATTTATTTAAGTAAATCAACTTTATAGATATTAATAAAAAATTATTTTCAGCTGAATCTTTTCAAGCTAATACCTACCTATTAGGAATACCTATAACTACTTTTACAATTGTCAGTTGTAACATCACAATAGTGTGCTCAGTATGATCAAAGATCAAATAAATATACTGTGTAGGTGACGAAACTTATTATTTCACTACCACACAGCTCTATGGAATAAGCGTTTTTTTATTCATTTCAATATTATTTAATGAATAAAAAAACTATATACATTAAAAAAACAAATAAAAATGAAGAGTATGTTCATTCACCAACTAGTTTTCTAAAACTAAATGTTGCTTGAAGAGACAAATGTATTAGCTCTTATTAATACATAGAGTAACTGCGTAAAATTCTTACCTATTTGTTGAATAATCATGAATCACATAATCACCATTAAGAAACAAGTGTTATTTAACTTAAAAATTAATGTATTTTTGTAGGCCTATGAACAAGCAAGAAAAAGAAATGCAGTATCGATGCATCGTACGCTGTGTGTCCACAAAAGAAATAATGACCAGAGATAAGAAATTCCATTTTGACCGAGTCTTCAAACCTGAGACGGAGCAACTTGAGGTTTATCACTGTGCTGTTGCTCCAATGATTCCAGACGTAATAGCTGGCTACAACTGTACGGTATTTGCCTATGGACAAACTGGATCTGGAAAAACTTATACAATGACCGGAGACAATTGCCAGTGTCCATCAAATTGGAGAGAAGTAATTCAATTTTACACAGTGGCGGAGCTATGTCGTAGCGTGGTTGTGCAATGTACAGGGAGCCTGTATTTTCATAAACAAACGACAAACTGACAAAGTTGACTCTTAACTTGCAAAGTAAAAGTTCAGAATGTATTTTTTTTCTTTTTTGCGGTTTTGATTTGTTTTGTTAGATATTTCCTGTAGATTTTATTTATGACAAAGTGATTTTGCATGTACCGTCAAACGGGGTCAATCAGGGCGGTTTTTTGGTGTTTTTATGAATACCTTCTCTCAGAAGTACGGAAAAATTCCGAAATTAGGGGGAAAGTAACCGCGGTTGCTTTTGCTATCGAAAAATGCATTACGTAATTTTTTAGGTTTGACTGCTTAATTAATGTTTTATTTTTTTACATGTCCCGATTGACCCAGCAAAGGGGGTCAATCAGGACAGAGTATTTGAAGTCATGAAATGTTCAAGTAACCCCGCGTATGGAGTTAATCGGGACACAAAAATTAAAAATATATACCTATTACGATATATATATTGTTAAAAAAGTAATTTAAACAACCAAAAAGGTAATAAAAACATTGTTTATTTCAAAATAATACATTTTTTAAGGCAATTACAATTATTTATGTTTATTCCAAAAACAGTATAAAAATAAATTAAAACATTTTCCTACCTATAAATACCTAATTAACACAAATAAACTTATAGTACGGGAGGCCGTAACCAAAAAAGCCTGTTATTCCCTAATGGATATGACGAGGTTTAATGGGTAGTTTTTTACAAAACAAACAGAAAATCTCTCTTACAAAAAGTCCAAAAATGGGGCGATTAATTGGGAAACAATTTTCCGTCCGTAACAAATCATGTCATTTTTTTTTCATCGCCTAATGTCCGTTTTCAGTGGAATCTTGTAAAAAATATATAAAATAATAAGAATTCACACAGAACGGACATTTTGCATGGGGCGAAATCGGTAAAGTGAGAAAGGAGAATGTAAAGAAAATGCGTGTAAAAAAGGCTAATTTTAGTTTTAAATTGAAGTATACACCGAATACATGAGAAAAAAATGCTAAACGGACATTTCTCATGGGGCATATTCACATGAAATGAAATGTACAGGGATCTGTGATACAGCGCGACGGCATCTGTATTTAGTGCTCTGCGCGTGCGCTCTGGCACATGCCACTCCACCCGGCGGTTGATGCTTGGAAAGACGCTACACAGCCAATATCTTGACAAGAGTCTAGAGAGACCGAAATGCGAAAGCTTCGAGCATGCGCATTACCTTGTAAATGTGTAATAAATTCGTGCAAGTGGAGAAATGGAAATATTTCTTGTTATTTTGTGGAAAAAAAGGCGGGGGGGACACACCCGCACCCCCCGTTTTTTTGTCTGCGACGCTAATACTGCCTGCGGCGCTAATAATTATTAACAATTAGATTTCAAAATAAAAACCTACTAACCTAACCTAAAGAAATCACACGAAAGAATAACGTTATTATATAAAAAGAAGGAAAACCTAAAGAAATCAGAAAAGAATTTGTAAAAAAATATATTAATCGTTACAGAATTTAAAAAAAAATTGTGCTGACATATGAATTTGAACCCGGGACCCTTCGCGCCATAAGCTAAGGCGTAACCTATGCGCTAACCATCTCGCTGGAAGTAAATGCTAGAGCAAAGAAGAAATACCCTTCGATTTCTATTTGGGACTGGGTGAAAATTAAGATTTTTTTTTTCTAGCCCGACGGAAATCGATTTTTTTTTAGCCCAGCCTCGTTGAAAATGTCCGTTGTAAATTTTTTGGCCTTTTTTAAACAAACAAAAACCGTTTTCGATAGAGAACGGACATTAGGGGGTAACAAAATTACACCGAGAAATTCTTCATATTCAAAATTTAATTACAGACAAACGCCCCACTTCAAACGTCCGTTTGTATTTTTTATTTACTTAAAATATTATCAATTAAATAATAATTTTCTTAACGGACATTAGGCGATTAGACCCCAAAAAAAATTGTTATAAATTTTTTGTTCCGACCTCCAGTATTGTTCTGCCTCACTACAAATTTCCGTTACCATGTTCTGTGTATATTTTTCATGTAAATAAAGACACACAATACGCAAACGGACATTAGGGAATTACATTTTTGAGCTTGTATTTTTTACATTTTCAATAAATAATTAAATAGTTTTCGCCCCACTAAAAATTTCCATCACCGGGGACTTTTTTGTTGGCTATGTCATAATCTATCAGTCTATATGGTCGTGATTCATCAGGCGATCAGGCGAAAATCTTGGTTACGGCCTCCCGTACTATTAGCAAAAAAATCCATCTTATAACG